>JAZBRI010000008.1:3745000-4995000 GCA_036874045.1 Cymodocea nodosa
TATCTGAAAAAATCTATAAGAGTAGGTTTGTATTTCAGGAGAAGTGAAGTGATATTGCAAAGCTATTGTAACGATGATCTTAGTGAAAATGATGATGAGAGTAAAAGTACAATTGGGTATGTGTTTGCTCTTGGAAGGACTATAATTAGTTGATGTTCTAGATTGCAAAAGAGTGTGACTTTTTCCACTATAGAAGCAAAGTACATGGCAGTGGTGGTGGTTGTCAAGGAGATGATCTGGTTAAAGAATATGTTAGAAGGGTTGGAGAAAGAACAAAGTGGTAGTGTATTATTCTGCAACAATTAGAGCACCATGTCTTGTAAAGAATCTTGTTTACCATGCTCAAATTAAGTAAATCAAGAGGAGATACTACTTTATTAGAGAGTTAGTTGAAGATGATACCTTGTATAGAAAATTGCAAGTATAAGGAATGCAATGGACATGTTGATGAAGAGTGTTAACATATAGTAACTAAGGTTGTGTAGTGCCTTAGTTGGTCTTTAAGATGTATGAGAAGTGGAGGCACAGTGTTAGCAAGTGATTGATTTAGTCTAGAGAGATCACAGGTAGGTTATGAGAAGAAGATACTTAGATGATGATATAGAAACTAGGATGTGGATGTTTAGTCGACAGTCTCTAAGTGAAAGATGGTCACTTAGAAGTTTAATTGGAGGAATTGAATGTCTAATGGTAGGGCACTTGACATATGAGAAGTTTAGTAAAGCTAAAGGTTAGTCAAACCAGAGAGAATTTTAGGTAGACAGGATGTGTAGTTGATGGAACATTTGCATTGGACAAATAGTGATGTTTGATGGTGCTCGACTAGACAAGTAGAGATGTTCGATGCTCTAGAGACTCGTCCATGACAAGTCATGTGTAGGTTTAAGTGATCATGTGTCTTGACATCTAGGATGAGTTGTTAGAATGAGGGCATTCTTGTAATCTTGTATTAGGGGATGTGTAACCCTAATTGTGTTTTATATAAAGAGTTGTAACCTACTATAACTTGTACTTCACGCATAAGAATAGTGACGATCCAAAAGTAAGGGCTAGCGCTACTGTGAATGTAAGTAGTTTGTTAAATCACATAAAAATCATTTGTGTTGTGTGTGCTTATTCTTCATTTTTTCTTCCGCTATTCTTTCATTCACTGAGTGAAGGTGAGTAAGTGTTTCCATTATGTTAATATGTGAGTGGTATTAGCGTTGACACATCTCTATTTTCCTCTTAATATTCACTAAGGGACTACATGTGGGTCCTTTTAAAAGACTTTTGTAACAAGTTGGGTTTATTTAATCTCTACAATCCAGCTTGAAGGGGAGTGTTAGGACTTTAGTTGGGTATATGGATCTTGGATTTGTATTCTATATGTACTTATATATATATTCATCTAATTGAATGAAAAACCCTAATCCCTCTTCATTTTCTTCCTAATCCTTCTTCTTAACTTTATTCAACTCAAAAAATAAAAAGAAACTCCTACTCATATTCTGAAATAGATCATGGATTTTATATAATGTTTGACTTCCCTTTATGGAAGTTGAAGGCATAATTAAGTTGCTACTCTTGGTTTTCTGCATTATTGCTGTGTTATGAATACCTTGATATACCTGTACGTCTGTACCTGGTTCCCATTCTAAATTATTTCATCTTCATATTGTTTCCTGTATTAATAATATGTACCTTGGATTATTGTATTATTGATTAATTATGCTTTCTTCCTGCCATAATAAAGGAAACTGATTTTTTGGGATATGTACCAAGAAAGATGGGCAATCAATGTTTCAATAGAACTTTTATTCCAATCATTTTTTCCCCTTTACCGTCTGTCTTGATAAATTCAAATAGGTAAACAGATTTTGATTTATTTGTTGATTATTTTTCTTAATTTTTCTATTGAATAATCTGGATTTGGGTTCTTTCCCTGCATATTAATAACTTCTGACGTGCAGGATTGTTAGTCTTGCCTCTGTACTCAGGTCTTTCACGTGCAGAACAGGTTGGTGATTGGTGATAGATCATAAGCAGATGCTAAGTGTTTTTGCGTGACACAGAGCAGCTTGACTAATGGTTATGCTGTTTTCCTAGGACCTGGTGTTTTCTCCTACTCCTAGAGGGAGGAGAAAAGTTGTCATTTCAACAAATATTGCAGAGACATCATTGACTTTGGAGGTATCCTTTTGAGTTGTCCATGAATTTGTTACTCCCCTATTTTTGATATTGTTTATTTTAGCATATAAACTTTTTTTATTTACAGGGCGTAGTTTATGTTGTCGATAGTGGATTCTCAAAACAAAGGTTCTATAATCCAGTATGTTTCTACATGTTTCATGTTACTTTTGATAAATTTTGGAACATTCTTGTTATTCTCTAATGTGAGTTAGAAGCTAGTCTGCTTATTGATTAGAGTAGGCATGTTGATATTTGATCTGTCCTATCATTTCTTTTCAATGTGTGTTTAAATGAGGTCTGATATTCATTATTCATCTGCTGAATGTAAGGACCAGTGCTATGGGTGGCAAATTAAATATATAATGCAATAAATTTCTCTAATGAAAATATTGGAATTCCATTAAAAATTATAATATAGAGATCGAGACATTGAAAATATCTTTATTAACTACACATTTGTGTCTTCATGCATATGTTACTAATACTAAAATATATTCTTGTATTTTTTTATTTCTTTGGTTGCCAAAATCACTTTTGAAAATGTAGCCTGATATTTACCATTCATCTCCAATTTATGAAGGGCCAGTACCAAGGAGTAAAAATTTAACTTTTGACTGTAATATACTTATCTAAAGAATATGATAAGTCTTTTAAAAATTACAATGTAGTATTGACACTGAGAATATTTGTATTAACTTTAAATTCCTTTAAAGAAAGAAATATATTTAACTGCTGTAAATCTCAACAACAAATTGATGTTACATTGAGTGAAATTTTTGTTACAGTTAAGTCTTCCATACTAATATTGACTGCTTCCAATTTGCTTTCTTGCTTGATTTCATGGTGTAAGTTGTGTATATAGGCTATGGTTGTTTTTTTAAGAAAAATGACTGCAAAAGTTTTCCTTGAAAGGATTATTTCTGAACTTAGATGAACTCTAGCATTTAGCATTTATGTTTTTCTTGGTTCTGTCTGTGGAACTTTTCGTCTCTGTTTAATTTTTTTTTTTCCAGTGTTTTCTAGATACTGCTGTAACCTTGCTGCACCTGTACTTCTTTTGTCTGCTTTTAGAGAAGAATTATATCTGAATAACTGTTTATTTTCCTTCATCTACAGATTTCAGATATTGAAAACCTAGTGGTGGCACCAATTTCTAAAGCATCTGCAAGACAAAGAGCTGGGAGAGCCGGTAGAGTGCGTCCTGGAAAATGTTTTAGGTACTTGTTACATGACAGCCAGTGAGCCAGTTATTACTATTTCTGCATATGTGGTTTGCTCTTAAATTAAGTTTTTTTATAATAATATAAAGTTTCATAGCTCTTACAGTGATCCTTAAAGCTGAAATCTAGCTAACTTTATTGTTTTTACCTTATTGTCTATGATGCAAAAGGTTCCATTTTTTGATCATGACTCTTGAAAATTGTCACTGTATTACCTTTCTTTTCAAACATATTCTGTTTCCCTAGTGGTATCATTATTTTATTTCTGAAGTTTGGCTTTATCCTAGTGAGATCGTAGTCCTATAAATCCAAGCAACGAAATCATCTTAAAAGAGCTAGAGTCATACATCCGTAATTTTCTTCCACCATCTTTGACTTTGACAAAGCCTTGAACTAAAAGAAACTTTTCAATTGTTTCCAACGGATTCACTGATGTGATATTAATTTATTCCATTGTGGTATTCTCATTGATCGTGTGTTGTCAAACCTCTTGAAGTATTGATGTTCAGAGTATTTGAGAGTTGCCTTGATGTTATTCAAAACTTTCCCTCATCATCATTCGAACATTTTATTATTATTCTTAAGTATACATTTTCAAGGACGAGCAAAAACTTTGTTCTGTGTAAGCTTGCTACTAATAGAAATGCAAGAGCTGATGTTCAGCTAATGTTGATGTTAAGTTTATAATCATTGTACAAAATAATTTAAATTTATTGTCAATGCCGATCTAAATTTGGCAGTTTGGGGCCAATATTTCCATGACTGATTATAGTGATCCCTTCCACAAATTTTTCTCAGTTATCCTCTTTTTATTTTCTTTCATATGGTAGTGTCATTTGCTTTTGTTTTGCATGCTTTTACTGGCAAGAATTCTGAAATTTGTCTTGTTTTTCCATGTTATTATTAGGTTATACACTGAAGAATATTACGTCAATGACATGCCTGGACAAGGTATTCCGGAAATGCAACGGTCAAATCTTGTTTCTTGTGTTATTCAGGTGGTAGTTTTATCTTGCTAGTAGTTACAGCATATCAGTAGCCTTCTAACTAAAACCTTCTCATATGCAAAAAGGCTAAACATCTCTAATGGTTACCATGTAAGAAATTAAGTTTGATTTGAGAATGTACCAGGCAGCCAGGCAGGTTGATGCTTTGTTTTGAGTGGTAGGCAAAGAAATTCGTTAAAATAAAATGAAAGAAATGACATAAAAAAGCTTACAAGGAAATTAGCCAAGGAAAAGAGGACAGAAACACAAAGACTCTAATCAAGAGAACATTCTCAACTGGGCAATATGAGACCATCCACAACCAGAAAGAATCTAATGGGCGCCACTGCTAGCAGCTACCACTGCATGATATTGATATTATCCTTTTTGGAAGGAGAAGTAAAAGTTCTATGTTTGAAAACTTTTGAAACATCGGTTAACTTCTTTCACTTTGATTGGATTTTACTTATAAAGCAAAATTATAAAACAAAAGGAAAACTACACATGGTTTCACCCATGAATTTTGAAATATTGTGGAATTTGAGTTTTTGTTGTCCATTGAGCCCAGATACATGTCCTTTTTCTTGTCCTCTTAACATTTTCTCAACATTGAAGTTTTTAGTAAACTCGGGTTTTTACTGACATTTCCTCTTTGTAATATGCAGTTGAAGGCTCTAGGAATTGATAATATTTTAGGCTTTGATTGGTTAGCATCTCCTTCGCCAGAGGCAATGATTCGAGCTTTAGAGGTTTTATTTTCACTTGGGGTTCTTGATGATGACGCCAAACTTACAACACCCATTGGTTATCAAGTTGCCGAAATTCCACTGGTATTGTTTGTTACTGATTCTCATCATTCTACTGTTTCAGACATTTGAAGAAGTCTTTGTTCAGCACATTTGAAGTGTTATCCCTTCTGGTACATGCATCAATTGTTATCAATAAACATCTAGCCAAAACACTTTCATAACTTACTAGTGAAATACACATGCAAATTGCGTGTCAAAGTAATAATTGAGGAAATTAAGATTGATGTTAAGATTTTACCAAGAAAGAGGAAGAATTGGTTGAAAAATTATGTAATAATGAGAGAATTTATTGGATGAATTACATGTTTAGAAATAAACTTAGTATTTTACAACATAAATATTAATTAAAAGGGTCAAGGCTAAAAAAGATAAATACAATGCATGAGGTTCTCACCAATGTAGGGTTTGGGGAGAATTTAATTGTACACATTACACTTATAAATGGAGAGGCTGTTCTTAAGATTCAAACCCATTACTTAAGTCACAATGGAGCAACCTTATTGTTGCACTAAGGGTTACCCTCAAAAGCTTAGGCTTCTAGTTCAAAAAAAAGAAAACAATCCATGTCTCTTAAATCAACTTTAAATATAATAGATAAGTTGATGTATTTTGTGTTGTTGTGTTAGGATTCATTTAAGGTCTAAATGGATATCCGTTTAGTGTGTGTGGGTGTATTTATACTATTGTAATTAAACTGATTAGACTAATGAAGATTGATTTCCTCTTTCCACTTGGTATCAAAGTCTAACTACATGATTAGGGCTTCTGATTTACTCTTGTTGTGAAGATTGGTGACTTTCGTCAATCTTAGGAGCTTGTCTTGTGGTCATGGTCTTCACCTTGTCTTGCGATTGTGATTTTTGCCTCATCTCATGGTTGTGGTCTTTGTCTCATCTTGCAGTCTATATCTCATCTTGTGGTCACGGTCTTCGTCCCATTGTTGCACTCATTCGTTGCAAGCAGGGGACATCGTGGATTACGGGAGGCATTGGTGTGTTCGTCGCATGTAGCTATGCTTGTCACGTCTTGGATGGGTACAAAGATTTGTTCGCTAATGATGTTGCTATTAGCTCCTAGATATTGACAAGGATCAAGTCTCATGTGGCCTGTGGGGTTTCCATGTTGAAAATTGCAAAAGAAATGTGTGATAGTTTGCATTTGACTTGTAGGCATGACAAAAATATCTCTAAGATCTTTTAAGTTTACGAAGACTTATTTCAATTAGGGAGGGTGACAAAACACATTAGGAGCATTACAGTTTATTTAGAGGATTAATCAATGAGTTGAACATCTATCAACTTTTGACTTTTGATATTACTACTTTCCAATGTTATCGGGAGGAACTTGTAGTTGCCCTCTATTTTGCTAGTATTAATTTTGATGTTGCATTTCAGATTTGTGGACATGTTTTTGTTAGACTTTGAATGGACCTTTCACGTTGATTCACAAACACGATATTGGAATGCTCACTTATTTAACTAGTTGAATCTGTAAAGTGAAGAGAAAGGGAAGAAAATCATACTTAGAAGGATACAAGAATTTACGTGGTTCAGTAATAGCCTATGTTCATAGGGAGTTGAATGTTTTCTATGAGTTTTGACACAATTAATCGTGTGTTTTACAACTTCATCAAGACTTATATACTACCCAAAACCTAAGGTTAATAAACCTTTATTAAAATAGTATAGGAACCTTCCAAAAAAGAAAGACTTATTTTCGAAGCCTCTCAGCCAAATCTTTCAAAAATTGCAACATTTTTGGAACCTTTAGATCTTAACCTTTTAAAGAATCTCTCTTTGCACTTGTCAGAATTATCAGGTATTGTATCGAGGTCTTGTGGTGAACCATCTAAATGAGAAGGTATTTTAAAAGGTTTTGGCTATAACCTTTTGAAAGGTTCTTTAAGTCATGAAAGTGACTATAGTTCAATCAGACACTTTCACTTAACCTTTTGAACCACTTCAGGTTTTTGGATACTTGAAAGTGAAACCTTTCGAAAGCTCTCCAGTGCCTTTGACTTAATTTCGAAAGGTTTCAGATGAAACCTTCTGAAGAGCTTCTAACTTTCAGGTACTTTCGGTCTTAACTATCCGAAGACTCTTAGACCCACTTAAACTTCATTTTGAAAGGTTTTGGTTGGAACTTTCTGAAAACTCTTGTCATTCTGAAGGTTCAGACTTAAACCTTTCGATTACTTTTGTCGTTCGGAAGGTTCAGGCTAAAAACCTATTGAAAAGCACCTATCTATCAGAGTGTTACAATTGAAAAACTTTTGACTGGTCCTAGTGCACCTTGTGACATACTCCACACCTGTATCACTTACCTCAACAATCTCCTACTTAGAGTCTGACACAAAGATCAAATGAATTCTATACTTTTGGCTCATAATTAGTCCTACAATTGTGGCTTAAAAAATATCAACACCATATCCCCTTTTTGTCAGTTATCTAGGAGACCGACTAAGGCCATATATAGCCTTAATTTCTGTAGATTTAGAACTTTGGTTAATATATTTGCAATATTTTTAGCATCAGCAATCTTTTGCAGATTTAATTTATTTTGCTTTATCTCTTCTCTTATGAAATGAAACTTCATTCTTATATGTTTGGACTTTGAATGAAATTTAGGATTTTCAATTAAGTAAATGATACTTTGACTATATAGAATAGAGTGCTTCTTTTATGTCTGTGCCTTAATTCAGTTAGTACATTCTCTAACCAGATTCTTTTCTTAGTTGTCTATGCAACTGCGACATATTCAGCTTCTGTGGTTGAGAGTGTAACAATACTTTGTAGCTTGAATTTTCAGCTAACTGTAGTACTTCCTATGCAGAATACATAACCTGAAGTACTACTTTTGTCCCACTCCCTTCCCAAATCAATGTCACAGTAGTTAATTAATTCAACTAGTCTTTTCTTAAAGTTCATATTAATGTCTAGGGAATATTTGAGATATCTGAATATTCACAGTACAACAAACCAATGCTTAGCTTCTGGATTCACTATGTGCTTATTGACAACTTCCATTGTATGAGATATATCTGGTTTAATACATATCATGGCGTACATAAGACTTTCTACTGTTGAAGCATATGGAATCTTGGACATTTCAGTCATTTCTTCTTTAGTCTTAGAATATTGATCTTTAGACAATTTAAATTGGGGTTCGAAAGGCAATTTAGTCTTCTCCTTTGAGATGTTGAATCTTCTTAGTACATTTTCTAAGTATTTCTAATTCAGTCTTAGTGTACCAACCATTCTATCTCGAATGATTTTCATGCTCAAGATTTGTTTGACTTCTTTCAAATCTTTTATGTCAAATTCTTTTGACAATTGTCTTTTTAATTGTTTAATCTATTCCATATATGAATAAACAATTAACATATTTACATAAATTAGTAAGATGATATAGTAGTTATCAAATGTTTTGATGTAGTAGCAGTAGTTTGTATCATATCTCTTGAAGCTTAAGGTAGAGATAAAGTTATTGAATCTTTTGTACCATTGTCTTGGTACCTGCTTCAAGACATACAAATTCTTCAGTAATTTACATACTGTCTTTACCTTACCAATTACTGTGAATCCTTTTGACTACAATATGTAAAGCTCTTCCTCCAAATCATCATGTAGGAATGCTGTCTATATATCCATTTGCTTTAAAAATAATTTTTTTACAGCAACAATACTTAAGATTATTCTTATAGTGGTCATTTTTATAATTGGTGAAAAGACTTTAGTATAGTCTGTCTTGGATTTGTTGGAAACCTTTAACAAGTTTGACTTTATATTTCTTGCTGCCATCTGGTTATTTTTTTAGCTTGAATATCTATTTGTTTCTTAGAGTTTTCTTTCCTTCTAGTTGTGGAGTTAGCTTTAAAGTTTTATTCTTTCTAAGAGACCTTAGTTTCTCTTTCATTGCTAACTTCCACTCTTGTGCATCGTTTGCACAAACAACCTCTTGATATATTTTTGATTCACCATCATCCATTAATAGCAGATAATTAAATGATGGTACATACCTTTTAGGAGGTTTGGAGACTCTTCTAGATCTTCTAGGTTGTCTAATGACAACTTCTTTATTCTAGTTGTCTAGATGTTCTTGCTATTTAACTTCTGGAGACTAAATTTTTTCTACAGGTTCCTTCTGAAGTTGTTTAATACTACTATTTAAGTTGATGTCAGTAGTACTTTTAGATTGAAACTCTGACTATTGTTTAATTGCAATTTTTTTATATTTATATATCTTGGATTTAATGAAGATCACATCTTTTGCATAGATTATTTTTTTGGTTTCTTTTACCTAGAATTTGTAACTAAAATAAATCTTATCATAACTAATGAAAAAATATTTCTGTGATTTTGAATCCAATTTGTCCCTTTTGTCATTGTTCAAATAGACAAATGACATGGATCTAAAGACCTTTAGGTGAGCATAATTGACCTCTTTGTTAGTCTACGATTTTTTGGGTTTTTTAAGTTCTATTGGAACAGATGATCCTCTATTTATCAGATAAGCAGCTGTGTTGACAGCTTTTGCCTAGAATGCTTTGGGAAAACCTGTATGTAGTCTCATGCATCTAGACATCTTTCATTCAATGTCCTATTCATTCTCTCAACAACACCATTTTATTGTGGAGTTTCAACTACAATCCTCTTCTTTTTGATTTCTTATTTTTCACAGTAGATTTTAAATTCATGGATATCATATTTTCCTCTATTATTTGATCTGATGGATTTTAATTTTCTCCCACATTGATTTTCAACTTTTACCTTCTTGAAGACTTGGAAAACTTCAGACTTCTATTGAGAAAATAAATCTACATCTTTTTAGTGTTGTCATCAATGAATGTGACGTAATAAATGACTCCTCCTAAGAAATTGATAAGGGCAGGTCTCTATACATTCGTGTAAACCAATTTCAATTTCTGTGACTTTAGGTTATGAGGATTTTTGGCAAAGCTGATTTTCTTTTACTTTCTCTCGATACAGTCCTTACATACCTCTAAATTAACATTCTTTAACTTAGAGGCTTTCTCATTTGCCACTAGAACTTTTAATCCTTTCTCACTGAGGTGTTCTAATTTCTTATGCTAAAGGTCAGTGTCTTCAATTTCATTGATTATTGCAATGATGTCATCTTGATTTGATGTTAAATATAAGGTATTAGTCTTCTGTCCTAATGCAACAACTCTTGCACCTTTCATTTGTTTGCATTAAAGCCAATATAGTAACCATCATTATCTGGAAAACTTATGAAAATTAATTGCTTTGCAAGATTAGGTATATATTTGACTTCCTGCAATTTTCATAATCCTTGCTTTGTTTTTATGTGTACCTCATCTTTTTTCAACACATCTAAATTGGTGTTGTTGGTAAGATACATCTTTTTTACTAGAGTTGCACGATAATTGTGCAATAAATTTTTCCTGTAGGTGGTATAGAATGAAGCTTCTGAGTCCAGTACCTATGAGTCAATAGAATTATTAACGCAACATACTAGTGCATCATCAAAATCATAGGAGACGACATTTGCACCTACTCCTTCAGATCCCTTCTTTTTGTTGTCTTTCTTAGGAACATTGCACTGTGACTTGAAATACTTTCGTTGATCACAATTCCAACACTTAATGTTTGACCTCACTTTGTTAGTACTTTTGGACTTTAACTTTTCGTTAGATTTAAATTATTTTGATTTACTTCTTCCTCTACTTTCTACACTAAAGGTAGAATTAAGATTGACAATTCACTTTTTCTACGAATGTCTTCACTTAAAATTAAATCCCGGATATCACTCATTTTGAACTTGTTATGACTTAGTGAATACTTACACCAGTCATGATAGGAGACTAACTTTCTGGTAACAAGTATAATAAAATCAAAACCTTAACTTCATCATCAAATACTATATCTATTGAATGCAATTGATTCAATATAGTATTTAGCTTATTAACGTGGTCTGTTATTTTACCACTTTCATGCATTTTCAGATTGAATAATTTACATATGAGAAATATCTTATTGGCAGCTGACGGTTTCTCATACATGTTGGACAATGCTTTCATCAAGTCAATTGTTGTTCTCTATTCAGTACATGAGGTTGATGAAGATTCTTCTGATACAAGTAATCTTCTATCTGAGACCTCTAGTATCCGAAATTTTTTTCGTCAAACTTTTTGATCCTGAGCTTTCTATCGTTTGTCATACTATCGACTCGAACCTTTGCTCTGATACTAGTTATTAGACTTTGAACAGACTTTTCGCGTTGATTCACAAACATGATACTGGAATGCTCACCTCTTCAATTAGGCGAATCTATAAAGTGAAGAGAAAGGGAAGAAAATCACACTCACAATGACACATGAATTTACGTGGTTCAGCAACAACCTACGTCCACAGGGAGTTGAATGTTTTCTATAAGTTTCGGTGCAATCAACCGTGTGTTTTACAACTTCATTAAGGTTTATATACTATCCAAAACCTAAGATTAATAAACCTTAATTACAATAGAACCATGAAAATAGTATAGGAACTCTCTGAAAAAGAAAGACTCATTTTTGGAGCCTCTCAGCTAAACCTTCCAAAAATTACAACATTTTCGGAACCTTCATATCTTAACCTTCCGAAAAATCTCTCTGCACTTGTCAGAATTGTCGAGTATTGTAGCAGGGTCTTGTGGTGAACCATCCGAATGGGAAGACATTTTGGAAGGTTCTGGCTGTAATGTTCCGAAAGGTTCTTTAAGTCATGAACGTGACTAGTTCAATTGGACACTTTTACTTAACCTTTTGAATTGCTTCAAGTTTTCAAATACTTAAGAGTAAAACCTTTTGAAAGCTCTCTAACTTAATTTCAGAAGGTTTTGAATGAAACCTTTCGAAGAGCTTCTAGCTTTCGGTCTTAACTATCCGAAGACACCCAAACCCACTTAAACTTCATTTTGGAAGGTTCTGGTTGGAACCTTTTGAAAACTCCTGTCATTTGGAAGGTTCAGACCTAAACCTTCTGACTGCTTTTGTCGTTTGGAAGGTTTAGGCTGGAAACCTTTCGAAAAGCACCTATCTGTTAGAGTGTTTTAATTGAAAAAACTTTCGACTGGTCTTGGTTTACCTTATGACATACTCTACACTTGTACTACTTAGTCTAACAGTTTTAGGAGGTGATACAATGTTAGATTTAGTTGGAACCTTTGCTAAGGTGATGTGTGTCTCCACTTCAGTGCCTTCAATGTCAGCTACAATATTTATAAATCAGTTTGCATTGGTTGCCTTTGGTGGTCATAGATGTGGTACAAGAGGATGTAATGATCGTTAGCATCCAAAATATTAGTGGTGTGGTAAATTTAGACACAAATTAGAAAAATGTTAAGACAAATCTCCCCATTTAAGACATTGTCAACAAGTTAATGGTTTGATGTTATTGGATATATTGTCTTTATCTCACAAGTAGATTATAATTCTTATGTTGTCATATCTTTGATGTTGTGTACATTCTTATGTTGTAGATATATGTTCCTATCTTTTTATGGTTTGATGTTATTCTTATTATCATTTACTTGAGCAATCACATGTTGTCTACACCTTTAAGGGAAGTTATTCCTTTTCATCGCTTTTATCCCAAAGGAAAATTATTTTCTATTGCTTCTAAGGTATTTGGATGCACTACTTTTATTCAAGATTTTACTTCTAATTTTGATAAACTTTTTACTTACATTATTGTCTTTTTGTTGGTTATTCTTGCACGCAGAAAGGGTATCACTTTTATCATCCCCTTACTCGAAAATATTTTATCTTTAAGGATGTAACCTTTTTTGAATCTTAGTCTTATTTTGATAGTGGAGCGAATTCTTCTCTCCTTATAGTTTTGGATCAACCTTCCTCGTCTTGTCCACATCTTGTTGAGGCTGTTAGTGGTTAGAGTCCTTGTGCCACATCTTCTGAAGATACTTCTATGCAAAACATTGAATATTAATAACCACTTTAGGTATATAGTCATCGACCATAAACTCCTACTACGACTTTTGAATCATCTTTTGCTTTTGATAGTGAGCTTGACTCATTATCCACTTCTCCTTGCCCATCATTTTAGGATGATCTTCCTATTGCATTAAGGAAGGACATCCGATCTTGTACCTAACATCCCTTATAAGATATTATATCTTATGCTTACTTTGACTCCACCTTCTGTCATTTTGCTTTAGCCATTTCTACAGAGTTTTTACCTTTAGGTCTTCACGATGCACTTCAAACTCTTTATTGGAAGATTGTTATAGATGATGAAATGGATGCTCTCTTATCTTGTGACACTTGAGATATTGTTCCTCACCTTGAAGGAGTGAATGTCGTCACTTGTAGATGTATTTACACTATTAAGTGTAAATTTGAAAAGAGAGACTATCCTTATCTTAAAGGAAATATGTTTTAGATTTGTTAAAAGAAACTAGACTTAAAAGATGTCAATTAGAACATACTCCCATAGAATAAAATTATTCTTATGATGAAAACTCTCCTCTGCTTGGAAATCTCGATAGGTATAGAAAGTTGGTTGGAAAACTCATTTACTTCATAGTTAAATGACTTGACATCACCTTTGTTGTCAATTTGCCTTGTCAATTCATGCATGCACCAAAAAAGATATATTGGTAAAGTGTTGTTTGTATATTATCGTATATTAAAAAGACTCTTGGAAAATTGCTCCTTTATGAGAAACGTAGATACTTACGAGTTGCAGGATACTTAGATGTCAAATATGTAGGCAATAAGGCTACTAGAAAATATACTTCTGGTTTTTTTACATATCTTAGTGGTAACCTTATTACATGGCTTAGCAAAAAACAAGATGTTTCTAATGCTAGTATTGAAGTTGAATATTAGAACATCTCTCAAACTACATTTGAGATGGTTTAGTTGAAAGCTGTGCTGTAAGAACTTGGGCTAGGTATCTGTAGACCTATGTCAATGTATTGTGATAATTAAGCTTCCATTTACATTGCAAATAATCTTACTTTTCATGAGCAAATCAAACATATCGAAGTTAATTGCCATTTTATTAGAGATAATGTTTTAAAGAATGTTATATCTACTTTTCACGTAGTCTAAGGATCAATTGCCTGATATTCTTACCAAAGGATTAGGAGTCAAAATCTTCGAAAAACTATGTAACAAGTTGAACCTATTTGATATATATAGTTCAATTTGAGGGGAAGTGTTGATGTATTGTATTGTTGTGTTAGGATTTATATAAAGTCTAAATGGATATCCATTTAGTGTGTATGGGTGTATTTATACTATTGTAATTAGACTGATTAGTCTAATGAAGATTGATTTCCTCTTTCCACTGATGGAATAGGATTTTTATTATGCATTGACTCCTAGTTTCAATTTTTGGTTTGATTACAATTAGATAAATTATACAAATTAAAGAAATTGCCACTTTTAATTTAAATTTTATGTTAGATTTCATTTTAGATTTGATTCAAATTTAGGTCAAAAAAATAGAGACAATTCTATCTGTATGATTCTTAAAACAAAAAATTGACCCATCGGAAGTAGTGATTTCCTTTAATCTAATAATGTGATTTGATTAGAAAATGATTTTGCAAAATTTTGATTAGCAAATATTTTTTATTTGAAATTCAATTTGATGAGTTGATTATGATTTGTTGTTTGGTGTGTGATGTTTATTAACAATACAATACTTTCTTAATATTTATATGATAGCTAATGAAGCTTGACAGTAGTTTTAATAAAATCCAATATGAATTTTTCATTTTTTTTAAAGGAAAGGGACTTCTATAAAGTAGAATATATTTTTTGTTTTTGGAGAAACCAAGGATCATTACTTTGAAATGGATGCAAGTTACAAAGTGTTGAAGAAATCTTGGTTTCTTTCATGATAAAAGGAATCAGTTTTGGTTCCACAAGAGGATCTGTTTAAAAAGGCAGAGTTCTGGGTATGTAACTGCCTAGCTATAAAAAAATCATGGGCACCTAGGTGATGCCTATGCACTGCCTAGGTGTCCACCTTGATAAAGGGGCCTATACATTGCATCAGGCATCTACCAATATGGGATTGGAGAGGGTTTAATTAATTCTACACATCCTTATTCCTATAAATGGAGAGATTGTTTTGTTTGATTTGAACTAATGACCTATTGGTCACAATAGAACAACCTTGCCTTATGCCAAGGCTTGCCCTCGGGTTTCTACCTTGATAACACCAATTTTGTATATCATTTGTTATTGTTTATTAGTGTTAGAGGAAATAATGTATTAGAGTTTTAGATGTCTTATGAGTTTCATCCCATTTCTTAGTGTTTAAATGTCTTTTGTTCTTTTTGTGTAGCCTTTATAAGTAGAGATTTATGTTTTCTTATGAATGACATTTTACTTTTACCCATTTCTTGTATTCAAATATGGTATTAGAGTTTAGATTATGAGTCCATTAAGTATGAAAGATCTAGGTAAGGAGGTGGAAAACTCTAGGAACACCCTTCTCCTTTGCCAACCACCATTGCCAATGACCCTTGTTTAAGCTGCCAACCATTTAAGCCACTTTCTGTTCCCAACCACCACCGCCCTTATCCTCCTACATTAGTGGTGCTATCATCAAAACTCCTTTGCCCCTTCCTTACTCTCTCAGCCATTAGGGGGACCAACCATGTCTGATGTTCCATTGGTTGCTGGTCTCTCCTTTCTCTTTGCCTGATGGTCCAAGCCTTTCTCTCGTCTCCTTTTTACTCTACGTGTATAGAAGTAGTACTCTTTTTTAAGTTTGGGTTTGCATTGGATCCCATCCCCTCTTATGTCTTATCTTCATCTTCCATTGGTGTTAAGGAAAGAGGTGCCAACCATTGTACATGGTAAGAGCACTCTAGTACCTTGAGTCACAATGCAATGCCTGGTTGGAACTTGTCAAATGTTTGCAGCCCTATGTGTTGCAGTTACAAGTGTAGCCCTCCTCACCCCAAGCGCTATGACAATCTTTGTGAAAGCTTCAGAGACCATCACTCTCCTACACCCATTAGGGTTGCATAGGGGGATATGAATGGATGTAGAAGAAGAATTGGGAGAATGGGAAGAGAAAGGAAAGAGAAGAAAAAAATGAAGAGTGAAAGAAAGAAAAAAAAAGGAAAAACAAAGAAGAATAAGAAGAATTGAGAAGGAGAAGAAAAGGGAAAGAAAAGAAGTGGAAAGAAGAAGAGGAAGATGTCTTTTTCTCATGTAATTAAATTAAATTAGTTATATTTTTCTCGTGCAAGTGTTGACATTGTAGCAATGTTGCTCCAAAGTTTGTGTTTTTTTTCAAGATCGGTCTTGATTCTGGATAATATTTTCTTGTTATCTTTATTAGATAGATGATAATAATTGTATTAAAATTGTAGGAGTATGTGTGTAAGTTTTTTAGTATGTGTAGATATTTGTATGTTTGTTGAGTTTAATGATATCAACAACGAATTAGTCTATTAGTGTGTGTGAGTGTACGTATGTTGACTGTATCTAATGATGTCAACAATGTATTAGTTTATACTTGTTTAGTGTAATCAATTAGGATTTGACCATTTTTATTGCTTGCACAACGTTGCTAATATTTCTGGTTAATGTTCATCTGTTATGTATCTCTTTGTGTAATACGAATAACATTCCATTTTCATCCATTTCTTATGTTCCAATGCCTAGAAATTTGTACTTACAAGGAAAATATATTTGCTTCTTTCTGTTTTTTACAGGATCCAATGATTTCCAAAATGATCATATCAGCATGCATTCTTGGGTGTTCTGAGGAAATAATTACTATAGCAGCAATATTGTCTATCCAGGCAAGATTTGCTTCCTTCAGTGGTCATTGTATTTTTTTCTGTGAAATTACTATTTGTTGTGGGATTTATTTATCTGAATTTTTTCATTGGCAGTCAATCTGGGTATCCACTAGAGCACAGAAGGAGTTAGATGAAGGCAAGCAACGATTTGCTGTAGCTGAGGTGATGGAATTCAATATTTAATTATATTAATGAACTAGATAACTAAACTACTGTATATGTGTGTTGATATATGGATATCCAATTCAAAACCAATTAGCCATAAGTGAAGGTCTTTTTCTTTATTAACTATTTTTCGTATTTTACTTAGTTCACGTTGGACTGTATTTTCTAACACTCTTCCTTGTGTCTTTTTTTTAGATCTTACAAATATTTTTTTGGTAAATGTGTGGGCTCACCAGGATTTTTTTGCTTGAGCATGAGTAATTGTATTGTAGTGGGTTTAGTCCTATATTTTTAGACTTTTATTTGTGTCTCCATTGTAGTCTTTATATAAGAGGTCAAATGCTATGTTATTGGATCAATCTCTTCCGCCATATCGTATGTTTCCACAAAACTATTTGGTTAAAAATTATAAGAAACGATTTAAATTTATGTAATTTAACTGAAGACTTGACAATAGATAAAAAAATTTAGAAAAAAAGATTTGTGCGATCAATCTCATGTAGTAGGATTATGACTTGGATTGTTATTATACTTGATTCATATGAGACTATTTTCCAACAATGTGAAGCAAAGGTGCAAACCTACATACCTATCAAATGCTTATTTTCATGTGATTTCCAAGGAGAATCCTTAGTCAAAATAAACATAAATTTGTTATAGGAATATCCTGTATTTATGTATTTTATGTACTGACATTTTAATGTCATTCAATGACAGGGTGATCATATAACTTTTCTTAACGTTTACAAGGGATTTCTTCATTCGGGAAAATCTTCACAATGGTGTCACAAGAACTTCCTAAATTACCAGGCTTTGGTATTTTTTTATTATCAATTCTGTTTAATGTTTCCTATTTATGACAGTTTCAATCTTATAACTACTAATCAGATTTCTTTTGCAGAAGAAGGTTGTTGAAATCAGAGGACAACTCTGCAGGCTGTTGAAGTGGCTTGGTTTAGCTCTAAAATCATGTGAAGGAGATATGAAGGCAACTTTGCTATAGCTATATCTTATATCTAGGGCCTAAGCATTCTTTGCCTTCAATTTTTACTGGGAAGGTTTTAAGGTTATTTTGCATATTGGGAAAACACAACGAATTATGTTTAAGTTGGCTCCTCCAAGAGTAATTCTTATACAATTTAAATAGATATTTTGAGTTAGAGTCTCCTGATGGAAAATGAATATGAATAACTGATTTTTCAATTGGTTCCAACTGCAGTGTCGCAGATTATAATGTGAACTGTTGGTTTTGATGATAGGTTCTTCTTTCTCTAGTAAATTAAGGTCTTGCGTAAAAACATTTAAATTAAGGTCTTACATAAAAATATTTAAATAATTCTTGATTTGGGCATTGCTTCTTTTTTTTCTTTCAAAATGACAAATTGCCCTCACTAGTAAAGTCATGTCTTATCTAAAAGCACTTAGATGCAATGCAAAAAGTTTGTATAATAGAGATGAGTTGAGAACAGATTTTTCATTAACCGGTAAAAATTCAATTTACAAAGTGTACAATGGAGAGGTATATATAGGAATGAATAGTAGACCACAATAACACTAACAAATAACTCTATATATAAAGTGTTATTGTCCCTAATGTATAATACAACACTAGGAGACACATAACTCTATACTCCTTAAGTTAGAGTATATATATTGATCAGACTCAACTTGCAACATAATTTTTGAAAGATCTAAGTTCTTAGTCCTTTTGTGAAGATGTCTGCCAATTATTCTGAAGTAGGATTGAAAACAATAATGATTTGACCATTAGTAACCAAATTCCTAATATAATGATAGTGAATCTCGATATGTTTAGTGCACTCATGAAAGATAGGATTCTTAGTAATGCAAATAGCAACTTGGTTATCACAATACATAGTCACAAGAGTAGGAATGGTGAATCTTAACTCAGATAGGAAAAGTTGTATCCACTTCATTTCACATCCGATCTAAGCCATAGAATGATATTCAACTTTAGCACTAGAGTGTGAAACCACATTTTGCTTCTTGCTACGTTAGGTTACAAAGTTTCCTTTAACACGTGTAGTATTTGGGGGTAGATTTTCTATCAGCTTTATCACCAACATAATTAGAATCAGAGAATGCTTCAACTTTGAGATGACTATAACATTTGTAGACAAGGCCTATATTAGGAGTCCTTTTAATATAGGATAGTAGTTTCATGACACCTTCCTAATGAACTTGACGTAGTTGTTACATAAATTGTGAGAGAAGGTTAATTGCAAAAGCTATGTTTGGTCGTGTGATGGTAAGATAGATAAGCTTGTTGATAATCATACGGTATCTTTTTGGATCATGCAACACTTCTATGTCATCCTTCCAGAAGAGTGGATTTTGTTCGATCAAGGTCTTCTCCAGTTTACATCCCAACATATCTACTTCCTATAAAAGGTCAAGAGCGTATTTTCTTTGAGAGAGGGAGATGTGTTTGAGATAAGCAAATTCTATGCCTAGAAAATAACTAAAACGTCTTGAGTCTTTAGTAACAAATTGAGTTGCAAGATAAGCCTTAGTTTTGATGATGTCATTTGATTCATTCCTTGTAATCAAAATGTCATCTACATAGATTGCGACTACAATATGATTAACAAGAATGTGTTTTATAAAGATAGAATGATTAGTTTAACATCGCCAAAAACATGCATGGACAATGACATAGTTAAATGTATGAAACCAGGCATAAAGACTTTGTTTAAGGTCATAAATTACCTTTTGAAGAAAATATACCATGTTCTCCCCTTGAGCGACATATCCTGAGATTGCTCTATGAAGACTTTTTCTTGAAGATTCCCATAAAGGAAGATATTCTTCGTATCAAGTTGATGCATCTCTCAAGAGTTGTTAATAGAAATGAAAACACAACTTGTATAGAAGTAATATGAGCTATGGGTGAGAAAGTTTTGACATAATCAATATCATAGACTTGAGTATAGCCATAGGCAAATAGGGAAGCTTTGTATCAATCTACGGTGCCATCTACTCGATGTTTAACATTATAAACCTATCTACAAGTGACAACATGTGCATCAACGGGGTGTGAAACTGAGATCCATGTCTAGCGAGATCTCAGTGCAGACATTTCCTCATCCATTGTAGCTTTCCAATGTGGTATTTGTAGAGCCTTAGATAGATTCTTGGGAATAGATTCTGAAGAAACACTTGTAGCAAAATATTGTAAGGAATGAGATAAATGGTCATAGGCAACAAAATGAGATATAAGGTGTAGGGTGTAAGAATGGGTATCTTTGCATAGTGCAATAAGTAAGTTAGAAGATGGTAAGAACCCTTCATCTGATGAAGGAACTTGAGTTTGGTGTAGGGATAGAAGTGTGTATTTGTTGTTGACGATATATCTGAAGGGAAGGACTATCCAATGGAGTTGGACAAACAGAAGCATTCAAAGTAGTCACTTTGTTAGGTGACATCTCAATTGTGGTAGATGAAGGGAGGAGAACCATAGGTAGAGTTTCTTTAATAGAGTCTTGGTGGTGCCTAAAGAAAGACTAAGACTCTAAAAAGGTAATATCATAGTGGTGAGTTGAAGGATGGTAGCATCGATATCTTTTTTAAGTCCTAGAATATCCTAAGACACTTGAGAGAACAAGGAGCAAACTTGTCTTGACAAGGGGAAATGTCATAGATAAAAGCAACACACCTAAAGACTCATGAGTTAATGGGGAAAAACTCATAATTAGGATGAAGACGTCTCAAGGGAATCTTCCCTCCAAGAGCATCTAAAGATATCCGATTGATGAGATAAGTGACAGTAAAAATGACATTAGGCCAAAAAGAAGTGGAGACCTACATGTACACAATAAGAGTGTGGGCAACATCAAGAATGTAACGGTGTTTGCATTTTGCAATGCTATTTTGTGATGAAGTATGCACACATGTAGTTTGATGAATAACACCTAGGGAACTACAAAATCATTGGAGATTACTTTGTTGAAATTCAAGAGCATTATTTGTATGAAAAATTTTTAGAACAACATAATAATGATTTTGGATCTTATTAAAGAATTGTTGAATAATATCCAAAATAGTTTGGCTGATCTTTCAATAATTAAACCCAATTAACATGAGAATAATCAACAAACACAATGTAATATTTGTGATTAGACAAGGAGTTGGTCTTGATAGGATCCCAAATCTCACAATGGATAACATAAAAAGGATTCAAACCAACAAACACCCTTGACCTCCAATAGATAGTACAATGATGCTTATCCTATTGACAAGACACAACAAAAGGAAGAGATACAATACTAGGGAAGGATCTTCTAAAGTCTCCTTTGCGAAAGGTGTCCCAAACGATAATGCTAAAGATTAGGTGATTCTGAACAAGAAGCCACACACACTAGTTCTCTAAGTATATCATTTTTGACAAGCACATAGATACCTATTGTAGCCTTACAATCTAGACCAAGTCTCCATCTCATCTAAAGGTCTTGAAATTCACAATGAAGAGGGAAGAAAGTAATAGAACAAGATAATTGGGTGATAATAACACTAATAGAAAGAAGATTAATAGGAAAATTAGGAACATGAAGGACATTGAAGAGGGGCATATGAGTATCAATAAGCACCATGCCTTGTCTAGACATTGAGCAAGTGGCACCATTAGTGGTAGAGACTGACTATTTAGGAAGGAGAGGTAAAAGGCTGAAAAGTTTTCGCTCACTTGTCATGTAAGAGGATGTTTTAGAATCTATAACCTAGGAGTCTTGAGGAGATGCCAAATAGGTAATAGTACTTGTGGAGGTCGACCTAATACTAGAGGTACTATTCAAAGTTGATGAGAAATTGTGAGATTGATTCTAAAACCTCAAAAATTCAGCAAACTCATCGACCAAACTAGAGAAGGATTGCGGCATATTTGTATGAGAGCTTACTAATAGGTAGGTAGGATTCAGCGGTAAAATTGAGGTTGGAATACTTTTGTCAATTTTTAAGGACTTTCCAAATTTTTGCCAACATTTCTCATGTAGATATGTGCATCCACAATGTATACAAGGAGGAAATTTATTTTTTTCTCCTCGGCCTTTTGAGTTTTTGTCTATGCTAACTTGATTAAATTTTTCCACTAAGGTCAATTACTCAACTGAAGAGACCCAAGCAGATAGAATAATCTTCATAACTTTGGTGAATATCTTTTATAGATTGGGAACTTTTCTCAACACCTGTGTACGAATCTTATCTTTAAGTTCAAGAGGAAGCTTATGTAAGAAGGCAGTTACAAAAAGTCATTGTGTTATAAGTAGATCATGTGAGGATTTAGAATAAGTGGTTGAAACACTTCAATTTCATCTGTGAGAGTTTTGAATTTGGTGAAATGATCTTGAAGAGATTTTGTCACCCTATTTGGTATTAAAAATCTGTCCTTAGATATCAAATAGACGATAAACATTCTTTTCGTAACCATATGTTGCTTTTAGAGTGTCTTAGATCTTCTTTGCTAGTCGGAGCATAACAACACTATTGAAAATGAACAGTTCTATGTTAGAAGTTAGTCAGGCGACAATAGATACATCATTGACACACCAGTCTTTGTAATCTGCATCTTTTAGACAAGATTCAGATTTTGTAAGGTGCTTTAAGCACTTGTGAGTAAGTAGAAAGTTGGTGAAATTGGTAGACCAAAAGAGACCAGATGGATAGAATTTGGTAGGACAGATAGAAGTTTTAAGAGACTAGGTGGAAGAATTAGCTAGGTTATTAGAAGAGGAGAGGAGTCATTCTGAATCATCTATATTTGTAGATTTTCTTCTTGAATCTAGTTATGAATTAATAAATCAAGTACAAAATGACCTACTTCAGATTGATCTAGAAGAAAACCTTTCTAAAGAGTAACCCTTACATTAGATACTAGTTTAGAAGACTTTGTGGAAGTTTTGTGTTTGTAATAGGTGAGAAGAAAGAAATGACTTAAAGATCAAGATAGATGCATTACTCACCATTAGATCAAAGGATTCTCTTGTTGTAAGCACTATTTAAAGAAATAAAAGGAACTCCAAGAGATACGTTTTTCTTGTCTCTACAACTCATCACCACAAAAAAGGGTATCGACCATCACTTCCCATGCTCGTTCATTCCCATACACTCAACCAAAAGAAGATTGCATTACCACCAACCACGAACCAAGGGAGATTACACCACCGCTTAACTTTCATCATCACTTTCCATCCATCATCTTGAGCTTCCCATCTCATCTCATCTTGAATAGCAAGAAACATTCAATAAGAGTGATTGATTGCAACTTAATTTTCATCAAAGAAATCTTCTAACAATGTGGCTTGCAATCCAAAGAGGTTAGAGTACACCTATAGTAGAGTCCTTTAGGAAAAGGAGAAGTTGTCACTGTAGACTTGAAGACTGCCATCTAATTATGTGAGGATTTTTTGTAATCACTTCTTTCTTTATCTTCTTTTCTAATCTCGTAAGTTTATCTTAGGATAGTAGATTTTTATTAGGTTTTTGTATCATTTTTATTTTTTAGGTTGTATTACAACAAAAATACTTTATATCCTTGTATGTTCTAGGTTTTTATTAATACTTGTTGAATGTGCTATTTGTTTTATGTCTTGTTTATGAATGATTCAACTTTATTATTGTCAAATTTTGATGTATGTTACTATTTGAATGGTATATAAGTGAAATTCAAAGATTTTTAGTTTGAGAGAAATCAAAACTTGAAGTGGGTATATAAGTGTATGATTGTAAATTCATGACCCTGTTTTCTATTTATGTTTTTAGATGTTTGAAAGTTGATTTGAATACTAAAATGTTTGAGTAAAAATCATAATTCTATTAATCCATACAAAAATTTTGGGATTAATAGAATTTTAACTAAATATGCATATGTCAAATATTCACAAGAAATTAATCATAAGTTTTTAGGCAAGTGTAGATAAGAAGGTAAAATTTATAGATATTCAAACAAAATAGATTAGTGGCAAGAAATTTGAATGTGAAAATAGCCCTAAAAATTGAAAAATTGCGTCTGCCAACACCTTTGTCTTAAAAACCTTAAATCTCAATGAATACTTATCCAAATTGGATGAAATTAGGTGTGTTGGAAGCTTCTTTGAACAAGGATCAAAATAGAGTTGTTAAATTAGACTTTCCATACTCTAGATAATAGCAGATTCACAAAACATTATAGATAAAATAGAGGAAACTGAAATTCTGCACCTTGATCAATTCACTTTTGAAACCCTTATTAAATTAACTTTAAATATTACAAAATTTTAGAGAATAAAGTAGAAACATAGTTGCATATATTAGGGAAGTTTTAGATTTTTTCTCAAACGTTTTAGTGCTCAAATCAACCTTTAAACCTTTGAAAATGTGAGTAGAAAATAGAGTCACGAATCTGCAATCATATACTTGTATATCCACTTCAAGTTTTGATTTCTTTCAATTAAAAATCTTTGAATTTCACTTACATACCATTTAAATGTTAACATTAGCATTTGACAATAATAAAGTTGAATAATTCACAAATAAGATATAAAACAAACAACACATTCAACAAGTATTAATAAAAACCTAGAACATGCAAGGATACAAAGTATTTTTGAAATAATACAACCTAGAAAATGAAAATGATATAAAAACCTAATAAAAATCTACTGTCTTAAGATAAACTCACGAGATTAGGAGAGAAGATGAAAGAACAAGTAGAAAAAATCTTCACACAACTAGATGGTAGCCTTAAAGCCTACGTTGACCACTTCTTTTCCTTGTCCCAAAGGACTATTGTAGGTGCACTCTAACCTCCTTGGATTGCAAGTCATGTTGGAAGATTTTCTTGATGAAAAGATGTTGCAGTTAGTCCTTCTTGCTAGATGTTTCCTATTGTTTGAGATAAGATGAGATGGGAAGCTCGAGATGATGGAAGAAAAGTGATGATGAAAGTTCAGTGGTTGTGCAATCTCCCTTGGTTTGTGGCTTGCGGTGGTGCAATCCTCTTTTGGTTGGGTGTGTAGAAATGAGAGTGAATGAGTGTGGGAAGTGATGGCTGATGTCTCCTTTTCGTGGTGGATGAGTTGTGGAGACGAGAAAAGAGGTATCTCTTGGAGTTTTCCTTTATTTCTTTAAATAATGATTCCAACAAGAGAATCTCTTGATCTAATGGTGAGTAATGCATTATCTTAGATCTTTAAGTCATTTCTTTCTTCTCACCTATTACAAACACAAAACTTCCATAAAGTCTTCTAAACTAGTATCTAGTGTAGGGGTTAGTCCTTTAAAAAAGCTTTCTTCTAGATCAACCTTAAGTAGGTCATTTTGTACTTGATTTATTGATTCATAATTAGGTTTAGGAAGAAGATCTACAAATATAGATAGTTCAGAATAACTCTATTTTAATAACTTAGCTAATTCTTCCATTTGGTCTCCTAAAACTTTTATTTGTCCTACCAAATTTTGCCTAAATTTCTATCCATTTGGTCTAGCTACTTATAGGTGTTTAAAGCACATTTTAGAATTTGAATCTAGTCTAAAAGATGTAGATTACGAAGATTGGTGTCAATGATACATCTATTGTCGCCTGACTAACTTCCAACATAGAACCGTCCATTTTCAGGAGTGTTGTTATGCTTCGACTAGCAAAGAATATCTGAAACACTCTCAAAGCAACATATAGGTACAAAAAGAATGTTTCTCGTCTATTTGATATCTAAGGATAGATTTTTAATGCCAAATAAGGTGACAAATCTCTTTAAGATTTCACTGAATTCTGAACTCTCACAAATGAAATTGAAGTGCTTCAACCACTTGTTCCAGATTTTCACACGATTTGCTAATAATGCAATGATCTTTTTGTGGTTGCCTTCTTGCATAGGTTTTCTCTTGAACTTAAAGATAAGATTCGTATACTGGTGTTGAGAGAAGTTTTCAATCTATAATAAATATTTGCCAAAGTCATGAAGATTATTTTATTTGCTTGAGTTTTTTCAGTTGAGTAGTTGACCTTAGTGGCAAAATTTGATCAAGCTAGCATAGACAAAAACTCAAGAGGTCGAGGAGGAAAGAATAAATTTCCTCATTGTATACATTGTGGATGTACAAAACATCTACACAAGAAATCTTGGCAAAAATTTGGAAAACCCCTAAAAATTGATAGAAGTGTTCCAACCTCAGTTTTACCGTCAAATCCTACCTGCCTATTAGTAAGCTCCCATACAAATATGTTGTAATCGTTCTCCATGGGAAGTTTGCTTATTTAATTTTTCTAGGGTTTCACTCATTTTTCAGGAAAACATTGTTAATGTCTATGTTTCAACGAGAATACCCAAAAAAGAGAGATTAAGAGTCGATGAGTGAAGATAGGAAGTGACCTTAGTGCACAGAGGAGGCGATTGGCAAAGGACAGAAGTTAACCTTGTGGAAGACCTCAGTGCATGATGGAGGATCAATCTAAGTGATCCAACAGAGAAGAGGGATCGTGCACAACAGAGGAGAGATTGTGAAGAACCTTGCAGGGGACACAACAGACGGGGAGATCATGAGAGTGGGAGATTATCTGGGCCTATTACCTTGCAGAAATTGGTAGGAGAGATTGGGGAGGAGAGACTAACAACTAGTGGCGGGAGTAGCTCGATGCCACGAGGATGAAGGGAGAGAGGTTTTAGGCTTGAGAATAGGGATCTCGACTTTAATACCAAGTTGAGAACAAATTTTTCATTAACTAGTAAAATTTAATTTACAAAATTTACAATGGAGAGATATATATAGGAATGAATGGTAGACCATAATAACATAAGTTATTGTCCCTAAGATACAATACAACACTAGGAGACAACTCTACAAAATGTGGATGTTAAAATGAATGAATGATAATATAATAAATGTTATTATGTGTCTTGAATTAATTTGTTACACGTAGGGGTATTTTTGTCTTTGGCCACTTGAGGTGCTCAAATGTTATAAATAGGCCTCCAATGTGTGCTTTGAGTTTATGATGAATCTTGTATCCCATTTGTGATCACCTAGAGAAGAATCAATCAGTTGAGCTCCATCCGTGGATGTACCTAATTGGGGAACCATGTTAAATCCTAGTATTTGTTTACACATGTTTTCCTTCTTTGTTCTTTCTTCTCCATGTGTCCAAGCTTCTCCCTTTTTGCATTGGTCTTTGCATAACAAGTGGTATTAGAGCAAAACTTGAGGAGTCGGCCGTGGACTAGCCTTGGAAAGAAGAAAGAAAGATCTTGGCCAACGCACGTAGTCGGCGCCCAAGACCAGCAACGCCAGCGCTCGACGCTTGCGCCATCGCATGACGCTAGCATTGGTTTACCTGCGCCAGTGCTCGTCGCTCGCGTCCTCGCTGGACGCCAGCAGCCATCGCCTGCGTCTCTCGCCCGCACCAGTGCTCGACGCTCGCGTTCTTGCTCGACGCTAGCGGTCATCGCTTGTGCCTTTGCTCGATGCCAGTGCCTGACGCCCGCGTCTTTCACCCGACGCCAGTGCCTGACGCCAACACTCACGATTTGCTCACGCGACCTTTGCTCGCGACTTGCGCTCGCGATCACTGTTCGTGACCTACGCCTGCGGTAATCGCCTGCAATTTGCACTCACGACTATTGCTCGCGACCTTTGCTTGTGACAAGCGTCCGTGATTGGAGTTTCTTTTGTTCGATGCTCGTGATCTTGAATATTGTCAACGTGCACTTGGTCATCTGTTGTTTCTACGTTGGTGAAACGAGTAGTAAGAATTCCTATCATAACTTTTGAAGTTTGTTGTGATTCTACGGAATTCTTTTTTGGCTTTTCGTATAGACCAAGGGTGGCCAATTCTTTGGAATTCTTTATGAAGTTTTGGAATTTTTTTGAAATCATTTTGGGAATTCCTTTTGTTTCTTGAGGAATTACATGTGATCTTGGCTCATCTTTTTTTTCTTGGGATTCTTTGCGAGTGATCTTTTTGAATTCGGTAGGTGCATTTGTTAGTTTGGATAATTTGAATAAAAGATTCATTTGCAGCTTTAAGATACCAAATTTGGTGCTTGTTTGTTTTCCGAATTCTTTGTTATTTGCTTGCTGTGTTTGTGTTGTTCTATCATCATGACATCTTCAGCTTTGAATGTTGAGAAGTTCAATGACAAGAACAACTTTAATTTATGGCAGATTAAGATAAAAACACTTTTGAAATAGCAAGGTATTTGGGCTTTAACTTATTCGTGAGAGACTTAGTCATATACAGAGATTCCAACTTATTCCAAAGACCCAAAGCTATATTTTCATCTGCTACCTCAATGATTATCTCATCTGATAAACATAGCATAATAGTCGAATGTACCTTCTCCTCTTGCTGTTCAAATTCAACAAACTTTGTATCTAAGGTTGTCTTCACATTTAAGATAAGCTGTTGTTGAAGTAAAGACTGTTCTCTCTCAGAATGAAGGAAGGTACACCATTGAAGCAACATTTGGATCAGCTCAACACCATTCTCATGGAGTTGAGGAATATTAGTGTTACTGTGGAAGATGAGGATGTTGCTCTTATCTTATTGGTATCTCTCCCTCTCTCATTTGAAAACTTTGTGCAATCTTTTGTAGTTGACAAATATACTATTACTTTGGAAGAGGTAAGATCAAGTCTTCATTCTAGAGAATTAAGACATTTGGCTACTCATGATAGCAATGATGTTGGTGGATCAGGTTTGACAGTGCATCATTTAGAGTCTAGAGTATGACAAAGTAGAAGAGACAATAGGCGTAGAGGCAGAAGTAAGTTTAGAGGTAGAATTTCCAAGGACACTTGCAATTATTGCAAGGAAAATAGGCATTGGAAGTTAAACTGCCCTAAATTGAAGACTAAGGGAAATGCAACAGTCGTTGAAAATGAAGACTCAGGATCTGATTGTGATTTCTCCCTTACTGTTTGTTGTAGTGTCTACTTCGAACGGAGTTAGATTATAAATTCTGATGCATCACATCATATGACTCACAACAGAAAATATTTCCACACACATGAGGAGGTAGATGGTGGACAGGTCATTTTAGCAGATAATGATGTTTGTGACAGAGTAGGTATTGGATCTGTCAGATTTAAGATGCATGATGGGACAGTTAAAGTCTTGGAGGATGTTTGACATGTGCTAAGGTTAGGCAAGAGCCTTATTTCTTTGATGACTCTTGATAAAAAAAGTTTCAGTTTTTCAGGTGGAGGTAAACTCCACATTTTGAAGGGTTCCCTAGTAGTGATAAAGAGAATCAAGGATGAACCTTTATACATTCCTCAGGACAAGCCTATCATTGGATCAGCAACTGCGATAGTAAGTGATCAGCTGTCTATGTTAGATATTTGACATTCCAGGTTAGGACATTTGGGTCTGAAGGGAATGCAGAATCTCAGCACACTTGACATGTTAGATGGTCATATCTTTACAGATATTGATTTATGCAAACATTGCATCTATGGGAAACAGAAACGTGTTTCCTTTGGGAGAGCAGAACATTCCACCAAGGGGAAGTTGGATTATGTCCATGCAGATTGTTGGAGACTATCTCAACAACCCTTCTTAGTAGGTTCTAAGTATTTTCTCTCCATTGTTGATGACTTTAGTCATATGACTTGGGTTTTCATTATGAAATACAAGAGTGAGGCATTCAAGAACTTTAAAAAGTGGAAGGTTATTGTTGAAAACCAAGTAGGGAGAAAAGTGAAATACTTGAGAACAGATAATGGATTAGAATTCTACTCAAATGAATTTGATATTTTTTGCAGATATGCAGGTATAACTAGACATTATACTGTCAGGGGAACTCTACAACAGAATGGAGTTGTAGAACGTCTTAATAGAACGTTGTTGGAGAGAGTTAGATGTATGCTCTCACATGTTGGGCTGGAAAAATATTTTTGGGCTGAAGTTGTTAACACAGCTTCCTATTTGGTAAATAGATCACCATCTAATGCAATTGTTGACAAGATCCTTTATGAAGTATAGATGGATAAAGTGGTAAATTACTCCAAGTTGAAAGTATTTGGATGTCCTGCATATTACCATGTGAATCATGGTAAATTGGAGCCACGTGTTAAGGAAGACATTTTTGTGGGATATAGAATGGGAGTAAAAGGATATAGGATATATGATAAAGAAACAAGGAAGGTCATTCATAGCAGGGATGTTACCTTTGATGAGGTTTATTTGATGCACGAGAAAGGAAAGCCAACAGTCTTGGATTCACCTAGTACTCTTGAGCAGGTGGAGTTTGATTTGAATCAACTATTGATTTCTGATCAGTCTGTTCTTGTTGATACAGATCAACGCTTGATTTTGGATGATGACCGTGGAGATGACTTTGTAGAGAATACATGTCCAAGGTGTGTTGCCAGAGATCGTCCTAGGAGGGAGGTTCACCCTTCATAGAGGTATGGCTACAACAATATGATTGCTTTTTCCTTATAGGTAGCTAGTGAGGTGGAGGATGTTGATCCACCTAGTTTTGATGCTGTTGTTAGTGGACCAGAAGTCGTACATTGGATGAGAGCTATGCAAGAAGAACTACAATCTTTGCATAAGAATAGGACTTGGGAGTTGGTAAAACGTCCCAAGGACAGGAATGTTGTTGGTTGCAAATGAGTGTTCAAAAGGAAATCACGAACACAAGGCAATCATGGAATTCAGTACAAGGCAAGATTGGTAGTAAAAGTTTTTCATAGGAGGGTGTGGACTTCAATGAAGTTTTTGCATCAGTAGTTAGACACACCTCCATTCGAGTCATTTTGGCAATTGTTGCAGTAAAGGATTTAGAACTTAAGTAATTAGATGTGAAAATAGCTTTCTTGCATGGTAATTTGGATGAGAACATCTGGATGGAACAACCAATAGGTTTTGCAGAAAGAGGTAGATCATACCTCGTTTGTAAGTTGCAAAAATCTTTGTATAGGCTAAAACAGTCTCTCAAGTAGTGGTATAAAAGATTTGATTCTTTTATCACAGAAGTTAGTTTTGTTCGCAGTAGTTTTGATTCATGTGTCTATGTTAAATAAATTAAAGATGAATTTGTTTATTTATTCTTGTATGTGGATGATATCTTGATTGCAGTCAAATGTGTTTATGAAATACAGGTTTTGAAAGACACATTGAAATCTGAATTTACAATGAAGGATTTAGGACTAGCAGGTAAAATCCTTGAGATGGAGATTTATCGTGACAAGAACATTGGAAGGTTATTTCTTTATCAGCATAGTTATGTTCTGAAAATTCTGATCAGGTTTGGCATGACTTCAAGCAAGGCTATCGGAACACCTTATGATAGAAACTTGTGATTATTAGTTGCTATGGCACCTCAGACGTAGTTAGAGGAGTACATGAAGAAAGTTCTATATTTACAGGCAGTTGGCAGTCTTATGTATGCCATGGTTTGTACTCGTCTAGATCTTGCTTACCCTCCTAGTGTTGTAAGCAAGTTCATGTCGAATCCAAGGAAGAGTCATTGGCAAGTCGTGAAGAGGATCTTTAGGTACTTGAAAGGTACGTCTGATGTAGGACTGATTTATGAAGTTAAGCATAACTGTAGTATGGTTGGATATTCTGATTCAAATTTTGCAGGTGATGTTGATCAGCGTAGGTCCTTAACAGGATATGTTTTCACATTGGCAGATTCCATTATTAGTTGGAAATCTACTTTACAGCCTATAGTTTCATTATCCACCACAGAGGTTGAGTATATGGTGATTACAGAAGCTGCAAAAGAAGGTATTTGGCTGAAGAGATTACTTGCAGACTTTGGTCTGTGATATGATAAGGTAGAAATTTTTTGTGACAGTCTCAGTGTCATCAGTTTAACGAAAGATAATATGTTTCATGACAGGACAAAGTATATTGATGTTTGTTATTAATTTCTTAGAACATAAGATCGGGTGAAGATTTTGAAGATCAACACACTTGATAATTCAGCCGATATGTTTACGAAAGGTGTTTTTGAAAGCAAGTTTAAGCATTGCTTAGACATAATGTGTTTGCTTATAGTTGACCCTTCGGGTCTTTTGTGATGGAGTATTGTTTGTTTTTTATTGTTTGGTTCTAGGTGGAGTTTGTAAATTCAAGACAAAGTGGAGATTGTTATTATGTGTCTTGAATTAATTTATTACACGTAGAGGTATTTTTGTCTTTGGCCACTTAGGGTGATCAAATGTTATAAATATGCTCCCAATGTATGCTTTGAGTTTATGATGAATCTTGTATCTCATTTGTGATCACCTAGAGAAGAATCAATCAGCTGAACTCCATCCGTGGACGTATTTAATTGGAGAACCACGTTAAAACCTAGTGTTTGTTTGCACATGTTTTCCTTCTTTGTTCTTCTTCTTTCTTCTCTACATGTCCAAGATTCTCCCTTTCCGCATTGGTCTTTGCATAACAATAAATAACAGAAATTTTTTGATTTTATTCAAAATAGAGTAAAAGTTACACCAATTGTGGATAAAATAAGAGAAAAGTGTGAGAATGCCTATACATGCACTTAAAGGAAAGGAAATTTTAAAAGTGTAGTGAAAATAAGAGTTACAGGAAGGCCAAAAATTTCTTGATTAGAGATAATGAAAAAAGATTTAAAATTATATAATTTAACAGAAGATTTAGTTATGTATTGAAATGAATGTAGGGCAAGGATTCATGTGGCTGGTTCCACATAGTGGAGAGATTAAGGCATTGATCGTTGTTATTTAAAAGCATTTAAATGGTTCTTGATTTGCGTACTCTCAAGATATTTTAAATTGCTATATTGCTCTCTTTTGAGACAATTTCATTTTGCAGGCAGTAAGGAAGGCCATTGTTGCTGGATTTTTTGCTCATGCTTGTCGACTAGAAGTAAGGATTTATTGTGTAATACAATTTGTTTTGCTAATCTAGGTGCACTAATCTCATGGATACATTTATTGAAGAGTGATTAATTTGCTAGATATGTTTGGATTTTCTTTCTACTGACTTTATGGTAAAAACTTTCCTGTGATGGTGATGACAACGTTGACTTATGTGTTTGAATCCATTTAGATATATTGGTTCCTGGTAACTTTCTAAGTTATTGTTTTGGTTTTTCTTTGCTTTAGATATTCAGTCAGAATGGAATGTATAAGACTGTCAGGAGTTCACAAGAAGTGTATATCCACCCATCCTCCATCTTATACAGGTCAGTACAGGTTCTTTAGGAGCAGATGAGCAGTTTGTGAATCACATTGTCATGTCGATGATGCTGTTGAAGTGAAAACTTTCTATTGTTCCTTTTTGTTGAAATATTAATGTAATTCTGAATCCTGATCTTGTTATTGATAAATTACTAAACTCTTTTCTATCTCTAGAGTCTAGCATTCGATTCTGCACTTTAAAAAGTTACCTTCATGCTGTAACAAACCTAGGTCAAAAATGGCTGTCAAGCATGGTTACAGATGTTTCAAATCTCAATACAATAAAATAAAATTACCTAATGTGCTATTTCTGTCCAACTTGAGCTCGTCTGATTTTTTATGCCAATAAGCAATTAATGAATGCTTGAAATCGATTTTATTGGCAAAATACCATAAGGTTTGTATTAAAATTGCCACATGTTGATTGCTCCTGAGTTTGAAATATGCAAAGTTGATCATGAGTTGTTAAACACCTATTTTTTTCTTTTGAAAATCACACCTAAATTTTAGTGATAAGAAAAGGCTAAGATCTCCATTTTTTTTGCGCGTAAATATTGTAGGGATTATGAAGTGGCTTTGGGGTTTATTCGGTTCCTTGGTGTATTTGTTTTTGTGAAGATCAATAATAATTTGGCCTGCGTTTTAGTCTCTTGAATTCTATCATCTTTGAGCCTTCTTTTTGTTAAAACGATGGAATGTCTGATATACATTGGCAGGGTTAATCCAAAGTGGCTGGTCTATCATTCTCTTGTATCCACAGATAAGCATTATATGCATAACGTCATTGCCATTGATCCTTCTTGGCTCACAGAAGCTGCACCTCACTTCTATCAACTCCAGAAGCCAAACTATCCTATTGGCTGATATTCATTTTTAACAAATCTTTTTTTTCATATGTTGGAAGCCAGAAAGGTGTGGAACAAGCTCACAATTTATGGTCGTTGCTTTCTACTGAAATCATTCACTTGGCGTACAACTAGCGTACAAAAAATGTACAACAGGAGGCGAACCCATCTTTCAGACAAGAGCTATGCAACTGTTATGCAGGATATTATTCAATTCTTAAGGAGGATTCAGAAATGTTGGTTTCATAGTGACATTCAGGACATCTTGAGTTGACAATCCATTCAATACAAAAGCAAAGGGAAGTAAAATTACATGTGTTAAGTGGTTCTTAATGGGTGAGTCAGATAACTTATTCTGCTCACATGATTTACTGGTTAAGTACTATAGAATTTTAACAGTAGGGTCATGCGGTTATCCATTTGATTCAGATTTTTCCAGAATCTTAGGTTTCGAAGAAAGCCCTTTATCGTGAGTTGAATGCGTGGGCTGGAGATGACTTGAATACAATAGGTACTTGCTTTTCTTGATCAAGACCTGTTGTTTCTTTTCTTCCAATCTTTGCTTGAATCAATCAACATCTGCACGTGATCTGAATGCAAGTTTACTCTATCTGTACTTGAAAACTTCTGATTTCATCCGTATGAGGATGGATATTTGATTTTGGCGGGCATGCAGAAGAAGTGGCCCTCAAGATCTTGTTTATCACCAAATCCGTGTGACGAACCCTTTGGTTGTCAAGTCACTCTTAATAATCAATCATTGGTGGGTTGGCGCTGTGCTTAATAATGAAACAGGTGAAGGCCGATACCCCATAAGTTGTTTATTTTGAAAAAAGTTTCAAAATATTTTGAAGCATTCATTTGTCTATGAGATAATTTAGAGAATTTACTGAAGTAGATTATTATGTGTTAATCGCTTATGAATTTCTTGTTCACACATCTTTGCCTTTTGATTATTCTTTCTGTGATTGTTATGCGAGTAGTTATCTATTAGGGTCTGAAGCTATATAGCTCCAACCATATTTTTTGTTTTTAGTTAAAAAAATTTTAGCCGTAAATGCAAGTTATAAGTTAAAACTACAAAAATTTTCCTTTTTTTTATAACTTAGAACTATTTTCTAAACTTTCTTTTGATTGTAAGTTGTGGAAAATTTAAAATTGGTCGACGTGGTTTTTTTATTTTTATTAAAATTTAAATCTTTATGGTAACGTATTCTTATTTATTTCAAAAACTTTGGGAAATGAGAGAGAAGAAGAAAAGAAGACATGAGTAGGATCCATCTGTACTTTCATAATTTTTTTAAATCTAAGTTTAGATTTCTTCATTTACAATACAACTCTTAAAATTTGAATTTGATTTATTTTAATTCTGGAAAATGTTTATACTTAAGAGGAGATGAATTAAGTATATTGTAAATTTTCTAATTTTCGATCTCCTTATTAAATCTATTAAATGCAGAAATAAAATAGAGATAAAAGTATAAAGACAATTTATAGTAGTTCTTTTTAATTAGGATATGTCTACTTCTTGAGTCTCTACTTAAGAATTTACTAATTTCATAAGTTTTTAGTTCGTTCAAAATCTAGTATATTATAGTTTTACTCAAAGTAAAATTAATTTGATATGACATCGATTTTTTGTTAAGTTCTTCCTTTAACTGTACGGACCTTTGTACAGTTATCGTGCTAATTATACGAACCATCATATAGTTATTTGCATAATTTTATGGACTCTTGTAAAGTTACCTGAAACTCTTATGAAAGAGAATCTTTTAGAGTTTCTTCTACAATATCTTTTGTGGATAGGTTATCTTTTTTTTAATTTATGATGAAATGCAAAGAGAAATTAATCTAGAAAGCATAAATGCAATAAAAACTTTCCTTTTGTAGATATGGCAACACTTGAATATTTAGGAAATAGTTTTGTTGCAGTTGAGTTCCTCTAGATGATTTTCAATTTTTGTTCTTCAAGACTTCTACAAATAATCTTTAGAGTACTATCAAAAGAATTAACTTTCAATTTTAACTTAACTCTTTTTATATTACTTGAGGAATTGTATCTAATTATACACATTTTCTAGACTTTTCAAATTACATTTAAATCTTTACTTTGTCAAATTTATCTCTGATTGTCATTTGTAAATATTGATTTAGTCTTTAGAAATATGATAGAACGTGTGTGAATGAGTGTCATGTGTCATCTGTAAAATAAATATTTCTGTAATAAACTTTGATAAAATATAAAAATTATAATACAAATAAATTCATCAAAGTCATAATATTAAAATCATTCATAAAGTTATGCCTATAACTTGCCTATAACTTTATAAGCTTATCTATAGTATAATATGATGAATGTTTGTAAACTTATCTTTATAACTGTACAATAGTTTGTAAAGTTATTTATATAATTTTATGATAGTTCGTAAACTTATATATTTAGAAAATATTTTGAAGTTCATCATTTGACTTAATTGAAATATAAACATTAGAACATTATCTCTAACAATCTCTTTCTTTTTTATGATAACAAAATATTTTCAAATGATTCAACATTCAATAATATAGAATGGTCATTTATCACTCATTTCTCCCCCTTAAAGAAAAACATTCATAGTATAACATTCATTCATTCATATATTTGAAAATGATACTTTCTCTCCCTTTTTGTTATTTCAAAAATGAAGACAATACAAAAGTTTAGAATACATAGAGAAGATTTTTCTTTTCTTTACAATTTTTCTTTTAATTTGTCTGTGTATTTTTGCCATAGATTTTTGCATTTGTTTTAGCTTGGCAAGTAGTAGGAGGTTAGTTGAAGTTCTGACTTTAGAGGTTGAAGGTTGTGTTTGTGTACTAGTTGGACCTTCTAAAGTAAAAGCTTCTATTGTATTTGATTGTTTATAAGTTGATTCATTGTCGTTAGTAGCAAATCGATTAAAATCTTTTATAGCCAAATACATTGATCTCTACTGGCAAACTTTTCATTTGGTCAAATTTAAAGATCTATTGATTAATCTAAATAGAGCATCTCAAAAAAATAATTGTCTTTACCAACCTAATTTTGGAGATGAACACCCAATACCAATTTACTTATATCTTTTTTATTACAACATAAGTGGCCAACTTAACAAACTAACTTAATTCCATTTCATACCTTTGCTTTTGATAAATTGCTCTGATAAGTACAAAGGTAATAAATTGAGTTTTTTCATTTAGATATTTCATTCTATTTAACAATGAAATATTAGGATCTATACATAAGCATGACTTAATATCTGATTCTTTTCAATTTAAATTAGTTGTAGTTTCCAAAATTTCTAGACCAATATTCCTTAATCTGAGTTTTTGATAACATAGTTTAGGACTTAACTTAATGTCCTATTCTTCAATATTTGTTATCAGTTCACCTTCCACTTTTGTTAAGTGGTAAAAAGTTGGGACTAATCCATTTATATAAGAAAAAGTATTTTCTTCTTGTATCATCTTGACTAACCCTTGAATTTCAAATAAATCATAAATTTTTTGCATTCTTCTCCAATCTAAAGGTCTATTAAAAAGTATATCAAAGGATTTATAAACCTTGTACTTTTTATAAGTTTCTTGATTCCTGAAATACATTGGAGAATTTTCTATTTTAGGAAATTTGTTAGTCACTAGAAGTGGTGGCTTGACTACTTGTTCCACTAGTCTTTGAACAATGTTTTCCATTTGTTCTGTAAAAATTTCTTCTCTATCTTCTTTAATTGTTTCTCCTTTGTCTTCTTCAATCACGGGAGGAGTTGTTTTTCTATACTCTTGTTTCTTCAAAATCTTGTTCTCTATATTCTTCTTCAATTATCTCTTCTCTAATTTCTTCATCCATTGGTTCTATAATATTCTTAGAGATATCTTATACAATTGATTCTAGAATATCTGCCAATGAGGATTCTTCTATTTTTGTATCTTCAAAATTTATTCTATCTACTAATTCTTTCAAAATATCTTTGACAATTTTAGTTGTGTTTATTTGAGAAGGATTTGGATTTATTATTTGATCAATAATCACAGGTTGATCAGTTATTAGTAAAGTAGTGATTTGGTTGGAAGAAGCTTTTCCTGATTCAATTGTTTTCGACCTTTTGAAATAAGTTTGAGGAAATCTCTCAAACTTTCTCTTTTTGAACAGTGAGGGTTGCTCTTCTTCTTCTTTAGCTTCTTCTTATTAGTCAACTTGACTATTTAATTTTTCAGTGTTTTTCATCTCTAACTGCTTCTTTTTCCATAGTTTATACTTTATTCCTTGTCTTTTTCTTTTGTCAAATTCAATGGAGACTACCATCTTTGCTTCTTGTAAAGATAATTTGGCATTTAATAGTAGTTTAATAAATTTGGAAAATAGATGCCTTTCTTCATTAGTGTCAGGAGTATACTATATAGTAACATCTTGTACTTTATTATCTCCTATAACATCCTTATTTTTAATTTGATGCTTTCTCCACTGATCAAACTCAATCAAAGTTTGTTGTTTGATAGTCTTCCTATCCTCCCTAGTTGCTAATAACAACATTAAGATTTCCTCATCTATCTTTATCAAATAAAGAATGAGGAGTGAAGAATGATGGTGGTTCTTCCCATTCTTCTTCTTTAGTCACATTTTTTAACTTTTGCAAAATATTGTATTTGCCATATTCCACATTTCCAAATTTGTAAGAATTTTCAATAGTTTGAACATATATTTCTCGTTGAATCTAGGAAATAGATTTCTTTTTAATGAGTTCATGAGCTACTGTGTTGAGAGCTCTGAAAGCCTTTTCCTTCGCTACTTTTGTTTCTATAGCTTATTTGACTTTAATGGAAAAAATTTTGGTAGACAAAATATTTTTTAAGTTATGCAACCTAATTATTTCATAGCATTATGTGTAACTACTCCATTTGTTTTACTAAATCTGCATTTTTCACTCTTTTATTGTTATGCTAGTAAGCAGCAACCTAATGAAAAATATCGAAATCTACCTTATTTTTCCAATCTGACAGTCTTTGAGCCATTTGCCCTAGCTTTTTCTTTTGTAATCACTTGTCGCAGTTTCGTTAGGTTACAAGTAGAAGACAATGAACAAAATGAGGTTTTAGGTTAATTATCGATACTTATATTTGTAAAGTTTGTTGGGTAAATGGATTTTAAATTTTTTCAATAAGATTACTATAGTTAGTAATCTTAAAATTATAAGTTTATGAACGCTTTCATAACCTTATGTTCCTAAGTTTACAAATTAATTTCATATATTTAGAAAATTTCATTTATAACTTAAATATTTCTTCGTAAACTTAATATCCTAACTTTACGAGGTTCTATAAACTTACCTTAGTAACATTACGAAATTTGTATACTTAAATTACTTAAGTTTACAAGGTCTCGTAACCTTAGATGATTGTTTAGATTTTTTTAGAAAATAATCTAGATTGTTTTACTTAGACCTCTAAGTTAGATAATGTGTAGGTAATCTAATTGATTTTGTAAGTTTTCTCCCCCTACACATATGCATCAGATTAAAAGGATAGAAAACAAAATTCAAATGCTTTAAATAGAAATATATCTTAAAATAATATAACATGTTATTTTTGTTTAATATTTCATGTGCTAATTATCACAATTTTAGATTAGAAAATTTAAACTTCCAAATAATAAATCAAACACTTTTTGATTCATGGATTTCTTATGCATAACCAAATAATTTTAAACTTCCAATCAATCATATAAGTATAAATTATTGTATCTTCATAAAGCACAATCAAAAATTGATATATGTTAGTGCATCTATTAGTAATAAGTTAATCAATTAAACCATTGTACCAATAATTTTTTTTTTTCAAAGCATATACTAAGTTCTTTATTAACTAGACTTTCTATTATATCCTTATATTGAGCTTTCAGTCAACAATTCCAAATCAAACATGGCCTTAGGTTGTTAGATTTTAAGACATCATTATGTACTTAATTGCTTGAGTATAATAGGCTTGTGTGACTAATTTTTTTTTCAATAATCACATCATTTTAACTTTGTCTAGAAATTTTCAAAACATAAAGCATAGACAAAAATAAAATGTTATTGTTAGATATCAATTCTGTATAATATAAGACATTTATAGCTTGATATGTTGAATTTCAATTTTTTAATACTTTAATAATACATAATACATCTAACAATTAGATTAGAATTTGATATATTTTTGAACTTAATTTTCTTTTCTTAATTAGGATTTTCAACACATTTAATGTTAAAATTTTAATATACTTATCAAATCATAAAAATAATTAACATCAATAACAATGATAAAATCAGAAAATAGTTAAATCATTAATATACTTGAAATCAAGATGCACTTTGACAATATTTTAAATATCTAAGAGTTTGCATACACCTAGATTTCTTTTAAGAGTAGAAAAAGAATTTTCATCTAATGACTTAGTGAATAGGTCAGCTAATTATTTAATTGTAAGGATAAAATTTAATTTAATCTTACCTTTAAGAACATTATCTCTTAAGAAATAATGTCTAATTTCAATATGTTTTAACCTAGAGGCAATATAGGATTTTTATGAAGACTTATAGTTAAAGAATTATCACAAAAAATTTCAGTTGGTTCAGAATGTATTCTAGTCTTTTAGGGTTTGCCTAATCTATAATATCTAAGCACAACATAATAAAGCTGCAACATATTCAACTTCTATAGTGGACAGAGTTATATAATTTTGTTTCTTGTTGAACCAAGAAACTAAAGAATTTCCTAACAACTGACATGTTCTACTTGTGTTTTTTCTATTTGATTTGCTTCTTGCATAATTAGCATCACTATATCTTATAAGATCTATAAAACTATTTTTAAAATAAAATAGACTATAGTATCCTATAGATATCTAAATATTCTCTTAACAACATTTAAATGAGATATTTTAGGATGTACTTGAAATCTTGCACATATACAAATACTAAACATAATATCTGGTTTACTAGCTATTAAGTATAACAATGATTCAATCATACTTCTATATTTCTTTTGATCCACAAGTTTTCTTATAATATCTTCGTCTAGCTTTAGAGATGTACTCATAGGTGTGACTTTAATTTTAGTATCAGTACATTCAAATTTTTTAAATAATTCACGTGTATATTTTTCTTGATTTATAAAAATTCCTTTAATATTTTGCTTAATCTACAAGTCAAGAAAATAATTTAACTCTTCCATCATACTCATTTCAAACTCTTTAGACATATCCTTAGCAAAAGTTTTGCACATGTTTTCTTTAATTGATCTGAATATGAAGTCATCAACATAGATTTGTACAACTAAAGTATCTTTCTTAGATTTTTTTAATAAATAAAGTAGTGTCTACTTTAGTCATATTAAAGTTTTTCTTAATCAATTTTTTTTTTAATCTATCATACTAAAAGCTAGGGGCTTGCTTTAATTTATAGAGAGCATTTTTTAACTTAAATACATAATCAAGATATTTTTCATCTTCAAACCTTAGTGGTTGATTAACATAAACTTCTCTAATATAATCATTTTGAAATGTACTTTTAACATCTATTTGATATAATATGAAGTTCATATAAAGCATATGCTAACAATATAATTTCTAATCTAGCAATAAGAGTAAAAGTTTCATCATAATCTATATCTTCCTCCTAATTATATTCTTGAGCTACTAGTTTATCCTTATTTCATATAATGTCATGTTTCATCAGATTTATTCTTAAATATTCATTTAGTTCTTATAACCTGATGATTTGGAGGCAATGGTACTAATTTCCCAAACGTTGTTTTTGACAAATTACTGTAATTATTCTTGCATTGTCATTACCTAATATTCATCTTTTAATGCATTAGAAACATTTTTAGGTTCAATTAAAGATATAAATACATAAACACCAACAATGTTGACCTTAGATCTAGTCATTATACCTTGATTAAGATTATCTATTACTAATTCTAGTGGATGACTAGAGTACTTCCAATTTTTGTCTTTATGAACTTCATTTCAAATATTTTCTTTTGTAGAAGCAATCTTAGGTTGTAACTCATCATCAGAAATATTTTTATCAACCTGATTTAAATTTTTAACATGTGATTCATTAAACACCACATGAAGAGTTTCCTCTATAATTTTAGTATTCCTATGAAACACTCTATATGCTTTACTCCTAAGTGAATATTCAATAAAGATACCTTTATTAGATTTTGCATGAAACTTATCTTTGTTTTCTTTCGTATCTAAAATAAAGCATCTACATCTAAAATGTTTCATATACGAAATTTTAGTAACTCTTTCATGTTAGATTTCAAATGTTGTTTTATTTAAGAATGGTCTTAAATGAACTCTATTAATTACATAACATGCTGTATTTATTGATTCTGCTAATAGAAAATGAGGTAGATCATTCTCATTATATAGTGTCAATTTGTGTTATTCTATATGTCATTATTCATGTATATTATGATTATAATGTGAAAACATTGAAGATATTATGAGAAATTACATGTAATATACTTTTAATGTTTATGCATGTTATTTAAGTTCAAATACATTTAAATGCATAAATTGAATCATATATTTTATAATTAATGTTTGGAAACACATTTTGGTTATGCATTAGATGTTTATTACTTTAGTTTATTTAGATAAATTTTATTATGTCTAATGTTTGATATTAATGTGATTTAAGTTATTTGGTTGCAAAGTAAAATAAAAGGGATGACATGAGTATTTTTGGAATTGAGGAAATGACCAACTACAACTTTAACACCGTTGGCCTCCTCTCTTCCACCCCAACCACGATCTTTGGCCACTTTTATCAAGCAATCGTCAGTTATCTCTCCCTCTTAAAAAGCACAGCCTACGACATAAAAACTCTTTCTCATGATCTTTTTACTCTCCCAACCCTTAGCACAAAGAAGAAAACCTCCATGGCTATAGTTTGAGTTTTCCACTATCCTCTCATCTTTGGTGATGTCCTTAGTGTAAGGTAACGATGTGGAGAAGGCACCCTTGTTGTAGATTCATGGAGTACTCATTTTAGTTGAGCTTCCTCCCCTCCCTTGAAGAACTCCCATCTTTGGTGACGTCCTTGGTGCAAGGCAACAACATAGAGAATGCACACTCGTGGGAAGAGAAGAACATTGTTGTAGTTGCTTCTTTCTTTCGAATTCATGTGAAGCCTCCCTACTTCGATGATGATTCTTAGTGGTGACAATCCAATGGTAGCATGTGGAGAAGGTTTGGACAATATCTTCAGTGAATTTTAGGTGTTTGTTGGTTGAGCTTCAGGCACCAATGTGTAGAAGGAAGATCATTTATATTTGCATATGTTTTTGTTGTGTTTGTATGTTGTGATGTTATGTCTTTGTATGTATGACTTTGTATCTCATGTTTGTGTGTATTTTTTCATTAATAGGTTAGTTGTTAATGTTAGTATCATTATTTTAGTATTGATACTTTACCTTTCAAGTTTAATGAAATTTATATTTGAAAATGGATGAAGGTTGTTAATACTGTAAATGCCTGCACATAGGTTGTTAGTGTACATGACTAACTCAATTAACTCTTTTATTTTCATTTCATTTATTCATAGAAATGTATAGAAATGCATTTTGATCATGCACATAGTGGTGAATGGATGTATTAGATGTGTTTTAGGTGTAGATTCATGATAAAGTATCATAGTTCAATGTAAGATTAAGAGTTTCTTTGGTATCTCAATGCCTAGGTTTGTTGAGTTAGTTGTAACTCAATGGACCATGTTCATAAACTTAAGCCCTAGGTCTGTAAACTTAAGGACCAGGTTCGTAAACTTAAGCCTTAGGTTCGTAAACTTAAACCCCTGGTTTATAAACTTAAACCTAGGTTCGTTGAGTTATCTTGTAACTCAATGAACTAGGTCCGTTGAGTTAGCTAGTAACTCAACGAATTAAGTTTGTTGAGTTTACTAAGTGAAACTTAATTCATTCGAAAGTTAAGTTTTCAATGGAGTTTTTGAGTGGTTCTTAATGTTATTTTGAATGGTTTTTCGTGTAGATTCATATTATGATATTTGTGAAATTATTTGGAATAATTTAATTAGAGTTTTCGAATTTTGAAATCAGAGATGCAATTACCCTGTTTTCTATTTTAGATGCTGAATTTTGTGCTTTAAAGAAGACTGTGTTTCATGAGATATACTTAATGAAATTTAGTTCTGTAAAAGGCAATAGTTAGATTATTGACTTATCTTTTTATGATTTTGATTTCGTTGATTTTCATGAAGAATTCAAGGAGATATGATCTTAGTGTGCAATTTAATAATCACTTAGATTATTTTGCACTCTCTTGATAAGATAACTGTTGTAAGCGCTTCAAGAGGAGTTTTTCCTTGAAATCACTTTTGTTATTTTGTACCTTGATGATCATTCCTTTATTGTATTTTTAGTGAATTTATTCTCTAGTAGGATGAAAGGAAAAAGATGTAGAGTTAAGCTTAATTTCAATGATTTTTGGATAGGATAGTTCTAGTGATTCTTTTGTTTTCTTTGATTTCTCCTTGTATTAATTGAATGATTTGAGTTTGCTTCACCTCTATTGATGGTTTTTACTTGATGAGGATATGTTAAACTACGAAAATGATTAGAATGCATATTTGGATGACATTGAGTTTCACTTTGCATTTCTTTGAATTTCTCTTAAAAAATCTTAAAAGCTTAGGAATATTTGACTTTATAAGATTTTGAAATTTACTTTAAACAAGTTCCCTATGGATTGACCCATACTCACATGCTATTTATGATAGGCATTATGTGCTTGTAATTATAAATTTTAAAATTGGGTTTTTATAATGTGCTTATTGTAAATACCTTAAAGCCCATACACTCATTAATCATAGTCCTAGTCATTTCTTGAAGTGATTTATTCTTTCTTTTAACCACTCTATTTTGAGAGGAGGCTTTAGGAAATGAATACCTATGAACTATGTCTAAGTCCTCACGAAATTTATCCATTTCAGAATTTTCAAATTTTGTTCTAATTTTCCTAATATGTAGGTTTTTTCATTTTGAATTTTATTGCAAAAGACTTTAAATACATTATATATATTAGATTTATGTGTTAGGAAATAAACCCATGTGAATCAAGAATAATCATCAATCAAACCACTTAGGCTTTGAGTTCTAGTTGGACCAAACAAATTTATATGAACTAATTCTAGAACTCTTACTAGATACCTGATTTACTGATTTAAACGAAGTTTTATGTTTATCTAATTCATATGCATCAAAAATATGATTTTTTGGTTATGCATTAGATGTTTATTACTTTAGTTTATTTAGATAAATTTTATTATGTCTAATGTTTGATATTAATGTGATTTAAGTTATTTGGTTGCAAAGTAAAATCAAAAGGGATGACATGAGTATTTTCGGAATTGAGGAAATGACCAACTACAACTTTAACACCGTTGGCTTCCTCTCTTCCACCCCAACCACGATCTTTGGCTACTTCTATCAAGTAATCGTCAGCTATCTCTCCCTCTTAAAAAGCACAGCCTACGATAGAAAAACTCTTTCTCATGATCTTTTTACTCTCCCAACCCTTAGCACAAAGAAGAAAACCTCCATGGCTATAGTTTGAGTTTTCCACTATCCTCTCATCTTTGGTGACGTCTTTAGTGTAAGGTAACGATGTGGAGAAGGCACCCTTGTTGTAGATTCATGGAGTACTCATTTTAGTTGAGCTTCCTCCCCTCCCTTGAAGAACTCCCATCTTTGGTGACGTCCTTGGTGCAAGGCAACAACATAGAGAATGCACACTCGTGGGAAGAGAAGAACATTGTTGTAGTTGCTTCTTTCTTTCGAATTCATGTGAAGCCTCCCTACTTCGATGATGATTCTTAGTGGTGACAATCCAATGGTAGCATGTGGAGAAGGTTTGGACAATATCTTCAGTGAATTTTAGGTGTTTGTTGGTTGAGCTTCAGGTACCAATATGTAGAAGGAAGATCATTTATATTTGCATATGTTTTTGTTGTGTTTGTATGTTGTGATGTTATGTCTTTGTATGTATGACTTTGTATCTCATGTTTGTGTGTATTTTTTCATTAATAGGTTAGTTGTTAATGTTAGTATCATTATTTTAGTATTGATACTTTACCTTTCAAGTTTAATGAAATTTATATTTGAAAATGGATGAAGGATGTTAATACTGTAAATGCCTGCACATAGGTTGTTAGTGTACATGACTAACTCAATTAACTCTTTTATTTTCATTTCATTTATTCATAGAAATGTATAGAAATGCATTTTGATCATGTACATAGTGGTGAATGGATGTATTAGATGCGTTTTAGGTGTAGATTCATGATAAAGTATCATAGTTCAATGTAAGATTGAGTAAGAGTTTCTTTGGTATCTCAATGCCTAGGTTTGTTGAGTTAGTTGTAACTCAATGGACCATGTTCATAAACTTAAGCCCTAGGTCTGTAAACTTAAGGACCATGTTCGTAAACTTAAGCCTTAGGTTCGTAAACTTAAACCCCTGGTTTATAAACTTAAACCTAGGTCCGTTGAGTTATCTTGTAACTCAACAAACTAGGTCCGTTGAGTTAGCTAGTAACTTAACGAATTAAGTTTGTTGAGTTTACTAAGTGAAACTTAACTCATTCGAAAGTTAAGTTTTCAATGGAGTTTTTGAGTGGTTCTTAATGTTATTTTGAATGGTTTTTCGTGTAGATTCATATTATGATATTTGTGAAATTATTTGGAATAATTTAATTAGAGTTTTCGAATTTTGAAATCAGAGACGCAATTACCCTGTTTTCTATTTTAGATGTTGAATTTTGTGCTTTAAAGAAGACTGTGTTTCATGAGATATACTTAATGAAATTTAGTTATGTAAAAGGCAATAGTTAGATTATTGACTTATCTTTTTATGATTCTGATTTCGTTGATTTTCATGAAGAATTCAAGGAGATATGATCTTTCTTCTGGTAGTGTGCAATTTAATAATCACCTAGATTGTTTTGCACTCTCTTGATAAGATAACTGTTGTAAGCGCTTCAAGAGGAGTTTTTCCTTGAAATCACTTTTGTTATTTTGTACCTTGATGATCCTTCCTTTATTATATTTTTAGTGAATTTATTCTCTAGTAGGATGAAAGGAAAAAGGTGTAGAGTTAAGCTTAATTTCAATGATTTTTGGGTAGGATAGTTCTAGTGATTCTTTTGTTTTCTTTGATTTCTCCTTATATTAATTGAATGATTTGAGTTTGCTTCACCTCTATTGATGGTTTTTACTTGATGAGGATATGTTAAACTACGAAAATGATTAGAATGCATATTTGGATGACATTGAGTTTCACTTTGCATTTCTTTGAATTTCTCTTAAAAAATCTTAAAAGCTTAGGAATATTTGACTTTATAAGATTTTGAAATTTACTTTAAACAAGTTCCCTATGGATTGACCCATACTCGCATGCTATTTATGATAGGCATTATGTGCTTGTAATTATAAATTTTAAAATTGGGTTTTTATAATGTGCTTATTGTAAATACCTTAAAGCCCATACACTCATTAATCATAGTCCTAGTCATTTCTTGAAGTGATTTATTCTTTCTTATGCTATTTATGATAGGCATTATGTGCTTGTAATTATAAATTTTAAAATTGGGTTTTTATAATGTGCTTATTGTAAATACCTTAAAGCCCATACACTCATTAATCATAGTCCTAGTCATTTCTTGAAGTGATTTATTCTTTCTTTTAACCACTCTATTTTGAGAGGAGGCTTTAGGAAATGAATACCTATGAACTATGTCTAAGTCCTTACGAAATTTATCCATTTCAGAATTTTCAAATTTTGTTCCATGATTAGTTCTAATTTTCCTAATATGTAGTTTTTTTCATTTTGAATTTTATTGCAAAAGACTTTAAATACATTATATATATTTGATTTATGTGTTAGGAAATAAACCCATGTGAATCAAGAATAATCATCAATCAAACCACTTAGGCTTTGAGTTCTAGTTGGACCAAACAAATTCATATGAACTAATTCTAGAACTCTTTTACTAGATACCTGATTTACTGATTTAAACGAAGTTTTATGTTTATCTAATTCATATGCATCAAAAATATGATTTTTTGAAAATTTTAACTTAGGTAAACCCTTAACAAGTTCATGCTTTGTTAATTTTCTTAATAATTTCATGTTAATATGTCTTAAACTTCTATGCCAAAGTCATGTATCTTTAGATTTAGCAATTAAACATAACTTTTTATCTAGAGCACTAGAAGGTAATTTCAAAAGAGTTATAAATCTTTTTCTTTTTACCTTAAATTTAACAGAATTAGAACAATTATCAATAATAAGACATTTATTATTTTCAAAAATAACTCTATATACTCTATCTTGTAATTGATTCACACTAATAAGATTAAAACCTAAGTTCTCAAATAGCAAAACATTTGAAATAAATATAGAATCTATAATTCTTTTAATTTTAACTTCTAAAATTTTGAAGTTAACTTATTATATTCATGAAGAAGTCTAGTATCTATATTATCATTAGAAATGTCTTCTTCATGGTTAGAAAAACTTAACTCAAACGTGGTTGCCATGAAAGTTACATTAGCAAGATTTGTTAATTTTGTATCTAAGTCTAAGCTTGAGCTTGAGTTGGAGAAATCTGATATATCTTCATCATTTGAAGAGTTTTCATCGTTAAACGTTGTTTGCAAAGTCTTCCTTTTAAATCCTTTCTTTGAAGACTAAAACTTAGGTTTGGATTTACTCTTCTTTTCTTTAAACTTCTTATCAAATTTCTTTTCTTCCTTTAGCTTTGAGGGACAATTAAATCTGAAGTGTCATTGTTTGTTAAAGTGATAACAAATAGGAACTTTAGGTTTTTCCCTTCATTTTCTTGAAGATTCATTTCTCTTCAAGTCTTTCTTTCTTTCTTCTTTAGGCTTTTTTGAATTTTTTAGTTAAAAGAATAATATTTGAATTAGAATCAAAAATAATTTTTGTATTAGAAGATACTTGAAATGCAATCTATTTCTTCTTCTGATTCTTTTCCTTGGAGACTTGTTTAGTTTAAGTTTAACCTCATAAGCTAAGAGGTTTCCAATCAGCTCATCCATGATATAGGTTGATAGATTCTTTTGCTTATTCAATTGTTGTTGTCCATTTCCACTCATAAGACAAGGATCTTAGAATTTTCCTCACAAGATCTTCCTTTGTATACTTTTAACTAAGTGCTCTTAAACTATTAACTCTAGTAAGAAATCTGGTAAACATATCTGAAATAGTTTTATTCTCATTCATCATAAATAATTTATACTAGTGTACAAGCAAATTTATTTTCAATTCCTTAACTTGATTAGTTCCTTCATTTGTAACTTCTAATACATGCCATGTTTCAAATGCAAATGTATATGTTGAAACTTTATTAAACTATTCATGATAACGCACAAAACAGAATATTCATGCCTTTAACATTTAATTGTTATAATTTCTTTTTTTCATCTGTCTAAAGATTATATGACTTATTTAATTTAGGAACATTTTCGATAAATATATTCTATAGTTTAAAATCTATTGACTAGATAAAAATATTCTATGTTTCCTATAAGTATACTTTGTTTCATCAAACAAAGGTGATATGTGAAAATTATCATTCACTTCCAAAACTAGCCATTATAACTTCAAAAATTTAGATTTAAAATACATTTTCTAACATAAAAATGATCTACCAAGATTTTGATACCAGATTGTAGAAAATGTTTAACTTAAGAGGGGGTGAATTAAGTATATTATAAATTTTCTAATTTTCAATCCTCTTTTTAAATTTAGTTAATATGAAAATAAAATAAAGATAAAAATACAGATAATTTATAATAGTTCCTCTTAACTAAGGTATATCCACTCCTTGAGTTTCTACTTAATAATTCACTAATCTCAAGAGTTTTTGGTTCACTTAAAATCTAATGTACTACAATTTTACTCAAAGTAAAATTAACTTGACAAGATATCGATCCTTTATCAAGTTTTTTCTTTAACTGTACAGATCATTGTATAGTTACCATGTTAACTATACAAACTTTTGTATAGTTATCTGCATAAATTTATAGACTTTTGTAAAGTTATCTAAAACTCTTTTGAAAGAAAATCTTTCAAAGTTTATTCTACAACACATTTTGTGGATAGGTTATCTTGTTTTCAATCTACGATGAAATATAAAGAAAAATTAATCTAGAAAGTATAAACTTAATAAAAAGTTCTCTTGTAGATACAACACTTAGAATATTTAGAAAATAGCTTTATTACGGTTGAGTTTCTCTAGATGACTTTCATCAATTTTTGTTCCTCAAGACTTCTACAAATAATCTTTGGAGTACTAATAAATGAACTAATTTCCAATTTTAACTTAACTCTTTTTATATTACTCAAGGAACTTTAACTAATTATACACATTCTTTAGACTTTTTCAAACTACGCTTTTCAATCTTGACTTCATCAAATTTATCTTTGATTGTGATCTATAAATATTGACTAAGTCTTTAGAAACATGATAAAACATGTATCAATAAGTATGTGTTATGTGTCATCTGCTAAATAAATATTTATACAACAAACTTTGATTAAATATAAAAATTATAATATATAAATAAATTCATTAAAGTTATAACATTACAACCTTTTGTAAATTTATGTCTATAATTTTACGAGCTTATGTATAACATAATACGACGAATGTTCGTAAACTTATTCTTATAATTTTACGATAGTTTGTCTAAGTTATTTATATGATTTTACGGTAGTTCGTAAATTTATATACTTAAAAAATATTTTGAAATTTATTATTTAACTTAATTGAAATATAAATATTTTGTCAATCATCAAAATATAAATATATTAATAGATAAGAATATTATCCTTAACCTTAATTTTAAAAAATATATTAATTTCAAAGAATTTCTAAACACATATTATGTTTATTTATTCGTTGGTAACACAAATTTTTCAGATCAAGAAAAGGTTCTTGCGTCCAACATGACCTATCTATGGTACATAGAATGGAAGAGTATGGTTCCTTATCAGAAATTCTCATCAATTTATATTTATACAGGGAGGAAGATTTATGGGAGGGTCAGTTCAATAAGAGGGGACGGAACTAAGAAATCGTTTATGAATTTACTCTCATAAATATTATATTAAACTAAAAGAAGACTTAACCTAATATATCAAGATAGGTATATTTTATTTTTTCATTTATTTTTCATAATAATATTATAAATTTATAATTAATATATTTTAAGTAGACGGACGAAAATAATAAAGATAGAAATAATATGAGTTAAATAGCGTATATAGTTTTTTATTATTAATGAATCAATTCCACAATCGACGATGGAAAAGGTTATTTGATTCCCACGGCCACCAAATCCCAACGGTACCCACTTCTCTGCTCCACCTCCGAGTATGGTAACTCTTGCCGTTCCTCTCCTCCCACCCACGGCCGTCGGATCTCCCCGTTCACTCCGGATCCATTAGTTAATATCTGACAGCGTGACCCTCTCACGACGATGTCGCCGCCGGTAGATCTATGGGTTGTCCCTCCGCTGCACGACGACGGCGCTGGGGATCCCGTTCCTGCTGGTGGTTTACGGGTATCTCATGTACAATGGCGGCCGAAAGCGAGATGCCGCCGTAGATCGTCGTCGCCCTGCCCGATGCCATTCTCGTCTTTGGGTATTCTTCTGTTTGGGAAATGCTTGAATGATAATATATAAACAATTTAAAATATATTATGTTAAAATTAAAATAATATTATTTACATTTTAAGGTTAAATTACAAGATTGGGTTTTTTTAAATTGTTCCATGATGATCCTATCTTCTGCTTAATTTAGTTAAATAGACAATCATTCACGAATCAATCTAAATTGATTCTGAAATTAAAATTTTTATGATGTACATTACAACCAAGGAACCGACATTCTTTCCACATATGCAGGACTAAGAGAAAAAAGAGTTTATCTTAACGTGTTGAATTAATTGAAGATTAAAGGTGCGTCATACTATTTTTTAAAGTAATGAAAAAAAGACAATGTAATATGATGAAAGAAAATTTGCAAAATTTAAGGTGGACTACATGATCCACTTTGCTTCAAGAGCTTCGACAAGATTTGGGGGGCCAATGGTTCTTTTATTCTAAGAGAAATCATCTATGATAACGTTAAAATTTTAACGGAAGCTGCTTGATAAATCTCAAGTTGTTGATCTTCCGACCAAATCATTGGAACCTTTTCTTTTCCATCTAAATGGGTAAGGAGTGGCTGATTAATGGATTTTCTCCCTCTCCATTTGGGTCATATCAGTATTGAAAGTCGTGATCACGAAGTAAGCAAGGAAGGTCTTCAAACCCTTTTAGCCACATAAAGATCAAAAAGGCACAGACAAGATGCCTTGTGTTTGCAACACTGAAACTGGAAAAGGCACCAGAGTACAGAACAAGAAAAGAAAGGAAGGAAACCACAAGAGAATTGACAGCAAGTCTATCTCCAATCCCAATGTTGTCACCTCCTCGTGTTGTGTTGTCTACAGCTTCAAGTTGAGATCAACGTTGTCGTCTGCTTCTTCCTGCTCGCCAGGACACTTCTCCTGTCTCATTGGCCCTGCCGGCAAGAACTCATAGAATGGTAGAGCTTGAGGTAACCTCCCTGGATGTAGCGGAGGAGGGATGACCTCATCCACGCTTGCCTGCATGCACCATCATCGATCGAACGGAACAAGTTGGTTAATTCATGCCGCTTACAAACCAATGGCAGGTAAAAGGGAAAAGCTTTTGATCACTGAGATGATGGCTTCACCTGAAATGGTGTATGGATGGGCATCGGCCTCTTGGATTTGGCATCCACGAAGACCGTGGACGTGGATGGACCTAAACTGAGAAGATTGCACGAGCTCCGGCGATCAACTTGGTGTGAGCTGGATGTGGGAAGATGGTTGTCATCTCTGAGGAAGGAGAAGAAGATCATCAACAACATCAACAAAATCCAACAGGAGGACGGACGAGTGGTCTCCCACGTTCACCTGCAAACCGCGGTTCCCTGCTCGAATTTAATGTGGTCAAGTCCAAAAGGTGATCGTGTGTCCTCTAGTTTGGAGAAGGTGGGGATCTCGCAGGAATCGCCATTGGAGGTGTGTTCGAAGGCGAACGGCCGTGGGCGCTTTATTAAAACCACTCGGTCAAGAAGAAAAGGTCTTAAGCAGAACAAAGTAAAGAAGAAAGACGGGATGAGATGACGAATTGGGACCATACTTACCTTTTCTGCTTCTTTCCATGGTGGTATCGTGAGCTTGCTGCTGCTGTGGTTGATTTGGCTTGAAGGGGGCTCCATCTGGAGATGAACTCCAGACGACGACGGTAGGAAGGACATGCTGGTCTGCAACAATCACAGCTTCTTTGGATAACAAACATGTCTACCGAAGTACCCATTGAAGGAATCAGAGTGGTGTGGTCGGATCAGATCATTACCGTCACCGTCGATTGCTGTTGCTGATGGTGTTGTGGTTGTGTTCTCCTGAGCTGTTGTGGTGAATACCACCAAATGGGATTGTTGGCCATGGGATCGTTCTGTAGAGCAAAAGGAGGAAGAACACTTGTGCCATCATATCCGCCAGTCGCCACACTCATAGGCCGATCATGGAGAGCATGATTCTTGACCGGCGGGAGTGGGGGAATCGGAGCGTGACTCGCCAAGTTCGGAATGATGTTCCTGAAGTGAGGAGAATGAAAGTCTTCGTTGGTAGCCGCCGGTGTCTGTCGACCCTGTAGCAGCGAGAGTGGGAGGACGAGTCCAGAGGTAACAGCAGAAGCGGCGCCGTTGTTACTCCTTTGCTGATCGTAGAGGATCCTCTCTAGCTCGGCCACCCCAAGCCCACGTTGAGGGATCTTCTCCTGCTTCTGTTTCTTGCAGGACCTGTTGTTACTCCCTCCCTCGCCTCTCCCACCACCACCGCCACCATTGCACTTCTGCTCTTCCACCATGTTTCCCAACGCCCGTCTTCCACAGACCAACAGTGCCATCTAACCAGTTGCCAACATCTACCCTAGTGGAAACAAACGCAAAGGGAACAAGACAACAAGATGAGAGACGAGGAATGATGGACGACCCAGAATTCAGCAAGGCATGGGCACCACCGGATCGGCCTCAGATCTCGTCCCGGCCGGCTTCCGTTTGCTATCCTTCCGAGAGAGGCGGAGGTGGAGAACAGAGCAAAGACAAAAAGCGTAGTTGAGATCTGATATATAGACAGACTAGTGAATGGTGCTGGTGGGTCGAGATCGAGATCTAGAGAGAGAGAAATGGATTAGAAGACGAGATCAGTATCCAGGACCGATGTTTTTTTTTTTTTTTTGCAAGATATCCAGGACCGATGTTGATCGAATCTTTTCTCGCCGCCTTCGGCGCCTGAGACATCTGTCTCTCCCCAGGCAACTTATGATCCAAATTAGTGAAAGGATTTTTTTTTGTTTAAATATCAACTTAAAATTTGTATTTGAAATAAATAAATATTTTTTAATTATTTATTTTAGAGATAAGTTAAAATTTTGATAGATTTTAAAATAATATATTTAAATTACTGGAAAGTACACGTATAGTGTCTTTAACTGTGAATGTTCATAATAATATTAAATTATTTTTTTAACGATGATATTTTATTTTATTATAAACACACTAAAGAAAAGATGTAATTATACAGATTTTATTATTAAATTAAATAAACATAACCTTAATCTAAAGATTTTAAAATCCAACACTTTTCTGGTAATTTTAACTATTAATTTTTGCGTAAATAGATACGAATATATATAATTTAGATTAATACAAAAAATTAATGCACAGTAGATTATAACATATAGCAACCAATTTTACAAAAGTAACGGCGGATCGAACCACAAATCTCAAACGGGTCGTAGTGGCGGTTTTGGTCTGTGGATGGGATGGCGTGATGTTGATTTAATTCCTTCTGCGTTCAGCAAGGTTTGAATTATTTAGGGGTTGATTATGGATATTAATTTGGTGAAGGAAAAGCAAGTGTGCATGCGTGGTCTTCTGGCTGCTGGTGGCCGGCATCTTTGCCGTATCTGCAAAAGCTGCGTGGTAAAATGCAGCTTTTGTACCGTACCTTAACACACACACACACACATACACTTGCTTTCTCTGGGTGTTATCTGTAAGATGGAGGGGGAGGGGGAGGGGGAGGAGGTCCCCTACCTACGTACGTACTTGCTCAGACTGAGGAACAGAGGAGGTGTCCACCCAGAGGGCACAGTCAAACAGGGGGTCACAGCATTCTCATGAGAGCTCTGATCGGAAGGGGTGTTGGTTTTTGGTCTTATGGGATCTTGGGGGAAGAAAGAGGCAACAGAATCTTTTAGATTTCGTGGGAGTGGTTGAGATTTACATACATCCATCTACTCAAACCATGCCGGCGGCCCAGATTCCGGCTATCCAAGTACCAGATCCGGTGCACACAACCTTTGGATCGTCGTAACATGTGGCATCCATCTGCATCACACATTTTGCAAGTAATAAGTTCCATTCCCATCCCATCATGGCCAATAATGGTGGTCGTGGTAGCAGTAGCTTCCTGGGTTGGGTCCGTGGGCACCCAACCTTTCCGACGCATCCCTGGTCCCCCTGAGGCTTTGCTTCCATTCTCGGATGGCCGGCGGTTGCCACACCAGCAAACCCATGTTGGTTCCATGTGAGCAACCAGCCAAAGAGCACTACCCTCTTCCCCTTTTCTTCCATGGTAGCAGCGGTGGTGTTGGTAATATAATAGAGCAGAGCCATTCACAAGGTTCGGAGGTCGCTTAATTGACGACCAAGAAAAGGCAAATTATTGATTTTTCTTCTCAGAATTGAAATATGAATCAAATTTGTGTTTGCTGGAAAAAGAAAAAAGGGAGTAGCTGGTGCCAAATTACAGGCAGGCATGCACGTATAGAAGAAGCCAGTGGACGGATTTGATGGGAATCCAGAGTGACAGACAGACAAGTTGGTCTTCTGGTCTTTGCCTCCTGAAATCACAAGAAAAGGACACCAAACTGTGGGTTGCAGCCTGCAGCTTCTTCCTTTTCCTTTTTATAGGTGGGGAAGGTTCTGTAACAATGGTAACTACACAAATCAAGCTTCCAAATGATGGCACATTGGAATCGATTTATGGCAACTAGGCGTATATGCAACCTTTCACCTAATGGAAACCACTGGTTCCCTTCATTGCACAAAGCATGAAGCTTTAACACCCATTGGTCGCTACCCAATCAATTCCCTGCCGTTCAAAAAAAACAAAAAAAAAAAAAAACTCTTAAGCATGCATACCTCTACTCAATTCCAGCATGTCGACTTCCTCTTTTTTGCGTTGCAGATTAACCATCAACCAGAAGACCAGCACTTCATTTGGTGATTTCATGGTTAAATTTGTTCTACACTAAAAATAGAATTCTTAGTTTCCAAATCTGTCTGTTCTTTCCCTGTCAAGTTTTATCTTCGTCTTCCTCTATACCATATATAAACGAGTCTTATTATCAGTCGAAAATATGCGTACCACCTGAAGATTTTTACCGTGGGTGAAGAAGCATAGCATTTCAAGAATCAAAATAACTTTCAGAGTTAATTTTGGTCTAAAGATGGTCATCATTACCAAGCACATCACAGCAACCTTTTTATTGTTTTCTTTTTGCTAAGAAAATTGGTGCCTTATCTCGGTATACAAGATTCCATGAGATTATGAAAGCCATGATGTATACGCCATCAATTCTCTACCTAGAAGGGCTTATAAGTAGCTCTAGCTAAAGAGAATTGGATTGGAAAATGGCCGCCACCAATGGTCGCCAAATTTGAACTGTGCATTGTGGAAGTTATAAGTGAAACTAGAAGAAGCTAAAACTCAATCTGGTTGTTCTTGCAAATGATGCTCACCCTGTTGTGAGGGTTGCCTAACACAGTCAATGAAGCGGTCCAACTCCATAGGTTGCCCCATGCCAACTGATTGCTATAGTTGCATGTAAATTGAATGTAAAACTAATACGGATTTGAATTTCTAGTTTCGTACTTATAGTTATATTTCTTATTTTAGTATTTTGGAAAAAATATTGTTTGAACAACTCGTAACTCCCTTATTCCAACAATGTGGATGGCTTGATAATGTCATCTTATTCATTCCAATTGGCTCATTCATATGGTGAATTCCCAACCACCCTCAAGAGACGATGAAAGTGAAGGATTAGAAATAGCTTCACAAGAGAGAGTGAATTGTGAATTAAAATTTATATGATTAAAACACACAAAATATATTGTAAAAATATTTTTTTAAAATTTTATCTATTATGCATAAGATTTTTACACTTTATTACATGATAGAGTATAACTTATATCACTTTCAGAATTTACCCGAACTATTTCTTTCCTTTATAAATTTGCACCTTTTTTGAAAATATCTATTCATCTTGGATCTTAAGAGACTAAACTTAGATTAACATGTATGTATCTTTTTTTTATAATTGTCAATCTATTTTAACATTGTTCTTCCTCTCCTCTCAAATGTTTTTCAGAAATAATCAACATCATACAAAACATACTTGTATAAGATAGATAATAACTATACTATAATGTCAATTTTTTTCAGAAACATCTGCTATCTTGAATATATCCAGTATGATTTTCAGAATCAATTTCAACTACATATGAATCAAAATGCAACTTTAAATTTAATATGATTAAAATAAGAAGAATAATGAAGTGTATCTCAAATAAATAACTTTAAAAGTCTAATCTAGATTCAAACATCAGTAGTCATAAAGACAGAATCCATACTCGATTCAAAGATATCTGTACTTTTAATGAAACACTTTCATCTTTTTAGGACAGTATATGTATATTTTTACTTTAAAGTTAGTTTGAAAAGTTTGAATCATACAAGAGCATTCTAATGTACCTATGTAACGAGCTTTCAGTTAGTAATCCCAGATTTTGTCAAGACCTTAGGTTACCAAATTTAAAGTCTTTTATTAGGTTAACAATCCTTACATACCTATATGCTCAAGTACAAAAGACTTGTGATCAAACAGATCAATAAACTCTCATAGATCTTCACTTTATAAGCTTTTTTTTTTCAACATAGTATATTTGTATTTCATAAATACAGATTCAATAAAGCACAAATCTCATATAATATTGCTTCTACGATCTACTGAAACTATGAATCAATCTCAATAGGCTCATACTTTTTACTAGTAGTTTAATATGATTTACACATAAATCATTCCACAATTTAATTAATCAAGTTAATTTTATCCTTGATCATATGCATTTCATTCAATCTAAAAATCCACAGTTCAACTTTTCAAGATTTCAAACAAATTCTGAGTTTCTATTAAGCATATTGATTTTCATTTAAAATTGTAAAATCGTTAAACTCATAAAATACAATAAAAACATAAGATACTATAAAGCTTTACTCCTAATACATTATATCTTTTGTAGTAGTTTTTGAAAGATTTTAAATAAATTTTTGGATAGTTTTAGCAAAATTTATAAAAATTTATCAGATTCTACAGAAAATTGCAAAACAATCTAAAGATTTAATTCGATTTTAATCTAATTACCTCTCCCCCATACCTATATTTTACATTGTTCTCAATGTAATAGATTAACAAAATATGCAGTACATGATAGCAGGCATGATAAATTGATTTTGTTGGCTTAATGCTTAAGTCAACGAACTTAGTTCCTAACTCCATGAATTACACAGGATTGTAATTTTAGAAAAGGTAATTAAGCAACGTACCTTGTATTTTTTTTGTACCTTCATTACTATCTTCTAACTTTTGTTCTTGATAAGTCTTTCATTCACCAAGTAAAAGTAAAACATATAATAATATAACAAATAAAAGTAAAACACATAGTTTTATATATGTGCATTGTGTGGAACTTAGGTTTCTATGCCTTTGGTGGCTTACAAGCAAGTTAGTTGATTTCTTAGAATAGATACTAACAAGCTAGATTGGTGATAAAAATTTCTTTCAATTTTTTTTTCTTTGTAAGATTACTAAAACAAAATGTAAACGAAAAATAACAATAATCTATACTAAAAAAAATTTCTTCATAAATGCAATAATAAATGCATCATATAAGAATATAGTTTAAAAACATGATTGAAAAGTAGTGATATATGGGATAAACATGTTAGTCCATGCAAAACCTTTAGGCATCTCCCTTCTAACTTGTAATTCTACTTTTATGGTATTTGCTTGTTTCTTCAACTAATAAACATGTAAAATGTTATCCACACCAAAAATCAAAGTGTCGCTATTAATGAAATTAAAAGTGGATATTGTTCCTATTTCTATCCATGAAGATCTAGATGCTTCTATTTCTACAAATAATTAATGTATTCATCTCTCCATTTCCATTCATATAGGTTTTCTATTATCTAGATTTGAAATTTCAACAGATTATTCCACCATCGTACTAAACATAAAGTAGGAAAATCAGATTCATTATACCATAATCCCAATTGAATTTTGTCATACTCGGTAGATGGTGGTTTAGTTATAATCTGAGGTATAGGTAAAATTTCTACTATTTCATCATAACTATTAATACTCACTATGTACATATTTGATTTAAATGCAACTAATATATTAGATACGAGATATATATAACCATCAAGTATTACATGAGTTTTGTTTAATAATGTTCTATCGCCCATATACTCTATAGTGTTTTCACTCCAACATTTGTTCTTAAAATTGTAAACGTTTAGGCATAATCTTTCATCCCAATTTTCAGTTGGTCTCCAATAAAATAATTTATATGGTAAACTTGAATTCCAATAAGAAAATGTTAATACAGCTCTTGAATTTTTAATGGGAACTTTAAAAGTACAAGATTTCCCAATGTTGAATTCCTCTTTAGTGACAAGATTTCTAATAAAAATATCTAGTAAAAGCATATGACATCTTGATTTAATTCTATAAATTATCAATCCTTCATCACTTCCCATAATAGAATCTATTCCTCTTAGTGAACAAGGTGGAATTCTAGTAGTTTCTTCTATATTCATTTATTCATAACTTACTATATTACGACTAACTAATTTTCATAAGAATTTATCACTTATATTGGTCATTTTAGAAGCAATTCATAAGAATTCAAACAAAAATAGATTTTGGTACCCATACTTTCTTAGGTCCATAAGTGTTAGTCTTGAAAACATTTAACTTATTGCCTTTTGGCAACCACATTGATCCAGATTTTCTTTTGATGGCAAACACTATAGTACTATCTCTATACGATCGGATAACACCACCATAGTAGGGTATTTCCTTTGGAGTAGTATACCCTAGGCCAAATCCATTTGAACTATGTCTTTGTGAACCAATGATTTTATTTAATTCATTTTGTCCATTGGTAAATTTATGCACAATATTTTTCAGATCAGTAATTTCATATTTCAGATTTTCATTTTCATCTATCAATTCATCGTTCTTGCAGTTTCTATTTTCAACATGTAGTTTTTCAAGTTCAGTATATGCTTCTTCTAAACATGTAGTTAAAATGCTTAATTTCCTTTTTATAATTTTTGCATTTAACATATAAACTATCAACAGTAGACAAAAGAATATTGTTTAGAATGAAAAAGTGCATAATATTAACGGTTAAATGGTGGTTAATTGCATAATATTTAGCTTATCATATGAGAATTAAGCCATTATATTATAATTGCACTATTATATGTTTTAATGAAAGAATTTGCATAATTTCAGAGAATTAATGTTAATTAAGTACATTTCTGAACTCTTAATAAGTTACAAGCTTTTTAATTCCTAAGTATCAAAATTGTTTGTTATTTCGGAGAGTTACATTTCATGTACTGGATAATTATGTTTTAAATGCTTAAATGATATTTTATTATTTCTTGGAGTACACGTGTTGAAACCTTAATGTATGACTTAAATGAATGTTCGGTAAGTTATCTACTAACTATCCGAAATGCATTTGAGCATTGGATAGTTAGGTTTGCAAGTATCCAAAATACCTTTTTATCATAAAACTGCCAAGGATATGTGTTGTGATCTGGAAACTTAACTTAAGTTATCTTTTGGAAGGTTAGGTGCTAACTATCCGAAATGCATATAAGTTTCGGATACTTAGAGTTATAACTATCCGAAACATTTGAACTCATTAAGTTATTTCTTTATTGCACGTGTTTTATAGTTAAATCAACAAAGTAAGTCCATTGAGTTACATTAACTCCATGGACCATTTATTTTCTAACATACCACTGTAGTAGTTGTAGAAACAGGAAATTCGAAGGAAAACCACGATTGCATGTATCATGCAGGAATTCACTCGTGGAATGAAGAAGAAATCACCATCGTTGATATGAATGAAAGAAATCCAACTAATCATTTAAGCAGAAGTAGTTATTACTAAAAGAAATATAAAAGATGAAGAAAAAGTATGGGACAGTGGTGGAGAATCGCGCTAATTGTAGGAAACATCGGAAGTTCCCTGAAGCTCCACACCACCACCAAAATCACCAACCTTTAGAGGTTTATGAGGATACTTTCTAGATGTCAGGTCAATTTTGAGCCAAACACGGTGACTGACAACCATTGTGAGGAGTGATCACATCGTAGGAAGGGAAGCCATTTTCACCAAGCATCGATTCATATCTTAGGAGATCGTAAAACTTTTAGCCTTAGTTTCGGGTTGATGCCAGTATGCTGAAGATGAGATCATCTTACAATTCTATAGGGAGAGGAGGCAAGATTATAAGTGATTAAGTTTTCAGTGGTGTAATCACGTCGCATGTAGTGACAGAAGTTTTTACTATCGATAGAGATTTTTACATTTCACCTTTCGCTCATCTTTAGGAATATATCAAAACAAAAATACCAAAAACAACTAATTATCTATGTTTACATTTAGTATTAAAGTATTGTATTATTTGTTTTGTATCGTGATTAATGTTATCATTGTCAGTATTGTGAATGTTTTATGTTTGTTTGATTCAGAAAATAGTTTTATAGTTTATTGAATTTGATTCGTCCTAGATACTTAAAGACTTTAATGGTTACTGTTTGAAATATTTGAATGTTAGTGTTGCTTAATGATAAATCTAATATTAACTAACATTAAAGAGCTTAATTGATGTTATTTACATTCTATGGAACCGCCTAATGGTTGGCCGAATTTCTTTGTGAATAATAGTATTTAACTAGGAAGGTAGGCTCATGGAGTTAACTGAAGTTCAAGAGGTTAGTCCGTTGAGTTAACCATAACTCCACTAACTAAGTCCATTGAGTTAACTGTAACTCAATGGAGTGCTTAACTGAACATATATAAACTCCAATATAAAAATCAGAATAGTACACAATTCTTACTCAATCTCTATGGGATCAACCTGTACTTGTACACAAATACAATATACATTGTGCATTTGTAGTTAAAATATAAATTGGACTTAATATCTAATTTATGTGAAAGGTTGTTTATTTACTTCTAAAAGAATTTATTAATATAAGCAAAAAAAACAAATCAAACAAATTTTCACAACCCAAAACAATTTTTTTGGCATTGCTGCTAGGGATTAAGAAGCTAAGCAACTATGAGTGCTGTTTTGTTTTAATAACAGAAGGAGTGTTGTGTGTTTTATTTTATAATTAAGAATATGACATATGTTTATGCTTAGAGATTTCTAAAACCTGTAGTTATCATATGTGAATTTTGCAATTTGGAAGGTCATGACATCTCTGATTGTTTGAAACTGAGACGATTGTAGATAGTTAGATCACATGAACAACAAATGAATTATATTCAATATAATAGAGTTGAGTATGAGAATCCTATAGTTTACCCAACTAATGGTTAGTTTAGAATGTGTAATATGTTGAGAGACAAGGAAGTTTGGGATAGGTATGACAGATTGGAGCATAGTTTAGAGCAAAACATGGACAAACTAGAACAATACATGTGTCAGCAGTAAGAAGTCAACCACTTAAACTATAAAGAAGCATATTCAAAACCTAAAATTGATATCATTTACAAAACTGAAAAAATCATAATGACAATATCAGAAACTTTATTGTTATAGAATTGCATAATTTGTAAGACATATAGACAAAAGAAAATACCAATGCAATAGAATTTAAAGAATGTAAGTTAAAACTGAAAACAACTGAAGATCAAAATCATGAAAATGAAATACAAGAACATCGTGAAAGTAATGAAAACCTGGAAGATGTATTTATAACAGTAAGATCTGGAACTGATATACTACCAAGAATTCAAAAAGAAAGTAATGTGAAGGTGGATAAGAACTAAATTCAAAATGATAATGAAAATGTAATATCTGAAAACTTAGAAACCAATGAAGAAAAATATGAATCTAAAAATGAGATTAAAAATGATCAAACGAATGAAATGAAAGAAAAAGAATCTTGTAAATCACAATCATTAGCACCCTATCCTGAAAGATTACAACAAACATTTCCTAAAAAATAAGAAAAAATTAGAGAAATTTTTGAAAAAGTGTAAGTTAACATTCCTTTGTTAAAATTATTATAGAAAATACCACCTTGTGTTAATTTTCTTAACGATTGGTGTACTAAGAAAAGAGAGCGAAAAGTTCTAAGGAAAGTTCTTAAGTAGTTCCCTATTTCTATCATAAATTCCTAAAAAGTTATTTGATCTTGGAATCCTTGTTATATCTAAGGAAATTTGTTGTATTTAGAATTAAAACACAAAAATCCCAAATTTTACATTTATAAACCGCAAGCGCATGGTACCTATTGTATTAAGCATATGCAAGAGCGGGTCAATCCACAAGAAGCTTGTCTTAAACGAATTCAAGAAAATAAATGCTTAACAAAATATTCACATCACTAAAACCATGATAAAAACTTTAATTACATATTAATAGGTAATAATTACATAAATACGATAAAGAGTTCAAGTATCGTCGTAAATCCAATAAGCTCCTAAGGTTAAACCTTAGGAAACTCAAGAAAATTAATGAGTTTCGTCTCTGAAATTACAAAAATTAAGCCCAACTTCTAACTCTCCTTACATCCAACCTGGATATTGAAAAATCCAGAGAAAATATTTGTTGGAAAGATCCTCGAGTTATCTTTGAAATAATAGTAATTTCATAGACTAAATCATTATAAAAGTCTAGAAGTGTTGGATTTACTGACAGGGCGCAGAATCGTTATGTAAACTTTCCAGAAACGCACCTTTAGTGCAAAAATCATAACTCGGTCAAAACTCCATGAAATCTGGCGAAATTAGAAGGCTTTGAACAAACACGCGTACTACTAATAAGAAAAATTGACAGAACAGCTTTCCATAAAGTTTTTAGTGCAGGCAACACTCAGGCGTCAAGCACTGAAATTGGCATCTGAACAGGAATTCAAAACTGCTGTGACCTCTGATAGAAAAAATAAAAAACCAATGAAATACATTCTAAAAAAATACAAAATTTACATGACTGTAATCTACATGAAAGTTCTTACAAAATAGAATCAAGAAACACTAAAAAACTCTACCAAAAGCTTCTTTTATGAAAGGAGTAATGTAGGGCAGGATTCTGTTTGGCTATAAAACGGAACTACAAAAATCCGCTCCCTTCCTAACTTCTTCTCCGAAATCACAGAAAATATCTCTACTTATAATAACGATTTTTCCCAACATAAGAATTGAGAAATCATGTAAAAATATGAACTGGAAAGGGTTTCAAGTTATCTAAAAGGGCACGGTGATTTTACAGTCTAAATCGTTTTCAATTGAAAATAACATTAAGCCCTAGTAAGGTGTGCAAAACGATCTTGAAATAATGCAAAACGCGCACTCACAGTAAAAACTCTAGAACTTTATCAATTCTTCATTAAAATCTATGAAATCACCACTGAACGAAAGTAGACTTATCAATCTAATAAACCCAATTTAAAGATCTTAAAATATACTGCATAGAGAGACAAATCGCATTAGACATTTCCGTAAAATTACTGATCGAAAATGTGATTTCGAACTGAGAATTCACTCTTTGTATAAAATGGAAAATCAAACCAAACATGCTATAAAAATTAAACAAAGTATACAGAAAGAATCGTCTTTTATTTATCTACAAAAAAGGATTAAGAATCAATGAAAAACATTGAGAAAAACTCAATTTACAAAGAAAACAACACAAGGAAAGTTCTGTCTTTACAGTAAACGAACACCTTGACTACATGTATTCACATATCTACAAGAAAATCATTCATTTTCAGAGGCAAGTTTCATTAAACAAACTAAGAGTTTTACAACATAAAAATGAAGATTATACTACTAAAAATAAACCTAAACATGCAAAGACATATGTAATACACAAACAACATCAAACACAATGATAAGACACAACATATGCAAACATAATGTTAGTTTTTGGTCAACCCACTCCAAGTTATACCTTTAAATCTCCAACACCTTGAAGTAAGCTCCTGAAGTTGGCCTCCCTCACGTCCTCAAGACTCCAACATGGCCTGTCACACCATGGTTTTCTCTTGAAATACTAGGGGCTTCAAGATTTCACTAAAGGATGAAGGCAATAAGCTTCCTTCTCATGGACGTCCACCAACCACGCCTTAGTTGGCTCCTTCCTTGCTTTCTCCACGCATATTAACTCCAAACCAGATGAAGATGCCTCTCCACAAGAGGTTCCTACTATCCTCCACGCAAGAAAGTTGTACACCGAAGAAGAAGGGGAGTTGCACCCAACAAAATCACCTTCTATGCACCCACGTCCTTCCTTGGAGCTTCCACGAACACGCCTCCCTTGGGTCCAACTTGCTCTCTCCACGCACCACCGAAATCAGCAACACCGAAGAGGAAGTGACTTGCTTCCAAGGAGCTTTGGCCGCCAGTAATCCAAGGAGAAGAAGGAGCCACATTTTTGCTTGGAGAGGAGAAGACAAAACCTAGTTTTGGGTTGTCATTCCCTTTAAATAGACTTGGTAGTTGATCTCTTCCTTGGTAGATCCAACGGTTGAGATTCATCCATCTTATTTCCTTTAGATAACCTTTAAAACTTAAGCAAACAAATTAAAATATAACAAGAAGAAAACATCTAAGACATCTAAGTAAATAATCACTATTCATTCCCATGATCATTAAGTCAATAATCAACAAAAGGGCTAAGTTGTGCAAATTTAAGTCATTAAATCCCATAATCATGCATACTCATGTAAATGCCTATGTGATGATATTTCAATTATAATCATGCATTATTTAACATTTAAGTCATAAGAAGCACAAATAATATCACATAAAAATGCACAATTTTACTCCTTACATTATATCATGCACCATAGGAAATACCATTTTAGAAAGAACCTTAATAGACCTAGGTGTAGGTATAAATGTTATGCCTAGTGATATATTTGCATCCTTAGGATTAGAAGACTTAATCCCTACTAGGACTGCCATTCAATTAGCTGATAGAAGTATAAGATACCTTAGAGGAAAAATAAAACATGTCTTAATTAAAATCAAAAACTTCATATATCCCATTGATATTGTGATTTTGGATTCTCAACAAATTAATCATCAGAATCATGATACATCTTTAATTTTGGGAAGACCATTCTTAGCAACATCAAGGGTTGTTATAAATTGTAAAACTGGAGTGATGAAGTTAGCATATGGTAATGACGATACTTAATTAAACATTTTCAAACCAGAAAATTTTAAGGAGTTAGAAATGTCCTTACATATTATAGACTTTTTAGAAGGATGAAGGAGATATGCTAGATGATGTGATTCAAGAATAATTAAATAGGTAACTAGATTCTGAAGCTTTAGAAGTAAGTGAAAGCATAGATGTAGAAGGACATCAAGAAGAGATTAATATAGAAGATGAAAATGTTAAATTAGGAGCTCTAACTTTTGATGGTCAACATTTAGATTTGAAACCTTTACCTCCTAAATTAACCTATATATTTTTGGAAGAAAAATGAATATGTCCAATCATTATTGCTTTCAGATTTAAAAGAGGATCAAATTTCTAAATTAAAAGATGTAGTAAAAACTTATAAAGAAGCAATAAGATGGACTATAGCTGATATAAAAGGGTTAAGTGCAACTATATGCTATCACTATATATATTTAGAAGAGAATGCTAAACCGGTTAGAATTCCTGAGAGGAGATTAAATCCAAACCTTAAAGAAGTAATCAGGAAGGAAATAGTGAAATGGTTAGATAATGACATAATTTATCCGATTTTTGATAGCTCATGGGTTAGTCTAATCTATGTAGTTCCTAAGAAATCAAGATTAATAGTTATTAGGAATGAAAGTCAGGACTTGATATCTACTAGAATTCAATCAGGTTGGAGAGTGTGTATAGACTATAGAAAGTTGAATGCTATGACTAGGAAAAATCATTTTCCCTTACATTTTATAGACTAAATGCTAGAGAAATTAGTAGGGCAAGAATATTTTTGTTTCCTAGATGTGTATTCAGGATATAACCAAGTTCTAATAGCAATAAAGGATCAAAAGAAAACAACTTTCACATGTCTTAATGGAACTTATGCTTTTAAGAGAATGCCATTTGGATTATGCAATGCACTAGCTACCTTTCAAAGGTGTATGTAGTGCATATTCACTAGAATGACTAAAGATTTTTTAGAAATATTTATGGATGATTTTATTGTATATGGAACTTCATATGAAGTATGTTTAAACAATTTAGACCAAGTATTAAAACACTGTGTGGAAAAAAATATGATTCTAAATTGAGAAAAATGTTACTTCATGGTTAAACAAGGAATAGTCTTGGGACATGTTTTAAAGAAAGTGTTAGAAGTAGATAAAGTTAAAATAGAAGTAATTTCTAATCTACTAGAACCTAAATCAGTAAAAGATATTAGATCATTTCTAGGACATGCTAGATTTTATAGAAGATTTATTAAAGATTTTAGCAAAATAGCTAGACCTTTAACTAATCTATTAAAAGATGTCCTATTCAACTTTGATAAAAATTACAAAGAAGCATTTTTCAAGCTTAAAACTAGCTTAATTTTAACTCCTAATAATACAAGCACCTAATTGGAGCCATCCATTTGAATTAATGTGCGATGCATCTGATTTTACTGTAGGAGCAGTGTTAGGACAGAAGATAGAAAAATCTTCTAGAGTGATTCATTATGCAAGCAAAACTTTAAATGATGCTCAAGTTAACTATACAACTACTAAAAAAGAACTATTAGCGGTTGTGCTTGCCTTAGAAAGTTTAGATCATATTTGATTGAAGTTAAAGTGATAGTATACACAGATCATTCAACTTTAAAACACCTAATAGCAAAGAAAGAGACTAAACTTAGATTGATCCGTTGGATATTATTATTACAAGAATTTAATCTAGAAATTAAAGATAAAAAAGGTTGTGAGAATGTAGTAGCAAATCATTTATCAAGATTACAAATAAAAAAATCAAATATTGAAATTAATGATAATTTTCCTAATGAACAATTAATGACCATAAACACAATGCCTTGGTATGTAGACATAGTTAATTACTTAGTTACTGGTTTAACACCTAAAGATTGGAATAGACAGGATAAGAAATTGTTCTTTTCAAGAGTAAAATATTATTATTGGGAAGACTCATACTTATTTAAGAAATGTTTCGATTTGGTTTTAAGGAGGTGTGTTCCAAAAATTAAATATTAGAGCATATTGTCTTTCTACCATGACCAAGCATGTGGAGGACATTTTGGTTCAGGGAAAACTATTGCCAAAATTCTGCAATGTGGATTCTATTGGCCAACACTATTTAAAGATGCTCATAAATATTGCTTAAGTTGTTTAAGATGTCAACAAATAGGAAGAATATCAAAGAGGAATATGATGCCTCTAAATCCTATTGTTGAGGTTGAAATCTTTGATGTATGGGAAATAGATTTTATGGGTCCATTTCCTATGTCTAATCAATTTAATTATATATTGTTGGGGGTGGATTATGTATCTAAATGGATAGAAGCTATTCCTACAAAAACTAATGATAACAAAGTAGTAATACATTTTATAAGAACTAATATAATTGCTAGATTTGGAATACCTAAAGCTATTATTAGTGATAAAGGAACTCATTTCTATAATAGAAGTTTTGAAGCCTTAATGAAGAAATATGGAGTAAATCACAAAATTGCAATATTATATCATCCGCAAACAAGTGGACAAGTAGAAAGTGCAAACAAACAAATTAAGTTAATCTTAAAAAAAGTGGTAAATCCTACTAGAAAAGATTGGGCTAATAGATGCACTTTGGGCTTATAGAACTGCTTATAAGACAAGCTTAGGTATGTCATCTTTTAGACTAGTATATGGAAAAAGTTACCATTTACCAGCTAAAATTAAATATAAAGCTTATTGGGCATTAAAAACTTTGAACATTAATTTAAATCAAGTTGCTGAAAACAGAAAAATGCAATTGATTGAATTAGAAGAATTTAGGAATGAGACTTATTCGAAAACTATAAAAGAAAAAGAGAAAATGAACTTTTGGCATGACAAGAAAATTATTCTAAAAACTTTTGAAATAAGACAAGAAGTATATCTTTACATGATTAGACTTCATAACCATCTAGGAAAATTGAGATCTAGATGGGCAGAACCTTACATAATTCGAAATATTTATTCCTATGGAGTTATTGAAATTGAAAATCCTAAAAATCAGAATATATTTAAAGTACATGGACAAAGACTTAGACCTATTCTAAAAATTCCAAAAAGTTCTTTTGGAATTATAGAAGAAGTAAGAGTAGAGGACTACTCGAGCTTTATTAAGTAAGAAATAGATATATGTTAGTTAAAAAAAAAAACTTATTTTAAATATAATCACGGTTCAATCGAAAGAAATTATCAGTTTTGTTGAAACATATAGTAAAAGAAAAAAAATTGTTACGATCACACCAAAAGGATCTATCGATTTGACCAAAACATAATATATATATATATTATATTAAGTAAAACTGTCAGTTTTACAGAAGTATGGTATCAGTTCAATTGGTAGAAAAAAGAAAAAGTATTTAATTTTGGTTCAATTGAGGAAATATAACAGTTTGACTGAAATTCTAAAATGTTGAAAAATTAAGAGTCAGTTAAACTAGAAATTCTTCGATCTTGACCAAATTAAAAATTATTATTATTAGTATTTTTATTAGTTATAACTTTACGAGAGGTTCATTGAGTTACGCTTAACTCAACGAACTTACTCCATTGAGTCTAGGATAAGTTAACGAACTTACTCCATTGAGTTAACTATAACTCAATGGAGTACTGTAGTTAAGTCCATAGACTTAGTTCGTAGAGTTAACAATAACTCCACAGAGAAGTGAGTGAGAGAGCGATAGTTGCATGGGAAAAATGACCCGATTACCTGCTAAAAACTTAGGATTTATTTATACTAAAACTTAGGATTTGGGGACATTATCTGTAGAAATCATTTAGAACTTAGAATAGTAGAGATTAAAACTGTTCTGTCACACCATGAAGATATAAGATGATGCTAGAATTCTGGGAAGTAGTTGACACTACAAGATTTCTCAGGGAGTTGGAGGAATGACATACACAACAAAAGATTAGGAACACGACATGGGAGAAAGAATTAGAAAAGGTAGAATCTGATATTTTCTACTAGAGAAAAGTTTTGGTTGATTTAGATATTAGAATACCTCAAATAGTAGAAATGAGAATCAAAGTAGCAACAAAAGTGGCAATAAGTAGACAAAGGAGAATTAGACCAAATAATGAGGTTGCCCTAGAGTTGATCTAGTGCAAGTCATGACTATGGTTTGTCAGACATATTGTTGGACATGCCCGATGGGAAATCAGAGAGCAACAAAGGAAAGTAGTTGAAGAACCTGCAGCTGAAGAGTCGATTACTGAAGAATTTTTTACTACGGAACAACAATTAGGACCATCCATTCCACCGCTAAGGCCGTTTGAAAGAGTAACATTTTTGGGGCCATCAACGTTAGAGGAATGGAGAGAATTTGCAGAGCTTGTTAAAGTTGCCAAGAGCCAAGGAAATTCTGAAGATATGGCTGTGGTAAAGACACATTTATTGTATGATGTACCCTACAAGAAAAGGGTTGAAGATAAGTTGAAGGTCCAATATAAAATTAAAGTAGAACAACATTTTGAAGTAGTTAGATCACTAGCTGCAAAAGAAACTGAAGTTGGTCCTACTAGACCAGTATCTGTCAAGTAGGAAGAGCTAGTACCTATGGCTCGAGGGCTTGGAGAGTACAATTTTGTACACTTAGTCTTAGAGGAGAAGAGGTAGAACTTGCACAACTAATTAGGAGAAAAGGAAAAGAGATAGTGCTTGAAGCTTAAGCAGAAATTAAACCTAAGTCTATCTATCAGTAGGGCCTAAAGAGCCCATTTTTGTTAATCTGCTATTCGAATTCGAGGAGCAGGAGTAGTAGCAGCAAAAGTAAAGAAAAGAAGAAAAACAGGCTGCATTAGCCTACAACCTATACAAATAGAAGGAACAAGTAGGGCAGAAGTTGATTTGCCTAGGACTCTATCCCAATTTGCCACAGAATCAGAAAGAACAGTGACAATGAAGATTGGAAGTCAAGAGGCAGACAAAATAGAAGAAGTTGAATAAGAACATATTGAATAAAAAGGAAATGACTCAATAGATTCCATTGAAGAGAGAGAGACTCTTCAGCAAATTATTGAAAGAGTATAAGAAAAAAGAGTAGAGAGTTCTGTCGGCTCTCCACCACAGATAGAAGTAGAAACAAGAATACAAGAATCTCTAGATCATTTCCAACAAACACAAATTTAGCATTTTGAGGAAGAAGTAGAAAGACAAACCCCTTTGGAGCAACAAATCCAAATTCTTGACCCATATGAAGCGACTATTCTAAATGAAGTTCACTTTTGGAGTTAGAAAGCATACAACAAGTATTAAGAGATAAAGGGGTATGATGTTATTTATAGTAGGCTAGTTGATTGGACTAGAATTTAGGAGATTAAAGAATTATTTGAATTCCAGGGCCTACTGAACTTTATTTCAAAAGAAAAAGGACATGCAATATATGAAAATCTAGTGCCCCGTTTTTATGCAAATTTAAGAGAGTAAGAAGGAAATTTAATTGCAAACATAGAAGAAGTTAATATTTAGATAACACCTGAGTTTCTCCACAACATTTTTGGACTAAAAAATGAATGAATTGAAATCTTGAAAAATACAATTGCAACTGAATGGATAGAACAAGCAATCAAGCAATGTTTGGCCATCGACCCTAGTGTGCCATTATTGAACAAACTGAAGTATTTAAATGGGAAAGTACACATGGTGGCAAATATTTTAGTTAAAACTGTCTATCAGAGGCATGACCACAACATTAAACTAAGTTAATTTGTTAAATAGGCCACGTATGTAGTTGTAAATAAAATTCAAGTTAACTAGTGTTAAGTCTTTCTGTCAAAGATAAAGTCTACAAAGAAGAAACTATTTTATGGGGATTTGATACCAGCATTAATGGAAGAAGGAATTGACTTCACAAAATGGACATCCAAGAGGATAAGATCTAGAGCTATTTCAGTGAAGGAATATTGAAATTATAATGCTGCTATTGTTGTTTCTATTGCTCGACCTTCTAGAGACATTATAGGGGTTGTAGAGAGTATAAACCAATTAGAACAACAATTAGAAAAGCTTCAGAAGGAAGTAGATGAACTTAGGAAGAAAGATTAAAATATATTATTCATCTACTTGTACTGAAAAATGTCTGATTGTATGTACTGTAAATGATATATATATGAATGTTTAAACATTAGATGTTTCTAAATTTGTGTAATTGTGAATGAATGATTTAATTGAGAACTGTATTGAAGATAAATATTATATATCTATTTATTTAAAGCTTTGTAGGAATGTATTAAAGTTTTACAATTTTATTAATGACATAGTTAAATGCACGATGATTGGATAATTTCTGAATATATCTACATACCGAAAAGTACAATGTATATTCTACGTAACAGGAAATGAATTGTAAGTTAAATATGCATATAATGTTCAGATTTAAAGGAGTTTAAATTAGAACACTGCATTAATGAAATGTATTTAACTTTATTTAAGTTGATAAAATGTAGGAGAAAAGAAATATAGAAGTTAATATGAGGAGTAAGTTTTAGAAAAAATTTGCTAAGTGTTAACTCAATGAAGTAAGTTCGTGGAGTTAACCTTAACTCCATGAGGTCAATAATAAAATATAAGGTCACTCCATTGAGTTATCTATAACTCAACGAAGTTAGTCTGTGGAGTTTGGAAATGGGTGATGTAACTAGTCTATTGAGTTAGCTGTAACTCAATGAGATTAGTTTGTTGAGTTAGCAAATAGTAACCGAGGCAGTTCGTTGAGTTATCTATAGCTCAATGAAGTTAGTTTGTGGATTAAGCTAAACTGTTATTCTTTTAGCCACGAATGAAACTTCGTTGGTTTAGCGGTTACTGAAATTTGAAATTAGAAGTGGAACACGTGTTCATAAAAATAGGAACCATACTGCATGTTACAAGACACGTTCTTGTAACGAGATTCATTTGCCTTATGATCGTGCATTATAAATATAGAACAGAATGTTATTTACTAGCTACCAACACTTGAGGAAAGAAAAGAAAATTTGTTGGGGAACTAAAAGGAGAAGCAGCTGATTCAACTTCATCCATCAACAACTATTTACAGAGAACAAAGCATTAGACTGGTATATAATTAATATTTTGCTATTTTACTTTATGTTAAGAGTTTATGAGCACATGGACTCTTTCTCCTAGTACTAAATGATTAGTAAGAATACCTACACATGATTATTTAACATAGAGGTGTACTTAAATATTTTCTGAATTGGGCTTTAACAAAATCCTTAGGGGTATAGCTAACCTTTCTTTAAAGGAGAATGAAGATATGGTTGCTTCAATAGAAAAACCATTAGGGGAAATTCTGTATCTTGAATTAGTTGATGAACCTTCATGTATTCGAATACCAAACTTTGAGGGAGATATGTTTGAACTGAAATTTAATTATATTAGTCAATTGCCACACTTTCATGGATTAGAAAGAGAAGATTCCTATTATTTCCTTAGAGAATTTAACAAAGTTTGTCAAATGATGAAAATGCCAAACATGAGTATTGATGCAATTAAACTTAGATATATTCCTTTTGCTTTAAAAGACACAACTAAGAGGTGGTTATATATGTCGCCTGATTCAATTTCTACATGGACTGAATTTTTCTCTATTTTTCTAGAAAAATATTATCCAACACATCAAACGATTAAAAAGAAAAAGGAAATATTAATGTGTAGCCAAAAATAGGGAGAATCATTTTGGAAATATTTTGAAAGATTTAAAGATTTACTGACTCAATGTCCACATCAGGTAATGAGTAAAGCACAATTAATAGGTATAATTTATGAAGGCATAGATGTTTCAACTAAATCTTTATTAGAATCTACTTGTCAAAATGGATTTTTAAAACTGTGTAGTGAAGAAGCATGGACATATTTAGAAAACTTTACAAAAAGAACTGCATAGTGAGAAAACTCAATTGAAGCTATTATAGATAAAAGAATATTGCCAAGGGGAATGTATGAAATAGATTCAAGCACTATGCTTGAAGTTAAATTAATTGAGTTAACAAAGAAAATTGAGGTGTTATCATTAAATCAAAAACTAGTAGAAAAGAATGCAAATATTAATGTCTTAGATATTATTTATGCTTGAAACCAGAAAGATAACTTTGAAAATTCTTATAACCCTAAGTGGAGAAATCACTCGAACCTATCTTGGAGAAATAACAATTTATAGGGAGGAGAAAATATAAATGACAAAAATATAAGTTATGAAGCATTAATTGAACAATGATCTAGAATAGAGAAGTTAGAAAAGATAATTCAACAATTAAACAATCGTCTAGATCATGTATTTGGAAATGTTGCCATTCAACATCATAATATGAATAGAAATATACCCTTTAGACAGAAAGAATCAATAGAAGTTAGACCTACTAGAGGATTGCCAATGCAAGCAATGCCTAATCTTGTCAATAGAACTGTTAATGAAATTGATACCTCCTTTGGGAGGGAAACTAAATGAAGCAATATGACTGAAGTAACTATGTATAATATAGTAAGTAGCAAAATATAAAAAGAAAAAAAATGTAAGTTTAATTATAGTAAGTAGTATCGTAGAGTTATTACTTAACTCAACAAACTTAGTCCGTTGAGTTATGACCTAACTCCACGAGGATGTGTAAGTAGCTATGTTAATTTTATCTCTGCTAAATTTTGTTTATATTATACAGAATCACAATAGATGGAATTGATGAAATTACCACTAAATGCACTAAGGGAAGTATTGAGTAACTTATCAGCTAAAGATTTGTGCAGATTGTGTTGTGTGTCAAAAGAAATTAAAGAATGTGTCAGAGAAAAATATTTTCATAGACTACAAGCTGCAAAGATGACTAATATTAGAGATGGATTTTTATGGAAGTTATTTAATTGTAGTTCAATTAGCTATGAATATCTGAATTTGGAAGAAACTATTGGAATTCCACCCAATACATTAGAATGAATAGATCATATTATGGAGATAGATGAAGGATTAATTATTTATAGAACCAAACCAAGGTATGCAATTCTGTTACCTGATATTTTGATTAGAAATCCTATCATTAGAGAAGAATGGAATATAGGGAGGCTTAATAGATTTGAAGTACCAACTGAAAATTGTGGGTTAGCTTTAACATTTTTTGATAAAAATTCGACCATTCCTAAAAAATTGTATTACTGGAGACCAATGGGAAATTGGAATGAGGATCTATGTTTAAGTGTGTATAATTTTCTGAATAGATCTTGAACTGAAAACATTATGATATATCTAGGACAGAAAGCATTAATTAACAACATACATGTCCTACTTGATGGATATATATATCTAGTCTCAGATATATCAGTTGCATTTAGATCTGATTTATACATAGTAAACATAGACAATTATGATGATGACTTTATAGAAATATTGTCTATACCTAATGATATAGCTAAACCATCGTCTACAGAATATGATAAAATTCAATTAGGAATGTGGTATAATGAATATGATGATCCTACTTTATGTTTGATAAGATGGTGGGATGAATTGATGAAATTTCAAATATGGATTATGAATGACCTAAATAAATGGAAGTGGGAAGAGAAATATATGTAGAAATAGAAACAACTACATTATCTTGGAACAGAAAATGATCTCTTTCTACATTTCAATTCATTAATGGTAATATACTTATATTTAGTATTGATAACATACTACAAGTTTACAAGTTAAAAAGTAAAGTAGACTGCATTAAAACAAAATTAATAGTAAGAAGAATTATGTCTAAAAAGTTTGCTTGGATTGACACGTTTATTCCATTTGTCACTACTTTTCAATCATGTTCTTAAATTGCGATTTTGTACTTTTAATGTTGTGTGTACTTTGCATTTATTTTTAAGAAAAAAAAAAAACAAAATATCAATCCAGTTTATTGGTATCTGTTCTAGGAAACCAACTAGCTTGCTTGTGAGTCACCAAAGGCATAGGAGCTTAGGTTCCATATAAGACACTGATTTAACAATTTATGTTTTGTTGTTAAATGTTATTTTGTTATATATTCTACTTTTATTTGTGAATGAGAAGTTTTTCAGAATTAAAAGTCGAAAGATATTGAAGGAGATACAAAAGAACAAGGTATGTAATTGCTTACTTATCCTAAATTTACATTCAAACTTAATTCATGAAGTTATTCATTAACTCAACAAATTAAGTTCGTTGAGTTAGGTGCCTGCTAACATTTATTGTATTTATTGTAAAATCTTTTACATTGAGGACAATGCAAAATGTAGGTATGGGGGGGAGGTAATTAGATTAAAATCCAGGTAATTTTGTTAATTAGAGGAACTAGGATTGTGTTGCAAATTTCTATAGAAATTGAAATTTTTTTATTTATGAATTTCCTATAACTAACCAAAATTTCCTATAACTATCCAATAATTGAAACTACAAAATTTTTTAAGAATTGTAATTGCTTGAATGTTATATTTAGAATCTTATATAAGATGCTATAAAATTTTACTATTAATACAAATCTAGATATAGTATCTTATGTTTTTATTGAATTTTATGAGTTTAACAATTTCAGGATTTTAAAAAGAAATCAGAATGCTTAACTAAAACTTAGTAAATTATCTAAAATCCTAAAAGAGCTGAAATATTGATTTTTGGATTAAATAAATACATATGATCAAGAATACATTTAATTTTGTTGATTAAACATGTAGAATGATTTATGTGTAAATCTTATTAAACTATAGAAAAAGTATGAGTTTATTGATATGGATTAATGTTTTTAGTAAATTATAGAAGCAAAATTATATGAGATTTGTATTTTATTGCATCTGTATTAATGAAATACATATATCTATTGTGTTGAAAAGAAAAAAAGAGGATAAAAAGAGAAAAACTTTGAGAGTTTATTGATTTGTTTGATCATAAGCCTTTTGTACTTGAGCAGATAGGTATGTAAGGATTGTTGACTTGGAAAAGGATTCTTTAAATCTGGTAACCTAAGATCCTAATCAGAGTTGGGATTGTTGACTGAAAGCTCGATACATGGGTACACTAGAAAGCTCTTGTATGATTCAAGCTTTTCAAATTAACTTTTAAAGTAACAATATGCATATACTATTCTGAAAGATAAAAGTGTTTTGTGAAATACATATATCTTTTGAATCGAGTATATTTTCTGTTATCTAAGATTACTAAAGTATGAATCTAGATTAGACTTTTGAAGTTGTTTATTTGAGATACAATTCATTATTCTTCTTGTTTTAATCATATTGAGTTGGATTGTGTTTTGATTCGTATGTAGTTGAAATTTATTTTGGAAATCATATTGAAAAATTCAAGATAATAGATGTTTAAAAAAAAAAATGATAATATAATTACCACCAATGTGATGCTAGTATATTTTGTATGTAATTTACATATGTTTAAATATATTTGTAGGTTGAAGAGGAGAAAATAATGTTAAAATAGATTATTGAAAAATACAGAATATCTTTATAGTAATCTAATCTATGTATTCTGAAGAAAAAAATGAATAATTAGTTTTAGCACTTTAAAAAGACCAATTAGTTAGATCTTAGTAGTTTGCTAAGGGACTAGCAAAAGTTAAGTATGAGGGAAGTGTTTAGAATGAAAAAGTGATAATATTAACAGTTAAATGATGGTTAATTACATAATATTTAACTTATCATATGAGAATTAAGCCATTATGTTATAATTGCACTGTTATATGTTTTAATGAAAGAATCTGCATAATTTCAGGGAATTAATGTTAATTAAGTACATTTCTAAACTATCGATAAGTAACTAGCTTTTTAATTCCTAAGTATCTGAATTGTTTGCTATTTTGGAGAGTTACATTTCATGTACCGGACAACTATGTTTGAAATGCTAAAAGAATATTTTATTATTTCCTAGAGTACACGTGTTGAAACCTTAATGTATGACTTAAATGAATGTTCGGTAAGTTATCTGCTAATTGTCCAAAATGCATCTAAGCATCGGATAGTTAGGTTTGCAAGTATTCGTAATACCTTTCTATCATAAAATTGCCTAAGGGCACGTGTCGTGTTCTGGAAACTTAACTTAAGTTATCTTTCGGAAGGTTAGGTGCTAACTATTCGAAATGCATATAAGTTTTGGATACTTATAGTTATAACTATTCGAAACATCTGAACTTGTTAAGTTATTTCTTTATTGCATGTGTTTTATAGTTAAATCAACGAAGTAAGTCTGTTGAGTTACACTAACTCCACGAACCATTTATTTTCTAACATGCCACTATAGTAGTTGCAAAAACACGAAATTCGAAGGAAAACCACGATTGCACGTATCACGTAGGAATTCACTTGTGGAATAAAGAAGAAATCACTATCGTTGATATGAATGAAGGAAATCCAATCGATCATTTAAGCAGAAGTAGTTATTACTGAAAGAAATATAAAAGACGAAGAAAAAGTGTGGGATAGTGGTGGAGAATTGCACTAACTGTAGGAAGCGTCAGAAGTTCCCTGAAGCTCTACACCACCACCAAAATCACCAACCTTTGGAGGTCTACGAGGATACTTTCTAGATGTTGGGTCGATTCTGAGTCAAACACGGTGACTGACAACCACTATGAGGAGTGATTATGCTTTAATGAAAGAATTTGCATAATTTCAGGGAATTAGTGTTAATTAAGTACATTTCTGAACTATCAGTAAGTTACAAGCTTTTTAATTCTTAAGTATCTGAATTGTCTGTTATTTAGGAGAGTTATATTGCATGTACTAGACAGTTATGTTTTAAACACTTAAAGAATATTTATTATTTCTTGGAGTACACATGTTGAAACCTTAATGTATGACTTAAGTGGATTTTCGATAATTTATTTGTTAACTATCTGAAATGCATTTAAGCATCAGATAGTTAGGTTTGTAAGTATCTGAAATATCTAAACTCGTTAAGTTAGAATTATGCACGTGTTGAATTTAAATGTTTTATTATGTCACGTGAACTGCACAAGTATAACTTGTTAAGTTAGCATAACTATACACATTGAGTTACTTGAATATACACTAAGGTAACATGTTGTGTTAGTGTTATAAGCTTATAAGTTATTTCTTTATTACACGTGTTTTATAGTTAAATCAACGAAGTAAGTCCGTTGAGTTAGACTAACTCCACAGACCATTTATTTTCTAATATGCCACTGTAGCAATTGCAGAAATAGGAAATTCGAAGGAAAACCACGATTGCACGTATCATGTAGGAATTCACTCGTGGAATGAAGAAGAAATCACCATCGTTGATATGAATGAAGGAAATCCAATTGATCATTTAAGCAGAAGTAGTTATTATTGAAAGAAATATAAAAGAAGAGGAGAAAGACAAAGAAAATGTGTGGGAGAGAGGTGGAGAACCGTGCTAACTGTAGGAAGCATTGGAAGTTCCCTAAAACTCCACACCATCACCAAAATCACCAATTGTTGGAGGTCTGTGAGGATACTTTCCAGATGTTAGATCGATTCCAAGCCAAACATGATGACTGACAACTATTGTGAGGAGTGATCGCGTCACAAGAAGGAAAACTATTTTCACCAGGTATCGACTCATATCTTAAGAGATCATAAAACTTCTAGCCTTAGTTTCAGGTTGATGCCAGTATGCTGAAGAGGAGATTATCTTACAATTCTTGGTTTGCGATTCTATAGGGAGAGGAGGCAAGATTGTAAGTGATTAAGTTTTCAGTGGTATCATCACGTCGCATGTAGTGACAGAAGTTTTTACTGTTGATAGAGATTTTTACATTTCACCTTTCGCTCATCTTCAAGAACATATCAAAATAAAAATACCAAAAATAACTAATTATCTATATTTACATTTAGTATTAAAGTGTTGTATTATTTGTTTTATGTTGTGATTAATGTTATCATTGTCAGTATTGTGAATGTTTTATGTTTATTTGATTCAAAAAATAGAAAATAGATTTATTGTTTACTGAATTTGATTCGTACAGAATTCTAAAGACTTTAATGGTTATTGTTTGAAATATCTAAATGTTAGTATTGCTTAATGACAAATCTAATATTAACTAACATTAAAGAGCTTAATTGATGTTATTTACATTCTGTGGAACTACCCAATGGGTGGCCGAATTCCTTTGTGAATAATAGTATTTAACTGGAAAGGTAGGCTTGTGGAGTTAACTTAAGTCCATGAGGTTAGTTTGTTGAATTAACCATAACTCCACGTACTAAGTTCGTTGAGTTAACTGTAACTCAACGGAGTGCTTAATTGAACACATATAAACTCTAATATAAAAATTAGAATAGTACACAATTCTTACTCAATCTTTGTGAGATCGACCTGTACTTGCACACAAATATAATATACACTATGCACTTGTAGTTAAAATACAAGTTGGATTTAATATCTAATTTGTGTGAAAGGTTGTTTGCTTACTTCTAAAAGAATTTATTAATATAAGCAAAAAAAAACAAAACAAATAGATTTTCACAAACCAAAACAAATATTTACATCTAAATTATCATTGTCTACATTAGAATCACTTTGAGATGAAGTGGAACATACCTCTTGTGTTATATAGCACACGTTTATTGGTATCTCTTCATTTGAACTAGATGAGCTACTAGAGGAACTACTATCATCCCAAGTAGCTTTCAATGCCATTTTCTTTTTGTAGCTTTTCTTCTTCTTCTTCATTTCTTTTTCTTCTTCTAGTTGCAGTGGACAATCAAGTTGTATGTGTCTCTACTTTTTGCATTTAAAGCACACTAGGGCATTACTTTTTGATGTGTTGGCTTTGTTCTTTTTCTTCATCCATTTTTTGAATTTTCTAGCCAATAGCACAACTTTATCTTCATCTGAACTTTGAAGTTCTTGAGTTGATGGGAAGGCTAGCTCTTTCTTTGTTTTTGTTTTCTTTTTAGCACTTCCTTCCTCATCTTTCCATTCTTTCATTTGAACTTTATGGGCCAGTAGATTGCCTATTAGATCCTCTACTAAGTATTTGTTGAGGTCTTTGGAATCTTGTATTGATGTGGACTTTTGCTTCTATTCCATAGTTGAGCTCCTAAGAATTTTCTACACCTATTCACGAACAAAAAATTCCTTTCCCAAACCTCTTAAGCCATTAATAATCTCAATAAATCTAGAAAACATATCAGTAATAGTTTCATCATCAAGCATTTTAAATAATTCAAATTTTCTAAGTAAAATACTGATTTTTGTGTCTTTCACTTAGTTGGTTCCTTCAAAGGTTATTTGAAGAGTGTTCCAAGCCTCATGAGTAGATTTATAAGTTGAAACTTTATTGTATTATTTAGTAGATAAAGCACAATAAATAATGTTCAACCCTCGAGCATCCATTTAGATGATTCTCTCAACCTCCTCAGTTCAATCATCCTCATGATTGGGTGGAATAGGTGTTCCTAGAACCACCATTTTCCAAAGACTCACATCTAAGTTCTTGTGAAAACATTCCATCCTATTTTTCCAGTAATTATAGTTAATTCCATCAAATAGGGGAGGACGATGGATGTTTTGACTCTCTCTATGAAAAGATGTCATTATCTCAGATGGTTAAATCTATAAGAAGAGATCAACCAGCTCTGATACCAATTGTTAGGATCTTATGGCTCATCAGAGGGGGGTGAATGGTGATCTATGTGTTATTTGAGTAACTTTTTCTAACTTAACTAACCAATTTGATTAATCAATTTGCACAAGTATTAAATTGATGTATAAACATGCACAACAAAAATATAAACAAGAAACACAAGGAAATTTTAGGTGGTTCACCAACTCGGCTAGTCCACCCTCAAGGATCACTTGGGCTTCACTAAGTGTCTTGTATTGTTGTGAAAAGTTAAATTAGAAACTTGTTTGATTTGTTTTTATGCTTATATTAATAAATTTTTAGAAGTAAACAAACAACTTTTCACACAAATTAGATATTAAGTCCAATTTATATTTTTAACTACAAATGCATAGTGCATATTGTATTTGTGTGCAAGTATAGGTTAATCCCATAGAGATTGAATAAGAATTATGTACTATTTCGATTTTTATATTGGAGTTTATATGTGTTCAGTTAAGCACTTCGTTGAGTTACAGTTAACTCAATGGACTTAGTTCATAGAGTTATGGTTAACTCAATGGACTAACCTCATGGACTTAAGTTAACTCAGGAGCCTACCTTTCCAGTTAAATACTACTATTTACAAAGGAATTTGGCCATCCATTGGGTGGTTCCACAGAATGTAAATAACATCAATTAAGCTTTTTAATGTTAGTTAATTTGAGATTTGTCATTAAGCAATACTAACATTCAGATATTTCAAATAGTAACCATTAAGATCTTTAAGTATCTTGGACTAATCAATTTCAGTAAACAATAAAACTATTTTCTATTTTCTGAATCAAACAAACATAAAACATTCACAATATTGACAATGATAACATTAATCACGATACAAAACAAACAATACAATACTTTAATACTAAATGTAAATATAGAAAATGAGTTGTTTTTGGTATTTTTGTTTTGATATGTTCCTGAAAATGAGTAAAAGGTGAAATGTAAAAATCTCTATCGATAGTAAAAACTTTTGTCACTACATGCGACGTGATTACACCACTAAAAATTTAATCATTTACAATCTTGCCTCCTCTCCCTATAGAATCATGAACTAAGACTCATAAGTTGATCTCCTCTTTAGTATACTGGCATCAACCTAAAATCAAGGCTAGAAGCTTTAAGATCTCTTGAGATATGAGTCGGTGCTTGGTGAAAATGACTTCCCTTCTTGCAACACGATCACTCCTCATAGTGGTTGTCAGTCACCGTGTTTGGTTTGTAATCAACCTGACATCCGGAAAGTATTCTCATAGACCTCTGATGGTTGGTGATTTTGGTGGTGTTGTGGAGCTTCAGGAAACTTCTGATGCTTCCTATAGTTAGCGCGGTCCTCCACCCACACATTACATATAGTTTTTCTCCTCTTCTTTTATATTTCTTTCAATAGTAACTATTTCTGCTTAAATGATCAGTTAGGTTTCCTTCATTCATATCAACGATGGTAATTTCTTCTTCATTCCACGAGTTAATTCCTACGTGATACATGTAATCGTGGTTTTCCTTTGAATTTCCTATTTTTCAACTGCTATAGTGGCATGTTAGAAAATAAATGGTCCGTGGAGTTAGTGTAACTCAACAGACTTACTTCGTTGGCTTAACTATAAAACATGTGCAATAAAGAAATAACTTATAAGCTTATAACACTAACACAACACATTACTTTAGTGTATATTCAAGTAACTCAATGCGTATAGTTATGTTAACTTAACGAGTTCAAATATACAACTTATAGTTTTTACTAGCTAACTCAATGAGTTTTCACGTGATATTTTTACACCTTTAAACCTATAACTTAACGAGTGGCACGTGATCTTTCAATAAAAAGAACACTAACTCAACGAGTTGTTACTGTGCACTTGTACATGATATAAATATGTGCAAATAAAATAGATCATGCTTAATACTATAAAATCACACTTAAATCAGGTTTTCAGATCACGACACATGTCCTCAGTATGTTTTATGATAAAAAGATATTTCGGATACTTGCAAACCTAACTATTCGATGCTTAGACACATTTCAAATAGTTACCAGATAACTTATCGAAAATCCACTTAAGTCATGCATTGAGGTCTCGACATGTGTACTCTAGGAAATAATAAAATATTCTTTTAGCATTTAAAACATAACTGTCCCGTACATGAAATATAACTCTCTAAAACAATAGACAATTCAGATACTTAGGAATTAAAAAGCCCATAACTCATTGACAATGCAAAAATATACTTAATTAACGCTAATTTCTTGAAATTATGCAGATTCTTTCATTAAAGCATGTAATAGTGCAATTATAACATAATGGCTTAATTCTCATATGATAAGCTAAATATTATGCAATTAACCATTATTTAACTGTTAATATTATGCACTTTTTCATTCTAAACACTTCCCCCATACTTAACTTTTGCTAGTCCCTTAGCAAACTATTGAGATCTAACTAGTTGGTCTTTTTAAAGTGCTAGAACTAATTTTTCATTTTGTATCTTCAGAATACATAGATTAGATTAATATAAAGATATTCTGTATTAATTCAATAATCTAATTTAACATTTTTTTCTCCTCTCCATCCTGCAAATATATTTAAAACATATGTAAATTACATATAAAATATATTAGCATCACATAGGTGGTAGTTACATTATCAAATTTTTGTTTTCAAACATTTGTTATCCTAAATTTTCTAATATGATTTTCAGAATAAATTTCAACTACATACAAATCAAAACACAATTCAACTCAATATGATTAAAACAAGACAAATAATGAATTGTATCTCAAATAAACAACTTCAAAAGTCTAATCTAGATTCATACTTCAGTAATCATAGATAACAGAGAATATACTCGATTCAAAAGATATCTATATTTTTACAAAACACTTTTATCTTTTCAGAACAATATATGCATATTTTAAATTTAAAAGTTAATTTGAAAAGCTTGAATCATACAAGAGCTTTCTAATATACCCATGTATCGAGCTTTCAGTCAACAATCCCAGATTTGATCAGGATCTTAGGTTTCCAGATTTAAGAGTCATTTTTCAGGTCAACAATCCCAGATTTGATCAGGATCTTAGGTTTCCAGATTTAAGAGTCATTTTTCAGGTCAACAATCCTTATATACCTATCTACTCAAGTACAAAAGACTTGTGATTAAACAAATCAATAAACTCTCAAAGTTTTTCTCTTTTTTTCCTCTTTTTCTTTTTCAACACAGTATATATACGTATTTCATTAATATAGATGCAATAAAATGCAAATCTCATATAATCCTGCTTCTATAATTTATTGAAAATATGAATCCATATCAATAAGCTCATACATTTTTTGTAGTTTAATATGATTTACACGTAAATCATTTTACAAGTTTAATCAATCAAATTAAATGTATCCTTGATCATATGCATCTTATTTAATCCAAAAATAAACATTTCAGCTCTTTTAAGATTTCAGATCATTTCTTGAGTTATAGTTAAGCATTTTGATTTTTTTTTAAAATTGTGAAATTGTTAAACTCATAAAATTTAGTAAAAACATAAGATACTATATACAGATTTGTATTAATAGTAAGATTTTGTAGCATCTTATATAAGATTCTAAATATAACATTCAAGCAGTTATAGTTTTTAAAATTTTTTTATAGTTTCAATTATCAGATAGTTATAGGAAATTTCAGTTAGTTACAACAAATTCATAAAAAATGTTCAATTTCCATAGAAATATTCAGCACAATCCTAATTCTTCTAATTAACTAGATCACTTGGATTTTATTCTAATTACCTCCCCCCTATACCTACATTTTGCATTGTCTTCAATATAAAAGATTTTACAGTAAGTATAGTAAACGTTAGCAGGCATGAATATTGTTTCGTTGACTTAGCACCTAACTCAATGAACTTAATTCATTGAGTTAATGAATAACTCTACAAACTGAGCTTGAATGTAAATTTAGGATAAGTAATCATACATCTTTTGACTTTGATTCTAAAAAACTTTTCATTCACAAATAAAAGTAGAATACATAACAAAATAATAACTTAACAATAAAACATAAATTGTTAAATCAATGTCTTGTGTGAAACCCATGCTCCTATACCTTTGGAGGCTCACAAGCAAGCTAGTTGGTTTCTCAAAATAGATAACAACAAACTGGATTGATATTTTATTTTTCTTTTCTTTTCCTTATGAGATAAATAAAACAAAAACTAATTTTTTTTTTTTTCTTTTCTAAATATAAACGCAGAGTACACACAACATTAAAATTACAAAATCACAATTTAAGAGGATGATTGAAAAGTAGTGTGTAACACTTTTATGTGTTGTTAACTTAAATAGCAAAAGCGTAAATTTTACATTTATAATCGCAAGCCCATGGTGCCCATTATAATAAGCATGTGCAAGTACGGGTCGAATCCACAAGGAATTTGTCTTAAGTAATTTTATTAAAATAATTGTTCAATAAAATATCCACACCATTAAATTTGTAATTAAAACTCTAATTACGTGTAATCAAGTTACAATTTACACAAATACAAGAAAGATTTCAACGATAGCATAAAACTTGTTAATTCTTAGATCTAATAGCTAGAAAACTTAAGAAAATAATTATTTCACATCTTTGAAATCATAGAAATTAAGTTTGAATTTTAACTATTTTTCCTTCCAACCTGGACATTGAAAAATCTAGAGAAAATATTGGTTGGAAAGGTCATCGAGTTATCTTTCAAATCACAATGATTTCTAGGACTAATTCACTCTAGGTTGTTGCCAAAGTCGCAAAACGATTCTGAAAACTTTCCAAAAACACGTCATTGGTTTAAAAATCATAACTCAATCAAATCTCCATGAAACACCATGAAATCAACGTGTCTTGAAAGATAACTCGTTTTTCTAATAAGGTAATTTACAAAAAAACATCTTGAAATGCACAATAGCAAGGTAATACGAAGGTGTCAAGCATAATTTCTGACGCTCGACTAATAAAATAGAGTAGATGCTACCTTCAAAAGAATAATCAGAAAATCGAAGAAATATATTCTAAAAAATTCCAAAAACATTACATACGTATTATACGCTTGAAGTAATTACAAAACAAGCTATAACACAACATATAACTCAGAGAAATTAAATTGTACAACATATATCAAAACAAGGCTCATACTGGAATTTACAGCAAGTAAGATACACACGCATTCACAAGGGTTTGAAGTTAGTTTTATGTAGAACTTTCACACATTCACATGAAGCAATTACATTCCACGAGATCTAATCTAAAACAACTATTTAAATTAAAGAAATAAACATTTAACAAAGATCCTAAATGTGCATACATTTATAAATTTAAAATACCTAAATACTCATACACATGATATGAAAATGTGTTTACAAGTATGAGGATCTCTCCTCTCCAATATACCTTTGAATTCTCCACCTTTCTTCAAGCATGAGCTCCCTTTCAACCTTGAATCATGTCACACCAACACAACACAGGGCTGCCACCACCTATAGCACATCCAAAAGAGGTCTTCTAGGGTTGCTTTGAAGTGGTGGTTGCACGTCTTCAACCACTTCCAAGATATATGAATTTGTTGGCTTTCCTCTCAATTTTGATGCTTCCTAATTACCTTATCTTGAAGATGACATCCCAAGCTCTTCAAATGTTGCACACATGCCTCCAATACCACCAATTTTTACCCATGGAGATCCTTCTGTATGTTAGCTTGGAGTGGAGAAAAGGAGATCTTCTAGTATGAGGGGGAAAACATCTAGCTCACCAAACTTGGAGGAGAGCTCGTCCACAATCTTGGCTGGAAGAAGGGAGGACGAAATTTTGGAGTTCTTTGCTTAGCCTTTTGCGTGTAGGAGAAAGGAGATGATCTTTCCTTGGTCGGCCATACACTTTTCTCTTCCCTTGTCATTCATCTATGGAAAGAATTCAAACTCCTTCCAATTTGTGACCTCCTAAATTAAGAAAGTCTTGATGGTTGATTGATTGATATCTTCAAGAATTGGAAGTGTGAGATGGACAACCATGGGTTGTTGATTTCCCATGATTTAATCCAAGGGTCCACGTCCTTCCTATTATCAACAACTAAAAATGACATTAAAAGTATATGCACATGCCACATAAATTCTTATTAGATTATAAAGTAAAAAAATGCAATGTGCAAAATATGTTGCTTGCTTAATTGAAGATTATTTGATTTCATATCTAAATGATAATTCTTTTAAGACATACATGAAATCAATATATAAATTACTTATATCTACACATGGGTTAATTTACTAGGTGTCAATTTAATAAAGGATAAATTTGTGCATTAATTAATTTTTAACCAATAAAACATGCATAGTTCTAAAATATGATTTTCATGTAATCTTTCATAAGAACATATATAATGATGACTTATAATCCTTAATATGCATGAATTAACATATATAAAATACACAAATTGATACTTTGCAGCAATATTCTTTTATCTGTAATAGCTTCAACCGAGTTTTCCTACTAAGTAGTTCTTTTTACAAAGTTTTCTAAGTATGTCCATGCTTCTTCACTACATAGTTTTAAAAATACATTCTGACAAGTAGATTCTAATAAAGATTTAATTGAAACATCTATGCCTTCATAAATTATACCTATTAATTGTGCTTTACTCATTGCATGATGTGGACATTGAGTCAGTAAATCTTTAAATCGTTCAAAATATTTCTAGAATGATTCTCCCTATTTTTGACTACACATTAATATTTCCTTTTTCTTTTTAATCGTTTGATATGTTGGATAATAGTTTTCCAGAAAAATAGAGCAAAATTCAGTACAAGCAGAAATTGAATCAGGCGATAGAGTATATAACTATCTCTTTGTTTTGTCTTTTAAAGCAAAAGGAATATATCTAAGTTTAATAACATCAATACTCATGTTCGGCATTTTCATTATTTGACAAATTTCATTAAATTCTCTAAGGAAATAATAAGCATCTTCTTTTTCTAATCCATGAAAGTGTGGCAATTGATTAATATAATTAGATTTCAGTTTAAACCTATCTCCCTCAAAGTTTGGCAATCAAATACATGAAGGTTCATCAACTAGTTTAAGATATAGAATTTCCCCTAATGGTTTTTCTATTGGAGCAGCCATATCTTCATTCTCCTTAAAATAAAGGTTAGCTACACCCCTAAGGATTTCATTAAAGTTCTCTTCAGAAATTTTTTCAGGATGCTTCTGTGTTAAATAATCCCATATAGGTGTTCTTACTAATCGTTTAGTGCTAGGAGAATGAGTCCATGTGCTCATAAACTCTTAACATAAAGTAAAATTGTAGAAGATTAATTACATACCAATCTAAAGCTTTGTTCTCAATAAATAATTGTTGACAAATGAAGTTGAATCAGCTGCTTCTCCTTCCAATTCCCCAACGAATTCTCTTTCCTCTTCTCAATTGCTGGTAACCAGTAAATAACATTCTGTTCTATATTTATAATGCACGTCCATAAGGCAAATGAATCTCGTTGCAAGAACGTGTCTTGTAATGTGTAGTATGGTTCTTATTTTATGGATACATGTTTCACTTCTAATTTCAAATTTTAGTAACCGCTAAACCCACGAAGTTTCATTCATGGCTAAAAGATTAATCGTTATACTAACTCTATGAACGAACCTCGTTGAGTTATAGATAACTCAAAGGACTAGCTTTGATTACTATTTGCTAACTCCATGGACTAATTTCATTGAGTTATAGATAACTCGACAGAGTAACCTTATATTTTAATATTGACTTTGTAGAGTTAAGGTTAACTCAACAAACTAACTTCATTGAGTTAACACTTAGCAAATTTTTCTAACAATTAGTTCTCATCTTAACTTCTATATATTTTCCTCCAGCATTTTATCAACTTAGATAAAGTTAAATGCATTACATTAATGTAGTGTTTTAATTTAAACTCATTTAAATTTGAACATTATATACATTTTTTACTTATAGTTCATTTCTTGTTATGCAGAAATTAGAGTTTTTGTAATCCGTAAACATATTTCGGTGTTTCTTAAATAATCGTGCCTTTAAGCACATCTTTCATTCCATTCGATTTCTTTTAAAACAGTCCTATAATGCTTCAAACATATATATAGATTAGAATTTTAATACAACTTTAAATCATTCATTCACAAACATTAATTTAGAAGCATCTCACTGTTCAAACATTCATATATATAAATAGTTTACAGTACATGCAATTAGATATTTTTTAGTATAAGTAGATGAACAAAACTTTTTAATCTTTCTTCCTAAGTTCATCTACTTCCTTTTAGAGCTTTTCTAATTATTGTTCTAATTGGTATATATGTTCTACAACTTCTGTAAAGTCTTTAGAAGGTCCAGCTATAGAAACAACAATAGTAGCATAATTTCTATATTCCTTCACTAAAATGGCTTTGGATCTTATCCTCTTGGATGTCCATTTTGTAAAGTCAATTCCTTCCATCATTAATACTAGTATCAAGTCCCCAAAAAATAGTTTTGTTGAGTATTTTGTTTTGATGATGTGTGCTGAATGAGAATAATCATATTTGCTCAATTACTATTGCTTGTGAAAAGAAATTAAAATCATCAATTAATATAGAAAAAGCTTACTGACATAAATACTTGTTTGTATTGGATCTGAAGTTATTAACTAGTCGTTTCGTTGCATTAATTTCTCATTTAACTAAACGTTAAGTTAACGTGTATTTTTTATTGAAAAGCATTATATATTTTAAAGTTATATCTTCTGTATCATGAATAGTGAACGTTTAGACAACTCGTTAAATTAGTGTTATACACGTGGTGAAATTATAAGTTACAAATGTTGTATTATATCACGTGAGGTGCACATGTTTAACTCGTTAAGTTAGCATATCTAAACGTGTTGAGTTGCTATATTGAATACTAAGGCAACGTGTTAGGTTAGCATTATAAACTTAAGTTGTTATTTTTTGCACGTGGTAAAATTCTTATTATAAAAACATTTGTTTATTACTGAATCGGTGAGTTAAAGCTATTTCGGAGACTTACAGTCATAACTATCCGAAAGGTAACTTAAGTCATGTTTTCAAGTCTTGACATGTGTCTCACTAGTTTATGGTAAAAAGAGTTTTTCGGAAACTTACAACCGTAACTATCCGAAACATAAACTATTTTTGGTGAGTTATCATTTAACCTTTCGAAAGAAAGGTTAAGCTAGTTCGTTGAGTTAGCGTAACACCACAGATTTAGTTCATTGAGTTAGCTACAGTACTTGTCACGTGAAATGGCACATGAGGAACTCGTTAAGTTATATTTATATACTTGTGTTACTCGTTTAGTTAACATTAAAGTAAAAGCTTCTTATTACGCTTGATGAAAGATTTTGGACGAGAAAGTTTATTTTGCAGGAATTTTTTCAGAGATCTAGGACTGATGATTAAAGAAAATTTGAAATGTAAGTGTGGGTCAGAACGTGTGTGTTTCAATGAAGGAAAAAGAAAAGACGTGAAGAAGTGGAAAACTGGTAGTGGTTAAACGTGAAGGATATGCATGAAATGAAGATACAGTATAAAAGACATAGAATTCTCGTTGATCAAACAATCCTTGCACACAAAAAGAAAAATCTTTTCAAGGATCAAACTATCCCTGCACACCAAAAGAAAAATCTTTTTCAAGGATCAAAAACACCTCTTCGGGGAAAATCTCTCAAGTGGAAGAAAATTCAGTGAAGCAGAAAAAGGTATTATTTATGTCACTGAAGATTTAAAGTATCAGAAGAAAGCAAATTCGGTGAAGCCGAGAAAGACAAAATATTCGTCACTAAAGAATTGCTGAAGAAGAAAAAGAAGAAGAAGAAGAAAGATCTCAAATAGGGAGAAATGTTTTAAATTCCACAAATTAGTTTTCTCTGTTTATAGTTATGAAATTGTTTAGATGATACATGGTATCGAGATATAATTGCATCTACAATTTCTGAGGAGAATTGAATTGTATATTGTAATTGAAACCTTGAATAAAAATGATTTTATGAAAACAATGTCTCGACTTGTTTTTGAGTTTTAAAGTTTCAATTATATTTCAGAAAATATTAAAAATACCCAATTCACCCCCCTCTTGTGTAGCCATACGATCCTACAAGTGGTATTAGAGCTTTGTTAATAATCTTTGATATAAAATCGATACCAACTTATTTAATATCATTGTTTATTCTACCTTCGTTGTTTTTAAATAGAAATTAATATCTAAGCATACGTTTAACTTTCTTGATTTAAGGCTCAAGTTGTTTTAAATTTCTTAGACTGTTTAAAATCAAATAGGTTGAAAAATCTAAGGTAAGATGGCTATTGGAAATGGTAATTTTTCTTTATATGAAGGCCAAAACCTTAATCGTCCTCCTTTATTTGATGGAATACATTTTGAATATTGGAAATATAGGATGACTATTTTTCTTCGAAGTATAGATCATAAGTTGTGGTTCATGATTTCTAAACCATATACTCTGTTAACTACCCCTTATAATACTTGGACAATTACTGAAAAAGAAAATGAAACTCTTAATGCTAAGGGCTTAAATATTTTATTTTGTGCATTGAGTTATGAACAGTTCAGTAAAGTGTCGGCATATAAATCTGCTTATAAGGTGTGACATGCATTAGAAGTTTCACATGAAGGTACTTCTCAAGTTAAAGAGACTAAAATAAGCATGTTGATTCATAAGTATGAACTCTTTAAGATGCATGAAGATGAAAGTATTTCTGAGATGTTTTCCGGATTTCTTGATATCATAAACTCTTTAAAATGCTTAGGAAAGAATTTTGAACAGAAGGATTTGGTGAGGAAAATTCTCAGATCCCTAAGTTCTAAATGGTCTCAAAAAGTAACATTAATTGATGAATCACGAGATTTAAATGTTTATACTATAAATGAACTTATAGGAAACTTAATAGCTTATGAAGTTCAATTAAATGAATCATTGAGTCACAACAAACTAAAAATGAAGAAAGAAATAACCTTCGAAATTAATTTAGATTCTGATATATCTACTGATTCTGACGAGGATTTAATTTTGCTGACTAGGAAATTCAAGAAAGCATGGAAAGCTAGGAAACAACAAAGGAACAAAAATGATAAACCCTCAACGTCAAAATCATTGAATGACAAGAATTCTTCATCTAGAAAGTATGTATGTTACAACTGTAAGAAACCTAGACATCTTTCTCCAGACTATCCTATGAGGAAAAATGAAAAGCAAAGTAGGACAAATCAGAAGAAGACGGCTCAGAAAACTTAGAAAAAGTTTTACAAGAAAAAGGCTTTGAATGTCACTTGGGATGACACGTTTGAAGAGTTTGAATCTAAGGAATCAACATCAAAATCTTCACATTCAGAAGGAGAACAAGAGTTAGAAGACGTTGCTCATGTGTGCTTCATGGCAGATGAGTTTGAGGTAATATCTGATCCTGAAAGTCTTGGTGGTAAACGGTATGTATTTGTTTTAGTAGATGACTTCTCTAGATACACTTGGGTATATTTTCTAGCATCTAAGACAGAAGTTTTTGAAAAGTTTAAAATGTTTTGCAATTTTGTCCAAAATGAACAAAGTGTCTTTATTTAAAAACTTAGGAGTGATCATGGAACTAAATTTGATAATGATCAAATGGATTATTATTGTAATGAGTATGACATTGATCACAGATTTTCCTTTCCAAGAGCACCGTGTCAAAATGGTGTTGTTGAGAGAAAGAATAGATCACTTCAAGAAAAGGCCAGAACTATATTGAATGAACATAAGTTACCTCAAAATCTTTAGGCTGAAGTAGTAAATACAGCTTGTTATGTTATTAACAGAAGTCATTTAAGACCTCATGTTAATAAAACTCCTTTTAAAATTATGTTTAATAGGGTTCCAAAAATTTCCTATATGAAACCATTTGGCTGCAAGTGTTTTGTTCTTAATACTAAGGATAAATTTTAAGCCAAATCAGATGAAGGAATTTTTGTAGGTTACTCTACTAGAAGTAAAGCCTATAGAGTATATAACAAGACTTCTAGGACTATTGAAGAAACCCTCCATGTAAGCTTCAATGAAAATTCTTTTAGAGAATCTCAATCTAAAGCTGATAATGATGATTTGATCAATCTTCCAAAAGAGTTAGAGATCAATAGAGAGATTGATGATTTATCTGAGAAAATCAAAAATATGAACTTAAATGATCAAACTAATGATGAAAGTGATGGACTTTTAGATGTTGATGAGAATATTGAGGAAAATCAGAGAAATTGGCGTTATTATTCATCACATCTCATTACTCAAGTCATTGGTAATATTAATGAGGGAGTTAAAACTAGAGCTTCAGTAAATTTAAATAGTATGTGTATGTTTGTTTCTATGGTGGAACTAAGGAATATACAAGAAGCATTATCTAATGAAAATTGGATAGTGGCAATGCAAGAAGAACTAAATTAATTCATCAAAAATGATGTATGGGAATTAGTCTCTACACCAGAAAATCAGTCCATAATTGGTACAAAGTAGATCTTTAGAAACAAAACTAACGAAACTAGTCAAGTTATAAGGAAGAAAGCTAGATTAGTTGCACAATGGTATACACAAGAAGAAGGATTAGATTATGATGAAACATTTGCTCTTGTGGCTAGGTTAGAAAATATTAGAATATTATTGGCCTATGCTTGTTATATGGATTTTAAATTATTTCAAATGGATGTAAAGAGTTGTTCGTATTTTCCCAGCACTACACTAGAAAAACTTGGATTTGTTAGTTCTATTTTTACTTAGTTAATTTATCTTTATACCTATTCTTTCTTTTAGAAGTAAACAAACAACCTTTAATACAATTTAGATATTAATTCCAATTTATACTTTAACTGCAAGTGCACAGTGTCTATTGTATCAGTGTGCAAGTATAGGTCGATCCCATAGGGAATTGCTGACGAATTTAAGAAATATTTGATTCTGAACAATTCAAATTTATATTCAATAAGCACTCCGTTGAGTTACAGTTAACTCAACGGACTATGTTCGTTGAGTTATGGCTAACTCAATGGATTATCCTCGTGGACTTAAGTTAACTTCACGAGCCTGTCTCTTCTTTATAATACTGCTATTTACAGAGGAATTCGGCCAACCATTGGGCAATTCCATAGATTGTAAATAACATCAATTAAGCTTTTTAATGCTAGTTAACATTGGATTTATCATTAAGCAATACTAACATTTAGATGATTCAAATAGTGTAGGATCATATGGCTACACAAGAGGGGGGTGAATTGTGTATTTTTAATATTTTCTGAAATATAATTGAAACTTTAAAACTCAAAAACAAGTCGAGACATTGTTTTCATAAAATCATTTTTATTCAAGGTTTCAATTAAAATATACAATTCAGTTCTCCTCAGAAATTGTAGATGCAATTATATTTCGATACCATGCATCATCTAAACAATTTCATAACTACAAATAGAGAAAACTAATTTGCGGAATTTAAAACTTTTCTCCTTGTTTGAGATCTTTCTTCTTCTTCTTTTTCTTCTTTAGCAATTCTTCAATGACGAATATCTTGTCTTTTCATGCTTCACCGAATTTGCTTTCTTCTGAAACTTCGAATCTTTAGTGACGAAAATCTTACCTTTTTATGCTTCACTGAACTTTCTTCCACTTAAGAGATTTTCCCCGAGAAGGTGTTTTTGATCCTTGAAAAAGATTTTTCTTTTGGTGTGCAGGGATGGTTTGATCCTTGAAAAGATTTTTCGTTTTGTGGGCAAGGATAAATTAATCAACGAGAATTCTATGCCTTTTATACTGTATCTTCATTTCATGCATATCCTTCACGTTTAACCACCACTAGTTTTCCACTTCTCCACGTCTTTTCTTTTTCCTTCATCGAAACACACACGTTCTAATCCACGTTTATATTTCAAATTTTCTTTAATCATCAGTCCTGGATCTCTGAAAAATTTCCTGCAAAATAAACTTTCTCGTCCAAAAGTTTTTCATCAGTATAATAAGAAGTCGTTACTTTAATGTTAACTAAACGAGTAACACAAGTATATATATAACTTAACGTTTCTAACTTACCAAGTTCCTCAACGAACCAGTCATAAATAAATGTTTTTATAATAACAATTTTACCACGTGCAAAAATAACAACTTAAGTTTATAACGCTAACCTAACGCGTTGCCTTAGTGTTCAATATAGTAACTCAACGCGTTTAGTTATGTTAACTTAACGAGTTAAACATGTGCACCTCACGTGATACAATACAACATTTGTAACTTATAATTTCACCACGTGTATAACACTAACTTAACGAGTTCATCTCTTCTTTTACTCACTAACTTAACGAGTTATCACGTGACCTATTTTAACCTTTAAGCCTCTAACTTAACGAGTTCTCACGTGACCTCTATACAAACAAAACTCTAACTTAACGAGTTGTCTAAACATGCACTGTTCATGATACAAAAGATATAACATTAAAACATATCATGCTTTTCAATAAAAACACACGTTAACTTAACATTTAGCTAAATGAGAAATTAATGCAACGAAATGACTAGTTTTTAACTTCAGATCCAATACAGACAAGTATTTATATCAGTAAGCTTTTTCTGTATTAATTGATGATTTTAATTTCTTTTCACAAGCAATAGTAATTGAGCAAATATGATTATGTACATTCAGCACACATCATCAAAACAAAAATACTCAACAATCTCCCCCTTTTTGATGATGACAAAACCATATTAAATCAATTATGAAATATGTATAACTCAACAAAGCACCTTCGTTGGGTTAACTTTTAATTCAACAAACTTGTTTGTTGACTTAAGTTTACTTAAGCTTATTTCTATTGTTTGTGTAAATTTTACCTCTCAGAACTAAAACTCTCAAATGTCAATAATTATATAAGTATCAGTTTTCTAATTATCATCTGTCAGATTACAATAACCATTCAATAGCATCTCCTTTTATAATATATATATATATGCAATTAAGATCATAATCATCTTTTTATAATATTTCTCCCCTTTTTTGTCATTAATCAAAAAGATAATTACAGAGAATATATATACATATATAAGAGAATTACAACAACAATTTCTGTAAACAAGAATAATAATTGAACACATTTACAGAAAAATATATTGTTCAATGAATCAAACAAATAATACAAACATTACATTTTGTATTCAGAAACAAACAAAAATAGTTATCGACCCCTCCTAAGTATATCACTTATAGCATTACATATTTTATCTCCTAGATGCCTAATATCATTTCTGATGTCGTTAAGCACTGCATCTAAGTCAGGAGGTAGCTGGGTTTGCTGTTCTGCTTGAACTAAATAACTTTGTTGTTGTTGTTGTTGTATATGGTCTGTATCAGGTTGTTGTTGTTGTTGTCGTTGAGGTTTATGCATGGCCTGGAATTTTTGCAAATCTTTGACACTAAATGCTCTCATGCCTTTAGTTTCAAATGGCTAGTCGGATAAATTCAATTGGCTTGCAATGAGTCTACATACAGCATCACCATAAAATAACTTTGAACTCATATTCTGTAGTTGAGAAGTGAAAACATCAAACCAATTGATTTGAATTCTATTCAGCAAGTTATAAGTTGCATATAAACAACTTCTGCTGACTTCCATATTGTGTCCAACTCTTTGAAATAAATTTGCATGCAATATATTTGCAATAAACCTTGCCTCTGCATTCAAATTTTCCATTAATCTCATTTTAGAATATACATCTGGAATTTTTGATAAAGACTGAATGTTCCATTCCAGTTGTCTTATTATGTCAAATCTGTTGGTAACAACAACACCTTCATTCTTTAATCCTAAAACTTCAAAAATTAACTCAGGAGACAATATAAACTCCGGTTCATTTATTTGAGTTTTCAGAAAATTTCCATTCTTGACCAGATTGCTATAAAAAGCTGCAATAAGCTCTGTGTATTACTTCCATTTCGTTCCTACTGGCAAGAATTTAATGAGGCCTTGAAACTCAAACAGATCTCTTATGTCCATCAAATTTTTGAATTTTATTGGACGAGCATGAAGAATTTGACATGTAATCAGATTATTGTATTTCTGCAATGCTTCTTCAGATCTAAAATGAATTGCATTACCTTGAATTTTTAATATTGTACACAAAGAAGGTGATACCTGAAGCCGTGATTCAGAGTTTAATTCATCTTCAGGAACCTCTTCTGCAAAATGAATGTCATGTTGTTCCTCTTCCAAAATATTATCTTGAAGCTGCTCAGGTAAGCTTGATTCTTCAGCTTCAATAGTGTTAGGAATATTGTCAATATGCTCAACATTCATCTGTTCAGTCTCTATAGAATGTTCAAAGTACAATTTTTCCACAAATTCTATAGCCAGTGTATCTATCTGTAATTATTCATTTTGTTCAACAGATATTTCCATTAATTCATGTTGTGAATTCTCAAACTTTGCTTCTATAGATTCTGTAGAAGGCTGGTTAACTTTTAGCTCTTCTAGAGTCTTAACATTTTCAATATCTGCTACTCTAGACAATTCAGCCTTTGAACTAGTTACTGCCTCAACATTGTCAATTATATCTGCAATAACTTGTTCAATGTCAAGTGCCTGATGCTCTGATTTGTTAATTTCTGCATCATCAGGACTTGTACTAATAGAAAAACTCTTTACATCCATTTGATATAATTTAAAATCCATATAACAAACATAAGCCAATAATATTCTAATACTTTCTAGCCTAGCCACAGGAGCAAATGTTTCATCATAATCTAATCCTTCTTCCTGTGTATACCCTTGTGCAACTAATCTAGCTTTATTCCTTATAATTTGACCAGTTTCGTTAGTTTTGTTTCTAAAGATCCACTTTGTACCTATTATGGACTAATTTTCTGGTGGAGAGACTAATTCCCATACATCATTTCTGATGAATTGATTTAGTTCTTCTTGCATTGCCACTATCCAATTTTCATCAGATAATGCTTCTTGTATATTCCTTGGTTCTACCATAGAAACAAACATAGACATACTATTTAAATTTACTGAAGCTCTAGTTTTAACTCCCTCATTAATATTACTAATGACTTGGGTAATGGGATGTGATGAAGAATAACGCCAATTCCTCTGATTTTCTTCAATATTCTCATCAAAATCTGAAAGTCCATCACTTTCATCATTAGTTTGATCATTTAAGTTCATATTTTTGATTTTCTCAGATAAATCATCAATCTCTCTATTGATCTCTAACTCATTTGGAAAATTGATCATATCATCATTATCAGCTTTAGATTGAGATTCTCTAAGAGAATTTTCATTGAAGCTTACATGGAGGGTTTCTTCAATAGTCCTAGAAGTCTTGTTATATACTCTATAGGCTTTACTTCTAGTAGAGTAACCTACAAAAATTCCTTCATCCGATTTGGCTTGAAATTTATCCATTTTATCCTTAGTATTAAGAATAAAACACTTGCAGCCAAATGATTTTAGAAAGGAAATTTTTGGAACCCTATTAAATATAATTTCAAAAGGAGTTTTATTAACATGAAGTCTTAAATGACTTCTGTTAATAACATAACAAGCTGTATTTACTGCTTCAGCCTAAAGATTTTGAGGTAACTTATGTTCATTCAACATAGTTCTAGCCATTTCTTGAAGTGATCTATTCTTTCTCTCAACAACACCATGTTGACATGGTGCTCTTGGAAAAGAAAATTTGTGATTAATGCCATGCTCATTACAATAGTTATCCATCTGATCATTATCAAATTCAGTTCCATGATCACTCCTAAGTTTTTGAATAGAGACACTTTGCTCATTTTGAACAAAATTGCAAAACATTTTAAATTTTTCAAAAACTTCTGTTTTAGATGTTAGAAATATACCCAAGTGTATCTAGAGAAGTCATCTACTAAAACAAATACATACCGTTTACCACCAAGACTCATGATTCTTGTTGGCCCAAATAGATCCATATGTATAAGTTCTACGACTCTCTTGCTTGAAATATCAGTTTTGGATTTAAAAGAGTTTTTGGGAAGTTTACCTAAGTCACATGCATCACACATAAAGTTCTTTGAGTATTTAATCTTTGGTAAACCTCTCACTAAATGTTTTCTAGATAGTTTATGTAACAGTCTCATATTTATATGTCCAATCCTTCTATGCCATAGATATGCATCACTAGTTTCAGCTAGCAAACATGAATTTAAATCAACTACACCAGAAGGTAAAGATAAAATACATACAGAACCTTTTCTTTTAGCAATAAACTTAATTTCATCTGTATTTTTATCAATTATTTTGCATACATTATCTTCAAACACTACATAATATCCATTTTCAGTTAGTTTTATGACACTCAACAAATTAAATCCTAGGTTTTCTACATATAGTACATTCGAAATAACACAAGTAGGAGTTATTTGAACATTGCCCATACCTATGTTTTTATCTTTGCTTTTGTTTCCAAATGTTACACTTCCTTTCATGGTATTTGTAAAATTTTGTAATAGACTTTTTTGTCCGGTCATGTGACTTGACGCTCCACTGTCCAAGATCCATTTTGATGTTGTTTCCTCCTGCAACACAAATTAAGAAAAACTTTTTCTTAGTACCCAATGTTGTTGAGGACCAAGTTCATTAAACGCATATTTCTTCTTTTTGTTTAAAAATAGTTTAACATTATCATTTATATTCTTATTAGTTGTAAGTACTATTGATTTATCATTAGCTTCATACTCACATATAGCATTATTGCTTTTGCAATCATTCTTTTGTTTTCAGATGTAGTATAATCAAGACCAAACATATTTTTATTAGATGTTAATTTATTTTGGTCATGCTTATACATTTCTGTAAGTTCATACCAAGATTTTGTACTTGTATTAACACTTTCTGTACATACAAAATCTTTTTCTACACAATAATTTTTTGTTTTATCACATGCAGAATGAGTAATGGGTCTAATACCAGTGTATTGAATTACATGCTCAGGTTTCTGAATTTTCAGTTTACTATGATTGTCTGAAATTTTAGAAACATTAGAAACTGAATTTCCAAAACAAGAAACAAGATTTTTAGAAACACTTATAGTCATGTTAGAAGTACAATTTGACAAATCACATTGATTTATATTATTATTGCATGATTCATCACTTGAAGTATCTACTTCTACATATTTATTACCTTGTTTCATAATAAAAGGAATTTTAGTCTTAGATTTACTTGAATTGCAACTAATAAATCCTTTATTGGCTTGAGATTCAGGATATTCAGGATAATCAAATCCTAAGCCAAATTTATAAGACATCGCAGGGGTACTAGTTTGTTTGTCTAACTTAGTTTGACTTAAATTCCATTTCTCAAAGATAGAATTTAAATCTTGCTCTCTCAGTTTTAATTTTTTTATCTCTAATTCAAGTTCATTTATATTGTTTCTCAACATTTCATTTTCAGATTCTATCTATATGCAAGATATATTCATTAAATCTAAATTTTTGCAAATCTCTAGCATGATTTTCATTATCACATTTAAACTTTTCTAAAGTAGTAGACAGGAAACAATTTTCTTCTTCCATAATGGATGAAGATTTTCTAATATTCTTATTTTCCAGTTTACTTACTTTAAGTTTTTGTAATAATGCATGATATGCACATAATAATTCATTAAAGTTGAAATCTGAATGACTTTCAGGATCAGATATTACCTCAGACTCATCTGCCATGAAACACACATGAGCAACGTCTTCTAACTCTTGTTCTCCTTTTGAATGTGAAGATTTTGATGCTGATTCCTCAGATTCAGACTCTTTAGACGTGTCATCCCAAGTGACCTTCAAAGCCTTTTTCTTGTAAAACTTTTTCTGAGTTTTCTGAGCCGTCTTCTTCTGAGTTGTCCTACTTTGCTTTTCATTTTTCCTCATAGGACAATCTAGAGAAAGATATCCAGGTTTCTTACAGTTGTAACATACATACTTTCTGGATGAAGAATTCTTATCATTCAATGATTTTGACGTTGAGGGTTTATCATTTTTGTTCCTTTGCTGTTTCCTAGCTTTCCATGCTTTCTTGAATTTCCTAGTCAGCAAAACCAAATCCTCGTCAGAATCAGTAGATATATCAGAATCTGAATTAATTTCGAAGGGTATTTCTTTCTTCATTTTTAGTTTGTTGTGACTTAGTGATTCATTTAATTGAACTTCGTAAGCTGTTAAATTTCCTATAAGTTCATTCATAGTATAAACTTTTAAATCTCGTGATTCCTCAATTGATGTTACTTTCTGAGACCATTTAGAACTTAGGGATCTGAGAATTTTCCTCACCAAATCCTTCTATTCAAAATTCTTTCCTAAACATTTTAAAGAGTTTATGATATCAAGTAATCTGGAAAACATCTCAGAAATATTTTCGTCTTTATGCATCTTAAAGAGTTCATACTTATGAATCAACATGTTTATTTTTGTCTCTTTAACTTGAGAAGTACCTTCATGTGAAACTTCTAATGCATGCCACACCTCATAAGCAGATTTATATGCCGACACTTTACTGAACTGTTCATAACTCAATGCATAGAATAAAATATTTAAGCCCTTAGCATTTAGAGTTTCATTTTCTTTTTCAATAATTGTCCAAGTATTATAAGGGATAGTTAACGGAGTATATGGTTTAGAAATCATGAACCACAACTTATGATCTATACTTTGAAGAAAAATAGTCATCCTATATTTCCAATATTCAAAATGTATTCCATCAAATAAAGGAGGACGATTAAGATTTTAGCCTTCATATAAAGAAAAATTATCATTTCCAGTAGCCATTTTACTTTAGATTTTTCAACCTGTTTGATTTTAAATAGTCTAAAGACTTTAAAACAACTTGAGCCTTAAATCAATAGAGTTAAACGTATGCTCAGATATTAATTTCTGTTTAAAAACAAGAAAGGTAGAATAAGCAATGATATTAAATAAGTTGGTATCGATTTTATATCAAAGATTATTAATAACACTCTGATACCACTTGTAGGACCGTATGGCTACACAAGAGGGGGGTGAATTGTGTATTTTTAATATTTTCTGAAATATAATTGAAACTTTAAAACTCAAAAACCAGTCGAGACATTGTTTTCATAAAATCATTTTTATTCAAGGTTTCAATTATAATATACAATTCAGTTATCCTTAGAAATTGTAGATGCAATTATATTTCGATACCATGTATCATCTAAGCAATTTCATAACTACAAACAGAGAAAACTAATTTGCGGAATTTAAAACTTTTCTCCTAGTTTGAGATCTTTCTTCTTCTTCTTTTTCTTCTTCAGCAATTCTTCAGTGACGAATATCTTGTCTTTTTATGCTTCACCGAATTTGCTTTCTTCTGATACTTCAAATCTTCAGTGACGAAAATCTTACCTTTTTATGCTTCGCTGAACTTTCTTCCACTTGAGAGATTTTCCCCGAGAAGGTGTTTTTGATCCCTGAAAAAGATTTTTCTTTTGGTGTGCAGGGATGGTTTGATCCTTGAAAAGATTTTTCGTTTTGTGTGCAAGGATAAATTGATCAACGAGAATTCTATGTCTTTTATACTGTATCTTCATTTCATGCATATCCTTTACGTTTAACCACCACTAGTTTTCCACTTCTCCACGTCTTTTCTTTTTCCTTCATCGAAACACACACGTTCTAATCCACGTTTATATTTCAAATTTTCTTTAATCATCAGTCCTGAATCTCTGAAAAATTTCCTCCAAAATAAACTTTCTCGTCTAAAAGTTTGTCATCAGTGTAATAAGAAGTCGTTACTTTAATGTTAGCTAAACGAGTAACACAAGTATATATATAACTTAACGTTTCTAACTTAACGAATTCCTCATGTGCCATTTCACGTGACAAGTACTATAGCTAACTCAATGAACTATGTCTGTGGTGTTATGATATCTCAATGAACCATCTCCGTTGTGTTATGATAACTCAATGAACCATCTTTGTTGTGTTATGATAACTCAACGAACCAGTAATAAACAAATGTTTTTATAATAAGAATTTTACCACATGCAAAAATAACTAATTAAGTTTATAACGCTAACATAACGCGTTGCCTTAGTGTTCAATATAGCAACTCAACGCGTTTAATTATGTTAACTTAACGAGTTAAACATGTGCACCTCACGTGATACAATACAACATTCGTAACTTATAATTTCACCACGTACATAACACTAACTTAACGAGTTCGTCTCTTCTTTTACTCACTAACTTAACGAGTTATCACGTGACCTATTTTAACCTTTAAGCCTCTAACTTAACGAGTTCTCACGTGACCTCTATACAAACAAAACTCTAACTTAACGAGTTGTCTAAATGTGCACTGTTCATGATATAGAAGATATAACATTAAAACATATCATGCTTTTCAATAAAAACACACGTTAACTTAACGTTTAGCTAAATGAGAAATTAATGCAACGAAATGACTAGTTAATAACTTCAAATCCAATACAGACAAGTATTTATATCAGTAAGCTTTTTCTGTATTAATTGATGATTTTAATTTCTTTTCACAAGCAATAGTAATTGAGCAAATATGATTATGTTCATTCAGCACACATCATCAAAACAAAAATATTCAACAAACAGTAACCATTAAAATCTTTAAGTTGTTTTGTACGAACCAATTTAAGTAAACTGTAAAATTAAAACTAACATAAAACAATTATAAAACAGATACAGATAACATTAATCACGATACAACACAAACAATACAACACTCAAATACAACATATAAACAAAGATAAATTGTTTTTGGTATTTTTGTTTTTATGTGATGGGCGAAAGGTGAAATGTAAAGTAATCTCACTTGACAATAAATACTTCCGACACTACTTGCAACGCGATTACACCACTGAAAATTGAACCACTTACAATTCTGTCTCCTCTTCCTATAGAATCGTGAGTCCAGAATTGCAAGATGATCTCCTCTTCAGCATACAGGCATCAACCCGAAGCCAAGGCTAAAAGCTTTACGATCTCCTGAAATATGAGTCGGTGCTTGGTGAAAATGTCTTCCCTTCCCGTGACGCGATCACTCCTCATAGTGGTTGTTAGGCACTATGTTTGGCTCGGAATCGACCCGACATCAGGCAAGTATCCTCACAAACCTCCGATGATTGGTGATTATGGTGGTGATAACAATGGTTGGTGTGATACTTCGGAGAATCGCCGATACTGTCTGCAGAAAGCTCGGTGCTCCTCCTCTGTATACATTGGCCGTCCATCGATCACACACACTTCTTTTTTTCTTCTTTTCTTTTATATTTCTTCAGTAGTAACTGCTTCTGCTTGAATGGTCGGTTGGATTTCCTTCCTTCAGATCAACGGCGATGATTTCTTTCTCCCTACGCGATTGAATTCCTACGTGATACATGCAAACGTGGTTTTTCCTTCCAACTGTCTGTTCCTACAACTGCTACAGTGGCATTTTGGAAAATAACTATAAAATACATGCAATAAAGAAATAAGCTACTAACCTAACGCGTTACCTTAGTGTATATTCATGTAACTCAACGCGTACAGTTATGCTTACTTAACAAGTTATAACTTAAGTAAATCTACCAGATCTCGACACGTGTCAACAGCAGTTTAAACATAAAATAACATTTCGGAGAGTTACAAGTATAACTATCCGATGCTTAGTTGTATTTTCGGATACTTAAGAATTTCATAGCCTGCAATTTACCGACAGTTCATAAATGTACTAAATTAACATTAATTCCCCAAAATTAAGCAGATTCTTCAATTAAAGCATATAATAGTGCAATTATAACATAATGGCTTAATTCTCATATGATAAGCTAAATATTATGTAATTAACCATCATTTAACTGTTAATAATATGCACTTTTTCATTCTAAACAGCAACAGATAAACTAGCAGGTGAAACACCAGAAATTGAGCACACCCTTCCTGAACAGATGGAGATAGATGACGCATAGCAGCCGCCTATCACTGATCAAGTTGAAATTAGAGAAATCTCATCCGAAACCAGGAAAATGAAGTTGAGGAGGAAGAGGTGGAGCAACCACCACCAAGAACCATTGGCAAAGATCGTCCTAAAAGAGACGTTAGACCTCCGATTAGATATGGCTATGATAGTTTGGTTGCTTTTGCCTTACAAGTAGTAGTTGAGGTGGAGGATTCTGTTGATCCACCTACATATGAAGCTGCAATGAAAGATTTAGAAGCTGGTCTTTGAATGTCTACTATGGAGGAGGAACTCCAATTTCTCTATAAGAACAAGACTTGGGAACTGGTGAAACGTCCAAAGAACACAAATATTGTTGGTTGCAAATGGGTCTATAAGAAGAAGATTGGGACTCAAGGCAACGCAGGTGTGCAACACAAGGTAGGATTATTCGCCAAAGGTTATTCACAGCGAGAAGGAGTTGACTTCAATGAGGTATTTGCTCCTATTGTACGTCATACATCTATTAGAATTTTGTTATCCATTGCTGCAACACAGAATTTAGAATTGGAACAACTAGATGTAAAGACGACCTTCTTGCATGGTGAGTTGGAAGAAAATATTTGGATGGAACAACCAATAGGGTTTGTGGTGAAAGGAAAATTTGATTGGGTGTGCAAATTAAATAAGTCCTTATATGTACTTAAACAGTCACCATGCCAATGGTACAAAAGGTTTGATGCCTTTATAGTTAAAGTTGGTTTTAGACGTAGCAACTATGATTCATGTGTATATGTTAAAACTCTTGATAAGAGTACACATGTTTATTTGTTATTGTATATTGATGATATTCTTATAGCTGCGAAGAATATCGAAGTGATACAGGAGCTGAAGGACACATTAAAATCAGAATTTGATATGAAAGATCTTGGTCCAGCTAACAAAATTCTTGGAATGGAGATTAGGCATGAAGGAAATTCTGGTAAGCTATTTTTGAATCAACAGAAGTATATTGAGAAGATCCTTAGCAGATTTGGTATGGCTTCATGCAAAGCCATTAGCACACCTTATGACAGAAATGTCAAATTGTCATCTACGATGTGTCCACAAACTGATTCTGAAAATCTTCATATGCAGCGAGTTCCTTATGCACAGGCAGTTGGAAGTCTTATGTATGCTATGGTATGCACTAGGCCTGATCTAGCATATCCTTTGAGTGTTGTTAGTAGGTTCATGTCCAATCCGGGCAGGGAACATTGGAAAGTAGTTAAAAGGATATTCAGATATTTGAAAGGAACTCCAGGTGTTGGCTTGATGTATGCAGTAGATCAATGTTGTACTATGGCTGGTTATACAGACTCAGACTATGCAAGTGATGTTGATAGAAGGAGATCATTATCTGGTTATGTCTTTACATTTGCAGGTTCTATTGTGAGTTGGAAATCAACTCTTTAGCCTACGGTATCTCTGTCTACAACTAAGGCTGAATATGTGGCTATGACAGAAGCTGCAAAGGAAGGGATTTGGTTGAAAGGCTTACTTGGAGACTTTGGTTGGCGCATTGATAAAGTTGATATCTTTTGTGATAGTCTTAGCGCTATTTGTCTCTCCAAAGATAATGTCTTTTATGATAGAACTAAACATATTGTTGTTAAGTATCACTTCCTCAAGAATGAAGACAGGATAAAGATTATGAAGGTCAACACAAAGGACAATCCGGCTGATATGTTTACAAAGGGTGTTGTTGAAAGCAAGTTCAAGCATTGCTTGGACTTACTCAACGTCTATTGCTGCTGCTGACCCAAGTTGGGTCTTGGTGATCCATCACCTGTTCGTGGTGAAGATTGATGAAAGACAAGGTGGAGATTTGTGATGCGTGTGTCTTCCGTCAAGTATATGTATGTGTAATACAAACAGAGAAAACTAATTTGCGGAATTTAAAATATTTCTTCCTGTTTGAGATCTTTCTTCTTCTTCTTCTCTTTGTTCTTCAGCAATTCTTTAGTGACGAATATCTTGTCTTTCTCTACTTTACTGAATTTGCTTTCTTTTGATACTTTAAATATTTAGTGACATATATCTTACCTTTTTTTGCTTCACTGAATTTTCTTCCTTCTGATACTTCAAATCTTTAGTGACATATATCTTACCTTTTTCTACTTCACTAAATTTTCTGCCACCTAAGAGCTTTTCCCCGAAGAGGTGTTTTTGATCCCTGAAAAGATTTTTCTTTTGGTGTGCAGGGATAACTAATCAATGAGAATTCTATGTCTTTTATACTGTATCTTCATTTCATGTATATCCTCCACGTTTAATCACTACCAGTTTTCCACTTCTTCACGTCTTTTCTTTTTCCTTCATCGAAATACACATGTTCTGACCCACATTTACATTTCAATTTTTTTTTAATCGTTAATCCTAGATCTCTAAAAAATTTCCTACAAAATAAACTTTCTCGATCAAAATTTTTCATCAAGTATAATAAGAAGTCGTTACTTTAATGTTAACTAAACGAGTAACACAAATAGATATATAACTTAACGTTTCTAACTTAACGAGTTCCTCATGTGCCAACTCACGTGACAAGTACTGTAGCTAACTCAACGAACTAAGTTCATGGTGTTACGCTAACTCAACAAACCATCTCCATGGTGTTATGGATAACTCAATGAACCATCTCCGTTGTGTTACAAATAACTCAACGAACTAGTAATAAACAAATGTTTTTATAATAAGAATTTTACCACGTGCAAAAATAATAACTTAAGTTTTATAACGCTAACCTAACGCATTGCCTTAGTGTTCAATATAGTAACTCAACACGTTTAGTTATGTTAACTTAACGAGTTAAACATGTGCACCTCATGTAATACAATATAACATTCGTAACTTATAATTTCACCACGTATACAACACTAACTTAACGAGCTCGTCTCTTCTTTTACTCACTAACTTAACAAGTTCTCACGTGACCTATTTTAACATTTAAGCCTCTAACTTAACGAGTTCTCACGTGACCTCTATACGAACAAAACTCTAACTTAATGAATTGTCTTAATGTGCACTATTCATGATATAGAAAATATAACTTTAAAACATATCATGCTTTTCAATAAAAACACACGTTAACTTAACGTTTAGTTAAATGAGAAATTAATGCAACGAAATGACTAGTTATTAACTTAGTATAATTTTAGATCCAATACAAACAAGTATTTATATCAGTAAGCTTTTTCTGTATTAATTGATGATTTTAATTTCTTTTCACAAGCAATAGTAATTGAGCAAATATGATTATTTTCATTCAGCACACATCATCAAAATAAAATACTCAACAATCTCCCCCTTTTTGATGATTACAAAACCATATTAAATCAATTATGAAATATATTTAACTCAACAAAGGACCTTTGTTGGGTTAACTTTTAATTCAACAAACAAGTTTGTTAACTTAAGTTCACTTAAGCTTACTTCTATTGTTTGTGTAAATTTCACCTCTCAGAAATAAAACTTTCAGATGTCAATAATTACATAAATATCATTTCTCCTCCTTTCATTTTATAATTTAATAACCATATAATTTTCTTTCAAATTACATTATCATCTGTCAGATTACAATAACCATATAAATATCATCTCCCTTTATATATATGCAATTAAAATCATAATCATCTTCTTTTATAACATTTCTCTCCCTTTTTGTCATTAATCAAAAACATAATTACACTGAATATATATAGTAAGAGATATATTTACAACAATGCTTTCTGTAAATAATAATAAGAATTGTAAACATTTACAGAAAAATGTATTATTCAATGAATCAAACAATGAATACAAACATTACATTTTGTATTCAGATACAAGCAAACAAACAGTTATGTATTCCTCCTAAGTATATCACTTATAGCATTACATATTTTATCTCCTAGATGCCTAATATCATTTTTGATGTTGTTGAGCACATCATCTAGGTTAGGGGGTAGTTGGGTTTGCTGTTCTGCTTGAACTGAATAACTTGGCTGTTGTGGTTGTATATGGTCAGTACAATCAGGTCGTTGTTGTTGTCATTGTGGTTTATGCATGGCCTGAAATTTTTGCAAATCGTTTACACTAAAAGCTCTCATGCCTTTAATTTCAGAGGGTTAGTCAGATAAATTCAATTGGCTTGCAAGGAGTCTACATACAACATCACCATAAAATAACTTTGAACTCATATGCTGTAGTTGAGAAGTAAAAACATCAAACCAATTGATTTGAATTCTATTTAGCAAACCATAAGTTGCATATAAACAACTTCTGCTGACTTCCATATTGTGTCTGACTCTCTGAAATAAATTGGCATGCAATATATTTGCAATAAACCTTGCCTCTGCATTCAGATTTTCCATGAGTCTCATTTTAGAATATACATCTAGAATTTTTGATAAAGACTGAATGTTCCATTCTAGTTGTCTAATCATGTCAAATCTGTTTGTAACAACAACACCTTCATTCTTTAATCCCAAAACTTCAAAAATTAATTCAAGAGACAATATTAACTCCTGTTTATTTATTTGAGTTTTCAGTATATTTTCATTCTTGACTAGATTGCTATAAAAAGCTGCAATAAGCTCTGTGTATTGCTTCCATTTCGTTCCAATTGGCAAGAATTGAATGAGGCCTTGATACTCAAATAGTTCTTTTATTTCCATCAAATTTCTGAATTTTATTGATCAAGCATGCAAAATCTGACATGTAATCAGATTATTGTATTTCTACACTACTTCCTCAGATCTAAAATGAATTGAATTACCTTGAATTTGTAATACTTTATACAAAGAAGGTGATACCTGAAGTCGTGATTCAGAGTTTAATTCATCTTCAGGAACCTCTTCTTCAAAATGAATGTCATGTTTTTCCTTTGTGAAAATATTTTCTTGAAGCTGTGTATGTACACTTGATTCTTCAGGTTCAACAGTGTAAAGAACATCTTCATTATGCTCAACATTCATCTGTTCAGTCTCTATAGAATCATTAGAGTTCAATTTTTCCACAAATTCTACAACTAGTGTATCTGTCTGTAATTGTTCATTTTGTTTAATAGATATTTCCATTAATACATGCTGTGAATTCTCAGACTCAGCTTCTATAGATTCTAAAGAAGGCTAGTTGACGTTTAGCTCTTCTAGAGTCTTAACTTTTTCAATATCTGCTACTCTAGACAATTTAGCATTTGAACTAGTTACTACCTCAACATTGTCAATTATATCTGCAATAACTTGTTCAATGTTAGTTGCTTGATGCTCTGATTTTTCAATTTCTACATCATCAGGACTTGAACTAATAGAAAAACTTGAGCTCATATTTGACTTGGATTTCTTCTCAAGTTTCTAGCAAGAGAAAATAAAGTCTCATTATCTTCATCAGTTTCAGTATGCTCGAAATTGATGAGTTTATTAGATGCACTATAAGGTACAATGTCTAGACATACATTATCCTTTGGAAATAAATGCTCATCTAATTGTCCTTTTCTAGTAGACTTTGTTTCCTTAGACATAATTTTTCTAATTTTCCTTCTTCTATAAAATTTTTGTTTCTCCACTTCAAGTATTGCTGTTTTCTTTTCAAATTGCTCCATAAAAGTTTTCTGCTTTAATTCTTCAAAAACACTTTCTATTGCTATAGCCTTTCGAAGACTGTCAACTTTTCTTTTATCTACAACAATATTTAATTCTACTTGTTTTGAATATAAAGGAGTAGGGATAGGTGATTCATGTTCTTCCTCAAATGCATGTAATCTTGTACTATTTATAGGTATTTGACGAATTCTAATTGATGTGCCTACACCTTTTTCCAAATATTTTGCATACTGTTCTAAAAATGCAATTTCAGCACATTTCAATCTGTATTCTCTATCATATTTACTTCGAATACCCATGTATGTAATATTTGTATCAGTATTTTGAAGCTCTTGTCTAACTTCATCTAGTATACCTTGAGGAAAGAAGTATTCACTGTAAATTTGTTCTAACCTTTTGTCCACTCGAAGTATTTTCTTGAACCAAGTGCGTGGAACTTCATCAGTATCCATTTCTTTTCCTTTTGCATCTCCTCTACTTTTGCCTTTTCCTCTACCACGACCTTTGTAGAACTTGGAGACCATCATCACAGGTTGTAACAGCAACAAGCGGGAAATATTTTCAAACAAAGGTTTACAAATAACCTAAGTGCCCATGTAATCATTGTTTAAATAGGGTTTTTAGGCGAATAACTCAACGTGTATAAGTCGAGTTTGGATTTTAAATGAATATTGAATATAGTTTATTCAATCAAGGTACCCAAAATATTCATGTATAACTCATTGAGTTAACTAACCTAACGAGTAAAACGCTGTCTAGAGGCAGTTTTACACGTTACCTTGTATAACATAACATTCAGTTAGTACACTTTACTAAAAATCAAGTTTCGAATGCTTCCTTCCGAAGACAACACACATGCTACACTTAACATTATCTTTAGAACATTGTAAACTATTCTAACATTCTCTTCTTATGAATCTAAAATAGTTTGTTTGTCTTTTTAAATTGTTTCATCAAGATCTTAAGAGGACTTTAATTCAGATTAACCAAGATTTGTATTCTGAATTATATTAATTTGTTTTGGACATTGTTAATCCTCCCCCTACAAATATACTTCTCATATATTCAATAACATACAAAATATAATTGTATAACAATAGATGCTAAGTATAACTATACTTTTAAATTTTCTTTTGAGAAACTTTCGTTATCCTGATTTTATCAAAAATGATTTCCAAAATCAATTCCTACTTTATATGAATCAGAACACAACTTTGAACTCAATATGATTAATTCAAGGAGAATAAAAGAATGTATCTCAAATAAATGTCTTCAAAAGTACTAATATTGATTCAATAAATCAGTAGTCATATTGGTAGAAACTATATTCGATTCAAAGATATCTGTAATTAATGAAACAACTTTTTCTTTTCAAAATAGTAAATATTGATAATTTTCTTTAAAAGTTAGTTTGAAAAGTTTGAATCATAGAAGAGCTTTCTAATGTACCCGTGTAATGAGCTTTCAGTCAACAAACCCAGATCTAATCAGGACCTTAGGTTGCCAGATTTAAAGAATCTTTTTTTAGGACAATAATCCTTACATACCTATCTGCTCAAATACAAAAGGCTCGTGATCAAACCGATCAATAAACTCTCAAAGATTTTCACTTTATAAGCACTTTTCATTTTCAGCACAATATAAATGTATTCCATTAATACAGATGCAATAAAACACAAATCTCATACAATTTTTATTTCTATGATTTTACTGAAAATATGAATCAGTTTCAATAAGCTCATACTTTTGATTAACAGTTTAAGATGATTTACATATAAATTATTCTACAAGTTTAATTAATCAAGTGAAATCTATGCATGATCATATGCACTTTCCTTGATTCAAAGAAAACACTTAATCAAAATTTCACAATTTCAGAAGTATTTAATGTTTTTCATTTACACTTCCACTTAAAATCATGAAAACCATTAAAATTGATAAACTACTTAAAATCAATAAGATACTACTATGATTTTACAATAAATACATAGTATCTTAAGTAGTAGTTTAGATATTACTTTAGATATTTATAATAAATATATAATATCTATGAGGTGAACAACATCATCAATAATATTTATCTTTTTGTAGAGTCTAAGCATTTTACACATCACATAGCCTACAAATACCCAAATTTAATCTTATGTTGTAGAATGTATTTTCGTCTAGAGGTTTTGTAAATATATCAGCTAATTGATTTTTACTAGACACAAATCCTAATTTAATTTTTCCTTTAATTACATTATCTCTTAGAAAATGATGTCTAACCTCTATATGCTTTGCTCTATAATGTAATACAGGATTTTTGGAAAGATTTATTGCTGAACTACTATTACAATAAATCTTAGTTATATCATAAGATAATCCAAAATCTTCTAAAGTTTGCTTTATCCACAGAATCTGAGTGCAACACAGTGCAACAACAACATATTCAGCTTCTGTAGTAGAAAGTGCTACATAGTTTTACTTTTTACTAAACCATGACACCAAATTATTTCCCAATAATTGACATGTGCCACTGGTACTCTTTCTATCAGATTTACATCCTGTGTGTAGGATCGTATGGCTACACAAGAGGGGGGTGAATTGTGTATTTTTAATATTTTCTGAAATATAATTGAAACTTTAAAACTCAAAAATAAGTCGAGACATTGTTTTCATAAAATCATTTTTATTCAAGATTTCAATTACAATATACAATTCAATTCTCCTCAGAAATTGTAGATGCAATTATATTTCGATATCATGTATCATCTAAACAATTTCATAACTACAAACAGAGAAAACTAATTTGCGGAATTTAAAATTTTTCTCCCTGTTTGAGATCTTTCTTCTTCTTCTTTTTCTTCTTCAGCAATTCTTCAGTGACGAATATCTTGTCTTTTCATGCTTCACCGAATTTGCTTTCTTCTAATACTTCAAATCTTCAGTGACGAAAATCTTACCTATTTATGCTTCACTGAACTTTCTTCCACTTGAGAGATTTTTCCCGAAGAGGTGTTTTTGATCCCTGAAAAAGATTTTTCTTTTGGTGTGCAGGGATGGTTTGATCCTTGAAAAGATTTTTCGTTTTGTGTGCAAGGATAAATTGATCAACAAGAATTCTATGTCTTTTATACTGTATCTTCATTTCATGCATATCCTTCACGTTTAACCACTACCAGTTTTCCACTTCTCCACGTCTTTTCTTTTTCCTTCATCGAAACACACACGTTCTAACCCACGTTTATATTTCAAATTTTTTTAATCATCAGTCTTGGATCTCTGAAAAATTTCCTGAAAATAAACTTTCTCATCCAAAAATTTTTCATCAGTGTAATAAGAAGTCGTTACTTTAATGTTAACTAAACGAGTAACACAAGTATATATATATAACTTAGCGTTTCTAACTTAACGAGTTCACCATGTGCTATTTCACGTGACAAGTACTGTAGCTAACTCAACGAACTAAGTCCGTGGTATTATGCTATCTCAACGAACCATCTCCGTTGTGTTATGATAACTCAATGAACCAATAATGAACAAATGTTTTTATAATAAGAATTTTACCACGTGCAAAAATAACAACTTAAGTTTATAACGCTAACCTAACGCGTTGCCTTAGTGTTCAATATAGTAACTCAACGCATTTAGTTATATTAACTTAACAAGTTAAACTTGTGCACCTCACATGATACAATACAACATTCGTAACTTATAATTTCACCACGTGTATAACACTAACTTAACGAGTTCATCTCTTCTTTTACTCACTAACTTAACGAGTTATCACGTGACCTATTTTAACCTTTAAGCCTCTAACTTAACGAGTTCTCACGTGACCTCTATACAAACAAAACTCTTACTTAACGAGTTGTCTAAACGTGCACTATTCATGATACAGAAGATATAACATTAAAACATATCATGCTTTTCAATAAAAACACACTTTAACTTAACGTTTAGCTAAATGAAAAATTAATGTAATGAAACGACTACTTATTAACTTCAGATCCAATACAGACAAGTATTTATATGAGTAAGTTTTTTCTATATTAATTGATGATTTTAATTTCTTTTCACAAGCAATAGTAATTGAGGAAATATGATTATTTTCATTCAGCACACATCATCAAAACAAAAATACTCAACAATCTCCCCCTTTTTGATGATGACAAAACCATATTAAATCAATTATGAAATATGTTTAACTCAACAAAGCACCTTCGTTGGGTTAACTTTTAATTCAACAAACTTGTTTGTTGACTTAAGTTCACTTAAGCTTATTTCTATTGTTGGTGTAAATTTTACCTCTTAGAACTAAAACTCTCAGATGTCAATAATTATATAAGTATTAGTTTTCTAATTATCATCTGTGAGATTACAATAACCATTTAAATAGCATCTCCTTTTATAATATATATATGCAATTAAGATCATAATCATCTTTTTATAATATTTCTCCCCCTTTTTGTCATTAATCAAAAAGATAATTACAGAGAATATATATATATATATATATATAAGAGATATAATTACAACAACTCTTTCTGTAAACAAGAATAATAATTGAAGACATTTACAGAAAAAATGTATTGTTCAATCAAATCAAACAAGTAATACAGACATTACATTTTGTATTCAGAAACCCCTCCTAAGTATGTCACTTATAGCATTACATATTTTATCTCCTAGATGCCTAATATCATTTCTGATGTCGTTAAGCACTACATCTAAGTCAGGAGGTAGCTGGGTTTGCTGTTCTGCTTGAACTGAATAACTTTGTTGTTGTTATTGTTGTATATGGTCTGTATCAGGTTGTTGTTGTTGTTGTCGTTGAGGTTTATGCATGGCCTATAATTTTTGCAAATCTTTGAAACTAAATGCTCTCATGCCTTTAGTTTCAGAGGGCCAGTCAGATAAAGTCAATTGGCTTGCAAGGATTCTACATACAGCATCACCATAAAATAACTTTGAACTCATATGCTGTAGTTGAGACATAAAAACATCAAACCAATTTATTTGAATTCTATTTAGCAAACCATAAGTTGCATATAAACAACTTCTGCTGACTTCCATATTGTGTCTGACTCTCTGAAATAAATTGGCATGCAATATATTTGCAATAAACCTTGACTCTGCATTCAGATTTTCCATTAATCTCATTTCAGAATATACATCTGGAATTTTTGATAAAGACTGAATGTTCCATTCCAATTGTCTTATCATGTCAAATCTATTGGTAACAACAACACCTTCATTCTTTAATCCTAAAACTTCAAAAATTAACTCAAGAGACAATATAAACTCCTGTTCATTTATTTGAGGTTTCAGAAAATTTTCATTCTTGACTAGTTTGCTATAAAAAGCTGCAATAAGCTCTATGTATTGCTTCCATTTCGTTCCTACTGGCAAGAATTTAATGAGGCCTTGAAACTCAAACAGATCTCTTATTTCCATCAAATTTCTGAATTTTATTGGACGAGCATGCAGAATCTGACATGTAATCAGATTATTGTATATCTACAATGCTTCTTCAGATCTAAAATGAATTGCATTACCTTGAATTTTTAATATTGTACACAAAGAAGGTGATACCTGAAGCCATGATTCAGAGTTTAATTTATCTTCAGGAACCACTTCTTCAAAATGAATATCATGTTGTTCCTCTTCCAAAATATTATCTTGAAGCTGCTTAGGTAAGCTTGATTCTTCAGCTTCAACAGTGTTAGGAACATTGTCAATATGCTCAGCATTCATCTATTCAGTCTCTATAGAATGTTCAGAGTACAATTTTTTCACAAATTCTACAATCGGTGTATCTGTCTGTAATTGTTCATTTTGTTCAACAGATAATTCCATTGATTCATGCTGTGAATTCTCAGACTCTACTTCTATAGATTCCATAGAAGGCTGGTTAACTTTTAGCTCTTCTGGAGTCTTAATAATTTCAATATCTGATACTCCAGACAATTCAGCCTTTGAACTAGTTACTGCTTCAACATTGTCAATTATATTTGCAATAACTTGTTCAATGTCAGGTGCCTAATGCCCTGATTTGTCAATTTCTACATCATCAGGACTTGTACTAATAGAAAAACTTGAGCTCATATTTGACTTGGATTTCTTCTTAAGTTTTCTAGCAAGGGAAAATAAAGTCTCATTATCTTCATCAATTTCAGTGTGTTCGGAACTGATGAGTTTATCAGATGCACAATAAGGTACAATGTCTAGACATACGTTGTCCTTTGGAAATAAATTTTCATCTGATTTTCCTTTTTCAATAGACTTTGTTTCCTTAGACAATTTTTTTGACTTTCCTTCTTCTATAACATTTTTGTTTCTCCTTTTCAAGTATTGCTGTTTTCTTTTCAAATTGCTCTATAAAAGTTTTCTGCTTTAATTCTTCTAAGGCACTTTCTATTGCAACAACCTTTCGAAGACTGTCAACTTTTGTTTTGTCTACAGCAATATCTGATTTTACTTGTTTTGAATATAAAGGAGTAGGGATAGCTGATTCATGCTCTTCCTCAAATGCATGTAGTGTTGTACCATTTATAGGAGTTTGAGGAGTTCTATTTGATGAACATACACCTTTTTCCAAATATTTTGCATATTGTTCCAAAAATGCAATCTCAGCACATTTCATTTTGTATTCTCTATCAAATTTACTACGAATACCCATGTATGTAATATTTGCATCAGTATGTTGAAGTTCTTGTCTAACTTCATCTAATATTCCCTGAGGAAAGAAGTAATCTCTATAAAGTTCTGCTAACCTTTTGTCTACTCGAAATATTTTCTTGAACCAAGTATGTGGAACTTCATCATTCTCTATTTCTTTTCCTTTTGCATCTCTTCTACTTTTGCCTTTTCCTCTGCCATGACCTTTGTAGAACTTGGAGACCATTGTCGTAGGTTGTAATAACAACAAGCGGGAAAGATTTTCTTGACAAAGTTTACAAATAACCTAAGTCCCCATGTAATAACTCAATGCACAAAATAAAATATTTAAGCCCTTAGCATTTAGAGTTTCATTTTCTTTTTCAATAATTGTCCAAGTATTATAAGGAGTAGTTAACAGAGTATATGGTTTAGAAATCATAAACCACAATTTATGATCTATACTTTGAAGAAAAATAGTCATCCTATATTTCCAATATTCAAAATGTATTCCATCAAATAAAGGAGGACGATTAAGATTTTGGCCTTCATATAAAGAAAAATTACCATTTCCAGTAGCCATTTTACCTTAGATTTTTCAACCTATTTGATTTTAAACAGTCTAAAAACTTTAAAACAACTTGAGACTTAAATCAATAGAGTTAAACATATGCTTAGATATTAATTTTCGTTTAAAAACAAGGAAGGTAGAATAAGCAATGATATTAAATAAGTTGGTATCGATTTTATATCAAAGATTATTCAATACGCTTTGATATCACTCGTAGGATCGTATGGCTACACAAGAGAGGGGTGAATTGTGTATTTTTAATATTTTCTGAAATATAATTGAAACTTTAAAACTCAAAAACAAGTCGAGACATTGTTTTCATAAAATCATTTTTATTCAAGGTTTCAATTATAATATACAATTCAATTCTCCTCAGAAATTGTAGATGCAATTATATTTCAATACCATGTATCATCTAAACAATTTCATAACTACAAATAGAGAAAACTAATTTGCAGAATTTAAAACTTTCTCCCTGTTTGAGATCTTTCTTCTTCTTCTTTTTCTTCTTCAACAATTCTTTAGTGACGAATATCTTGTCTTTTCATGCTTCACCGAATTTGCTTTCTTCTGATACTTCAAATCTTCAGTGACGAAAATCTTACCTTTTTATGCTTCACTGAACTTTCTTCCACTTGAGAGATTTTTCTCGAAGAGGTGTTTTTGATCCCTGAAAAAGATTTTTCTTTTGGTGTGTAGGGATGGTTTGATCCTTGAAAAGATTTTTCATTTTGTGTGCAAGGATAAATTGATCTACGAGAATTCTATGCCTTTTATACTATATCTTCATTTCATGCATATCCTTCATGTTTAACCACTACTAGTTTTCCACTTCTCCACGTCTTTTCTTTTTCCTTCATCGAAACACATACGTTCTAACCCACGTTCATATTTCGAATTTTCTTTAATCATCAGTCTTGGATCTCTGAAAAATTTTCTGAAAATAAACTTTCTCGTCCAAAAATTTTTCATCAATGTAATAAGAAGTCGTTACTTTAATGTTAACTAAACGAGTAACACAAGTATATATATATAACTTAACGTTTCTAACTTAACAAGTTCACCATGTGCTATTTCACGTGACAAGTACTATAGCTAACTCAACGAACTAAGTCTGTGGTGTTATGCTATCTCAACGAACTATCTCCGTTGTGTTATGATAACTCAATGAACTAGTAATAAACAAATGTTTTTATAATAAGAATTTTACCACGTGCAAAAATAACAACTTAAGTTTATAACGCTAACCTAACGTGTTGCCTTAGTGTTCAATATAGCAACTCAACGCGTTTAGTTATGTTAACTTAACAAGTTAAACATGTGCACCTCACGTGATACAATACAACATTCGTAACTTATAATTTCACCACGTGTATAACACTAACTTAACGAGTTCGTCTCTTCTTTTACTCACTAACTTAACGAGTTATCATGTGACCTATTTTAACCTTTAAGCCTCTAACTTAACGAGTTCTCACGTGACCTCTATACAAACAAAACTCTAACTTAACGAGTTGTCTAAACGTGCACTGTTCATGATACAGAAGATATAACATTAAAACATATTATGCTTTTCGATAAAAACACACGTTAACTTAACGTTTAGCTAAATGAGAAATTAATACAACAAAATGATTAGTTATTAACTTCAGATCCAATACAGACAAGTATTTATATCAGTAAGCTTTTTCTGTATTAATTGATTATTTTAATTTCTTTTCACAAGCAATAGTAATTGAGGAAATATGATTATTTTCATTCAGCACACATCATCAAAACAAAAATACTCAACACTGTGTAATCAACATCAGTATATCCTATAAGATCTATTGAACTATACTTAGAATAATACAATTTGAAATTCAGTACCATGATCACTCCTAAGTTTTTGAACAGAGACACTTTATTCATTTTGAACAAGATTGCAAAACATTTTAAACTTTTCAAAAACTTCTATCTTAGATGCTAGAAAATATACCCAAGTGTTTTTAGAGAAGTCATCTGCTAAAACAAATACATACCGTTTACCACCAAGACTCATGATTCTTGTTGGTCCAAATAGATCTATATGTATAAGTTCTAAGACTCTCTTGCTTGAAATATCAGTTTTGGATTTAAAAGAGTTTTTGTGAAGTTTACCTAACTCACATGCATCACACATAAAGTCCTTTAAGTATCTAATCTTTGGTAAACCTCTTACTAAATGTTTTCTAGATAGTTTATGTAATATTTTCATATTTATATGCCCTATACTTCTATGCCACAGATATGCATCACTAGTTTCAACTAGCAAACTTGAATTTAAATCATCTACACCAGAAGGTAAAGATAAAATACATACAGAACCTTTTCTTTTAGCAATAAACTTAATTTCATCTGTATTTTTATCAATAATTTTGCATACACTATCTTCAAACACTACATAATATCCATTCTCAGTTAGTTTTATAACACTCAACAAATTAAATCCTAGGTTTTCTACATATAGTACATTCGAAATAACACAAGTCGGAGTTATTTGAACATTACCCATACCTATGATTTTATCCTTGCTTTTGTTTCCAAATGTTACACTTCCTTTCATGATATATGTAAAATTTTGTAGTAGACTTTTTTGTCCGGTCATGTGACTTGATACTCCACTGTCCAAGATCTATTTTGATATTATTTCCTCCTACAAAAAAAATTAAGAAAAACTTTTTCTTGGTACCCAATGTTGTTGAGGACCAAGTTCATTAAATGCATATTTCTTCTTTTTGTTTAAAAATAGTTTAACATTATCATTTACATTCTTATTAGTTGTAAGTACTATAGACTTCTCATTAGCATCATACATACTTATAGCATTATTGCTCTTATAATCATTCTTTTTATTTTCAAATGTAGTATAACCAAGACCAAACCGATTTTTATCAGATTTTAATTTATTTTGGTCATGCTCATACATTTCAGTAAGTTCATACCAATATTTTGTACTTGTATTAACATTTTCAGTACATACAAAATCTTTTTCTGCACAAGAATTTTTAGATAAAGAATATGCAGAATGAGTAATTGGTCTAACACTAGTGTTTTGAATTACATGCTAAGGTTTCTGAATTTTCAATTTACTACAATTGTCTGAAATTTTAGAAACATTAGAAACTAAATTTCCAAAACAAGAAACAAGATTTTTAGAAACATTAATAGCCATGTTAGAAGTACATTTAGACAAATCACATTGATTTATATTATTACTACATGATTCATCCCTCGAATTACCTACTTCTACATATTTATTACCTTGTTTCATGATAAAAGGAATTTTAGTCTTAGATTTACTTGAGTTGCAACTAATAATCCTTTATTGGCTTGAGATTCAGGATATTTAGGATAATAAAATCTTAAGCCAAATTTATATGACACCGTAGGGGTACTAGTTAGTTTGTCTAACTTAGTTTGACTTAAATTTCATTTCTCAATGGTAGAATTTAAATCTAGCCCTCTCATTTTTAATTTATCAATCTCTACCTTAAGATCATTTATATTTTTTCTCAACATTTCATTTTCAGATTCTATCTTTAATTTTTCAACATTTGTATTCTATATTTGTTCATGTAAGATACATTCATTAAATTTAAATTTATGCAAATCTCTAGCATGATTTTCATTATCACATTTAAACTCTTCTAAAGTAGTAGACAGGAAACAATTTTCTTCTTCCACAATGGACAAAGAGTTTCCGATATTATTATTTTCCAGTTTACAAACTTTAAGTTTTTGTAATAATGCATGATAAGTACATAATAATTCATCAAAGTTAAAATCTGAATAACTTTCAGAATCAAATATTACCTCAAACTCATCTGCCATGAAGCACACATGAGCAACGTCTGCTAACTTTGGTTCTCCTTCTGAATGTGAAGATTTTGATGATAATTTCTCAGATTCAAACTCTTCTGACGTGTCATCCCAAGTGACCTTCAAAGCCTTTTTCTTGTAAAACTTTTTCTGAGTTTTCTGAGTTGTCTTCTTCTGATTTGTCTTACTATGCTTTTCATTTTTCCTTTTAGGACAGTCTAGAGAAAGATGTCTAGGTTTCTTACAATTGTAATATACATACTTTCTGGATAAAGAATTCTTGTCATTTAGTGATTTTGACGTTGAGGGTTTATCATTTTTGTTCCTTTGCTATTTCCTAGTTTTCCATGCTTTCTTGAATTTCCTAGTCAGCAAGATCAAATCCTCGTCAGAATCAGTAGATATATCAGAATCTGAATTAATTTTGAAGGCTATTTCTTTCTTCATTTTTAGTTTGTTTTGATTCAATGATTCATTTAATTGAACTTCATAAGTTATTAAGTTTCCTATAAGTTCATTCATGGTATAAACAGTTAAATCTCGTGATTCCTCAATTGATGTTACTTTTTAAGACCATTTATAACTTAGGGATTTGAGAATTTTCCTCACCAAATCCTTCTCTTCAAAATTCTTTCTTAAGCATTTTAAAGAGTTTATGATATCAAGAAATCTGGAAAACATCTCAGAAATACTTTCGTCTTCATGCATCTTAAAGAGTTCATGCTTATGAATTAACATGCTTATCTTAGTCTCTTTAACTTGAGAAGTACCTTCATGTGAAACTTCTAATGCATGCCACACCTCATAAGTAGATTTATATGTTGACACTTTACTGAACTGTTCATAGCTCAATGCACAAAATAAAATATTTAAGCCCTTAGCATTCAAAGTTTCATTTTCTTTTTCAATAATTGTCTAAGTATTATAAGGAGTAGTTAACGGAGTATATGATTTAAAAATCATGAACCACAACTTATGATTTATACTTTGAATAAAAATTGTCATCCTATATTTCCAGTATTCAAAATGTATTCCATCAAATAAAGGAGGATGATTAAGATTTTGACCTTCATATAAAGAAAAATTACCATTTCCAGTAGCCATCTTGTTAGGATCGGTAGACTCACTAAAGGGGGGGGTGAATGGTGAATGTGTGTAATTTTTTATATTATTTTTGATTGTTGAATCGAATGATTCAATAGAAATGAAATGAGATGAAACTAAATGAATGCAAAGCAGAAAAAAAAGATAACACACGGCAAGTTTTAGGTAGTTCACCAAATTGGCTACTCCACCCCTAAGATTCACTTGGGCTTCACTAAGTGTTTCAACACTTACACACTTGCTTTTAGGTCAAAGTAAGAACCAACAACACAGAAGTTTTCAGGTATAAACTTCAGTAAACCAACCTCTAGAGTTTTCAGGTCGAAACTCAAACCAACAACTGAATGTAGCTTTCAGGTTGAAGCCACGAACCAACAGCTTGAGTCTTTCAATCAGAGTTTTGGCGCACAGAGCTTTTTCTGCAGTAGATCTTTAGAATATGTTTCATTGTTTGTAGACTTGAGTGTAATTGGAATTGGAGTGTAGCTCATTGTATGTGGTATATACGTTATCTCCTTTTCTTCTCTCAAATTCCTCATATTTATACCAAAGGTATAACGATCGTAATTTTTCTTTCAACGGATGTATTCTACTGTACTTGGAAAATAATCAGACCTAAATATGGTAAGTTACCATTCTATCTGATGTTTAGTAGGTAACCTTCCAAAAATCTCAAGCGTTCGGATGGTTATAAAAATAACTTACCGAAAAGCATCCATAACTTTCCGATTCATTACTCATATCTTGTTATCTGAGTCATGTGAGATTTTAAGTTGCTCACATGCAATGTCAAGAGTTCGGAGACTTGTATATTAACTCACCGAAATAAACTCCTGACTTTCGGATAGTTAACTACTATAACTTTACGACATTTCTTTTAATTCTTCGACAGCTTTCCCTTTTAATCTGCACGTGGGAAATTCACTGTCTTAAGTTTCAGATGGTTAAACCCTAACTCACCGAAACTCTCTTGAGATTTCGGATAGTTATCTTTCTAACTCTCTGAAAACTTAAATGATCTTCTTTCTGGAATTCTGCACGTGGCAATTTCAATAGCTTAAGTTTCGGATAGTTAAACTGTAACTTACCGAAACTCTCTTTGAAAATTTTGGATAGTTATCTAACTCTCTGATTTTCCCTTTTAAGCTTTCAATTGCCGATTTCTCCATTCTGCATGTGCATAATAGAATAACTTAAGTTCCGGAAAGTTATACTTGTAACTTACCAAAAAAGTCGGATAATTATCTTCCTAACTCTCCGAAAAATCTTTTAAGCTTTTGTTCTGAATTTCTACACGTGGTTAATTAAATGACTTAAGTTTCAAATAGTTAGCCTTTCTAACTTTCCAATTTTTCTTTTTCTTTCAGATAATTAACTCCATAACTCTTCGATCATTCAACCAACTTAACTATCTGATTAAATAACTCTTTGAAGACTTTGTAAAATCGGGTAGTTATCCTTTTAACTGTCCGATGGACTTGCTGCTATTTTACTCTTCGGATACTTGGACCTGTAATTGTCTGATTTTCCTATAACTTGAAATCAGTATCATTTGGAACCTTCTCGATCTATTCGTCTACTTGGAATTTGTTCTAACAACCTTCTGATTTAATGCTGCACTGACTTAACTGTGAAATACAATATGTTTCCTCACATAGGTTTTGCATTATCAAAATACTCAAGTTCTAACACATCTTACCTTAGATTTTTCAACCTATTTGATTTTAAATAGTTTAAAACGATAAAACAATTTGAGCCTTATATCAAGAAAGTTAAACGTATGCTCAGATATTAATTTCTGTTTAAAAACAAGGAAGGCAGAATAAGTAATGATATTAAATAAGTTGGTATCGATTTTTATATCAAAGATTATTAACAAAGCTCTAATACCACTTGTATGATCGTATGTCTACATAAGAGGGGGGTGAATTGTATTTTTCAACATTTTCGAATATAATTGAAACTTTAAATTTCAAAAACAAGTCGAGACACTATTTTCGTAAAATCATTTTTATTCAAGGTTTCAATTACAATATACAATTCAATTCTCCTTAGAAATTGTAGATGTAATTATATATCGATACCATGTTTCATCTATACAATTTCATAAATACAAATAGAGAAAACTAATTTACGGAATTTAAAACATTTCTCACTATTTGAGATCTTTCCTTTTCTTCTTCTCTTTGTTCTTCAGTAATTCTTCAGTGATGAATATCTTGTCTTTCTCTGCTTCACCGGATTTGCTTTCTTCTGATACTTTAAATCTTCAATGACATATATCTTACTTTTTTCTGCTTCACTGAATTTTCTTCCATCTAATACTTCAAATCTTTAGTGACATATATCTTACCTTTTTCTGCTTCACTAAATTTTCTTTCATCTAATACATCAAATCTTCAATGACATATATCTTACTTTTTCTACTTCACTGAATTTTCTTCCACCTGAAAGCTTTTCCCTGAAGAGGTGTTTTTGATCCTTGAAAAGATTTTTCTTTTGGTGTGCAGGGATAACTAATCAATGAGAATTCTATGCCTTTTATATTGTATCTTCATTTCATGCATATCCTCCACGTTTAATCACTACTAGTTTTCCACTTCTTCACGTCTTTTCTTTTTCCTTCATCGAAATACACACGTTCTGACCCACGTTTACATTTCAAATTTTCTTTAATCATTAATCTTGGATCTCTGAAAAATTTCCTGCAAAATAAACTTTCTCGTCCAAAATTTTTCATCAAGTATAATAAGAAGTCGTTACTTTAATGTTAACTAAACGAGTAACACAAATAGATATATAACTTAACGTTTCTAACTTAACGAGTTTCTCATGTGCCAATTCACGTGACAAGTACTGTAGCTAACTCAACGAACTAAGTCCATAGTGTTACGCTAACTCAACGAACTAAGTCCATGGTGTTACGCTAACTCAACGAACCATCTCCATGGTGTTACAGATAACTCAACAAACCATCTCCGTTGTGTTACAGATAACTCAACGACTAGTAATAAACAAATGTTTTTATAATAAGAATTTTACCACGTGCAAAAATAACAACTTAAGTTTTATAACGCTAACCTAATGTGTTGCATTAGTGTTCAATATAGTAACTTAACGCGTTTAGTTATGTTAACTTAACGAGTTAAACATGTGCACCTCACGTGATACAATATAACATTCGTAACTTATAATTTCACCACGTATACAACATTAACTTAACGAGTTCGTATCTTCTTTTACTCACTAACTTAACAAGTTCTCACGTAGGTGCATTTACACCTACTACCAGGCACTGACTCCTATAAGAACTTTGGAGTTAACTGTGTTTGGGCGAGAGCAGAACTAGGATGGGTGACCACTTGGGAAGTTCTCGTGCAATGCCTATGGGCGGTAGTGTTGACTCTGCTCAAGCATTGGCAAGCTGTAGCTGTGTGCATTACTTACCAAAGTGGGCCTAGTAAGGCCCCCTACAAGCTTTCGTCTCCTTAGATACTTATGGTGTATACCAGGCTATTTGAGTGTCTATTGAGACTCACATGTTATCACCTCCATGGATACTCCTGGTGTATACCAGGCTGTTTGAGTGTTCATGAAGGTTCACCTTCTATCACCTCAAAGGATACTCCTGGTGTTCACCAGGCTGTTTGAGTGTCTAATGAGGACCTTTAAAAAAAAAAAAAAAAAAAAAAAACAAGTTCTCACGTGACCTATTTTAACCTTTAAGCCTCTAACTTAACGAGTTCTCACGTGACCTCTATACGAACAAAACTCTAACTTAACGAGTTGTCTTAACGTGCACTGTTCATGATACAGAAAATATAACTTTAAAACATATCATGCTTTTCAATAAAAATACACGTTAACTTAACGTTTAGTTAAATGAGAAATTAATGCAATGAAACGACTTGTTATTAACTCAGTATAATTTCAAATCCAATACAGACAAGTATTTATATCAGTAAGCTTTTTCTGTATTAATTGATGATTTTAATTTCTTTTCACAAATAATAGTAATTGAGCAAATATGATTATTTTCATTCAGCTCACATCAACAAAACAAAATACTCAACATTAACCCTAAGTTGGGTAGTATATAAACATTTATGATGTTGTAAAATAATGTGGTTGATTGTGTTGAAGCTCATAATAGAACCCTTAACTCTCCATGGATGTAGGCAATTACTAAACCACGTAAATCCTTGTCTTCAGAGTTATTTCTTCCTCTTTCTCTTCACTTTCTAGTTTCGGTGAGTTAAGAGGTGAGTGTTTGAGAATCGTGCCATAGAAAGTTGACTAAACGATCAATTTTATTTGTAACACTAGTCGGAGGTAACCTAAGTAACCTCATCCACCAACTCAATTGAGTTTATTGATCGAGACAAAGCCTGCAATGTTGGCACGTGAGTTGGGTAAGTGGTGCACACACCTATGGCTTACCAATGCTTGAGTAGAGCCAACACTACTACCCATAGGCACTGCACGAGAACTTCCCAAGTGATCACCCATCTTGGTTCTGCTCCTGCCCAAACACAGTTAACTCTAGAGTTCTTATAGGAGTGGGTGTTTGGTAGTAGTTGTAAATGCAACTAGTTTATGGAGTTAGTGTAACTCAATAGACTTGATATAAAATATATCACGTGAAATAAAGAAATAAGTTATAAGCTTATAACACTAATACAACGCGTTACCTTAATGTATAATCAAGTAACTCAATGCGTATAGTTATGCTAACTTAATAAGTTAAACATGTGCAACTCGCGTGACATAATAAAACATTTAAATTCAACACACGCATAATCCTAACTTTACGATGGTAAAAAAACTTTTCGAATAGTTACAAACTGTAAGTATCCAAAACTTATATGCATTTCGGATAGTTAGTCTCTAACCTTTTGAAAGATAACTTAAGTCATGTTTCTAGGTCACGACACGTGTCCTCAATAGTTTTTACAATAAAATGTTATTTTGGATACTTGCAAACCTAACTATTCGATGCTTAAACATATTTCAGATAGTTACAGTTAGAACTTTTGAAATACAACTTCAGTCATGTATTAAGATTTCAACATGTGTCGTTCTTAAAATAATAATAAAATATTCTTTAAGCATTCAAAACGAAACTATTTGATATATAAAATAAAACTTTCTAAAATAACAAACATTTCAAATACTTTAAGAATTAAAAAGCCTATAACTCATCGATAGTTCAAAAATATACTTAATTAACACTAATTATTTAAAATTATGCACATTCTTTAATTAAGGCATATAATCATGTAATTATAACATAATGACTTAATTCTCATATGATAAACTAAATATTATACAATTAATCATTATTTAACCATTAATATTATATACTTTTTATTCTAAACAGTCATTCACAAACAAGACAAAAAATAAATAACACAAACAAGTATTAAAAACCTAGATTATGCAAGGATATAAAGTATTTTTTATGTTTCTTTTGATGTAATACAATCTAGAAATGAAATTGTTATAAAAACCTAATGAAAATCTATTGTACTAAGATAACCCATGAGAGAAGATGAAGGAGAAAATGAGTAAAAAGAATCCTCACACAAGCTACACGAATGAGTGGTGAATAGTGACTTGCGAACGGTAATAATAGTGAATTGCGTCGAGCATGAACCGTGATCTGTGTGGTGCATGAACCGTAACTTGCATGTAGGATGAACAGTAATCTACGTGGATGTGCGATCTCCGATCTCCGTCTTCATGGTTGCGAGAACGAGTGGTGAATAATGATCTACGTGAGTAGTGAATAGTGATCTACATGAGTGGTGAACAGTGATCTACGTGAGTGATGAATAGTGATTTGTGAATGGAATGAATAGTGATTTGCGTCTTGCGATGTGAGATCTTCTAGTGAACAATAACTTGCATGCGGTGGTTGCGGGAACAACCGACCGATGCCCCTTGCAATGGATGAGTTGTGGAAAAATGAGAGAGGAGGGAGGAGGGGGGGCAATCTTGGACATCTACCCCTTCTTTTATAAGCTCCTTCTATGCCTTGATGTCCTTGGATTTTTTATCTAATGGATGAGAGTTGATCCACTTGATCTTCTACATTTAATCTTCATTCATCTTGAAATTCCTACAAGATATCTTTGCTTCTAACAAAATAAAATAATATCACATTCTATATAATCAAATAGAATACATCATAATGAGATTAATTTTCATATAAAATGCATAAATTAAGAATAAGTTATTAATTTAACTTAATATTAAAATTTATGCATAACAAAGTTTTAATAAGTTATAAGTCAAATTATCTACATCATAAAAACTCATAAATATATGCAACATTTATGCCCAAATAGTCAACACACTCACAAGCTCTCTTTCTTGAAACTTGCCTAGGCAAATCGGGCAGCTCTTGTCATCGGAAGTTGAGGAGGTTGGCGTTGTCTTGTAGGCAAACTTCGGCAAGTCTAGCATGACTGCCAAATCAAGCGATGCATTATTGCGTTCTCTTGCTTGTAATATTTGAGTATTTGAGCTAATATTGGTGGTTCGTGTGCATAGATGGTACAAGAGGTAGATGCACACAGCTAAAATATTTACGAGGATTGGGATGGCAAATGCCCAATACTGATCAAAGTATTAATGTTAATACTTTTTCATATTCATATTCTTCATATTAATGTTCTTCTTCATATTCTTCTTATGTGGTTATTTGTGCTTCCAATTAATGTTAATTTGAAACAAAGTGTTTATTTTAGAAAGACTTACACATCATCTAAGCATTAATTAGCATTATATGTACTATTAATTACACCATCTTGACAAGGCCAGACGAATTAGTTACTATTATTTATACTATTTTATATATTATATTTGTGATCTTTTAGGTGAAGGATATATACCATCAGAGCAAACCTGTTAGTTTCTTTTAATAATAGGAGTTCTAAAAGGCAGATGATATATCTAATTTTTTGCATGCTTTATAGAAAGAAAAGATTTGATTCAAACGTAGACAAAAAAAATCTTTTCCATCATTAAGAAAAATAATTGGAATTCCAAGAATAAATACAATTATAAACATGTACATATCTTGCATGGTCTTATTGAAATAAAAAACTTTGCCATCATTAATAAGAATTTTATATTTTAGCATAAATTATCTACTCATTTTTAATGAACATATATAATTTATTTAAAGTAAATAGATTATAACACTCTTATTTTAGTGTGTTTTAAATATATTTTAGATCTCTTGTTTTTAGGTGCATGAAGCATCCATGTCCATAATTTTTTTTTTTACAATAAAAGCAGCTATTCTATAAGTTATTTATTTTGCATTTATCTCGACTTCATAATGTTTATTCTTTAAACTAATTATTTGACTACAAAACAATACTTACTGTCATTTATTTATAATATTCTTAATCAATAAGAACCATAATGTTATTATACTTTTCCTCTTACCATCGAAAGAATATATATAGATGTTAAGCATCACTCTTATTCAATCTTCCCTTTCTATTTTTTGTTTGAATGGTTTTAGAAAATATCCAGAGAATTAATTGTTCCTTTCTATGGGTGTGTGCACAAATTATGATCACATCAACCTCTTAAACTATTATTCGAGTACAAGTTTTGTAAGGAATAAGAAAATGATTTGTCATAATCAATTCACAAACATAACAAATCCAAAAAAATTCAATTCTTACTTACATTCATTTAGTATGGGCTGACTTCTCTGAACCCAATTCTAAAAGTATAATTTGGAATATGAATACCAAAATACAATTTGTATGATCCCAATTTGAATTCATATTATTAGCATGAAGTTATCTGATCAGCTAAAAGCAGTCGAACTTATACAATTCAATGTGAAATAGTTATATATAATTTGAATATCTAAACTAAGACATTTCCAAATTTAAACAAATTTGTATCAACTAATTTAGATGTTTAAATAATTATCCAAATATTAATTTAATGTATTTAAAATATCTAGATATTAAATGGATACAAACATACCATAATGTGTGGGATTTCCAATTTTATTACAAATGATCATAATAATTAATAATTAACCATGCATTAATAATTAAGCATAACATAATGATATTTTATTCATAAACAACAAAAATTAAGCATGTATTGATTTGCCTAACGGAAGTAAAAATTATTAAACACGGTAGATGACGATAATGATGTAGTAGATAATTTTTTATAATGTTAATTTTGTAGTTTGATTAGAATTTGTTTACTGATAAGGATTATAATTATCAATATTTTTATCAATTAAATTATTATATTTACATTATTATCTCGTACGTAATAATAAACTAAGTCATAGTTTGACGAAACGCATGCTCCAAATGGAAGCTTATTTTTTTCTATAATAATAGTGTTTTGTTATCAAATCAATTATAATAATTCAGTTTACTAGAAGGAACAAATAATCCTAGTCTTATTTAAAATTTTTTAAGATGGTAGTGATTTTTGATAATAGATTTTTATAATGTTTCATCCTTTTACTTTGTTCTGCTAACACTATTATCCATATCAATGTTCATTGGCATGTCCATGACTATTTGTTTATAATGCTTCATGCTAATTTGCGCACCAACCTTCTTCTTCAAGCAAGGCTAAACCATCTTTCTAAGATTTGCAATTCAAATACATTTTTTTCTTTATCATAATCCTGATTTTTTCCTAAATAACTAAATTTCTAGTTTTACACAGACAATTGGACTTCAGAAAGTATCCCTTTATCTAAAGACAAATATATGATTTTGACATTAATTAAATGAAGGTAAATTTTAATTATCTAAGATCTTTTATTTTTGGTGTTATATTTGGTGTCTTAAGTGATATTAATTATCATGTAATTTAATGGAATTAGCTGGTGCAAGTTACAAGGGTATTGGAGATTTCTCTTATGATTATGTTCAAGGACTTCTTTAGGAAATTTAAGGATGATACCACCCTCTGGCCTAACTAATCTTAGTATATGTTTGAAAACATTATTAAGATGATTTGGAGATTCATAATTCCATTCTTTGTAGATGTTCAAATTAATCTTCCACAGCAATAGAGTCATTAATTAAATTATATAACAATAATGAATCAATGCTTCTACAAAAATCTACAGCTAGGTAAGTTCTTTTTTTTTTCTTACAACATTGGTAGTGGTCGGCCTCACAACATCTACGTTGAAAATAAAGAAATGTTCTCCTTCTCACATATAAACATTTACAGATTGGTGAAATGCTTGGACATGGATATTGACGTGCACTGCCTAAGATAACTAATTGATAAATATTAATGTCTAAGCGACAGACAACAACAACCACCTAACAGCTATTTTATAAAATTCGGGATAGCAATGTTAAGATTATAAAGAAATCGTTGCCGCTTTCATTAGATTGGCTCAGACATTCTCCTTTACATGCATTGTCTATGGAATGACGAGAGTATTTAACCAAGATATATATGTATATATATTAATCCGTTGAAGCAAAATATGGAAAAAAAAAAATTGAAAAATAAGAAATCGAAACATTAATTTGTCGATCAGTTATTCTCAACTTCATGGTTCTCTGATTCTTGCAGGGCGTTGCGAATATCAATGGAGACATCACTCCCGACGGACGTGGTGCCGTCGACGATGTTGATCGGAACCACCGAAGACGAGTTGAAGGACGACGACGACTGGAGCAAGGTCGATGTCGGGGAGCTTCTGCGCCCGGAATGAAACATGGTACGTCCTGTCGTTGGCTCTGTTGCCTCCGCCGTCTCTGGCGCCGTGGAAGTCTGATCGGCCCTAGTCTCTTCTTCCTCATGGATGGAGACCGCCATCAGTTCGGCGGGGGCAACCCTTACGCGGCACACAGGGCAGGTGGAGTTGGTGTAGAGCCACATGTCGACGCAGTCGAGGTGGAAAGTGTGCATGCAGTTGGGCAACGCTCGGAGGAGCTCTCCTTGCTTCACCTTCTCCAGGCAGATGGCGCAGTCCAAGGCAGGCGACGCCGCCGCTGCGGTTTTACTGTCCACGTCGCCGGCTTGCGTCCTGTACTCGAACTTGGGGAGGGTGGCTAGCATGGACAGGTCCAGGGGCCCCACAGCCATACCTGAGTGGTGGTTCTCCACGTCTTCCTCGATCATCTGGACCAGCATATGGAGGAGCTGGAGGGCCCTCCGCTGCCTCCGCCTCCTCATGATGACGACGCACCAGACTGTGAGGACGGAGATGATGGGGATCGCCGTGGTCAAAACGACGATTAAGATGATGTGCTTCTTCAACATCTGCACTACTGTACAACGGATGGATCGTCCTGGTGTGTGTGTGTGTGGGGGGGGGGGGGGGGGGGTGGCGGCGTGGAGGGGGCTGTGGCGCGGAGATCGATGGCTGTTGTTAATGATAAATCAAGCTGGAGTATTTGACCAGTTCATGCTACCAAGAAAAATAAATCAATAACAGTTTTATAATGTCTCGGCTAGCGATTGCTTCATGCCTTGTATCTTAAAGTTATCAATATTTTACATATATATATTCTCCTTTTTTCTTATGTTTCTGATTTACATTTGTGTTTATATTAATAATATTTAAGTTAGTTTTCTGTCTCTGTCTTTGTCTCTGTCTATATATTAAATACTTGAAATATACATAAATATATTCATTCTCTATATATGATATTTAAGTATCTTGACATATAAAATAAACTTAAAAATAAATCTTTTAATCGAGATGAATATGATGTATGATAGATTATTTAGCCTACAAATTGAATGGACCATATATATATATATATTTAATGTAGTTGTCGTTCGCGAACATTTTGAAATCACAGTTATATATTACGTGTTGAACCTTCTCTTGCAAAATCTACATGTAAAGAAACCTTTTTTTGATGAATACATGAAAAATAAAAATCTTAAGGTCAGATCAAGCCGAAAGCCTTGACAATAACAAAAAGAAAACTTTTGTACGTACGCGCGCGCTGCGATTGTACGTAAAAGATGCCGTGGACATCCAATCCAAAACATTAAACAAGTAATAATTATCATCAAAAAATAACAAAACGATGTACGGATGGGAAAACGCTAGTTGCCTTCAACAAAGAGGACATACGTAAGTATATGTGTGTCTATATGCATTCATTAATCCATACGGAGAGCATCTTTCGGGGTGAAATTAATGGGTACCGGCGGCTTGTGGGCGGAAGTCCCGCACACCGGGCACGTGGAGTTAGAAAGCAGCCACCGGTCGACGCAGGGGACGTGGAAAATATGGTCGCAGTTGGGGAGCTACCTAACCTCTTCTCCCTCGTCCACCTTGCTGAGGCAGACGGTGCACTCGGGCGGCAGCAGCCCGCCACCTCCACCGTGGGCGTTCCTTCCGTACACGAACTTGGAGAGATCTTCAAGGTTGACCAACTTCCGGTCTTGGAGCACCGTCGACTGCCGGTAGTCGTAGCACACGAATCGGAAGGACATGACGCTGAGGAGGAGGAGGAGGCCGGAGCAGACGCCCACCACAACCAGGACGCCGTCGAGCTCGCCCAACCTGTGCGGTTGGATGATGTTGGTGGTGGTGGGTTGAGGTGGTCGGAGACGAGAGATCAAGTTGGAGAGTGGGAATGAGTGCATGCCTTTCGATAAGATGAGTTGGTTGGGCTACACGACCAACCACGTTATTTGATTGTGATCATGTGCAATTGATTAATTAATTATGTTGGTGAGATTACTTTGAATAACAATGCGAATGTTCTTCTTCTGGATTGGTTGTTCGTTGGTGGTCCTCACGACCTGTGGGTCAAACCAGTATATTAATATGGATCGGTATATGTTTAATCAAGAATACCATAAAATTTTCTTTTCCGGTATTATAATTTTTCAAATGATGGTGTTACCAAAAAAAAAAATTTTCGTATAAATTTTGTATGATTACTCTGCTGATGGAGGTTCATGTCTTCATGGTTGGTTTGAAGCTTAAATAAAGATCGAGGGTTGGCATTAAGTAGATGGTCAACTGTAAAATTTATAAACATGAATTCTAAAGGTGTAATAAAAAGAAAACAAAAGAGAAGTGTTGTAGATCGTGAGCGTAATATTTTTCAAATTAAGGGCTATGCATTGACATCTAGATGTAGATGAAAACAAGTAAGAATTTTTACATCTTAAAGTGTGGGTAAAGAAATTGGTCTAAAATACTAAAATTAGGTTAGCAATTTGGAATACAAAAGCTTTAATTGGTAAGAATATTGAATTAGTAGATATAATGATAAAAAACAAAATTTATATATTACACTTGTAAAAAACTAAATGGTAATTAGGTGAAAAATCTTAGCTTAATTGATGATAATAATTTCAAATTATGGTATACAAGAAAAGATAAACATAGAAAGAGAGTTGGAATAATAGTTAATAAAAGTTTAAAAGATGAAGTTGTTGAAATGATAAAGATAAAATTTGAGTTTCAAATTGCTTAGGTGGTTTATTTATATTCTTAGGAGACCGATGAATACATTAGTTGGGAAAAGAGATTTAATTAATATAAAAGAAATTAAAATAAGTAAAGTTAAATTTAAAACTACTTGATTAAGAATTACAAGTAAAGATTTAAATTTATATAATTTAATTAAAGACTTGGTAATAGATAGAAATATTTAAAACAACAAGATTTACGTTAGTTTTGTTGTTATAAATCATGCCTAATGGTTAACTTATTTATGCGGTCATCCGTAGAGTAGTTTTATAATTGCCTTTTTTATTTGAAAAGAGTTTTATAATTACCTTAGGAATTTAAAAGCACTGGTTGACTTGAATTAATTATGAGGTGATCAGGGATGGCGCCATCTTTGAAAATTTTAAGTCTGGTTTGTGAGAAGGATGTGCTCTAGTTGACAAGGTAGGAATCAATGATAAGACAAAAATTGAATTTGTAATTTTTATTATAAAAGTTATTATCATTATAAAAAATTAAAAATATTGGAAGAAAGCCTGGGTCGATTGTCTTTTATGGAGTTATCGCCCACGCTAGTTGCTGATTTGTTTAATTGGTTTTAAGAGTACGAAAACCTAGATGGTGTCGTGATCCTTTGGATTCTTCAGCAATCTCAGTTTGAAGCGCATGGTTTACTAATTATTTTACTTTCTTCTTAGTTTTAAATTCACACAATAACATTATTATTATTAAAAAACTTCATTCTATGGGGTTGTGGCATGCATGTCACACAACAAGAGTGTAAAGAAAACTTGATAGACTAAATGATATTTACGTTTAGATTAATTAATGCCTTTATTTATATATTTGCTTGAAACTCTGTATGTAAGGAGTAGTAAGACGAGTTTAGCTTGTCATTATTATATGATGCACCACAAATATTTTATGACCTAAGATTTTTAATTACTTACCTTCCTTCTATTATTTTTGGCTCCAAAAAATGAAAAGAAAGAAAACCGTTCCATTTATTGTAGGAGTTGGCAATTATGCTGGCATTAATTTGGGGGTAGTCAAGTCATACGTAAAAATGAGGTGGAAATCCAGACACATGATTGATTATTTTCCATGAGAAGACCATATGATTAAAGTTCAAAAGAAAAATTAGATATTGATACTAGTAAAAATTTATAGCTATGTATAATTTAATTACCTGGTTTTTAAATGAATTAAATATATTCTCATTCCAGAGTTGATGTAATTTACTTCTCGTCTTTACAAACGATGAGATGAGATGATATGAGACGAGACATCCTCGTCAAAGCCACGTACGTACTCACACGTGTGAAAGGAGAAAGAAATGAAACCAATCCCGCCTTCATCTCGGGGCGCGGGTGGGGGAACCCGTCCGATCGTCGGCCGGCGTCTGGAGAGCTTCAACCGATGTCGACGACTCCTGTGGCGGTGGCGCCGCCGCAACCTCCAGACGACACATCGGGCACGTGGAGTGCGAGCCGAACCACGCGTCGATGCAGTTGACGTGGAACACGTGGTTGCAGTTGGGCAACACCCTGACGATCTCCCCTTCTTCCACGTTGCTCAGGCATACCGCGCACTCCGATTCCACCGCCGTCGCCAGGTCATGACCCGTACGCTCCCTGTACACCAGGGAGGGAAGCGCGGCCATGACCGAGGGGGCCAGTGCTTCGATGGCGGTCCGTGGAGGGCGGTCTGTCGTAGATGAGGCGACCACGACGTGGGTGTTGTCGGCCGACGACAAAGCTCGCTGCCGTTGGCGGCGGCGGTAGGATGTGCAGAAGTGGAGGACGGCGACGACGATGACGAGGATGATGAGACATATGAATACCGTCAGAACGACTTGCTGGACGTATATTGGGTAGGGGTTGATGCCCGATCTCTGGTACGAGTCACCATTGCCCAATCCATCCGCCATTCTCTTTCCCTCTCTCTCTCTCTCCACTTAATTAGAAGAGATGAAGAGGTTAATTTCGATTGGGCTTACAGTTTTTGGTGGTCTCCTGGATATTAATTGACACCGACTGGATGACGTGATCGAGGTTTGACAAGTTAAAGCGATACATCGAAGGATATGATATATATATATATATAATAAACATCTGAAGTCAAAGGCTCCATCAGTAGAATACTGCCGTTTGGAGAGCTGCAACTTGCCGTCGATGACTGCATCTGAAAGGAACCGTTTGTTTAATCTGTGATGGGTGGGTTCATCTCTTCATTTTTGCGCATACATGTCATCTCCACCTGCATCATGGGGTACATGTACGTATTTACCAAACTCTCAACTTTTATCATATGCTTGTTGGATTAGCTAGTCCAAAGTTAATAATTAGATGCACCGAAAGACATCCTTTCGTTCAAAATCAATCAATTGATTTTGAACACTGTTTTGGGCAGTGTTAAGTTGCATCGTTGTTCCTTTTATTTGTTTTATCTCATCCATTCATTGGTATTTAGGTCGTTCATCTTAATTATATACACCTATATGTTTGTAAACCTTTGTTAAGAAGAATGATTTTATTTGTTCTCGACTATAACTTAGCCTTTTACTAGGGTTTTCTTTTTCATTTTTTTACTTAACTTTGTGATTCCTCATAAATTATTGCAAAAACATCAAGATGGTATTGGTGCAATGATTCTGTTATTATTCATTATACCTTCTTACGTTAGTTGACTTTGTAATTTATCAATTCTTCGATAAGGTTTGATTTTTCCAATTATTTTCTTATTTGCAAGAAGACATACATTTTTACCATAACTTTTACAGCTAGTTTTAATTCTAGTGAGAGATTTGGTGGAAACATCATTGAACTTATACAGGTTCACCATTACCATTTACATCTTAATAATAATCTTATTATTTCTCTTGTTAAACAATTATCATGAATTAATAACTATCTTTCTTGATTTCATGTTATAAAAATAGCCTATAAAAAAAAAAAATATTTTGTAGACGGAGCCCTAAGGATCTAGAAGAATATGAATTATGGGCTATTAGTAATGACATGATACTTTCTTAAATTATTAGTTTTATTTAACCTAAGTAATTAACTAGGAGTGTGATCTATCATGACAAGGCCAAAGATCTTTGGTTTGATCTCCAAGATAGGTTTTAAGAAAATACTCCTAGAATATACAAGATTAGAAAAGATATAGCTAGCCTTTCACTAAATGGAAAAATCATTACTAATTATTTCACAAAATGAAAAACCTATTAGGATTGTATGGACTTACCAGAGAAGGGGTGAATAGTAAATGTGTTATTTTTATAACTAATTTGACTCAATTAAATACTTATGAATGTGTATGCAATGTAAATTATAGTAGTTAATGTAGAAGAGACTTAAAGTACACAAGTAAATTTTTAGGTGGTTCACTAAGAATGGCTAGTCCACCCTTAAGGTATAGCTTGGGCTTCATTAAGTGATTAATCACTTACAACCATTGCTTTTAGGTCAAAGTAAGAACTAACCTCTTGAGCTTTCAGGTAGAAGCTTAACAACCAATACCTTAAGCTTTTAGGTAGAAGCTCTTAACCAATTGTTTAGAATAAAATTATGCATAATATTAGTGGTTAATGAATAGTTAATTGCATAGTATTTAGCTTATCATATAAGAATTAAGCCATTATGTTACAATTATACAATTATGAGCCTTAATTAAAGAATATGCATAATTTAAAGGAATTAAATGTTAATTAAGTATTATTTTTGAAAGATTGAAAACCTAGTTTATGTGTGGTTTTATAGTATTAAAGACAAAGCTTTGTAATATTACTAAGGTAAGTTTATGAAACCTCATAAAGTTAGGAATTATTTCACACGTCCAATTATGAATGATTAGAAATTACTTCTTTTACATATTAAGTGTAAGTGTTATATAAATATTTATTCTATTAAACTACAAAACTAGATGAGTTCGTTGAGTTAAGCCTAACTCAACGAGATTGGTCCATTGAGTTATAGTTAAGTCAATGAAGTAAGTCCGTTGAGTTACACTAATTCCACAGACCAGTTATTTTCTAATATTCGATTATAAGCAGTTGTAGATACAGGAAATTCAAAGCAAACCACATTACACAAACCATGCCATAATCTCAAATGTGGAATGACAAAGTAATTACCATCGTTGATGTAAAGGAAGAAAATCTAACCAATGATTTAGGTGGAAGTAGTTATTATTGAAAGAAATATAAAAGGAAAATAGAAAGAACGAAAAAAAGGAGGGGAGTGTTAGGCCAAGTAGTACAGGTGTAGAGTATACCACAAGAAGTCTAGATTTAGTCGGAAGCTTGTCAACAGTAAGTCTTCGGTAGATTTATAATTTCAAAAGGTTACCATGTCAAAGTATCTGAAATAACATTTCAGTTAGAAGGCTTTGAGCTAATTATCTGAAAGTCAGGAGATTTCGGAAGGTTACATGCTGTAACCATCCGAAATGACTTAGAGGACACTTAAGCAGATGTTTGGATAGTTAAGAAACTAAGTATCCAAAAGTTAGTCTCTTAAGTAGATGTTCGGATAGTTAAGAAGCCAAGTATCCAAAAGATAAGGTCTTAAGTTGATCTTCGAATAGTTAGGTAGTAATTATCCGAAAGTCATGAGTTTTTCAGAAGGTTACAGTTACAACCTTTCGAAGTGATTAAAGAGACACTTAAGTGGGTTTTCAGATAGTTAAGATATTAACTATCCGAAAGACATATAATTTTAGGAAAGTTATTGGTAGAACCTTCCAAATGGACTGAGAGAGACATAAGTAGGTTTTCGGATAGTTAAGTCTGTAACTATTAAAAGATTGAATATCTCTAGATAGTTAGCCTACTATAGTACTGCTCGTTATGACAAATGAAGAAAGAAGAATTTTCTTTAGAGAGTTAAGCTCTATAATTATTCGAAGTGCTGCAGATTTTGGAGAGATAGGAAGAAAAGGCTCTGAACTTGAGTGTTCCTTCTTTGAAGCACTTTCTAGCTACTATAATGGCTTAAGTGTAATTAAAGGTTTATTAACCCTAGGTTGGGTAGTATATAAACCTTTATGATGTTGTAAAACAATGTAGTTGATTGTGCTGAAGCTCATATAGAAGAATCTTAACTCTCCGTGGATGTAGGCTGTTGTCGAACCATGTAAATCCTGTCTTTAGTGTTCTTTCTTCCTCCTCTTCACTTCCCAATTTCAGTGAGTTTAGAGGTGAGTGTTTTAGAATCATGTCATAATGCGTTGATTGAACGATTGGGTTTAACAACAACAGGGAGAGCTGTGCTAAGTGCAGAAAATGTTAGACGTTCCTTGAGCTCCCACCAATTCCACCATTACCACCATCCATCGAAAGTATGTGAGGATATTTTCTAGATGTCGAGTCGATTCCAAACCAAACACGGTGATTAATAACCATTATGAGGAGTGATCGCATCATAGGAAGGAAGGACATTTCACTAAGCACCGAATCATCTTCTACGAGATAGTAAAACTTCTAGCCTTGGTTTCAAGTTGATGCCACTATATTGAAAAGGAGATCAACTTACAAAAGTCTAGGTTCACAATCCAATAGGGAGAGGAGCACTTAATAGTAAGTGGTTAAGTTTTCAGTGGTGTAATGTTTAGAATGAAAAAGTGCATAATATTAATGGTCAATGAATGGTTAATTGCATAATATTTGGCTTATCATATGAGAATTAAGCCATTATGTTATAAATATACAATTACACGCCTTAATTGCAGAATGTACATAATTTCATGGAATTAGAGTTAATTAAATATCATTTCTAAAAGATTGAAAGCATAGTACGTGTGGTTTTATAGAAGTTTACAGACCTCATAAGGTTACATAGGTAAGCTTACGGATCCTCGTAAAGTTAGGAATTATTTCATACGTCAACTTTTGAATGATTAAAAATTATTTCTTCTACATATTAAATGTTGAATGTTATAAAAATATTTATTTTATTAGACTATAGAGTTGAACAAGTTCATTGAGTTAAGCTTAACTCAATGGGGTAAGTCCGTTGAGTAATAGTTAAGTCAACGGAGTAAGTCCATTGAGTTATACTAACTCCACAGACCAGTTATTTTCTAATATTCAACTATGAGTAGTTGCAGGAATAGGAAATTCGAAGGAAACCATGTGTAGGATCGAATGGCTACACAAGAGGGGGGTGAATTGTGTTTTTCAACATTTTCAATTATAATTGAAACTTCAAAATTAAAAACAAGTAGAGATACTATTTTAATCAAATCATTTTATTCAAGGTTTCAATTACAATATACAATTTAATTCTCCTCAAAAATTGTAGATGTAATTATATAACGATACCATGTTTCATTTAATGAATTTCATAACTACAAAGAGAGAAAACTAATTTACGGAATTTAAAACATTTCTCCTTGTTTGAGATTTTTCTTCTTTTTCTTCTTCTGCAATTCTTCAATGACAAATATCTAACTTTCTCTTCTTCATCGAATTTTCTTTCTTTTGATTCTTTAAATCTTTAGTGACATATATCTGACTTTCTCTTCTTTACCAAATTTTCTTCTATCTAAGAGCTTTTCCCTAGATAGGTGTTTTGATCCTTGAAAATATATTTCATTTGACAACGAGAATTCTAGGCCTTTTATACTATATCTTCATTTCATGCATATCTGCCACGTTTAACTACAATTAATTTTACATTCTTCACATCTTCTCTTTTTCTTTCATTGAAATACACACGTTCTGACCTATGTTTTCCTCTTCAAATTTTCTTTAATCATCAATCCTAGATCTCTCAAAAATTTTCTACAAAATAAAATTTCTCGTCCAAAATTTTTTTCATCAAGTGTAATAACAAGTTGTTGTGTTAATGTTAACTAAATGAGTAAAATAAGTAGATTTATAACTTAATGTATGTTAGGAATTTTGTTTTGATGATAAATGTTTTATTAAAGTTTATAAATAAGTCTAAATAATATTTTCTAAGTATAATAGTCATGTCGTTAAATGTTGACAAGTTATCAGAAAGTTTCATTTAAAATTTTGGATAGTTAACTTTCGGATAGTTAAAGTTTTTAGATAGTTAAAGTTTTCAGATAATTAGTTTTTTGGATAGTTAAACTTTCGGATAGTTAACGTTTCAATTTAGTCGAAGAGTTATGTTAAAAACTTGTATAGTTAAGTTATCTGCACATGTATTTTTAATGTTTTAAGTTTCACGTGTTTTCCATGTACGTTTGATAATGAAAATCGAAGAGTTAGATAACTGTTTGAGTTTTTATATGCATGGATAGATAACTGTTCGAGTTTTATAAAATGACTAATGAATAGATAAGTTTTCCTTGCTCAGTCACATGGTTTGCAAGTGCAAAAACTCGAAGAGTTACAGATAAGTGTTCGAGTTTTTACAAGACTTAAAAGATAAGTGTTCGACTAAAACGAAAACTTAGAAGATATTCTACAAGTTTCTAGGAAGATAAAGTTTTGGTGAATCTACGAGTGGAAATTGTGGAAATTCAAAATGATAATGGAGAAAGTGGAAATTTCAAAATGATAGTGGACATAATGGAAATACACAAAGATAGTAGAAATCGTGGATAATTTGAATTTGAAATTAGTACGTGGATTATGGATTAAGTGGATGAATATGCTAAACGTGAAGTCAAAGTTCGACTACTAATAGAGAGTACGAGTGTTTAGAATGAAAAAGTGCACAATATTAACGATTAAATGATGGTTAATTGCATAATATTTAGCTTATCATATGAGAATTAAGCCATTATGTTATAATTACACTGTTATAAGCTTTAATGAAAGAATCTACATAATTTCAGGGAATTAATGTTAATTTAGTACATTTCTGAATTGTTGGTAAATTGCAGGCTGTAAAATTCTTAAGTATTCGAACTTTCTGTTATTTCGGAGAGTTACACTACATGTACCAGATAGTATTTTTTAAAAGAATATTTTATTACTTCCTAGAATGCACGTGTTGAAACCTTAATGCATGACTTAAGTGGATTTTCGGTAAGTTATTTGTTAACTATGCGAAATGCATCTGGGCAGCAGATAGTTAGGTTCTTAAATGTCCAAAATATCTGAATTTGTTAAGTTAGAATTATGCATGTGTTGAATTTAAATGCTTTAGTAGATCAAGTGAGATGCACATGTTTAACTAGTTAAGTTAGCATAACTGTACACGTTGAGTTACATGAATACACACTAAGGTAACGTGTTATGTTAGCAGCTTATTTCTTTATTGCATGTGTTTTATAGTTAAATCAACGAAGTAAGTTTGTTGAGTTATCTATAACTCCATGAATCATTTATTTTCTAATATGCCACTATAGCGGTTACAGAAATAGGACATTCGAAGGAAAACCACAATTGCACGTATCATGCAGGAATTCACTCGTGGAAGGAAGAAGAAATCACCATCGTTGATATGAATGAAGGAAATCCAACCGATCATCTAAGTAGAAGTAGTTACTACTAAGAAATATAAATGAAAAGGAGAAAAGACGAAGAGGGTGTGTGTGTAGAGGTGGAGGATAGCGCTAACTGCAGGAAGCGTTGGAAGTTCCCTGAAGCTCCACACCACCATCACCATAATCACCAACCATCAGAGGTCTGTGAGGATACTTTCCTAATGTCGGGTTGATTCCGACCCAAACACGGTGCCTAACAACCACTGTAAGGAGTGATCGCATCGTGAGAAGGGAAGCCATTTTCACTAAGCACCGACTCATATCTCAGGAGATCGTAAAACTTCTAGCCTTGGTTTCGGGTTGATGCCAGTATGCTGAGGAGGAGATCATCTTGTAATTTTGGACTCACGATTCTATAGGGAGAGGAGACAAGATTGTAAGTGATTAAGTTTTCAGTGGTGTAATCGCATCGCATGTAGTGATGGAAGTATTTACTATCGATAGAGATTTTTACATTTCATCTTTCACCCATTTTCATGAACATATCAAAACAAAATACCAAAAACAACAACTTATCTATGTTTACATTTAGTATTTAAGTGTTGTATTGTTTGTTTTGTATCGTGATTAATGTTATCATTATCAGTATTGTGAATGTTTTATGTTTGTTTGATTTAGAAAATAGAAAATAGTTTTACAGTTTACTGAAATTGATTCGTTCCAAGTACTTAAAGATTTTAATGGTTATTGTTTGAAATATCTGAATGTTAGTGTTGCTTAATGATAAATCTAATATTAACTAGCATTAAAGAGCTTAATTGATGTTATTTACAATCTGTGGAACCGCCCAATGGTTGGCCGGATTCCTCTATAAATAACAGTATTTAACTAGAAAGATAGGCTCGTAGAGTTAACTTAAGTCCACAAGGTTAATTCATTATGTTAGCCATAACTCCACGAACTTAGTTCGTTGTGTTAACTATAAGTCAACGGAGTGCTTAACTAAACACATAAACTCTAATATAAAAATCAGGATAGTACACAATTCTTAATATCTATGGAATCGACCTGTACTTGCACACAAATACAATATACACTATGCACTTGCAATTAAAATACAAATTGGAATTAATATTTAATTTGTGTGAAAGGTTGTTAGTTTACTTCTAAAAGTAATTATTGATATAAGCATAAAGACAAAGTAAACAAGTTGTTTGATTTAATCTTTCACAACCAAACAAGTTTTCTGACGCCGTTGTTGGGGATTGAGAAGCTATGCAACTGTAAGTGTTGTCTTATTTTAATAGCAAGAGGAGTGTTGTGTGTTTTATTCTATAATTGAGAATATGGCATATGCTTATGCTCAAAGATTTTTGAAACCTATAGTTAGCATATGTGAATTCTACAATTTGGAAGGTCACGACATTTCTGATTGTGTGAAACTGAGACGATTGCAGATGGTTAGATCACATGAACAACAAATGAATTATCTTCAATATAATAGATCTGAGTATGAGAATCCTATGGTTTACCCAACTAATGGTTAGCTTAGAATGTGTAATATGTTGAGAGACAAGGAAGTTTAGGATAGGTATGATAGACTGGAGCGTAGCTTAGAGCAAAACATGAACAAACTAGAGCAATATATGTTTTAGCAACAAGAAGTCAACCAATTAAACTATAGAGAAGAATATTTAGAACCTAAAATCATTTACAAAATTGAAAAAACCATAATGAAAATTGATCAAAAATTGAATGCAACGAGATTAGATGATCTAGAAAGAAAACTAAAAGCATTGGATGAATATACAATGAAATTACAAGTTATGCAACAGAAAAACATAAATGAAAACTTTCATTTTATAGATTTGCATAATTTGCTAGACATACAAACAAAAGAAAATACTAATGTAATAGAATTTAAAGAATGCAATTTAAAACTAAAAACAGTTGAAGATCATAATCACGAAAATGATATACAAGAACATCAAGAAAGTAACGAAAATCTGGAAGATGTATGTATAACATTAAGATCTGGAACTAATATACCACCAAGAATTCAAAAAGAAAATAATATGAAGGTGGATAAGAGCAAAAATCAAAATGATAATGGAAATGTAATAACTGAAAATATAGAAATTAATGAAGAAAAATCTGAATTTGAAAATGAGACTAAAAATGACCAAACAAATCAAATGAAAGAAAAAGAATCTTTTAAACCACAATCATTAGCACCCTATCCTGAAAGATTACAATAGACATTTCCTGAAAATTAAGAAAAAATTAGAGAAATTTTTGAAAAAGTACAAGTTAACATTCATTTGTTAGACTTATTGCAGAAAATGCCACATTATGCTAAATTTCTTAAGGATTGGTGTACTAAGAAAAGAGAGTGAAAAGTTTTAAGAAAAGTCTTTTTAGCTGAGCAAAGTAGTTCCCTATTTCTATCACAAATTCCTAAAAAGTTATCTGATCTTGGAATTCCTGTTATATCATGCACCATAGGAAATATCATTCTAGAAAGAACCTTAATAGACCTAGGTGCAAGTATAAATGTTATGCCAAGTGATATATTTGCATCCTTAGGATTAGAAGGCTTAATCCCTACTAGGACTGTTATTCAATTAACTAATAGAAGTATAAGATACCTTAGAGGAAAAATAGAGGATGTCTTAATTAAAATAAAAAACTTCATATATGCTATGGATATTGTAATTTTGGATTCCAAACAAATTAAGCATAAAAACAATGATACATCTTTAATTTTGGGAAGACCATTTTTAGCAACATCAGGGGCTGTTATTAATTGTAAAACTGGAGTAATGAAGTTAGCATATGGTAATGAGGATACTCAATTAAACATTTTCAAACCAGAAAAGTTTGAGGAGTTAGAAATGTCCTTACATACTATAGACTTTTTAGAGGATGAAGGAGATATGCTAGATGATGTGATTCAAGAAGAATTAAATAAGCAACTTAGTTCTGAAACTTTAGAAGAAAGTGAAAGCATAAATATAGAAGGAGATCATGAAGAAATTAATTTAGAAAATGATGATGTTAAATTAGGAGCACTAGCTTCTAATGGGCCACAGTTAGAATTAAAACCTTTACCTCCTGAATTAACCTATATATTTTTGGAAGAAAAAGGAACATGTCCAATCATTATTGCTTCAGATTTAAAAGAAGATCAAATTGCTAAATTAAAAGATGTAGTAAAAACTTATAAAGAAGCAATAGGATGGACTATGACTGATATAAAAGGGTTAAGTGCAACTTTATGTTGTTACCACATATATTTAGAAGAGAATGCTAAACCAGTTCGAATTCCTGAGAGGAGATTAAATCCAAACCTTAAAGAAGTAGTCAAAAAGGAAATAGTGAAATGGTTAGATAATGACATAATTTATCTGATTTCTAATAGCTCATGGGTTAGTCTAATCCATGTAGTTCCCAAGAAATCAGGATTAACAGTTATTAGGAATGAAAGTCAAGACTTGATACCTACTAGAATTTAATCAAGTTGGAGAGTGTGTATAGACTATAGAAAGCTGAATGCTATGACTAGGAAAGATCATTTCCCCTTACATTTCATAGATCAAATGCTAGAGAAATTAACAGGGCAAAAATATTTTTGTTTCTTAGACGGGTATTCAGGATATAATCAAGTCCCAGTAGGATTAGAGGATCAAGAAAAAACAACTTTCACCTGTCCTAATGGAACTTATGCTTTTAAGAGAACGCCATTCAGATTATGCAATGCACCAGCCACCTTTCAAAGGTGTATGTAGGGCATATTCACTAGAATGACTAAAGATTTTTTAGAAATATTTATGGATGATTTTCTATTTATGGAACTTCATATAAAGTGTGTTTAAACAATTTAGACTAAGTATTAAAATGCTGTGTGGAAAAAATTCTGGTTCTAAATTGGGAAAAATGTCACTTCATGGTTAAACAAGGAATAGTCTTAGGACATGTTTCAAAGAAAGGGTTGGAAGTAGATAAAGCAAAAATAGAAGTAATTTCTAATCTACTAGAACCTAAATCAGTAAAAGATATTAGATCATTTCTAGGACATGCTGGATTTTATAGAAGATTTATTAAAGATTTTAGCAAATAGCTAGACCTTTAACTAAGCTATTAAAAGATGTCCCATTCTACTTTGATAGAAATTGCAAAAAAGCATTTTTCAAGCTTAAAACTAGCTTAATTTCAACTCCTATAATACAAGTACCTAATTGGAGCCATCCATTTGAATTAATGTGTGATGCATCTGATTTTGCTGTAGGAGCAATTTTGGGACAGAAGATAGAAAAATCTCCGAGAGTGATTCATTATGCAAGCAAAACCTTAAATGATGCTCAAGTTAATTACACAACTACTGAAAAAGAGCTGTTAGCTGTAGTGTTCGCCTTAGAAAAGTTTAGATCATATCTAATTGGAGCTAAAGTGATAGTATACATGGATCATTCAGCTTTAAAACACCTAATAGCAAAGAAAGAGACCAAACCTAGATTGATTCGATGGATATTATTATTACAAGAATTTGATCTAGAAATTAAAGATAAAAAAGGTTGTGAGAATGTAGTAGCAGATCATTTATCAAGATTACAAGTAGAAAAATCAAATATTGAAATTAAGGATAATTTTCTTGATGAACAATTAATGACCATCAGCACAATGCCTTGGTATGCAGACATAGTTAATTACTTAGTTATTGGTTTAACACCTAAGGATTGGAATAGACAGGATAAGAAATTGTTCTTTTCAAGAGTAAAATATTACTATTGGGAAGACCCATACTTATTTAAGAAATGTCTTGATCTGGTTTTAAGGAGGTGTGTTCTAGAAACTGAATATTAGAGTATATTGTCTTTCTGCCATGACCAAGCATGTGGAGGGCATTTTGGTTCAGGGAAAACTACTGCTAAAATTCTGTAATGTGGATTTTATTGGCCAACACTATTCAAAGATGCTCATAAATATTGCTTAAATTGTTTAAGATGTCAACAAATAGGAAGAATATCAAAGAGGAATATGCTGCCTCTTAATTCTATTGTTGAGGTTGAAATCTTTGATGTATGGGGAATAGATTTTATGGGTCCATTTCCTATGTCTAATCAATTTAAGTATATATTGTTGGGGGTGGATTATGTATCTAAATGGATATAAGCTATTACTATAAAAACTAATGACAACAAAGTGGTAATACATTTTTTAAAAACTAATATAATTACCAGATTTGGAATACCTAAAGCTATTATCAATGATAGAGGAACTCATTTCTGTAATAGAATTTTTGAAGCCTTAATGAAGAAATATGGAGTAAATCACAAAATTGCAACATCATATCATTCGCAAACAAGTGGACAAGTAGAAAGTGCAAACAAACAAATTAAGTTAATCTTAGAAAAAGTAGTAAATCCTACTAGAACAAATTGAGCTAATAGATTGATAGATGCACTTTGGGCTTGTAGAACTACTTATAAGACAAGCTTAGGTATGTCACCTTTTAGGCTAGTATATGGAAAAAGTTATCATTTACTAGTTGAAATTGAACATAAAGCTTATTAAGCATTAAAAACTCTAAACACTAATTTAAATCAAGATGTTGAGAATAGAAAAATACAATTGATTGAATTAGAAGAATTTAGGAATGAAGCTTATTCGAAAACTATAAGAGAAAAAGAGAAAATGAAGTTCTAGCATGACAGGAAAATTATTTCAAAAACCTTTGAAATAGGACAAGAAGTATATCTTTACATGACTAGACTCCATAACCAGCCATGAAAATTAAGATCTAGATGGGCAAGACCTTACATAGTTCGAAATATTTATCCCTATGGAGTTATTGAAATTGAAAATCCTAAAAATCAGAATATATTTAAAGTAAATGGATAAAGACTTAGACCTATTTTGAAGATACCAAAAAGTTCCTTTGGAATTATAAAAGAAGTAAGAGTAGAGGACTACTCGAGCTTTACTTAGTAAGAAATTTTCTAAGTATATATAATAAAAAAAAACCTTATTTAAACATAGTCACGGTTCAACCGAAAGGAATTATCGATTTTATCAAAACATATTTTGAAAGAAAAAAAATCGTTGCGGTTCAACCGACAAGATCCATCTATCTGACTGAAACATAAAAACATAAAAAAATCTATATATTATATTTAGTTTAATGTCGGTGTTACCGAAGTATAGTATCAGTTTAACTGATAGAGAAAAAGAAGAAAATATTTAATTTCGATTTAACCAAGGAATATAACAGTTTGACTACAAAATTTTAAAATGTTGGAAAATTAAGAATCGGTTAGACTAGGAATTCTTCGGTCTTGACCGAAGTAAAAAGTATTATTATATGTATTTTTATTAGATATAACTTTACGAAAAGTCCATTGAGTTACACTTAACTTAACGAACTTAATCTGTTGAGTACTATAGTTAAGTCGACGGACTTAGTCCGTGGAGTTAACCGTAATTTCACGGATGAGAGAGCGAGAGTTTGTGTGGGAAATGACCCGATTACCCACCTAAACTTAGGGCTTATTTATACTTAACTTAGGGTTTAGGGGCATTATTTGCAGAATTATTTAGAACTTAGACTAGTAGAGATCAGAGCGATTCTGTTCCGTTGCATAACTCCACGATGGCAAAGATGACACCAGAAATCTAGGAGGCCGCATTGGACACTTCAGAATTTCTTAAAGATTCAGAGGAATGGTACATAAGGTAGAAAATCAGGAATACGATGAGGGAAAAAGAGCTTCAAAAGGTAGAATCTGACCTTTTCTACTAGAGGAAAGTGTTAGTTGATTTAGGCATAAAAATACCTCAAATGATGGAAACTAGAATCAAAGTTGCTACGGAAGTTGCTGTAAGTAGAGAGAGAAGAATTAGGCCAAATAACGAAGTTGCCCTAGAATTGATCCAACGTAAGTCTTGACTCTGGTTCAAAACGCGTATAGGTAGACGGGCTTAGAGGGCAATCTGGGAGCAACAAAGGAAAGAAAATGAAGAACAACAGGAGCCGACTACTGAAAGACCTGTCCTTAAGGAATAGCAGCCAAGACCTTCAGTTCCACCACCAAGGCCGTTAGAAAGAGCAGCAATTTTGGGGCCTTCTACTAAGGAAGAAATAAGAGAATTTTAAGAATTGGTTCAAATTGGAAAAGACCAAGGAAAACCAGAAGAGTTGGTAGTAGCTATAGCACATCTAGTGTTTGATGCACGGTGCAAAAAGAGGGTTGCAGAAAAGTTGAAAGCTCAATATAAAATTAAAGTTGAACAGCATCAAGAAGCCATTACCAGACCTATTGTAAGAGGAGCTAAAGCTGGTCCTTCGAGACCAGCAATTTTAGAAAAAATTAAACAAGAAGAGCCAGTACCTGTGGCTCAAAGGCCTGTAGAGCCTATTTTTGTGGATTTAATCTCAGAAGAAGAAGAGGAAGACTAGACACAATTAATCAGAAGAAGGAAAGGAAAAGAGATAGTGCCTGAACATCAAGAAGAGATTAAATTTGAGGTGCAAATATTAATAGGGCCTGTAGAGCTGATTTTTGTAAACCTGCTATCCAATTTTGAGGAGGAGCAGGAGTAGCAGCAGCAAGAGCAAAGAGAAGAAGAAAAATAAGCTGAAACTAATCTACAGCCTATACAAGCAGAAGAAACAAAAATTAGGGTAGAAGCTGATTTGCCCGTAACTCCATCCCAATCTACCATAGAATCAGAAAGAATAGTGACAATGCAGATTGATAGTCAGGAGGAAGAAGAAAAAGAAGAAACTAAACAAGAAGCTGAACAAGTACATATGGAAAGAGATGACTCGACAGATTCCATTGAAGAGCAAGAAACTCTTCAGCAAATTTTGGAGAGAATTCAAGATAGAGTGGAAAGTTCTACCGGCTCACCACCACAAACAAAAGCAGAAGCAAAACTGCAGGAATCTTCGGAGCATTTTCAGTCTATTCAAGTTCAACAGATGGAAGAGGAAGTTCAAGAACAAACCACTCTAGAGCAACAAATTTACATTCTTGACCCGATTGAAGCAACAGTTTTAAATGAAGTATACTTTTGGAGTCAGGAAGCATATAATAAATACCAAGAGATTAGGGGTTATGATATCATATACAGTAGACCAGTAAATTGGGACGAGATGCAAGAAATTAAGGATTTATTTGAGTTCCAAGGTCTATTGCAGTTTATTTCTCAAGAAAGAGGGCATGTAGTATATGAGAATCTAGTGCCCTGCTTTTATGCAAATTTAAGAGAAGGAGAAAGAGGATTAATTTCCAACGTGGAACAAGCTGATGTACAGATAACACCAAAGCTTCTCCATATTATTTTAGGATTGAAGAATGAAGGATTAGAAATTCTAGAAAGCACAATTGTAGTCGAGTGGACAAAACAGATCATAAAGGAGTGTTTAGCTATCAATCCTGGTGTGCCATTGTTAAATAGACTAAAGCACTTAAATGGTAAAGCACACATGATAGCTAACATTTTAATTAAGAATGTCTACCAATGACAAGGCCATGATATAGAACTGAGTCAATTTGTCAAATGGGCCACATATGCAGTTGTGAACAGAATTCAGATAAATTGGTCTGAAGTTTTTATCTCTAAGCTGAGAGCAGTAAAGAAGAAATTATTTTATGGAGATTTGATTCCATTGCTGATGGTGGACAGTATTGATTTCATGAAATGGGCATCCAAAAGGATAAGATCAAGAATCATTTTAGTGAAAGAATACAGAAATTATACTGCTATAGAGATTGCTGAACCTTCTAGAGGAATTATAGGAGCTGTAGAGAGGATAAATCAATTAGAGCATTAATTAGAAAAACTCCAGAAGGAAGTAGATGAACTTAGGAGAAAAGATTAAATTGTCTTGTTCGTCTACTTGTATATATGTGTATGAAAATTATCTAATTGATTGTAATGTAAACTATTCATATAAATGAATGTATGTTTTTCAGATGTGTTTGCATTTATGTTTGAGAATGATGTAATGGATGAACTATCTGGAATATTATATAATTGTTTGAATAAGATGCAAGATGGTTTAAAAAATATACAAATTTGTTGAATGACAAGATTAAATGCAAGATAACCGGTTAATGCCTGAAAATATCTACATGCTGCAAAGTAAAATATAAATTCTGCATAACATGAAGTGAACTGTAAGTTAAATATTTATATAATGTTTAGATTTAAATGAGTTTTTAATTAGAATACTGCAATAATGACATGTATTTAACTTTATTTAAGTTGACAAAATTTAGGAAAGAAAAAAAAATATAGAAGTTAATACGAGGAGTAAGTTTTAGAAATTTACCAAGTGTTAACTCAACGAAGTAAGTTCATTTAGTTAACCTTAACTCCATGAGGTCAATAATATAATATAAGGTCACTCCGTTGAGTTATCTGTAACTCAACGAAGTTAGTCCGTGGAGTTAGCAATAGTAACCGAAGCTAATCCATTGAGTTAACTATAACTCAACGACGTTAGTTCGTGGATTAAGCTAAACAGTTATTCTTTTAGCCACGAACGAAACTTCGTGAGTTTAGTGGTTAGTGAAAATTTGAAATTAGAAGTGGAACACGTACCCATAAAAATAGGAACCACACTACACGTTATAAGACACGTTCTTGCAACGAGATTCATTTGCTTTATGGACGTGCATTATAAATATAAAACAGAATGTTATTTATGAGTTACCAGTACTAGAGAAATGAAAATTCATTGGGGAACTGGAAGGAGAAGCAGCTGATTCAACTTCATCTGTCAATAACTATTTACTGAATATAAAGCTTCAAACTGGTATGTAATTAATCTTCTGCTATTTTACTTTATGTTAAGAGTTTATGAGCACATTGATTCATTCTCCTAGCACTAAACGATTAGTAAGAACACCTACATAGGATTATTTAACATAGAGACGTACTTAAATATTTTTTGAATTGGACTTTAACGAAATCCTTAAGGGTGTAGCTGACCTTTCTTTAAAAGAGAACGAAGATATGGCTACTCCAGTAGAGAAACCATTAGGGGAAATTCTATATCTTGAATTAGTTGATGAACCTTTAAGTATTCGATTGCCAAACTTTGAGGGAGATAGGTTTGAATTGAAATCTAATTATATTAGTCAATTGCAACATTTTCATGGATTAGAAAGAGAGGATGCCTATTATTTCCTTAGAGAATTTAACGAAGTTTGTCAAATGATGAAAATGCCGAACATGAGTATAGATGTTATTAAACTTAGATATATCTCTTTTACTTTAAAAGACACACCTAAGAGATGGTTATATACTCTCTCACCTGATTCAATTTCTACATGGACTGAATTTTGATCTGTTTTTCTAGAAAAATATTATCCAACACATCAAATAATTAAAAAGAAAAAGGAAATATTAATGTGTAGCCAAAAACAGGGGGAATCATTCTGGAAATATTTTGAAAGATTTAAAGATTTACTAACTCAATGTCCACATCATGCAATTAGTAAAGCACAATTAATAGGTATAATTTATGAAGGCATAGATATTTCAACGAAATCTTTATTAGAATCTACTTGTTAGAATGGATTTTTAAAACTGTGCAGTGAAGAAGCATGGGCATATTTAGAAAGCTTTGCAAAAAGAACTACATAGTGGAAAAACTTGGTTGAAGCTATTATAGATAAAAGAATATTGCTAAGGGGAATGCATGAAATAGATTCAAGCACTATGCTTGAAGTTAAATTAACTAAATTAACAAAGAAAATAGAAGAGTTATCATTAAATGAAAAGCTAGCAGAAAAGAATGCAAACGTTAATGATCTAGTTATTATTTATGCTAGAAACCAGAAAGATAACTTTGGAAATTCTTATAACCCTAATTGAAGAAATCACCCGAATCTATCTTGGAGAAACAACAATTTCTAGGGAGGAGAAAATATAAATGAGAAAAATATAAGTTATGAAACTTTAATTGAACAAGGATCTACAATAGAGAAATTAGAAAAGATAATCCAACAATTAAACAATCGTCTAGATCTTGTATTTTGAAATGTTGCGATTCAAAATCAAAATATAAATAGAAATATACCCCTTAGACAGAAGGAATCAATGGAAGTTAGACCTACTGGAGGATTGCCAATGCAAGCAGTACCTAACCCTGTCAATAGAATTGTTAATGAAATTGATACCTCCTCTGGGAGGGTAGCTGAATGAAACAGTATAACTAAAGTAACTATGTATAATATAGTATGTAGAAAAATATAAAAAGAAAAAAATGTAAGTTTAATTATAGTTAGTAGTATTGTAGAGTTATTACTTAACTCAACGAATTTAGTCCATTGAGTTATGACCTAACTTCATGAGGGTGTGAAGTAGCTATGTTAATTTTGTCTTTGTTAAATTTTTGTTTATGTTATATAGAATCACAACAGATGGAATTGATGAAATTACCATTGGATGCACTGAGGGAAGTATTGAGTAACCTATCAGCTAAAGATTTGTGTAGATTGTGTTGTGTATCAAAGAAAATCAAAGACTATGTTAGAGAAAAATATTTTCAAGGACTACAAGTTGCAAAAATGACTAAGATTAGAGATGGATTTTTATGGAAGTCATTTAAACGTAGTTCAATTAGCTATGAATATCTGAATATGGAAGAAACTACTGGAATTCCACCCAACACATTAGAAGGAACAAATCATATTTTGGGGATGGATGAAGGATTAATTATATACAGAACCAAACCAAGGTATGCAATTCTGTTACCCGATATTTTGATTAGAAATCCTATCGCAAGAGAAGATTGGAATATAGGAAGACCTAATAGATATGAAGTACCAATTGAAAATTGTAGGTCAGCTTTAATATTTTCTGATAAAAATTTGACCATTCCTGAAAAATTATATTATTGGAGACCAACTAGAAATTGGGATGAAGATTTATGTTTAAGTGTGTATAATTTTCTGAATAGATCTTGGACTGAAAAATACTATGATATATCTAGGATAGAAAGCATTAATTAACAGCATACATGTCATACTTGATGGATATATATATCTAGTCATGGATATATCAGTTGCATTTAGATCTGATTTATACATAGTAATCATAAACAGTTATAATGATTTTATAGAAATATTACCTATACTGAGTGAAATACCTAAACCACCATCTGCAGAATATGATCAAATTCAATTAGGAATGTGGTATAATGAATATGATGATCCTACTTTATGTCTGATAAGATGGTGGGATGAATTGAGGAAATTTCAAATATTGATTATAAAAGACCTAAATGAATGGAAGTTGGAAGAATAATATATTGAAATAGATGTAGAAATAGAAACAACTACACTATTTTGGAACAGAAGATGATCCCTTTCTACATTTCATTTCATTAATGAAAATACACTTATATTTAGTATTGATAACATATTGTAAGTTTATAAGCTAAAAAGGAAAACGAACTGCATTAAAACATAATTAATAGCAAGAAGAATTATGCCTAAAAAGTTTGCTTGGATTGACACGCTTATTCCATTTGTTACTACTTTTCAATCATGTTCTTAAACTATGATTTTGTGCGTTTAATGTTGTATGTATTCTGCATTTATTTTTAGAAAAAAAAGGAGAAAAGGAAGAAAAATTTTAGTTTTAGTTTTATTTTATAAGAAAAGAAAAAAATAAAATATCAATCCAGTTTGTTGGTATCTATTTTGGGAAACCAACTAGCTTGCTTGTGAGCCACTAAAGGCATAGGAGCCTGGGTTCCACACAAGACACTGATTTAACAAGTTATGTTCTGTTGTTAAATGTTATTTTGTTATATATTTTACTTTTATTTGTGAATGAAAAGTTTTTCAGAATAAAAAATTGGAAGATATTGAAGGAGATACAATAGGACAAGGTGTGTAATTGATTACTTATCCTGAATTTACGGTTAAACTCAGTTTGTTGAGTTATGTGCTAAGTTAACGAAATAATATTCATGCCTGCTACATTTACTGTATTTATTGTAAAATCTTTTACATTGAGGACAATGCAAAATGTAGGTATGGGGGGGAGGTAATTAAAGTAATAGCCATGTACTTTTGTTAATTAAAGGAATTAGAATGGTATTGCAAAAGTTTTGTGGAAAATTTTTTTTTTTTTTAGTGAATTTGCTGTAACTATCTGATAATTGAAACTGTAAAATTTTTAAGAACTGTAACTGCTTGAATGTTATATAAGATGCTACAAAATTTTACTATTCATACAAATCTAGATATAGTATCTTATGTTTTTGTTGAATTTTATGAGTTTAATAGTTTCATGATTTTAAAAAAAGAAATCAGAATGCTTAACTAAAACTCAGTAAATTATCTGAAATCCTGAAAGAGCTGAAATGTTGATTTTTGGATTAAATGAAATACATATGATCAAGGATACATTTAATTTGATTGATTAAACTTGTAGAATGATTTTGTGTAGATCTTATAAAACTACAGAAAAAGTATAAGCTTATTGATATGGATTCATATTTTCAGTAAATAATAGAAGTAAGACTATATGAGATTTTCGTTTTATTGCATCTGTATTAATGAAATACATATATATATTGTGATAGTATTTTGTTTACTTAAAAAAAAAGAGAAAAAAAAGAGAGAAAAACTTTGAGAGTTTATTGACTTATTTAATCATGAGCCTTTTGTACTTGAGCAAATAGGTATGTAAGGATTGTTGACCTGAAAAGGACTCTTTAAATCTGGCAACCTAAGATCCTGATCAGATTTGAGATTATTGATTGAAAGCTTGATACATGGGTACACTAGAAAGATCTTGTATGATTCAAGTTTGTCAAATTAACTTTTAAAGTACAAATATGCATATACTGTTTTGAAAAGATGCAAGTGTTTTGTGAAATATAGATATCTTTTGAATCGAGTATATTTTTTGTTATCTAAAATTACTGAAGTATGAATCTAGAATAGACTTTTGAAGTTGTTTATTTGAGATACAATTCTTTATTCTACTTGTCTTAATCATATTGAATTGGATTGTGTTTTGATTTGTATGTAGTTGAAATTTATTCTAGAAATCATATTGGAAAAGTCAAGATGTGTTTAGAATGAAAAAGTGCATATTATTAATGGTTAAATGATGGTTAATTGCATAATATTTAGATTATCATATAAGAATTAAGCCATTATGTTATAATTGCACTGTTATATGCTTTAATTGAAGAATTTGCTTAATTTGGGAGAATTAATGTTAATTTAGTACATTTATGAACTGTCGGTAAGTTCCAGGCTGTGAAATTCTTAAGTATCTGAATATTCTGATATTTCGGACAGTTATGTTTAACATATCGAACAAATTCAGACAGCTATGTTTAACATACCGAACAAATTCGGATAGTTATGTTTAATAGACCGAATATATATCGGATAGTTATGTTTAAATTGCCGAACAGTTATGTTTTGAGAGAATATTTTATTATTTCCTGAAGTACACGTGTCGAAACCATAATGAATGACTTAAGTGAACTTTCGGTGAGTTATCTATAACTATCCAAAATTGCAGCTGGGCATCGGATAGTTATCCCTGTAACTCTCCGAAATCTCTTTTTATTTATAAAATAGCTGAGGACACGTGTCATATTCCGGGAAAGTGACTTAAGTGGATTTTTGGTGAGTTAGCTGTAACTATCCGAAATGCATCTGAGCATCGGATAGTTAGACCTGTAACTCTCTGAAATGTTATTTTTATGATTAAACTGCTGCTAACACATGTTGAGATCGGGTAGATTTACTTAAGTTATATATCGGTGAGTTATTTATAACTATCCGAAATGCACCTGAGCATCGGATAGTTAAATTTATGCACGTGTTTTATAGTTAAATCAACAAAGAAAGTCCGTTGAGTTATCTGTAACTCCACGGACTATATATTTTCTAATATGCCACTATAGCGGTTGTAGGAATAGATAGTTGGAAGAGAAAAACCACGTTTGCACGTATCATGCAGGAATTTAATCACGTAGGGAGAAGAAAGCATCGCCGTTGATACGAATAAAGGAAATTCAACCGACCATTCAAGCAGAAGTAGTTACTACTGAAGAAATATAAAAGAAAAGAAGAAAAAAAGAAGAGGGTGTGTGATCGATGGGCGGACAGTGTGTGTAGAGGAGGATCGGCGTCGCAATTCTCTGAAGTACCACACCAACCATTATCATCACCATCATCACCACCATAATCACCAACCATCGGAGGTCTGTGAGGATACTTGCCTGATGTCAGGTCGATTCCGAGCCAAACACAGTGCCTGACAACCACTGTGAGGAGTGATCACGTCGCGGGAAGGGAAGCCATTTTCACCAAGTGCCGACTCATATTTCAAGAGATCATAAAGCTTTTAGCCTTGGCTTCGGGTTGATGCGTGTATGCTGAAGAGGAGATCATCTTGCAATTTTGGACTTGTGATTCTATAGGGAGAGGAGACAGGATTGTAAGTGGTTTAATTTTTAGTGGTGTAATCGCGTTGCAAGTAGTGTCGGAAGTATTTACTGTCAAGTGAGATTACTTTACATTCCACCTTTCGCCCATTTCCATGTTCATATTAAAACAAAAATACCAAAAACAATTTATCTATGTTTGTATGTTGTATTTGAGTGTTGTATCGTGATTAATATTATCTTTGTTAGTGTTGTGATTGTTTTTATGTTTATTTTAGTTTTACAGTTTATTGAAATTGGTTCGTTCAAAAGACTTAAAGATTTTAATGGTTACTGTTTGAATTATCTGAATGTTAGTATTGCTTAATGATAAATCCAATGTTAACTGACATTAAAGAGCTTAATTGATGTTACTTACAATCTGTGGAATCGTCTAATGGTTGATCGAATTCCTCTATAAATAGCAGTATTAAAAAGAAAAGTCAGGCTCGTGGAGTTAACTTAAGTCCACGAGGTTAGTCCGTTGAGTTAGCCATAACTCAATGAACTTAGTCCGTTGAGTTAACTATAATTCAACAGAGAGCTTATTGAATATATAAATTTGATTTTTAACAAGCAAACAGTTTTCAAGTTCGTTAGCAATTTCCTGTGGGATCGACCTATACTTACACACTGATATAATAGACACTATGCACTTGCATTTAAAGTACAAATTGGAATTAATATCTAAATTGTATTAAAGGTTGTTTGTTTACTTCTAAAAGAAATAATAGGCATAAAGATAAATTAACTAAGTAAAAATAGAAGTAACAAATCCAAGTTTTTCTAGTGTAGTGCTGGGAAAACCCAAACAGGATGACAAATGCTGAAAAGAAGAAAAATGATAATATAATTAACACCTATGTGATGTTGATATATTTTGCATGTAATATACATATATTCTAAATATATTTGCAGTTTGAAGAGGAGAAAACAAAGTTAAAACAGATTACTGAAACATACAGTTATCAACATCACATTACTGAAACATACAGTCTAAAGTAATCTAATTTATTATTATGAAGAAAAATGAAGTGAAGAATTAATTCTAGCACTTTAGAAAGACTAACTAGTTAGATCTTAGTTTTCTAAGGGATTAGCAAAATTTAAGTATGGGGTAAGTGTTTAGAATGAAAAAGTACATAATATTAACGGTTAAATGATGGTTAATTGCATAATATTTAGCTTATCATATGAGAATTAAGCCATTATATTATAATTGCACTGTTATAAGCTTTAATGAAAGAATCTGCATAATTTTAGGGAATTAATGTTAATTTAGTACATTTTTGAATTGTCGGTAAATTGCAGGCTGTAAAATTCTTAAGTATCTGAACTTTCTTTTATTTCGAAGAGTTATACTGCATGTACTGGATAATATGTTTTAAAAGAATATTTTATTATTTCCTAGAATGCATGTGTTGAAACCTTAATGCATGACTTAAGTGGATTTTCGGTAAGTTATCTGTTAACTATGCAAAATGCATCTGGGCATCGGATAGTTAGGTTCTTAAATGTCTGAAATATCTGAATTTGTTAAGTTAGAATTATGCACATGTTGAATTTAAATGCTTTAGTAGATCATGTGAGATGCACATCTTTAACTCGTTAAGTTAGCATAACTGTAGGCGTTGAGTTACATGAATACACACTAAGGTTATGCATTATGTTAGCAGCTTATTTCTTTATTGCACGTGTTTTATTGTTAAATCAATGAAGTAAGTTCGTTAAGTTATCTGTAACTCCATGAACCATTTATTTTCTAATATGCCACTGTAGCAGTTATAGAAATAGGACATTTGAAGGAAAACCACGATTCCACGTATCACGCAGGAATTCACTTGTGGAAGGAAGAAGAAATCACCATCGTTGATATGAATGAAGGAAATCCAACCGATCATCTAAGAAGAAGTAGTTACTACTAAGAAATATAAAAGAAAAGGAGAAAAGACAAAGAAGGTGTGTGTGCAGAGGTGGAGGACCGCGCTAACTACAGGAAGCATTGGAAGTTCCCTAAAGCTCCACACCACCATCGCCATAATCACCAACCATCGGAGGTCTGTGAGGATACTTTCCTGATGTCGGGTCGATTCCGAGCCAAACACAGAACCTAACAACCACTATGAGGAGTGATCGCATCGCAGGAAGGGAAGTCATTTTCACCAAGCATCGACTCGTATCTCAGGAGATCGTAAAGCTTCTAGCCTTGGTTTCGGGTTGATGCTAGTATGCTGAGGAGGAGATCATCTTGCAATTCTGGACTCACGATTCTATAGGGAGAGGAGATAGGATTGTAAGTGATTAAGTTTTCAGTGGTGTAATCACATCGCATGTAGTGACGAAAGTATTTATTGTTGATAGAGATTTTTACATTTCACCTTTCACCCATTGTCATGAACATATCAAAACAAAAATACCAAAAACAACAACTTATTTGTGTTTACATTTAGCATTTAAGTGTTATATTGTTTGTTTTGTATCGTGATTAATGTTATCATTGTCAGTATTATGAATGTTTTATGTTTGTTTGATTTAGAAAATAGAAAATAGTTTTACAGTTTACTGAAATTGATTTGTTCCAAATACTTAAAGATTTTAATGGTTATTGTTTGAAATATTTGAATGTTAGTGTTGCTTAATGATAAATCTAATATTAACTAGCATTAAAGAGCTTAATTGATGTTATTTACAATCTATGGAACCACCCAATGGTTGGCCGGATTCCTCTGTAAATAGCAGAATTTAACTGGAAAGATAATCTCGTAGAGTTAACTTAAGTCCACGAGGTTAGTCCGTTGTGTTGGCCATAACTCCATGAACTTAGTCCGTTGTGTTAACTGTAACTCAATGGAGTGCTTAATTGAACACATAAACTCTAATATAAAATTAGGATAGTACACAATTCTTACTCAATCTCTATGGGATCGACCTATACTTACACACAATTACAATATACACTGTGCACTTGCAGTTAAAATACAAATTGGAATTAATATCTAATTTATGTGAAAGGTTGTTAGTTTACTTCTAAAACTAATTATTGATATAAGCATAAAGACAAAGTAAACAAGTTGTTTGATTTAATCTTTCACAACCAAACAACAAGCTACATTACAATGAAGATCCCAATCTCAAAAACTAAATCTGAATATTCAATTCGTATCCCAAACTGAAAAATCAAGTTTGAATATTCATATCTAGAAAAATTCTCCAACATCAGAAGAAGTTCGAAATTCCAAGCAATTTCAGAAAAGGAGCTACAAACGCAAGAAGTCTGGAAATTCGACAATTAGAGAAGAAAAGATATAGAAGCTGAGCAAAAAGAAGGAAAGAAGCTATGTGCATAAAGATCAGGTTTTATACAATTCGAAATTAGTTTTGAATAAGGACTTCATTTTCTATTTGAATTATATATCGGACATTACTGTATCAAAACCATCAAGAAGGGAATTGAGCTGAAAGGATATTGTAAATTCTTTCTTTAAAGTTTTAAAAGAATAGAATTTTATTTATGAGTGTTTTGTGCTCTTATTTTATCCGTTGGTAATTTTAATTACTAAAGACATAATTCACCCTCCTCTTGTGATACAACAATCCTACAATTAGTATTAGAGCATTACAACTGGTATTAGAGCATAATTAAAGAGCTTTCATTTCTCTATGTAGGAATCAATTTTTCCTATCATTTACTTAGGACCATTTATTGAAAATGGATAATACTGAAATCTTAGTTATGACTGAAGGACAGACCACTAATCATCCTCCTATGTTTGAAGGTACCAATTATGGCTACTAGAAATATAGGATGAAAGTATTCTTTCAATCAATTGATTTCAAACTATGGCATATAATTAGCAATTCTATAGTGTTAGTTACGACTCCATATGATACTTGGACTTTTGATGAAAAGGAGCGAATGACACTAAATGCTAAAGGTTTAAACATCTTGTTTTGTGCTTTATCTCATGATCAATTTAACAAAGTTTCTACATATCAAACTACATAGAAGATATGGCATGCATTAGAAGTTGCCAACGAAGGTACTAACCAGGTCAAAGAATCTAAGATTAATATGTTAGTACATAAATATGAGCTTTTTAAAATGCACGAAAATGAATGTATCTCTGATATGTTTTCCCATTTTCTTGAGATTGTAAATTCATTAAAATCTTTAAGCAAGAAATTCGAGGAAAAAGACTTGGTAAGAAAGATCCTTAGATCTTTAACTAAAATTTGGGCTCAAAAGACAACATCTATTGAAGAGTCCAAAGATTTAAATACATATACTCTCGTTGATCTCATAGGCAATTTGACAGCCTATGAAGTACAACATTTAGATCCTAAAGGGAAGAATCCTAAAAGGGATCTAGCTTTTAAGGCTGATAAAGTCTCAGAAGTCACTAGTGATTCTGATAATGATTTACTGTTGTTGACTAGAAAATTTAGAAATCTGTTGAAGAAACGTAGGAACTTCAGGTTAGCAAAGACATTTGGAGATATGGAGAAGAAGTCATTCATGAAAGACAAAGTCATATGCTACAAGTGCAACAAGCCGAGTCACTTTCAAACTGATTGCCCTCTCAACAAAGATAAGAAGAATTCGAAGAGGAATTTTAGGAATAAGAAATTCAGAAAGAGAAGGGCACTTAAAGTGACATGGCATGACTCTTCAGCTTCATAAAGTGAAGAAGCAAAGCATTCAACATTAGACAATGAATCCTTATCAACATCAAATTCAGAAGAAAATCTGGCAAATGTATGCTTTATGGCAAAATCCAGTGAGTTATCCTTTGATCAAAATGCTAGTTTTGATAGTTTTGATGGATTACTTGTTGAATACAATAAACTAGCTAGAAAATATAAGAAAGTAAAAATAGAAGGAAAGAACAATAGGAAAATGCTAGATGAATCTAAAAATAAGATTGATTTTCTGAACTCTACGTTGAATAAATTTAAAGAAGAAAATTAAAAGCATGCACAGGAAATTTTAAAGTTTACTACAATAGAAAGAAAATTACATGCAAATTGTGAAAATTTAATTGCTGATAAAAAGAAAATGATATGTGAAATTGAAAAGCTGAAACTGACTATTATTGATTTAAATTCAGAAATTGATATGCTAAAGATTAAGATTTGCGATCAAAAGGCTACATTAAGTAATTGGAATAATAGTCAAACTATAACAAATGAACTTAGTAGTAAAATATCAAATGTAGAAAAACATGGTATTGGTTTACATGATGCATCTTCTGAAAATTATATATTGCATGATGGTATTGCTAAAAGTAATGTCTTTATTTCTAGTACTAAGAATAGTAAAAGAAAAACTATTCTGTGTGTGATTAAAAAGGAGATAAATATGTGCAAATTGATAAAATGCAGTATATAAATAATAGCACACAATGCAACAATTTCAAAAGAAATTTTTGGAAAAATCAAGCTAAGTCATTTGAGAATTTTAATATTTTTGATCAGTTTTCTTCATATTTAAAAAATATTGGATATGGGATCAGCAATCAAATAATGTTAGAAATGAAAATTTCAACTCTGGTTTACATAGAGATAAATGTTCTGATAACTATAATACTAAGAGAAATAAATGCAAGAATAATTATCAGAAGATAGATAAGTTGAAGTCTAAAAATATTGATTATTTTGATATGACTCTCTCAAAAATTCTTGGACCCACTCAGAAATGGGTTCCAAGAGATAATATCTCTTCTTAACTATTTTGTAGGTACACAAATCAAAATAGATAATGGACAATAGAGCATCTAGCCACATGACTAGAGATATACGATTACTTATAGAAGTAATAAAGACCAAGAATTGACAAGTTACCTTTGAAAATAAAAGCAAACAAATATCCTTGGGTCTAGCAAGGTTTAGGTAACTGAAAAATGTTTTATAAATGATGTCTTATTAGTGGAAAACTTAGGTTTTAATTTATTAAGTGTTCTTGTTTTAATGAAGTTTTATAGAGTAATTTTTGAAAAATATTCCTATAAAATTATGGACATGTCTACAAACGAAATTTTATTCATTGCATACAAGAAATGATCCGTTTGTATTCTGAATTTACCTTCTAATATTATTAAAGACAATGCTTGCTTAATTGCAAAATCGGATGAAGTTATTTTATGGCATAGAAGGCTAGGACACTCAAACTTAAAATTATTATAAAAGTTGTCTAAAAAAAATCTAGTTAGAGGTTTACCTAGTATTAAGTACTCAAAAGAGTTTATATGTGATGCATGTCAACTAGGTAAATTATATAAAACATCCTTTAAAAGTTTAAATGAAATAACAAGCAAAAGAGTATTAGAACTAGTGCATATGGATTTATTTGGACCTACTTGGACTACCAGTCTAGGAGGTAAACATTATGTTTTTGTACTAGTTGATGACTATTCTAGGTTTACTTGGGTTTATTTTCAAGCAAATAAAACTGAAGTTTTTGAAATATTTAAGATATTCTGTAATAAAGTTTAGAATGAGCAAAATGTTAAAATTCAAAAACTTAGGACTGATCATGGTATAGAATTTGATAATGATAAGATGGACACCTTTTATGGAGAATTAGACATAGATCATAAGTACTCATTTCCAAGAGCTCTTTCACAAAATGGGATAGTAGAACATAAAAACAGATCACTTCAGGAAATGTCTAGGACCATGTTAAATGAAAATAAGTTACCCCTATCTCTTTAGGTAGAAGTAGTTCATACAACATGTTATGTTATAAATAGAGTACATCTAAGACCAATTTTAGATAAAACTCCTTATGAGATATGGTATAACAGGGTTCCCAAAATAAGTTATTTAAAACCCTTTGGCTACAAGTGTTTTATTTTAAATACTAAGGAACATAAAGACAAATTTAGAGCCAAATCAGATGAGGATATTTTTGTTGGTTATTTCATTAGAAGTAAGGGATATAGAGTATATAACAAATTAACAAAAACCATTGAGGAAACCCTACATGTGAAATTTCATGAAAATTCTCATTTGAATTTTAGACATGCTAAAAACTTTGATTCAGAAATTCTCTTAGAAATGGTACCAAATGATGTTGATAGAGAAATTGAGAGATTATCTGACAGAATAAGAAATATAAACTTAAATGATGAAGATTTAGAAGAAAATAATGTCATACCTATAGAAAATGTGGAACAACATAGAAATTGGCGTTATGCTTCATCTCATCCTATTGATCAGATAATAGGCGATCCTAATCAAGGAGTTAGGACTAGGTCATTAGTAGTCAACATTTGTGGTGCTTATTCATTTGTTTCATTACTAGAACCTAAGAAAATTGAAGATGCCTTAGAAGATGAATTTTGGTTTTTAGCTATGCAAGATGAGTTAAATCAATTTATAAGAAATGAGGTATGGGATCTAGTTCCACCACTTGAAAATCAGTCCATAATTGGAACAAGGTGGGTATTTAGAAAAAAAATAGATTAGGATGGACATATAGTTAAAAATAAAGCTAGGTTAGTTGCTCAAGGTTACAAGTAAGAGGAAGGAATTGACTATGATGAAACATTTGCTTCTATTGCTAGACTAGAATCAGTACGAATTTTGTTAGCATATACTTGTTACATGGATTTCAAATTATATCAAATGGATGTTAAGATTGCTTTTTTAAATGGATATATAAAAGAAAAAGTTTATGAAAACAACCTCTAGGTTTTGAAGATTCAAAATATCCCGAGTATGTTTACAAGGTTAAAAAGGCACTATATGGCCTTAAACAAGCCCCTAGGTCTTGGTATGAGAGATTATCTAAATTTCTTATGAAAAAAGGGTATTCTATGGGAAAGGCAGATCACACTCTTTTTATCAAGAAGGTCGAAAAAGATATATTGGTAGTTCAAATCTATGTAGATGACATCATATTTGGAGCAACAAATAATAAATTAGTTGAGTCTTTTTTGAAAGACATGACTAATCAATTTGAAATGAGTATGATGGGTGAACTATCATTTTTCCTAGGCTTACAAATTAAGTAGTTATATCAGGGTACTTTTATTTCACAAGAAAAATATACTCAAGATTTATTAAAGAGGTTTGGATTAGACAACACTAAAACAAAGAATGCACCAATGAGTACTATCACTAAGTTGGATAAAGATGACTCTGGAAAAATAGTAGATATAAAACAATATAGAAGTATGATTAGTTCATTACTTGATTTAATAGCTAGCTTACCAGATATTATGTTTAGTATGTATACTTGTGCTAGATATCAATCTAATCCTAAAGAATCACACCTACTTACTATTAAATGAATTTTTAAATATTTATTAGGAACCATTAATTTTGAATTATTTTACTTTAAACATAGTTCTTTAAATTTAATAGGTTATAGTGATGCTGATTTTACAAGATGTAAGTCTGAAAGAAAAAGCACTAGTGACACTTGTCAATTATTAGGAAATTCTTTAGTGTCATGGTTTAACAAAAAGCAAAATTGTGTAGCATTATCTACAACTAAAGCTGAATATATAGCTGTTGCACTTTACTGTGCTCAAATCCTGTGGATTAGACAAACTTTAAAAGATTTTAATTTAGCCTATAAACCAACTAAGATTTTCTGTGATAGTAGTTCTGCAATAAGTTTGTCTAAAAATCTTGTCTTACATTCACGAACTGAACATATAGAAGTTCGACATTATTTTCTAAGGGATAATGTTATAAAAGGAAAAATAGTATTAAATTTTGTTCCTACCACAGAATAATTAGCAGATCTATTTACAAAACCCTTAGATGAGAATACCTTTTCAAAATTACGATTAGAACTTGATATTTGTAGGTTATCTAATGTTTAATTTGTCTTGTTCATTACATAATATTTTGGTTTGTAACAAAGTAGCTTTAGAATTTAATTTCTTTATTAAAAAAAAAACTCAAAATATCTATTTTGGAATTATTGTTTATTGGTAGTTAAGAATTTATGAAATTCTGATTTTTATTGAAATCAATTTATTTAAGAAAAATTCAATATAAAGATTTTGATTCAAGGAAATTTATTTTGATTCAATATGAGTGCCAACTATATTTTTGTTACTTATGTATATGCCATTATAAAGATTTTAACTGGAAAATATATAGAAAATATGTACCATTTATTAAAGGAAAGTTATTAACATACTATTAGAAAAATTAAGTCTTGCGGTTACCTCTTATTCAATTTACTGTCTTGTTTTATTGTTTGTCTACAATTGCTTGAGTAATTAAGTCCATTGGGGGATCTTAAACCCTAGTCACTTTTGAACCAACTGGTTTGGGATGAAAAGTTATGTTAAGTCTTCTACTTTTGTCGGTTGTAAAATGCGTAAAGTTATTATAAGCATTCAAGTTATTTATCAGTAACAGATCTTATATTTATGATTTCAATGATTGAATCTGTTTATAAACTCGAAGTGTTATAAATGTTTTACTGACAACCTTTTGTGTTTCTACCTTGGTAAAACCCTAGTTTCACAATCTTTATTTCCACTAAGTTCTACAGTGAACAGGATTTTGTTTCAGGAATCCCAGTAGATATGACAAATATCGGATTACAAGCATACACTCTAAGGTAATGTGTCACATTAGTGCATAATGTTTCTTTTAATACAATAGATTGCTTTTCACATTATGTTGCAAGCTAACATTCTTTTCCTACAGAAAGAGAACATGCAGGAAATTTTGATGATATATATATAGATGATATCAATTTTGATGACATTTTTGATAACATAGACACTAAGTCTATGAATTTTGAAGATATTTCATCTGAAGAGGAATGTATGGATATTTTTCCTCTTACTGTATCTTGGATAGAGATTTTTGATTTTTGGTATGGTTGCTTATACTACATTTTATACATGTGGTTATGTCTATTACAATATACAGTATATGTGTTGATAAATGTATATAATTAGCAAACTACATAGTTACAAATAGAATATGACACTACTAATGTCTCAATTACAGAAATTTTAGAATTATAGAATGACTCTATTATACAAACAGATATAGAACATTCTTTCATACAAAGACAGTTGTTGTATAGACCAATTATAAAAATAAATATTGCTGATAGATAGAATAGTATAGAGACTATTGATACTGATATGTTTCACGAAGATCACATAGAGGAAATTCAGTAGATTATTGATACAACAATAACAGATATTTCAAACATTTATACTAGCTTTGATAGAAATTCCACTAGTTCTAGAAGATCTGAAAGTATAGATGATGCTGATAATATTGAAACAAGTCCTAGATCAGAACATCATGACAGGAAAATACCTAATCCTGAATAGAATTTAGACAACAATACATTGTTATGATTCAGAAATAACTCATGTTATGAAAAATTTCAAATATATAAAACTTTTATAGTTTTATATTCAAGACCAATTAAGTTTGAAGGGATGGCACATATACGAGAAATGTTTGAATTTCAAGGCTTGTTGACTCTGTTTCCACAACAGCTAGGCCATCTTGTTATACTAGAACTTGTAAGTTGTTTTCACTCAAACTTAACAGTGGAAGAAGGTATTCCTGTTTCAAATATACAAGAATATGATATATATTTAACTCCAGAATTACTTTATCAAGTACTTGGTCTAAAAAATGATAGAGTTAAATTATCAGAAAGAAAATAGGTTTATCAGTTGGGATGAGACATTAAAAGTTTAGCCAAAGATTTGACTTCCAACAATCAAATGAGATTACTAAATGATTTAAATGGCCAAGCACGTTTTATTGCAAAAATACTGCATGCTTCACTCTTTCAGAGGTTTGGTCATGCTGTAGAGGTTGGTAGATGCTGTCTTTATGCTACATATGTTTAATCCTTACTTGCTTGAAGATTTCCCTAAGTTCACCTAACTGTGCTTCTTGATTTTTACTTCTTAGCCTATGGGGAAAAGGAGTAGGAAGAGACTCTAAAGAGTTTCCCAAGTCATTCACCTTACCCTTGTTCTTTTCCATATGCACAAGTTGCTCAACTTCTCCTGATTTGTTAGGATGCGAATTTCGCTCTTTAGAAGGAGTCAAAGGAATTGAGGGAAGAGCTTCCTTACCCGATCTTAGAGTTACAAAAGCCTCCACCTCCTCACTTTCACATAGAGGCAAGGGCCCTATCCCTACATCCTCATCTAATTCCAACTTTATAGGGGTGCTGGCAATTCTTGTTAACTCTAACAACTGAATGGATGAATTCAACTCATCCAAAATCTTGGATAAATCCACCTTTTGTTCACACTTTATTGTGTCAACATTAGATGTCTCAACTTGTGATCTCATTTGATAACCAATAGTACTAGCTTCATTTGCATTAATATTCAGACATGGCATGGATAAATCTGAAAAAACATTTGAATGTGCACCTACAATATCATTTAGCATGTAAAATGGACAATCAGAAGAAAGATGATCATTTAACTTGCATTTAAAACATGTAGGTGTGAGGTCAAATTCAAAATTATCAATTTTAATCTTATGATGATTATCCATTAGAATTAAAAATGATATGCAATGTTAGACAAGTGAACTAACTTACTTAACATGCACTTAGATCCTCAGCAATTTAAAAGAATCTGCAATATAATAATAGAATTGGAAAACAATTACTCTTTAATTCCACTTTAGACCTCATTTTCTTTAACTCATTAAATTTCAAGATCTTACATTCATGCCACTATGTTAAGCATAAAAAAAAATAATATACTTTATCAAATAACCATCAACTTCATCCATAGTTTTAAATAACGAGCAACATAGTATTCCAGAAATTAAACTATGTCACTGCAACTTCAAGATTTTCTACAGAAATTTATATAGCTTAGAAATTCACAAATAAATATTCACATGAAAGATAATTACTTCTAGTTTCTAAGAAAAATAAGAGATAAAAATTCCAAAACTGAAGTATTATCAAAATAGTGTGAAACTCAGATGACTTAAAATTCGTAATCTGCAGAACATGCCATTTTAGAAAAAATTCTCTAGAAATGTATATAAATTCAACTATAACGTATAATACATTGTTGGAAAGATAAACTACTGTAGTTTTATGAAAAAATTTCAAAAATAAATATTATTTATACATGTGACTACAGTTCCAAATATACTAGTGCAAGGTATGAAAATTCTGCCTAGAAAAATAACCATCCGATAGACATTAGATACTTCACCCTAACTATCCGATTGTTATTTACAAAATCAGATAGTTACGGGTGTGTTTCAGTCGAAAATCGGATACTTACCATTTGAGGACGAAAATCGGATAGTTATGTCATAACTATTCGATTTTTTTCATGAAGGTCGGATAGTTATGACGTTAACCATCCAATCCTCCTTACAACGATTAAATCTCACATGTCAACTTAAAAAAATCACACAGAATTCTAAGTAACTCCAAATGAAACGTGTAAATACTCGTTGGAAAGATAATTTCATCTAGTTTCTGGAAAAATCACTGAATTAAATTTTAAGTATGTTCATAATAGTGTATTTTAAAAATTCATTAGCAGAAACTGGCCTAGAATTCTATATAACATCTCTGTATTCTACGATTTTTATCTTTAAATATACTAATTAGAATTTTATGCATAAGTACTCAAAAGAAATCTCAGAACCCAAGTATTCATGAAAAATTTTCCTAAAAATGAATTCTAATCTTGTGCACATAAAAAATTTAAATTTTCCAGACAGGTAGATTCTGTCTTAATAATTTGTGCACAAAGATTATCATTACTCTATTAAGCTACTTATCACCAATATGTATACTTAAATAAATATGTGACAAGACATTCAAGCATCAAGAAAGATGAATGCATGGATTGTACACTCCTTACACCCATTTCCTTGTAAAAAAAATGAGAATAAAAATCTAAATAAAACTAGAATCATACAAACGACATTAAATCTAGTACTCATCCAATAAACATTCAAAAACACCATACTCCCCGACAACGGCACCAAAAACTTGTAGGGATGAAACGTGTGTCAATAAAAGCACAAGCTTTACATTTATAATTTAACCACAAGCGCACAGTGCCTATTGTATTAAGCGGTGCAAGTACGGGTCATTTCCATAGGAAGTTGGTCTAAATAACTTTTATTAGATTAATTACTTGACTTATGTCATAATATAACTTGAAAACGTTCTATACATCCTACTCTTATCAAAACAAAAGTTAGCACTATAATTGGTAATTATATTAGAAATTATACATATGTGGTTAACTAGTTAATTTAACTACTTGAAAAAACACTTCCATACAATCTCATTCATAACTCTAAAAGAACTCTCGAAATTACAGAATTTGCATCCACTTATTGAAATCATTTCTTCCCAAAATACTCACTGAAAAATCATGTAAAAATATGATTTGGAAAGGATTTTAAAAGATCTAAAATATAGCATAATTGCGAGACCTAATTCAAACCAGAGAATTATTAGTGACGAATCTAACACAGATGTGCAACAAGCGGAGATCAAAACACAGATTGCGCGAATTTACAAGAAAATTCATATCTCCCTGAAATATTTATGAAATGACATGAAACAAAATCTCAATATAAGTTAACTTTGTCATCTCAAAAACCCATTTTACAGATCATAAAAATACAATTTGTACTCCGAGAAATTGATAATCAAAGACGCTCAAAAACTCTGCCCAGAACTTGCGTCCAGGTCAGAAACACTTGTCAACACTTAAATCTAAAATACCATTCAAATGATCTCCAAAAATTACGAAACCAAAACCATTGGTAAGTAGACTCGAAAATACATAAGATTGCATCGAAAATTATTCAAAACCGATGTCTTAGCTAAGAGAATTGAAATAATAAAAATACCTAAACTCTGTACATAGTTCCCCTTATTACATAAGCAACCATTTCATCGAACATCCTATTTACAGCCATGATATGGACATATAAACAAAATGAAAACCATGTTTAACTAGAATCCACATCAAGGTAACCTCTGGAATTAATTAACTATATGAAAATTATCCTGAAATGCAATGCAATAACATTCAAACAACACAAACGTATACAAACATAACATAAAAACATGAAACAACATACCTATGCATACATACACAACATGAACATAATTTATGCATAGGGATCTCTCTCAAATCTCACTCATACCTTGAAGAACACCTCTTCCTCAGCAATGGATCCGTGGTTGGATGAAACCACACTCTTCAACCACGTTCTCCCAAGGTCTCACCCCTTGGAACGTCACCTATAGCAAGGGCCTTCCACGGTTGCAAGAGCAAGAGCACTCAGCCTCCTTCCACTTCCCTTGGACGTCAAATAGAGTTTGTAGCCCCTCCTTTGCTTCTGAAGATGCTCCTTGGAACCACCCAAATCCACACGTCAAACGCCACTCCAACTTGCCGTCCAAGCTTCCTCCACCAAGACAGCCAAAGCTACCACCCTTGGAAACCCTTTGAGGACGTGAATCAAGAGGAGAAAGAAGGAGATGATGTTGGTTTGAGAGGGGGAATAACACCCTTGAGTGTCCACCTTCAGCCACGAGAAGAGGAGTCCTTGGAGAAGAGAACCGTCAGTTGGAATGGAAGAAAATGAGAAGAGATGCCTTCGATGTGAGGCTTACTCCTCTTATTAATCTTGGTGACTCTTCATCTTCCAAGATTGATCCAATGGCTGAGATTTATCCCAGCTCATTTTACCTTTTGATACACCATCCAAGGGTTGAGATTTAACCCTCTTATAATTCCTTGATGTCACCTATTTTCATCAATAAAAAATCATACACAAATTAAGATTATTCAATCACATGTAGAATTATATCATGAATAATTACGATAATTATTATAGGTGCATCTATAACAATATTTCATTAAGATAATGAAAGCATAATTTTATATTCTTATCATGCATCACTTTTATATCTTAATACTAAATCTTTGAAAAGCATAAGTGAAATTGATAAGTGAAGATCATGCGTGCAATAAAATTGTGTTTCATGTAATTTATCCTAAATAACTAAGTGTCTACACATGGGCTATTAAACTTAACATTAATTCCATTAAAGGTAAATTTGTGCATTATTTCATTTTTAATTCCTAAAAACATGCATAGCCTAAAAATATAACTTTCATGTAATTCAATATAAAAATCATATACTATGCACTTAGAATCCATAAAATGCATGTTTTAACATATAATAAAATGTACAAATCTTAACTTTACATAAATCACAATCATTAGCACCCTATCCTAAAAGATTACAACAAACATTTCCTAAAAAATAAGAAAAAATTAGAGAAATTTTTGAAAAAGTACAAGTTAACATTCCTTTGTTAGTATTTTGAAGACTTATTATAAAAGTAAAAGTTTACATTCATTAATATGAATCAATTACAATACAAGTACATCATACAATTTCATACTATTTTACATAGGTAGACAAACAATACAATTTAATCTCTATGCCTAAGTTCATCTACTTCCTTCTGGAGTTTTTCTAATTGAAGTTTTAATTGATTAATCCTCTCTACAGCTCCTGTAATTCCTCTAGAAGGTACTGCTAGTTTTGCAGCTACAAAATTTCTGTATTCTTTCATTGAAATGGTTCTAGATCTTATCCTTTTTGATGTCCATTTAATGAAATCAATACTATCCACCATCAGCAGTGGAATCAAATCTCCATAAAATAATTTCTTCTTTATTGTTTTCAGCTTGGAGACAAAAACGGCAGACCAATTTATTTGGATTTAATTTACAATTGCATACGTGGCCCATTTGACAAATTGACTTAATTCTATGTCATGGCCCTGTCATTGATAGACATTCTTAATCAGAATGTTAGCTACCATGTGTGCTTTACCATTTAAATGCTTCAATCTGTTTAATAATGGCACACCAGGATTGATAGCTAAACAATCCTTAATTTGCTGCTCAGTCCATTCAACTGCAGTTGTATCCTCCAAAATTTTTGTTCCTTCATTCTTTAAACCATATATGTTGTGGAGAAGCTCTAGTGTTATCTGTACATCAGCTTCCTCCACGTTTGAAATTAATTCTCCTTCTCCTTCTCTTAAATTTGCATAAAAACAGGGTACTAAATTCTCATATACTGCATGCCCTCTATCTTGAGATATAAATTGCAGTAGACCTTGGAATTCAAATAGATCTTTGATTTCTTGCATTCCATCCCAATTTACTGGTCTACTTTAAATAATATCGTAACCCCTTATTTCTTGGTATTTGATATAAGCTTCCTGACTACAAAAATGTACTTCATTCAAAATTGTTGTTTTAGTCGGGTCAGGAAGGTGACTTTGTTGCTCCAAAGGGGTTTGCTCTTGCTCTTCCTCTAGCATAGGCTGCATTTGGACATTCTCTTCAGATTCCTGAATTTTTGCTTTTGCTTCTGTCTGTGGTGGTGAGTCGGCAGAACTCTCCACTTTGTGTTGAATTCTTTCCATAATTTGCTGAAGAGTTTCTTGCTCTTCAGTAGAATCTGTGAAATTATTTTTGTCCAAATGGCTTCTTTCAGCCTCTTCATTTTCTACTCTTTCTTCTTCCTCTATTTACGAGTTACCAGCACTTGTGGAAGAAAAGGAAATTCATTGGGGAACTGGAAGGAGAAGCAGCTAATTCAACTTCATTTGTCAACAACTATTTACTGAATATAAAGCTTCAGACTAGTACATAATTAATCTTCTACTATTTTACTTTATGTTAAGAGTTTATGAGCACATGGATTCATTCTCCTAGCACTAAACGATTAGTAAAAACACCTACACAGGATTATTCAACATAGAGACGAACTGAAATATTTTCTGAATTGGACTTTAACAAAATCCTTAGGACTATAGTTAACCTTTCTTTAAAAGAGAACGAAGATATGACTACTCCAGTAGAGAAACCATTAGGAGAAATTCTGTATCCTGAATTAGTTCATGAACTTTCATGTATTCGATTGTCAAACTTTGAGGGAGATAGGTTTGAACTAAAATCTAATTATATTAATGATAAGAGGGAAGCTGAATGAAGCAGTATAGCTGAAATAACACTATATAATATAGTAAGTAGAAAAAAAAGAAAAAGAAAAATGTAAGTTTAATTATAGTTAGTAGTATCATAGAGTTATTACTTAACTCAACGAACTTAGTCTATTAAGTTATGACCTAACTCCACGAGGGTGTGAAGTAGCTATGTTAATTTTGTCTCTATTAATTTTTGTTTATGTTATATAGAATCACAATAGATGGAATTGATGAAATTACCACTAGATGCACTAAGGGAAGTACTAAGTAACTTATCAGCTAGAGATCTGTGCAAACTGTGTTGTGTATCAAAGGAAATCAAAGACTATGTTAGAGAAAAATATTTTCATGGACTACAAGCTGCAAAAATGACTAAGAGTAGAGATGGATTTTTATGGAAGTCATTTAATCGTAGTTTAATCAGCTATGAATATCTGAATATGGAAGAAACTACTGGAATTCCACCCAATACATTAGAAGGAATAGATCATATTATGGGGATGGATGAATGATTAATTATATACAGAACCAAACCAAGGTATGCAATTTTGTTACCTGACATTTTAATTAGAAATCCTATCACAAGAGAAGAATGGAATATAGGAAGGCCTAATAGATATGAAGTACCAACTAAAAATTGTGGGTCAGCTTTATTATTTTCTAATAAAAATTCGACCATTCTTGAAAAATTATATTATTGGAGACCAACTGGAAATTGGAATGAAGATTTATGCTTAAGTGTGTATAGTTTTCTAAATAGATCTTGGACTGAAAATACTATGATATATCTAGAACAGAAAGCATTAATTAACAGCATACATGTCATACTTGATGGATATATATATCTAGTCACAGATATATTAGTTACATTTAGATCTGATTTACACATAGTAAGCATAAACAATTATGATGAGTTTATAGAAATAATACCTATATCGAGTGATATAGCTAAACCATCGTCTTTAGAATATGATCAAATTCAATTAGGAATGTGGTATAATGAATATGATGATCCTACTTTATGTCTGATAAGATGGTTGGGTGAATTGAGGAAATTTCAAATATGGATTATGAAAGACCTAAATGAATGGAAGTGGGAATAGGAATATATCGAAATAAATGTAGAAATAGAAACATTTCATGTGTGAATTAATGAAAATTGAAGAGTTAGATAACTGTTCGAGTTTTTATACGCATGGATAGATAACTATTCAAGTTTTATAAAATGACTAACGAACAGATAAGTTTTCTTGTTCAGTCACGTGTTTTGCAGGTGCAAAAACTTGAAGAGTTACAGATAAGTGTTCGAGTTTTTACAAGACTTAAAGGATAAGTGTTCAACTAAAACGAAGATTAATATGCCACTATAGCGGTTGTAGAAATAGGACATTCGAAGGAAAACAACGATTGCATGTATCACGTAGGAATTCACTTGTGGAAGGAAGAAGAAATCACCATTGTTGATATGAATGAAGGAAATCCAACCGATCATCTAAGTAGAAGCAGTTACTACTGAAGAAATATAAAAGAAGAGGAGAAAAAATGAAGAAAGGGTGTTTAGCGGTGGTTGGTGATGTGTGGCAGTGCGTGTAGAGGTGGAGGACCGTGCTAACTGCAGGCAGCGTTGGAAGTTCACTAAAGCATCCACACCATCACCAATAATTCACCAACATCACCTACATCACCATAATCACCAACTATCGGAGGTCTGTGAGGATACTTTCCTAATGTCGGGTCAATTCTGAGCTAAACACGGTGCTTGACAACCACTGTGAGGAGTGATCGTGTCGCGGGAAGGGAAGCCATTTTCACCAAGCACTGATTCATATATCAAGAGATCGTAAAGCTTCTAGCCTTGGTTTTGGGTTGATGCCAGTATACTGAGGAGGAGATCATCTTGCAATTTTGGACTTGCGATTCTATAGGGAGAGTACACAGGATTGTAAGTGATTAAGTTTTTAGTGGTGTAATCGTGTCGCATGTAGTGACAGAAGTATTTACTATCGATAGATATTTTTACATTTTACCTTTTGCCCATTTCATGAGCATATAAAAATAAAAATACCAAAAACAACTTATTTGTGTTTACATTTAGTATTTAAGTGTTGTATTGTTTGTTTTGTATCGTGATTAAAGTTATCATTGTCAGTATTGTGAATGTTTTATGTCTATTTGATTCAGAAAATAGTTTTACAGTTTATTGAACTTGATTCGTTCCAGATACGTAAAGATTTAATGGTTACTGTTTGAAATATTTGAATGTTAGTGTTGCTTAATGATAAATCTAATATTAACTAGCATTAAAGAGCTTAATTGATGTTATTTACAATCAGTGGAACCACTCAATGGTTGGTTGAATTCCTCTGTAAATAGTAGCATTAAATTGGAAAGATAGGCTCGTGGAGTTAACTCAAGTCCACGAGGTTAGTTAGTTGAGTTAGCCATAACTCCACGAACTTGGTCTGTTATGTTAACTGTAACTCAACGGAGTGCTTATTGAACACATAAATTTCATTATTAAAACCGGAACAGTACACAATTCTTACTCAATCTCTATGGGATCGACTTGTACTTGCACACAAATACAATATACACTGTGCACTTACAGTTGAAAGTTTGTTTGTTTACTTCTAAAAGAAATTACTGATATAACTTTGCACAACTAAACAGAAGTTAACAAATCCAAACCAAGTTTTCTAGTGCCATTGCCAAGGTACTAATCAAGTTCTCTAGTGCCGCCTAAAAACCCAAACATGCATAATTCTAACTTAATGAGTAAAAGTATATTTTAGGTACTTACAAACCTAACTATTCGATGCTTAGATGCATTTCAGAGAGTTACCAGATAACTAACCAAAAATCCACTTAAGTCATGTATTAAGGTTTCAACATGTGTACTCTAGGAAATAATAAAATATTCTTTTGTCATTTAAAACATAACTGTCTGGTACATGAAATATAACTCTCCAAAATAACAAACAATTCAGATACTTAAGAATTTCAAAGCCTGTAACTCACTGACAATTCAGAAATATACTTAATTAATGCAAATTCCTTGAAATTATGTAAATTCTTTCATTAAAACATATAATAGTGCAATTATAACATAATGGCTTAATTCTCATATGATAAGCTAAATATTATGCAATTAACCATCATTTAGCCCTTAATATTATGTACTTTTTTATTCAAAATACCTTCCCCCATACTTAACTTTTGCTAGTCCCTTAGTAAACTACTAAGATCTAACTAGTTGGTCTTTCTAAAGTGCTAGAACTAATTCTTCATTTTGTATCTTCAAAATACATAAATTAGATTAATATAAAGATATTCTGTATTTTTCAATAATCTAATTTAACATTGTTTTCTCCTCTCCAACCTGCAAATATATTTAAACGTATGTAAATTACATACAAAATATACTAGCATCACATAGGTGGTAGTTATATTATCTTTTTCTTTTTCAAACATCTGTTATCCTGAATTTTCCAATATGATGTCCAGAATAAATTTCAACTATATACAAATCAAAATACAATCCAACTCAATATGATTAAAACAAGAAGAATAATGAATTGTATCTCAAATAAACAACTTCAAAAGTCTAATCTAGATTCATACTTCAGTAATCTTAGATAACAGAAAATACACTAGATTCAAAAGATATCTGTATTTCACAAAACACTTTTTTCAGAACTGTACATGCATATTTGTATTTTAAAAATAAATTTGAATAACTTGAATCATACAAGAGCTTTCTAGTGTACCCATGTATCGAGCTGTCATTCAATAATCCCAGATCTGATCAAGATCTTAGGTTGCCAGATTTAAAGAGTCTTTTTTCAGGTCAACAATCCTTACATACCTATCTACTAAAGTACAAAAGGCTTGTGATCAAACAAATCAATAAACTCTGAAATTTTTTTTTTTCTCTTTTCAACATAGTATATATATGTATTTCATTAATATAAATGCAATAAAATACAAATATCATATAATCCTGCTTCTATAATTTATTGAAAACATGAATCCATATCAATAAACTCATACTTTTTCTGTAATTTAATAATATTTACACGTAAATCATTCTACAAGTTTAACCAATCAAATTAAATGTATCCTTGATCATATGTATTTCATTTAATCCAAAAATCAATATTTTAGCTCTTTTAGGATTTCAGATAATTTACTGAGTTTTAGTTAAGTATTCTAATTTCTTTTTAAAATCGTGAAATTGTTAAACTCATAAAATTTAGCAAAAACATAAGATATTATATTAATAGTAAAATTTGTAGCATCTTATATAAGATTCTAAATATAACATTCAAGTAGTTATAGTTCTTAAAAATTTTATAGTTTCAATTATCAGATAATAACAAGAAATTTCAGTTAGTTATAGCAAATTCATAAAAAAATTTTCAATTTCCACATAAATTTACAGCACAATCCTAGTTCCTCTAATTAACAAAATTACTTGGATTTAATATAATTACCTCCCCCCCATATTTAAATTTTGCATTGTCCTCTATGTAAAAGATTTTACATTAAATATAGTAAATGTTAGTAGGCATGAATATTGTTTCGTTGACTTAGCACCAAACTCAACGAACTTAATTCGTTGAGTTAATGAATAACTCTAGGAATTGAGTTTGAATGTAATTCAGGATAAGTAATCAATTACATACCTCATTCTTTTGTATCTCCTTCAATACCTTTCGACTTTTGATTCTGAAAAACTTTTCATTCACAAATAAAAGTAGAATATATAACAAAATAACATTTAACAACAAAACATAAATTGTTAAATCAATGTGTTGTGTAGAATCTAGGCTCCTATGCCTTTGGTGGCTCACAAGCAAGCTAGTTGGTTTCCTAGAATATATACCAATAAACTGGATTGATATTTTGTTTTTCTTTTCTTTTCCTTGTAAATAAAATAAAACATAACTAAAGTTTTTTTAAAAAAAATAAAAATAAATGCAGCATATACAAAACATTAAAAGTGCAAAATCATAGTTTAAGAAAATGATTGAAAAGTAGTGACAAATGGAATAAACATGTTAGTTCAAGCAAACTTTTTAGGCATAATTCTTCTTGCTATTAATTTTGTTTTAATGTAGTCTACTTTCATTTTTAACTTGTAAACTTGCAGTATGTTATCAATACTAAATATAAGTGTATTACCATTAATGAATTGAAATGCAGAAAGGGATCCTCTTTTATTCCAAGATAATGTAGTTTCTATTTCTACATATATTTCAATATATTCCTCTTCCCACTTCCATTCATTTAGGTTTTTCATAATCCATATTTGAAGTTTCATCAATTCATCCTACCATCTTATCAGACATAAAGTAGGATCATCATATTCATTATACCATATTCTTAATTGAATTTTATCATATTCTACAGACGGTGGTTTAGCTAAATCATTAGGTATAGGCAATATTTATATAAAGTCATCATCATAACTGTCTATGCTTACTATGTATAAATCAAATCTAAATGCAACTGATATATCTGTGACTAAATATATATATCCATCAAGTATGACATGTATGTTGTTAATTAATGCTTTCTGTCCTAGATATATCATAGTATTTTCAGTCCAAGATCTATTTAGAAAATTAAACACACTTAAACATAGATCCTCATCCCAATTTCCAGTTGGTCTCTAGTGATACAATTTTTCAGGAATGGTCAAATTTTTATCAAAAAATGTTAAAGTTCACCCACAATTTTCAGTTGGTACTTCAAATCTATTAGGCCTTCCTATATTCCATTCTTCTCTAGTGATAGGATTTCTAATCAAAATATCAGGTAATAGAATTGCATACCTTGATTTGGTTCTGTAAATAATCAATCCTTCATCTATCCCCATAATATAATCTAGTCCTTCTAATATATTGGGTGGAATTCCAATAGTTTCTTCCATATTTAGATTTTCATAGCTGATTGAACTACAATTAAATGACTTCCACAAAAATTCATCTTTGTAGCTTGTAATCCATGAAAATATTTTTTTCTAACACATTCTTTAATTTCTTTTGACACATAACACAATCTGCATAGATCTTTAGTTGATAAGTTACTTAATACTTCCCTTAGTGCATCCAATGGTAATTTCTTCAATTCCATCTGTTGTGATTCTATATAACATAAACAAAATTTAGCAGAAATAAAATTAACATCGCTACTTACATACTCTCGTGGAGTTAGGTCATAACTCAACAAACTTAGTTCATTGAGTTAAGTAATAACTCTACGGTACTACTAATTACAATTAAACTTTCATTTTTTTCCTTTTTATATTTTTCTACTTACTATATTATACATAGTTACTTTAGTTATATTGCTTCATTTAGCTTCCCTCCCAAAGGAGGTATCAATTTTATTAATAGTTCTATTGATAAGGTTAGGCACTGCTTACATTAGCAATCTTCTAAGAGGTCTAACTGCAATTGATTCTTTCTATCTAGGGGGGTATATTTCTATTATTATTTTGATTTTGAATGGCAGCATTTCCAAATACATGGTCTAGACAATAGTTTATTTGTTGAATTATCTTTTCTAATTTCTCTATTCTAGATCCTTGTTCAATTAATGATTCATAACTTATATTTTTGTCATTTATATTTTCTCCTCCCTGGAAATTATTATTTCTCCAAGATAGGTTCGGGTGATTTCTCCGATTAGGGTTATAAGAATTTCCAAAGTTATGTTTCTAGTTTCTAGCATAAATAATATCTAAGTCATTAATAGTTGCATTCTTTTTTGCTAGTTTTTGATTTAATGATAACTCCTCAATTTTCTTTGTTAACTCTGTTAATTTAACTTCAAGTGTAGTGCTTGAATCTATTTCATGCATTCCCCTTGGTAGTATTCTTTTATCTATAATAGCTTCAGCTGAGTTTTCTTATTGTGCAGTTCTTTTTGCAAAGTTTTCTAAGTATTCCCATGCTTCTTCACTACACAGTTTTAAAAATCCATTTTGACAAGTAGATTCTAATAAAGATTTTGTTGAAACATCTATGCCATCATAGATTATACCTATTAATTATGCTTTACTCATTGCATGATGTGGACATTGAGTTAGTAAATCTTTAAATCATTCAAAATATTTCTAAAATGATTCTCCCTATTTTTGGCTATACATTAATATTTCCTTTTTCTTTTTAATCATTTGATGTGTTGGATAATATTTTTCTAGAAAAATAGAGCAAAATTTAGTCTAAGCAGAAATTGAATCAAGCAATAGAGTATATAACTATCTCTTAGCTGTGTCTTTTAAACCAAAAGGAATATATCTAAGTTTAATAGCATCAATACTCATATTCAACATTTTCATCATTTGACAAACTTCATTAAATTCTCTATGGAAATAAGAGGCATCTTCTCTTTCTAATCCATGAAAGTGTGGCAATTGACTAATATAATTAGATTTCAGTTCAAACCTATCTCCCTCAAAGTTTGGCAATCAAATACATGAAGGTTCATCAACTAGTTTAGGATACAGAATTTCCCCTAATGGTTTTTCTATTGGAGCAGCCATATTTTTATTCTCCTTTAAAGAAAGGTTAGCTACACCCCTAAGAATTCCGTTAAAGTTCTCTTTAGAAAATTTTTCAGTATGCTTCTATGTTAAAAATCCCATCTAGGTGTTCTAATCGTTTAGTACTAAGAGAATGAGTCCATGTGCTCATAAACTCTTAACATAAAGAAAAACTGCAGAAGATTAAGTACATACCAATCTGATGCTTTGTTCTTAGTAAATAGTTATTGACGGATGAAGTTGAATCAGCTGCTTCTCCTTCCAATTCCCCAACGAATTTTCTTTTCTCTCCTCAAGTGCTAGTAATTAGTAAATAACATTCTATTCTATATTTATAATGCACGTCCATAAGGTAAATGAATCTCATTGCAAGAACGTGTCTGTAACGTGCAGTATGGTTCCTATTTTTAGGGATATGCGTTCCACTTCTAATTTCAAATTTTAGTAACTACTAAACCCTCAAAGTTTCATTCATGGATAAAAGAATAACCATTACACTAACTCCATGAACTAACTTCGTTGAGTTACAGATAACTCAACGGACTAGCCTTAATTACTATTTGCTAACTCCTCAGACTGACTTCGTTGAGTTATAGATAACTCAACGGAGTGACCTTATTTTTTTAATATTGACTTCATAGAGTTAAGGTTAACTCAACGGACTTACTTTATTGAGTTAACACTTAGCAAATTTTTCTATATATTTTTTTTCCTACATGTCATCAACTCAAATAAAGTTAAATATAAAAGTTAGAATATGAAATTAGTGCTTTATATTTAACTTTCAATTCAATACTAGCTATGTAGAAATTAAATTTTACTTTTTAGTATACAGATATGTTAAGATATTATCCAATCATCATGCATTTAATCATGTCATTCATAAAATTTTGAAAAAACTTCAAACAGTTTTAACACACATATATATAATATTTTCGTTCAGTACAATTTTGAATTAAATACTATATTCACTATCATACAAATTCAACAACACTTTACTTCAAACATTCATATATATATATATTGAAATGTTTTGTATTACAACAAACAAATGTTACAGTATAAGTAGATGGTTGATACATTTAATCTTTTTTTCTTAATTCATCTACTTCCTTCTGGAGTTTTTATAATTGTTGCTCTAACTGATTTATAAGCTCTACAACCCCTCTACTTTCTCTAGGAGATCCTGCAACAAATGTTCTAGCAATAGCAGTCAAATAATTCCTATATTCCTTCACCAAGACGGCTTTGGATTTCATCTTTTTGGATGTCCATTTGGTGAAGTCAATATTGTCCACCATCAGTAGTGGAATCAGATCACTATAGAATAATTTTTTTTGTGCTGCCCTCAACTTGGAGATAAAAACTACAGACTAGTTTACTTGAATTTTGTTCACAATTGCATATGTGGTCTATTTAACAAACTGACTTAATTCTATATCATGGCCTTATCGTTGGTAGACATTTTTAATCAAAATGTTAGCTACCATGTGTGCTTTACCATTTAAGTATTTCAATCTATTTAATAATGACACACTAGGATTGATAGCTGAACAGTCTTTTATTTCCTGTTATGTCCACTCGACTATAATTGTGCTCTCAAGAATTTCTTTTCCTTCGTTTCTAAGTCCAAAAATATTGTAGAGAAGCTCTAGTGTTATTAGTATATCAGCTTGCTCCACATTGGAAATTAGTCCTCTTTCCTTATCTCTTAAATTTGCATAAAAACAGGGCACTAGATTTTTATACACTGCATGTCCTTTCTGTTGAGAAATAAATTGCAGTAGACCTTGAAACTCAAATAATTCTTTAATGTCCTCCATGCCATCCTAGTTTACTGGTCTACTATATATAATATCAAACCCCTTTATCTCTACATATTTATTCATTGCTTCTTGACTCCAAAGACATACGTCATTCAGAACTTGCGGTTGGGAAGGGTTAGGAATCTGAAATTGTTCCTCTACTAGGGTTTGTTTTTTTGCTGCTTCCTTAAGGTGCCAAACTGGTGTTTGTTGGACATGATCTGGAGATTCCTACAATTTAGTTCCTACTTCTGTCTATGGTGGAGAGCTGGTAGAGCTCTCCACTCCTTTTCCTTGTACTTTCTTTATAAATTGTTGAAGAGTCTCTCCCTCTTCAGTGGAATTTGTTGAGTCATTTCCTCTTTGTTCAATATGTTCTTATTCAGCTTCTTCTTCCTCCTGACTACCAATCTGCATTGTTACTATTTTTTCTAATTTTGTGGCAGATTGGGATGGAGTCATGGGCACAGTATATTCTACCCTAACTTCAGTTTCTAATTCCTCAGGTTGCAAACTAATTTTAGCTTATTTTTCTTCTTTTCTTTGCTTTTGCTACTACTACTCCTGCTCCTCCCCAGATTCGGATAACAGATTAACAAAAATGGGCTCTTTAGGCCCTACTAATAATATAGGCTTGGATTTAACTATTTCCTCAGCCTCAGGCACTTTTTTTTTTTCTTATTAGTTGTGCCTGTTCTTCCTCTTCTTCCTTTGAGACTAAGTCAACAAAACTAGGCTTTCCAAGCCCTTGAGCCACAAGTACTAGCTCTTTTTGTTTAACATTTACTGTTCTGGAAGGACCAGCTTTAGTTTCTCTCGTAGCTAGTGATCTAGCTACTTCAGAATGCTATTCTAATTTAATTTTATATTGGGCCTTCAACTTATCTTCGATGCTCTTCTTACATAGTGCATCATAAAGTAAATGAGTCTTTGCCACAGCCATATCTTTAGAATTTTCTTGGCTCTTGGCAACTTTCACGAGCTCTGCAAATTCTCTCCATTCCTTTGGTGTCGATGGCCCCAAAAATGCTTCTCTTCCTAATGGCCTAGGCAATGGAATTGATGGTCCTGGTTGCTGTTCCTTTGTAGTAGGTTTTTCAACAAGCTCTTCAGTTGCTTTCTTTTGTTGCTCCCTAATTACACCTGTTGCACAACTAGTAATTTCTCGTAAGAACCATAATCTAGACTTGTGTCGAATCAATTCTAGGGCAACCTCACTGTTTGGTCTTATTCTCCTTTCTCTATTCACAACTATCACTATTGCTACTTTGATTCTAGTTTCTACTATCTGAGGTATTCTAATATTTAAATCAACCAAAACTCTTGTTCAATAGAAAATATCAGATTCTACCATTTCTAATTTTTTTTCCCATGTCGTGTTCTTAATCTTCTATCATGTATGTCATTCTTTTGACTCCTTGAGAAATATTGTAGTGTCAATTGCTTCCTAGAATTCTGGCGTTATCTTGTATCTTCGTAGTGTTATAGAATAGAACAGAATGGTTTTGATCTCTACTGTTCTAAGTTCTAAATGATTTCTACGGATAATCCCCCCAAATCCTAAGTTTTAGTATAAATAAATCCTAAGTTTTTGGCGGGTAATCGGGTCATTTTCCAATGCAAACTCTCACTCTCTCACTCACTTCTCCGTGGACTTACTGTTAACTTCAGGAACTATGTCCGTGGACTTAACTACAGTACTCCATTGAGTTATAGTTAACTCAACGAAGAAAGTTTGTTGAGTTATGCTTAACTCAATAGATTTCCCGTATAATTATATTAATAAAACAATGCAAATACAATACTAAAACTTCGGTCTATATCGAAAAAATTTCCGGTTTGACCGATTCTTGATTTTACTTTTCTTACTTTCGGTTAGACTGTTATATTTTCTCGGTTGAACCAAAATTAAATACATTTATTATTATTATTATTAGTTTAGTTTTATATTCAGTTGAATTGATACCTTGTTTTGGTGAAACCAACACTTTTACTTAATATAATATATATATTTTCCTTTTTTTTAGTTGCGGTCAGACTGATGGATCCTTTCGCTATGACTGTAATAAAGTTCTTTTCTTTTATTATATGATTCGGTAAAACTAATAATTTCTATCGATTGAACCATTACTATATTTAAAATAAGTTTTTTTTGCTTTTTTGCTAATAAACATATGTATATTTACTTAATAAAGCTTGAGTAGTCCTCTACTCTTACTTCTTCTATAATTCCAAAGGAACTTTTTGGAATTTTCAGAATAGGTTTAAGTCTTTGTCCATTTACTCTAAATATATTCTAATTTTTAGGATTTTCAATTTCAATAGCTCCATAGGAATAAATATTTCGAATTATGTAAGGTCTTGCCTATCTAGATCTCAATTTTCCTAGATGGTTATGAAGTCTAGTCATGTAAAGATATACTTCTTATCCTATTTCAAAAACTTTCTTGTCATGCCAAAGCTTCATTTTCTCTTTTTCTTTTACAGTTTTCAAATAAGCTTCATTCCTAAATTCTTCTAATTCAATTAATTACATTTTTCTATTTTCAACACCTTGATTTAAATTAGTGTTTAGAGTTTTTAATGCCTAATAAGCTTTATGTTCAATTTCAGTTGGTAAATGGCAACTTTCTCCATATACTATCCTAAAAGGTGACATACCTAAGCTTGTCTTATAAGTAGTTCTAGATGTTCAAAGTGTATCTATTAATCTATTAGCCCAATCTTTTCTAGTAGGATTTACTACTTTTTCTAAGACTAACTTAATTTGTTTGTTTGCACTTTCTACTTGTCCACTTGTTTGCGGATGATATGATGTTGCAATTTTGTGATTTACTCCATATTTCTTCATTAAGGCTTCAAAACTTCTATTACAGAAATGAGTTCCTCTATCACTAATAATAGTTTTAGGTATTCCAAATCTAGCAATTATATTAGTTCTTATCAAATGTATTACTACTTTGTTGTCATTAGTTTTTGTAAGAATAGCTTCTATCCATTTAGATACATAATCCACCCCCAACAATATATAATTAAATTGATTAGACATAGGAAATGGACCCATAAAATCTATTCCCTACACATCAAAGATTTCAACCTCAACAATAGGATTCAGAGGCATCATATTCCTCTTTGATATTCTTCCTATTTGTTGACATTTTAAACAACTTAAGTAGTATTTATGAGCATCTTTGAATAATGTTGGCCAATAAAATACATATTGCAGAATTTTGGAAGCACTTTTTCTTGAACCAAAATGTCCTCCACATGCTTGGTCATAGCAAAAAGACAATATGCTTTGATATTTAGTTTCTAGAACACACCTCCTTGTTTAGTTGTAAAAAGTTAAATCATAAACTTGTTTGATTTGTTTTTATGCTTATATTAATAAATTCTTTTAGAAGTAAACAAACAACCTTTCACACAAATTAGATATTAAGTCCAATTTGTATTTTTAACTACAAGTGCACAATGTATATTGTATTTGTGTGTCGTATAGGTTGATCCCATAGAGATTGAGTAAGAATTGTGTACTATTTTGATTTTTATATTGGAGTTTATATGTATTTAGTTAAGCACCCCATTGAGTTACACTTAACTTAACGAATTTAGTTTGTGGAGTTATGGTTAGCTTAACGGACTAACCTTGTGGACTTAAGTTAACTTCACGAGCCTACCTTTCCAGTTAAATATTGCTATTTACAGAGGAATTTGGCCAACCATTGGGCGATTTCACAGAATGTAAATAACATCAATTAAGCTCTTTAATGTTACTTAATATTAGATTTGTCATTAAGCAACACTAACATTCAGATATTTCAAATAGTAACCATTAAAATCTTTAAGTATCTAGAACGAATCAATTTCAGTAAACAATAAAACTACTTTCTATTTTTTGAATCAAACAAACATAAAACATTCATAATACTGACAATGATAACGTTAATCACGATACAAAACAAACAATACAACACTTTAATACTAAATGTAAACATAGATAATTAGTTGTTTTTGGTATTTTTATTTTGATATGTTCTTGAAGATGAGTGAAAGGGGAAATGTAAAAATCTCTATCGATAGTAAAAACTTCCGTCACTACATGCGAGACGATTACACCACTAAAAACTTAACCACTTACAATCTTGCCTCCTCTCCTTATAGAATCGTGAATCAAGAATTGTAAGATGATCTCCTCTTCAGCATATTAGCATCAACCTGAAACTAAGGCTAGAAGCTTTACGATCTCTTAAGATATGAGTCAGTGCTTGGTGAAAATGGCTTCCTTTCCTATAACATGATCACTCCTTATAGTCGTTGTCAGTCACCATGTTTGGCTCGAAATTGACCCAACATCTGGATTGTATCGTCACAAACCTTCGATGGTTGGTGATTTTGGTGGTGGTGTGGAGCTTCAAGGAACTTTCGACGTTTCCTATAGTTAGCGCAGTTCTCCCCCTTCACACACACACTTCTTTGTCTTTCTCCTCTTCTTTTATATTTCTTTCAGTAATAATTGCTTCAGTTTAAATGATCGGTTGGATTTCCTTCATTCATATCAACGATGGTGATTTCTTCTTCATTCCACAAGTGAATTCCTACGTGATACATGCAATCGTGGTTTTCCTTTGAATTTCTTGTTTCTACAACTACTATAGTGGCATATTAGAAAATAAATGGTCCATGGAGTTAGTGTAACTCAACAAACTTACTTTGTTGACTTAAAAATTCAACACGTGCATAATTCTAACTTAACGAGTTCAGATATTTCAGATACTTACAAACCTAACTATTTGATGCTCAAATGCATTTCGGATAGTTACTAGATAACTTACCAAACATTCACTTAAGTCATGCATTAAGTTTACAACACGTGTACTTTAGGAAATAATAAAATATTTTTTAAGCGTTTAAAACGTAACTGTCCGATACATGCAATATAACTCTCTGAAATAATAGAAAATTCAGATACTTAAGAATTAAAAAGCCTGTAATTCACTGACAGTTCAAAAATATACTTAATTAATGCTAATTCATTGAAATTATGCAGATTCTTTCATTAAAGCATATAATAGTGCAATTATAACATAATGGCTTAATTCTCATATGATAAGCTAAATATTATACAATTAACCATCATTTAACCATTAATATTATGTACTTTTTCAATTTAAATACTTCCCCCATACTTAAATTTTGATAGTCCCTTAGCAAACGACTAAGATCTAACTAGTTGGTCTTTCTAAAGTGTTAGAACTAATTCTTCAATTTTTTTCTTTAGAATACATAGATTAGATTAATATAAAGATATTCTGTATTAATACAGTAATCTATTTTAACATTGTTTTCTCCTCTTCAACCTATAAATATATTTAAACATATACAAATTACATACAAAATATATTAGCATCACATAGGTGGTAATTATATTATCATTTTTTTTTTTTTTCAAACATCTGTTATCCTGAATTTTCCAATATGATTTCTAAAATAAATTTCAACTACATATGAATCAGAACACAATCGAACTCAATATGATTAAAATAAGAAGAATAATGAATTGTATTTCAAATAAACAACTTCAAAAGTCTAATCAAAATTCATACTTCAGTAATCTTAGATAATAGAAAATATACTCGATTCAAAAGGTATCTATATTTCATAAAACACTTTTATCTTTTCAGAATAGTATATGCATATTTGTACTTTAAAAGTTAATTTGAAAAGCTTGAATCATACAAGAGCTTTCTAGTGTACCCATGTATTGAGCTTTCAGTCAATAATCCTAGATCTGATCTGGATCTTAGGTTGCCAGATTAAAGAGTCTTTTTTAGGTCAACAATCCTTACATACCTATCTGCTCAAGTACAAAAGGCTCGTGATCAAACAAATCAATAAACTCTCAAAGTTTTTCTCTTTTTTCCCTCTTTTTTCTTTTCAACATAGTATATATATGTATTTCATTCATACAAATGTAGTAAAACATAAATCTCATATAATCCTGGTTCTATAATTTACTGAAAACATGAATCCATATTAATAAGCTCATACTTTTTCTATAGTTTAATAAGACTTACACATAAATCATTTTAGAAGTTTAATCAATCAACTTAAATGTATCTTTGATCATATGTATTTCATTTAATCCAAAAATCAACATTTCAGCTCTTTCAAGATTTCAGATAATTTACTGAGTTTTAGTTAAGCATTCTGATTTCTTTTAAAATCGTGAAACTGTTAAACTCATAAAATTCAGTAAAAACATAAGATACTATTTCTAGATTTGTATTAATAGTAAAATTTTGTACCATCTTATATAAGATTTTAAATATAACATTCAAGCAGTTACAGTGCTTAAAAATGTTATAGTTTCAATTATTGGGTAGTTACAAGAAATTTCAGTTAGTTATAGCAAATTCATAAAAAAAATTTTAGTTTCCATAGAAATTTGCAACACAATCCTAGTTCCTCTAATTAATAACATGGATTTAATCTAATTACCTTCCCCCCATACCTACATTTTGCATTGTCCTCAATGTAAAAGATTTTACAGTAAATATAGTAAAAGTTAGCAAGCATGAATATTGTTTCGTTAACTTAGCACCTAACTCAACAAACTTAATTTGTTGAGTTAATGAATAATGTATTGGTTTTGAAAATTTAAATCATAAGCTTGTTTAATTTGTTTTTATGCTTATATCAATAATTTCTTTTAGAAGTAAACAAACAACCTTTCACACAAATTAGATATTAAGATAAATTTGTATTTTAACTGCAAGTGCACAGTGTATATTGAATTTATGTGCAAGTATAGGTCGATTCCACAGAGATTGAGTAAGAATTGTGTACTGTTCTGATTTTTATATTGAAGTTTAAATGTGTTCAGTTAAACACTCCGTTGAGTTAGTTCGTGGAGTTATGGTTAACTCAATGGACTAAACTCATGGACTTATATTAACTCCACGAGCCTACCTTTTCAACTAAATACTACTATTTACAAAGGAATTCAACCAACCATTAGGCGGTTCCACAGAATGTAAATAACATCAATTAAGCTCTTTAATGTTAGTTAATATTAGATTTATCATTAAGTAAGACTAATATTCAGATATTTCAAACAGTTATTATTAAAATCTTTAAATATCTGGAACGAATCAATTTCAGTAAACAATAAGATTGTTTTCTATTTTTTGAATCAAATAAACGTAAAACATTCAAAATACTAATAATGACAACATTAATCACAATACAAAACAAACAATACAACACTTTAATACTAAATGTAAACATAGATAATTTGTTGTTTTTGGTATTTTTATTTTGATATGTTCCTAAAGATGAGCAAAAGGTGAAATGTAAAATTCTCTATCGATAGTAAAAACTTCCGTCACTACATGCGACACGATTACACCACTGAAAACTTAATCACTTACAATCTTGCCTCCTCTCCCTATAGAATTGCGATATGAAGTTTTTTATTTTAATTAGGACATCTTCTATTTTTCCTCTAGGGTATCTTATACTTTTATCAACTAATTGAATGATAGTCCTAGTAGGGATTAAGCCTTCTAATCCTAAGGATGCAAATATATCACTAAGCATAACATTTATACCTACACCTAGGACTATTAAGGTTCTTTCTAGAATAGTATTTCCTATGGTGCATGATATAGCAAGGATTCAAAGATCAAATAACTTTTTAGGAATTTACGACATAAATAGGGAACTACTTTGCATAGCTAAAAAGACTTTCCTTAGAACTTTTCGCTCTCTTTTCTTAGTACACCAATCCTTAAGAAATTTAGCACAAGGTGACATTTTTTGCAATAAGTCTAACAAAGGAATGTTAACTTGTACTTTTTCAAAAATTTCTCTAATTTTTTATTGTTTTTTAGGAAATATTTATTGTAATCTTTCAAGATAGGGTGCTAATGATTGTGATTTACAAGATTATTTTTCTTTCATTTCATTCGTTTGATCATTTTTAGTCTCATTTTCAGATTTAGATTTTTCTTCATTGATTTCTAAGTTTTTAGATATTACATTTTCGTTATCATTTTGAATTTTGTTCTTATCCACCTTCACATTACTTTCTTTTTGAATTCTTGGTGGTATATCAATTCCAGATCTTAATGTTATACATACATCTTCCAAATTTTCATTACTTTCATGAAGTTCTTGTATTTCATTTTCATGATTTCAATCTTCAAGTGTTTTTAGTTTTAACTTACATTCTTTAAATTTTATTGCATTGGTATTTTCTTTTGTCTGTATGTCTTGCAAATTATGCAAATTTGTAATATTAAAGGTTTCATCTGTGTTTTCATGTTGCATAATTTGTAATTTCTTTTTAAATTCATCCAATGCTTTTAGCTTTCTTTCCAGATCATCTAATCTCATTGCATTTAATTTTTGATCAATTTTCATTATGATTTTTTCAGTTTTGTATATGATATCAATTTTAGGTTCTGAATATTCTTCCCTATAATTTAATTGGTTGACTTCTTGTTGCTAACACATGTATTGTTCTAGTTTATCCATTTTTGCTTTAAGCTACGCTCTAGTCTGTCATACCTATCCCAAACTTCCTTGTCTCTCAACATGTTATATATTCTAAACTGACCATTAGTTGGGTAAATTATAGGATTCTCAAACTCGACTCTATTATATTGAATATAATTCATTTGTTATTCATGTGATCTAACCATCTGCAATCATCTTAGTTTCAAACAATTAGAGATGTCATGACTTTCCAAATTGCAAAATTCACTTATGCAAACTATAGGTTTTAGAAATCTTTGAGAATAAACATATGCGATATTCTCAATTATAAAATAAAACACACAACACTCCTTTCAATATTAAAATAAAACAACACTCACAGTTGCTTAGCTTCTCAATCCCCGACAACGGTGCTAGAAAATTTGTTTAGTTGTGAAAAGTTAAATCATAAACTTGTTTGATTTGTTTTTATGCTTATATTAATAAATTCTTTTAGAAGTAAACAAACAACCTTTCACACAAATTAGGTATTAAGTCTAATTTGTATTTTTAACTGCAAGTGCACAATGTATATTGTATTTGTATGCAAGTACAGGTCGATCCTATAGAGATTGAGTAAGAATTGTGTACTATTCCAATTTTTATATTGGAGTTTATATGTGTTCAGTTAAGCACTCCGTTGAGTTACAGATTTAGTTTGTGGAGTTATGGTTAACTCAATGGACTAACTTCGTGGACTTAAGTTAACTCCACAAGCCTACCTTTCCAGTTAAATACTACTATTTATAGAGGAATTCAGTCAACCATTTATAGAGCATAAATATAGAATGTAAATAACATCAATTAAGCTCTTTAATGTTAGTCAATATTAGATTTGTCATTAAGCAACACTAACATTCAAATATTTCAAATAGTAACCATTAAAATCTTTAAGTATCTAGAACGAATCAATTTTAGTAAATAATAAAACTACTTTCTATTTTTTGTATCAAACAAACATAGAACATGCACAATACTGACAATGATAACGTTAATCACGTTTCAAAATAAATAATACAACACTTTAATACTAAATGTAAACACAAATAATTAGTTGTTTTTGGTATTTTTGTTTTAATATGTTCTTGAAGATAAGCGAAAGGTGAAATGTAAAAATCTCTATTGATAGTAAAAACTTCTATCACTACATACAATGCGATTACACTACTGAAAACTTAACCACTTATAATCTTGCCTCCTCTCCCTATAGAATCGCGAACCAAGAATTATAAGATGATCTCCTCTTCAACATATTGGCATCAACTTGAAACGAAGGCTAGAAGCTTTACGATCTCCTGAGATATGAGTTGGTGCTTGGTGAAAATGGCTTTCCTTCCTACGATGCAATCACTCCTCATAGTGGTTGTCAATCATTGTGTTTGGCTTGGAATTGACCCGACATCTAGAAAGTATCCTCATAGACCTCCGATGGTTGGTGATTTTGGTGGTGGTGTGGAGCTTTAGGGAACTTTCAACGCTTCTTGTAGTTAGCATGGTTCTCCACCTTCACTCACACACTTCGTGTTTCTTTTAGTAATAACTGCTTCTACTTAAATGATCGATTGGATTTCCTTCATTTATATCAACGATGGTGATTTCTTCTTTATTCCATGAGTGAATTCCTATGTGATACGTCCAATCATGGTTTTCCTTCAAATTTCCTATTTCTGCAACTACTACAATGGCATATTAGAAAATAAATGGTCCATGGAGTTTGTGTAACTCAATGGACTTACTTCATTGAGTTAACTATAAAACATGTGCATAATTCTAACTTAAGGAGTTTAGATATTTCAGAAACTTACAAACCTAACTATCCAATGCTCAGATGCATTTCGGATAGTTAACAAATAACTTACTGAATATTCATTTAAGTCATGCATTATGATTACAACACGAGTACTCCAGGAAATAATAAAATATTCTTTAAGCGTTTAAAACATAACTATCCGGTACATGCAATATAACTCTCCGAAATAACAGAAAATTTAAATACTTAAGAATTAAAAAGCCTGTAATTCACCGACTGTTCAGAAATATACTTAATTAACGCTAATTCCTTGAAATTATTCATATACTTTCATTAAAGCATATAATATTGCAATTATAACATAATGGCTTAATTCTCATATGATAAGTTAAATATTATGTAATTAACCATCATTTAACTGTTAATATTATGTACTTTTTCATTCTAAACACTCCTTAAAACTAGATTAGGACATTTCTTAAATAAGTATGGGTCTTCTTAATAGTAATATTTTACTCTTGAAAAGAACAATTTCTTGTCCTGTCTATTCCAATCCTTAGGTGTTAAACTAATAACTAAGTAATTAACTATGTCTACAGACTAAGGCATTGTGTTTATGGTCATTAATTATTCATCAGGAAAACTATCCTTAATTTCAATGTTTGATTTTTCTATTTGTAATCTTGATAAATGATCTGCTACTACATTCTTACAACATTTTTTATCTTTAATTTCTAAATCAAATTCTTGTAATAACAATATCCATCAGATCAATCTAGGTTTAGTCTTTTTCTTTACTATTAGGTGTTTTAAAGCTAAATGATCTGTGCATTCTATCACTTTAGCTCCAATCAGATATGATCTAAAATTTTCTAAGGCAAACACAATAGCTAATAGTTCTTTTTTAGTAGTTGTATAGTTAACTTGATCATCATTTAAAGTTTTGCTTGCATAATGAATCACTCTAGGAGATTTTTCTATCTTCTATCCCAACACTACTCCTATAGCAAAATCAAAAGCATCACACATTAATTCAAATGGATGGCTCCAATTAGGTGCTTGTATTATAGGGGTTGGAATTAAGCTAGTTTTAAGCTTGAAAAATGCTTTTTTGCAATTTTTATCAAAGTTGAATGGGACATCTTTTAATAGATTAGTCAAAGGTCTAGCTATTTTGCTAAAATATTTAATAAATCTTCTAAAAAATCTTGCATGTCATAGAAATGATCTAATATCTTTTATTAATTTAGGTTCTGGTAGATTAGAAATTACTTCTATTTTAGCTTTACGTACTTTCAACCCTTTCATTGAAACAACATGTCTCAAGACTATTCCTTGTTTAATCATGAAGTGGCATTTTTCCCTATTTAGAACCAGTTTTTTTTCCACACAGCGTTTTAATGCTTGGTATAAATTGTATAAATATACTTCATATGAAGTTGCATATATAGTAAAATCATCCATAAATATTTCTAAAAAGTCTTCAGTCATTCTAGTGAATATGCCCTACATACACCTTTGAAAGGTAGCTGGTGCATTGCATAATTCGAATGGCATCCTCATAAAAGCATAAGTTCCAATAGGACATGTGAAAATTGTTTTCTCTTGATCCTCTAATGTTACTAGAACTTGGTTATATCTTGAATACCCGTCTAGGAAATAAAAATATTCTTGCCCTGCAAATTTTTCTAGCATTTAGTCTATAAAAGGTAAGGGAAATTGATCTTTCCTAGTCATGGCATTCAACTTCCTATAGTCTATACATACTCTCCAGCCTGATTGAATTCTAGTAGGTATCAAGTCCTGACTTTCATTCCTAATAATTGTTAATCCTGATTTCTTGGGAACTACATGGATTGGACTAACCCATGAGCTATCAGAAATCAGATAAATTATGTCATTATCTAACCATTTCACTATTTCCTTCCTGACTACTTCTTTAAGGTTTGGAATTAATCTCCTCTTAGGAATTCTAACTGGTTTAGCATTCTCTTCTAAGTATATGTGGTGACAGCATAAAGTTGCACTTAACTCTTTTATATCAGCCATAATCCATCCTATTACCTCTTTATAAGTTTTTACTATATCTTTTAATTTAGAAATTTGATCCTCTTTTAAATCTGAAGCAATAATGATTGGACATGTTCGTTTTTCTTCCAGAAATAAATAGGTTAATTCAGGAGGTAAAGATTTTAAATTTAAATGTTAACCATTAAAAGCTAGAGCTTCTAATTTGACATTTTCATCTTCTAAATTATCCTCTACTTGATCTCCCTCTACATCTATGCTTTCACTTACTTCGAAGGTTTCAGAATCTAATTGCCTATTTAATTCTTCTTGAATCACACCATCTAGCATATCTCCTTCATCCTTTAGAAAGTCTATAGTATGTAAGGACATTTCTAACTCCTCAAACTTTTCTGGTTTGAAAATGTTTAATTGAGTATCCTCATTACCATATGCTAACTTCATCACTCCAGTTTTACAATTTATAACAGCCCCTGATATTGCTAAAAATAGTCTTCCCAAAATTAAAGATGTATGATGATTCTGATGCTTAATTTGTTGGGAATCCAAAATCATAATATCAATAGGATATATGAAGTTTTTGATTTTGATTAAGACATCTTCTATTTTTCCTCTAGGGTATCTTATAGTTCCTAGTAGGGATTAAGCCTTCTAATCCTAAGGATGCAAATATATCACTAGGCATAATATTTATACCTGCACCTAGATCTATTAAGGTTGTGTCTAGAATGGTATTTCCTATGGCGCATGATATAACAGGGATTCCTGGATCAGATAACCTTTTAGGAATTTGTGGTAGAAATAAGGAACTACTTTGCTTTGCTAAAAAGACTTTCCTTAAAACTTTTCACTCTCTTTTCTTAGTACACCAATCTTTAAGAAATTTAGCACAAGGTGACATTTTCTACAATAAGTCTAACAAAGGAATATTAACTTGTACTTTTTCAAAAAGTTCTTTAATTTTTTCTTGTTTTGTAGGAAATGTTTGTTGTAATCTTTCAGGATAGGGTGCTAATGATTGTGATTTACAAGATTCTTTTCCTTTCATTTCATTTGTTTAATCATTTTTAATCTCATTTTCAGATCCAAATTTTTCTTCATTGTCTTCTAAGTTTTCAGATATTACATTTTCATTGTCATTTTGAATTTTGTTCTTATCCACCTTTACATTACTTTCTTTTAGTAGTATATTAGTTCCAGGTCATAATGTTATATATACATCTTCCAGATTTTCATTACTTTCATGATGTTCTTATATTTCATTTTCATGATTTTGATCTTCAATTATTTTTAGTTTTAACTTACATTCTTTAAATTCTATTGCATTAGTATTTTTTTTTGTCTGTATGTCTTGCAAATGACACAAATCTGTAGCATTAAAGTTTTCATTTGTATTTTCCTATTGCATAACTTGTAATTTCATTGTAAATTCATCAAGTGCTTTTAGCTTTCTTTCCAAATCATCTAGTCTCATTGCATTCAATTTTTTATCAATTTTCATTATGGTTTTTTCAGTTTTGTATATGATATCAATTTTAGGTTCTGAATATTCTTCCCTATAATTTAATTGATTGACTTCTTGTTGCGGACACATGTATTATTACAGTTTGTCTATGTTTTGCTCTAAACTATGCTCTAGTCTGTCATACCTATCCCAAACTTCTTTGTCTCTCAACATATTACACATTTTAAATTGACCATTAGTTGGGTAAACTATAGGATTCTCATACTTAGTTCTATTATATTGAATAAAATTCATTTTTTGTTCATGTGATCTAATCATCTGCAATTGTCTCAGTTTCAAATAATTAGAGATGTCATGACCTTCCAAATTGCAAAATTCACATATGCTAACTATAGGTTTCAGAAATCTTTGAGTATAAGCATATGCCATATTTTTAATTATAAAATAAAGCACACAACACTCCTGATGTTAAAACAAAATAGCACTTATAGTTGCTTAGCTTCTCAATCCCCGACAACAGTGTTAGAAAACTTCTATTGTTGTGAAAAGTTAAATCAGAAACTTGTTTGATTTGTTTTTATGATTATATTAATAAATTCTTTTAGAAGTAAACAAACAACTTTTCACAGAAATTAAATATTAAGTCCAATTTGTATTTTAACTACAAGTGCACAGTGTATATTATATTTGTGTGCAAGTACAAGTCGATCTCAAAGAGATTTAGTAAGAATTGTGTACTATTCTAATTTTTATATTGGAGTTTATATGTGTTCAGTAAAACACTCCATTGAGTTACAGTTAAGTCATTGGACTTAGTTCATAGAGTTACAGCTAACTCAACAAACTAATCTCGTGGACTTAAGTTAACTCTATGAGCCTACCTTTCTAGTTAAATATTGCTATTTACAAAGGAATTCGACCATCCATTGGGCGATTCCATAGAATGTAAATAACATCAATTAAGCTCTTTAATGTTAGTTAATCTAAGATTTGTTATTAAGCAACACTAACATTCAGATATTTCAAATAGTAACCATTAAAATCTTTAAGTATCTGGGATGAATCAATTTCAGTAAACAGTAAAACTATTTTCTATTTTTCTGAATCAAATAAACTTAAAACATTCACAATACTGACAATGATAACATTAATCACGATACAAAACAAACAATACAACATTTTAATACTAAATGTAAACATAGATAATTAGTTGTTTTTGATAATTTTTTTGTTTTGATATGTTCCTAAAGATGAGCGAAAGATGAAATGTAAAAATCTCTATCAACATTAAAAACTTCTGTCACTACATACGACACGATTACAGCACTAAAAACTTAATCACTTACAATCTTGCCTCCTCTCCCTATAGAATCGCAAACCAAGAATTGTAAGTTGATCTCCTCTTCAACATACTGGCATCAACTTGAAACCAAGGCTAGAAGCTTTACGATCTCTTATGATATGAGTTAGTGCTTGGTGAAAATGGCTTCCCTTCCTATGACGTGATCACTCCTCTCAATCGTTGTCAATCACCGTATTTGGCTTAGAATCGACCCGACATTCGAAAGGTATCCTCATAGACCTCTAATGGTTGGTGATTGTGGTGGTGTTGTGGAGCTTCAGGGAACTTTCAACGCTTCCTGCAGTTAGTGCAGTCCTCTACCTTCACACCCTTTCTTCGTCTTTCTCCTTTACTTTTATATTTCTTTTAGTAGTAATTGTTTCTACCTAAATGATCGGTTATATTTCCTTCATTCGTATCAACGATGGTGATTTCTTCTTCATTCCACAAGTTAATTCCTATGTGATACGTGCAATCGTGGTTTTCCTTTGAATTTCTTGTTTCTACAACTACTATAGTGGCATGTTAGAAAATAACTAGTCTATGGAGTTATTGTAACTCAACGAACTTACTTCGTTGACTTAACTATAAAACACGTGTAATAATGGAATAACTTATAAGCTTATAATACTAACACAACGTGTTACCATAGTGTATATTCAAGTAACTCAACGCGTCTAGTTATGCTAACTTAATGATTTAAACATGCGCAGCTCACATGACATAAAAAAATATTTAAATTCACACATGCGTAATTTTAACTTACAAATAAAAAGATATTTTGGATAGTTACAACTATAAGTATTCAATGCTTATATGTATTTTAGATAGCACCTAACTTACCAATAGATAAGTTAAGTTTTCTAGATCACGACATGTGTCATTCATGAAATAATAAAGTATTTTTTTAAGCATTCAAAACATAATTGTCCGATACATGAAATGTAACTATTTGAAATAACAAACATTTCAGATACTTATGAATTAAAAAGCCTATAACTTACCGACAGTTCAAAAATATACTTAATTAACACTAATTCCTTGAAATTATGCAAATTCTTTCGTTAAGGCATATAAACGTGCAATTATAACATAATGGCTTAATTCTCATATGATAAGCTAAATATTATGCAATTAGCCATTATTTAACCATTAATATTATGCACTTTTTCATTCTAAACACTTCTCCCATACTTAAATTTTGCTAGTCCCTTAGCAAACTCATATGATTTAATTAACAGGTCTTTCTAAAGTGCTAGAACTATTTCTTTCCTTCATACATTAGTATTTCTTATGAAAATTATTTCTTCATTTTGTATCTTTAGAATACTAAGATTAGATTAATATAAAGATATTCTATATAATTCAGTAATCTAATTTAACATTGTTTTTCCTCTCCCAACCTGCAAATATATTTCAAACATATGTAAATTACATACAAAATATACTAGCATCAAATAGGTGGTGGTTATATTATCAATTTTTTTCAAACATCTATTATCCTAAATTTTCCAATATGATTAAAATAAGAAGAATAATGAATTGTATTTCAAATAAACAACTTCAAAAGTCTAATTCTAGATTTATACTTCAGTAATCATAAATAACAGAGAATATACTCGATTGAAAAGATATCTGTATCTTCACAAAACACTTTTATCTTTTCAGAATAATATATGCATATTTTTACTTTAAAAGTTAATTTGAAAAGTTTGAATCATACAATAGTTTTTTAGTGTACTCATGTATCAAACTTTTAGTCAACAATGTCAGATCTGATCAAGATCTTAGGTTCCAGATTTAAAGAGTCCTTTTTCAGGTCAACAATCCTTACATACCTATCTACTTAAGTACAAAAGGCTCATGATCAAACAAATCAATAAACTCTCAAAGTTTTCTTTTCTTTTCAACACAGTATATATATGTATTTCATTAATACAGATGCAATAAAACACAAATCTCATATAATCATGCTTCTACAATCCATTGAAAAATATGAATCCATATCAATAAGCTCATACTTTTTTTGTAGCTTAATAAGATTTACACATAAATCATTATATAAGTTTAATCAATCAAATTAAATGTATCCTTGATCATATGTATTTCATTTAATCCAAAAATCAACATTTCAACTCTTTTAGGATTTCAAATCATTTCCTGAGTTTCAGTTAAGCATTCTAATTTCTTTTTAAAATCATGAAACTATTAAACTCATAAAATTCAATAAAAACATAAGATACTATATGCAGATTTGTATTAATAGTAAAATTTTGTAGCAACTTATATAAGATTCTAAATATAACATTTAGGTAGTTATAGTTCTCAAAAAAAAATTTACAATTTCAACTATCAAAAATTTTGAAGTCATAGCAAAATTCATAAAAGATTTTTAGTTTCCATCGAAATTTGCAGCATAATCCTAATTCCTCTAATTAACAAGATTACTTAAATTTTAATCTAATTACCTTCCTCCCATACCTACATTTTATATTGTCCTCAATGTAAAAGATTTACAGTAAATATAGTAAATGTTAGTAGGCATGAATATTGTTTCGTTAACTTAACATGAATATTGTTTCGTTGAGTTAATGAATAACTTCATGAACTGTGCTTGAATGTAAATTTAGGATAAGTAATTAATTACATATCTTGTTCTTTTGTATGTCCATTAATATCTTTCGACTTTTGATTCTGAAAAACTTTTCATTCACAAATAAAAGCAAAATATATAATAAAATAACAACTAACAATAAAACATAAATTGTTAAATCAATGCCTTGTGTGGAACCTAGGCTCCTATGCCTTTGGTGGCTCACAAGCAAGCTAGTTGGTTTCTCAAAACAGATACCAACAAACTAGATTGATATTTTGTTTTTCCTTCTCTTTTTTTTTTTTAAACAAATAAATGTAAAATACACACAACATTAAAAGTACAAAATCATAATTTAAGAACATGATTGAAAAGTAGTGACAAATGAAATAAACGTGTCAGTCTAAGCAAAACCTTTAGGCATAATTCTTCTTGCTATTAATTCTATTTTAATGTAGTTTGCTTTCCTTTTTAACTTGTAAACTTGTAGTATGTTATCAATACTAAATGCTAGTGTATTACCATTAATGAATTGAAATGTAGAAAGTAATCATTTTCTGTTCCAACATAATGTAGTTGTTTCTATTTTTACATATATTTCAATATATTTCTCTTCCCACTTCCATTCATTCATATCTTTTATAATCCATATCCGAAATTTCATCAATTCATCCTACCATCTTACTAGACATAAAGTAGGATCATCATATTCATTATACCACACTCCTAATTGAATTTTATCATGTTCTGTAGATGGTCGTTCAGTCATATCATTAGGTATAGATAATATTTCTATTAAGTCATCATCATAACTATCTATACTTACTATATATAAATCAAATCTAAATGCAATCGATATATCTGTGACTAGATATATATATCCATCAAGTATGACATGTATATTGTTAACTAATGCTTTCTCTCCTAGATATATCACAATATTTTCATTCCAAGATCTATTCAGAAAATTATACACATTTAAACATAAATCTTCATCCTAATTTCCAGTTGGTCTCTAGTAATATAATTTTTCAGGAATAGTCAAATTTTTATCAGAAAATGTTAAAGCTGACCCACAATTTTCAGTTAGTACTTCAAATCCATTAGGCCTTCCTATATTCCATTCTTCTCTAGTAATAGGATTTCTAATCAAAATATCAGGTAACAGATTAGCATACCTTGGTTTTGTTCTGTAAATAATCAATCCTTCATCTATTCCTATAATATGATCTATTCCTTCTAATGTCTTCGGTGGAATTCTAGCATTTTCTTCTATGTTCAAATATTCATAACTGATTGAACTACGATTAAATGACTTCCATAAAAATCCATCTCTAATATTCATCGTCTTTGTAGCTTGTAGTCTATGAAAATATTTTTCTTTGACACATTCTTTAATTTGTCTTGATACATAACACAATCTACACAGATATTTAGCTGATAAGTTACTCAATACTTCCCTTAGTGTATCTAGTGGTAATTCCATCAATTCCATCTATTGTGATTCTGTATAACATAAACAAAATTTAAATAGAGATAAAATTAACATAGTTACTTACCTCCGTGGAGTTAGGTTATAACTCAACAGACTAAGATCGTTGAGTTAAGTAATAACTCTATGGTATTACTAACTATAATTAACTTCTTCTTATTTTTTTTTTCTTCTACTTATTACATTATACATGGTTGCTAACAATTGTGCTGCTTCATTCAGCTTCCCTCTCATAAGAGGCATTAATTTCATTAACAGTTATGTTCATAGGGTTAGGTACTATTTGAATTGGCAGTCCTCTAGTAGGTCTAACTTCTATTGACTCCTTCTATCTAGGGGATATATTTTTATTCATATTTTGATTTTGAATGGTAGCACTTCCAAATACATGATCTAGATGATTGTTTAATTATTGAATTATCTTTTTTAATTTCTCTATTCTAGATCCTTGTTCGATTAATGCTTCATAACTTATATTTTCTCCTTCTTGGAAATTGTTATTTCTCCAAGATAAATTTGGGTGATTTCTCCAATTAGGGTTATAAGAATTTTCAAAGTTATCTTTCTGGTTTCTAGCATAAATAATATCTAAGTCATTAATATTTGCATTCTTTCTACTAGTTTTTGATTTAATGATAACTCCTCTATTTTCTTTGTTAACTCAGTTAATTTAATTTCAAGCATAGTGGTTGAATCTATTTCTTGCATTCCCTTTGGCAATATTCTTTTATCTATAATAACTTCAATCGAGTTTTCCCACTGAGTAGTTCTTTTTTCAAAGTTTTCTAAGTATGCCCATGCTTCTTCACTATACAGTTTTAAAAATCCATTCTAACAAGTAGATTCTAATAAAGATTTAGTTGAAACATCTATGCCTTCATAAATTATACCTATTAATTGTACTTTACTCATTGCATGATGTGAACATTAAGTCAGTAAATCTTTAAATCATTCAAAATATTTCCAAAATGATTCTCCCTGTTATTGGCTACACATTAACATTTCCTTTTTCTTTTTAATTATTTGATGTGTTGGATAATATTTTTACAAAAAAACAGAGCAAAATTCAGTCCAAGCAGAAATTGAATTAGGCAATAGAGTATATAACATCTCTTAGCTGTGTCTTTTAAAGCAAAGGGAATATATTTAAGTTTAATAGCATCAATACTCATATTCAACATTTTCATCATTTGACAAACTTCATTAAATTCTCTAAGGAAATAATAGGCATTTTCTCTTTCTAATCTATGAAAGTGTAACAATTGACTAATATAATTAGATTTCAGTTCAAACCTATCTCCCTCAAAGTTTGGCAATCGAATACATGAAGGTTCATCAACTAATTCAGAATATAGAATTTCCCCTAATGGTTTTTCTACTGGAGCAGCCATATCTTCATTCTCCTTTAAAGAAAGTTTAGCTACACCCTTAAGGATTTCATTAAAGTCTAATTCAGAAAATATTTCAATAAGCCTCTATGTTGAATAATCTTGTGTAGGTGTTCTTACTAATCATTTAGTGCTAGGAGAATGAGTTTATGTGCTCATAAACTCTTAACATAAAGTAAAATGTAGAAGATTAATTACATACCAGTCTGAAGATTTGTTCTAAATAAATAATTGTTGATGGATGAAGTTGAATCAACTACTTCTCTTTCTAGTTCACCCAATGAATTCTCTTTCCTCTTCTTAATTGTTGGTAACTAGTAAATAACATTCTATTCTATATTTATAATGCACGTCCATAATGCAAATGAATTTTGTTGCAAGAATGTATCTTGTAACGTGTGGTATGGTTCCTATTTTTATGGATACATGTTCCACTTCTAATTTTTAAATTTTAGTAACTGCTAAACCCACGAAGTCTAGTTCATGGAGAAAAGAATAACCATTAAGCTAACTCCATAGACTAACTTCGTTGAGTTATAGATAACTTAATGGAGTGACCTTAGTTACTATTCTTAACTCAATGAACTAACCTTATTCAGTTACAACTAACTCAATAGACTAGCTTCGACTTCTATTTGCTAACTCAACAGACTAACTTCGTCTTCTATTTGCTAACTCCATAGACTAACTTTGTTGAGTTACAGATAACTCAACAGAGTAACCTTATATTTTATTATTGACTTCGTGGAGTTAAGGTTAACTCCATGAACTAACTTTGTTGAGTTAACACTTAGCAAATTTCCTAAGAAACTTACTTCTCATCTTAACTTCTATATATATATATATATTTGCATATTATCAACTTAAATAAAGTTAAATACATTACATTAATGTAGTTTTCCAATTTAAGCTCAGTTAAATTTGAACATTATATGCATATTTAACTTATAGTTTATTTCCTGTTATGTAGAAAAATGGAATTTCTACAATCTGTAAACATATTCCAGCATTTTCAAATCATCGTGCATTTAACCACATCATTTATAAAATTTTAAAACTTGTCCTGCAAAGCTTTAAACAAATAGATATACCAAATTTATCTTCAATATAGTTCTAAATTAAATCATTCATTCTAAAACACACAAATTCAGAAGCATGTTGATGTTCAAATATTCATATATATATATTGTTTACAATTACATACAAATATTTTCAGTACAAGTAGATGAATAATACATTCAATCCCTATTCCTTAATTCATCTACTTCCTTCTAGAGTTGTTCTAATTGATTTATATAATTCATAGCTCTTATAAAATCTCTAGAAGGTCCAACAATTTCAGCAGTAGCAATAGAAATGTAATTTCTGTATTCCTTCACTGAAATGGCCTTGGATCTCATCCTTTTAGATGTCCATTTCATGAAGTCAATTCCTTCCACCATTAGTAGCAGAATTAAATCTCCATGAAATAATTTCTTCTTTACTGCTCTTACCTTAGAGATAAATACTTTGTACCAATTTACTTCAATTCTATTCACAACTACATATGTGGCTCACTTGACAAATTAACTAAGTTCAATGCCATGGCCTTGTCTTTGATAAATAGTTTTTATTAGTATGGTTGCCACCATGTGTGCCTTTCCATTTAAGTACTTCATTCTATTTAGTAGTGCCTTTTAGCTCTTAATTGTGGTGGAGAGCTTGTAGAACTTTCCACACTTCTCTCTTGTAATTTCTCCATTAATTGTTGAAGAGTTTCATTCTCTTCAAAGGAATTTATCAAATTTTTCTCTTTTTGTTTAGCTTCCTACTTAGCTTCTTCTCTTTCTTTTTCCTCCTCACTACCAATTTGCATTGTTATTATTCTTTCTGATTCATTGGTAAATTGGGATGGAGTTTCGGGCACAATATCTTCTATCCTAACTTCAATTTCTTCAGGCTGCAACTCTTGCTCTTCTTCTTCTTTCGATAATAAATCAACAAAAATGGGCTCTTTATGCCCTACTGTAAATACTATAGGCTCAACTTTCATTTCTTCTTGAGCCTTAGGCACTATTTCTTTTTCTTTTCTTCTTCTTAATAGTTGTACTTGCTCTTCTTCTTCTTCTTCCTTGGATAGTAAGTCAACAAAAATGGGATCTTTAAGCCCTTGAGCCATAAGTTTCGGCTCTTCCTATTTTACTTCTTCCTCTATATTTGTTAGTCTTGAAGGACCAGCCTCAACTTCTCTTGCAACTACTCCTTGTTGTGATTGTAATTTAATATTAATTCTTGCTTATACTCTTTCTTGGATCCTTCTCCTCTTGATTCTATCAAATAGAATAATTGCTTTAACTCTTGCCAGGGCTTCATCAACACCTTGATCTTTCCAAAGTTTAACTAACTCTTCTAATTCTTTTTCCTCCTCCTTAGATCCTAGACCTACCATTACAACTTTATCTCCCTATTGTGGTTGGTACGAAGGTCCCAACTATTGCTCTACTGCTGTAGATGCTTCAGCTTCTTCTCTTTCTTCTTGTTGGTTTGAAGGTCCTAGTTGTTGCTCTCGATCTTCCTACATTTCAAATTGTTCTTTTCTTTGTTGCTCTTCTCATTGCAACCTTGCATGTGCCACTATCTTCCTTATAAACCATAGTTGAGATTTCCTTCTAATAATGTAGGATCGTTGTATCACAAGAGGGGGGGTGAATTGTGTCTTTAGTAATTAAAATTACCAGCGGATAAAACAAGAGCACAAAACACTCGTAAATAAAATTCTATTCTTTATAAAATTTTTAAAGAAAGAATTTACAATATCTTTTCAGCTCAATTCCCTTCTTGACGGTTTTGATACAGTAATGTTTGATATACAATTCAAATAGAAAATGAAGTCTTTATTCAAAACTAATTTCGAATTGTATAAAACCTAATCTTTATGCACGTAGCTCCTTTCCTTCTTTTTGCTTAGCTTCTGTATCTCTTCTTCTCTAGTTGTCAAATTTCCAAACTTCTTACATTTGAAGCTCCTTTTCTAAAATTTCTTGGAATTTCGAACTTCTTCTAGTGTTGGAGAATTTTTCTAGATATGAATATTCAGACTTGATTTTTTAGTTTGGGATCCAGATTGAATATTCAGACTTGGTTTTTGAGATTGGGATATTGATTGTAATGTAGCTTGTACTCTCTATTAGTAGTCGAACTATGACTTCACATTCAGCATGTTCATCCACTTAATCCATAATCCACGTACTAATTTCAAATTCAAATTATCCACGATTTTCACTATCTTTTTGAATTTCCACTGTCCACTATCACTTTTGAAATTTCCACTTTCTCCACTATTATTTTGAATTTCCATGATCTCCACTCGTAGATTCACTAAAACTTTATCTTCCTAGAGTTTTGTAGAATATCTTCTAAGTCTTCATTTTAGTCGAACACTTATCCTTTAAGTCTTGTAAAAACTCGAACACTTATCTGTAACTTTTTGAGTTTTTGCACTTGCAAAACACGTGACTGAACATAGAAAACTTATCTGTTTATTAGTCATTTTATAAAACTTGAACAGTTATCTATCCATGCGTATAAAAACTCGAACAGTTATCTAACTCTTCGATTTTCATTATCGAATGCACATGGAAAACACGTGACAACTTAAAACATTAAAAACACACGTGTAGATAACTTAACTATACAAGTTTTTAACATAACTATTCGACTAAATTGAAACGTTAACTATCCGAAAGTTTAATTGGCTGAAATTCTAACTATCCAAAAACTTTAACTATTCGAAAATCTAACTATCCAAAAGTTAACTATCCGAAATTTTAAATGAAACTTTCAGATAACTTGTCAACATTTAATTACATGACTATTATACTTAGAAAATATTATTTATACTTATTTAAAAACTTTAATAAAGCATTTATCATCAAAACAAAATTACTAACAAATAAGTTCTAGGGCAACTTCATTATTTGGCCTAATTTTTCTTTCCCTATTTACAACAATCTCAGTAGCTACCCGTATTCTTGTTTCCATTATTTCAGGTATTCTGATATTTTAATCTACCAAAAATTTTGTAGAAAAGAAGAGGTCAGCCTCTACCTTTTCTAGTTGTTTCTCTCTGGTCATGTTTCTGATTTTCTATCTTGAATGCCATTCCTCTGACTCTCTAAGAAATTTGGTAGTGTCAATCTGATCCTAGAAGTTTTACGTCATCTTGGTCTTTGTTGTGTTATTGAATGGAATAGAACGACTCTGATATTTATTATTCTAAGTTCTAAATGATTTTTGCAGATAATGCCTCTAAATCCTAAGTTTTAGTCTAAATAAGCCCTAAGTTTTTAGTAGGTAATCGGGTCATTTCTTACGCAATCTATCGCTACTAACACGTACTACTTCATGGAGTTATAGTTAACTCAATGGAGTAAGTTCGTTGAGTTAAGCTTAACTCAACGAACCTCTCGTAAAGTTATAACTAATAAAAATAATTATAATAATAATTTTTATTTGGTCAACACTAAAGAATCTTTGGTCTAATCGACTCTTAATTTTACTATTTCTTAACTTCGGCCAAACCATTGTACTTCCTCGGTTGAAACGAAATTACACTTTTTCTTTTTAGACTCAATTGAATTGATACTATGTTTTAGTCAAATAGACACTTTTACTCAATATAATATATATATATTTTTTCTTTTTTTTTTAGTTTTAGTTAAACTAATGGATCCTTTCAATGTGACCATTACAATATTTTTCTTTTATATATGCTTCGGTAAAATCGATAATTTCTTTCGGTTAGACAATTATTATATTAAAATAATAATAATAATTTATATATATATATATTAACATATATTTTTACTTAATAGGACGCGAGTAGTCTTCTACTCTTACTTCTTCTATAATTCCAAAGGAACTTTTTGGAAATTTCAAAATAGGTCTAAGTCTTTGTCCATTTACTTTAAATATATTCTAATTTTTAGGATTTTCAATTTCAATATCTCTATAGGAATAAATATTTCAAATTATGTAAGGTCCTGCCCATCTAGATCTTAATTTTCCTAGATGGTTATAAAGTTTAGTCATGTAAAGATATACTTCTTGTCCTATTTCAAAAGTTTTTGAAATAATTTTCTTATCATGCCAAAACTTCATTTTCTCTTTTTCTTTTACAATTTTTGAATAAGCTTCATTCCTAAATTCTTCTAACTCAATTAATTGCATTTTTTATTTTCAAAAGCTTGATTTAAATTAGTGTTTAGAGTTTTTAATGCCTAATAAGCTTTATGTTTAATTTCAGTTGGTAAATGGTGTAGGATCGTATGGCTACACAAGAGGGGGGTGAATTGTGTATTTTTAGTATTTTCTAAAATATAATTGAAACTTTAAAACTCAAAAACAAGTCGAGACATTGTTTTCATAAAATCATTTTTATTCAAGGTTTCAATTACAATATATAATTCAATTCTCCTCAGAAATTGTAGATGCAATTATTTTTCGATACCATGTATCATCTAAACAATTTCATAACTACAAACAGAGAAAACTAATTTGCGGAATTTAAAACTTTTCTCCCTGTTTGAGATCTTTCTTCTTCTTCTTTTTCTTCTTCAGCAATTCTTCAGTGACGAATATCTTATCTTTTTATGCTTCACTGAATTTGCTTCCTTCTGATACTTCAAATCTTTAGTGATGAAAATCTTACCTTTTTATGCTTCACTGAATTTGCTTCCTTCTGATACTTCAAATCTTTAGTGACGAAAATCTTACCTTTTTATGCTTCACTGAACTTTCTTCAACTTGAGAGATTTTCCCTGAGAAGGTGTTTTTGATCCCTGAAAAAGATTTTTCTTTTGGTGTGCAGGGATGGTTTGATCCTTGAAAAGATTTTTCTTTTTGTGTGCAAAGATGAATTGATCAACGAGAATTCTATGCCTTTTATACTATATCTTCATTTCATGTATATCCTTCACGTTTAACCACCACTAGTTTTCCACTTCTCCACGTCTTTTCTTTTTCCTTCATCGAAACACACACGTTCTAACCCACATTTATATTTCGAATTTTCTTTAATCATCAATCCTAGATCTCTGAAAAATTTCCTGCAAAATAAACTTTCTCGTCCAAAAGTTTTTCATCAATGTAATAAGAAGTCGTTACTTTAATGTTAACTAAACGAGTAACACAAGTATATATATAACTTAACGTTTCTAACTTAATGTTTCTAACTTAACGAGTTCCTCATGTGCCATTTCACGTGACAAGTACTGTAGCTAACTCAACGAACTATGTCTGTGGTGTTATGATAACTCAACGAACCTTCTCCGTTGTGTTATGATAACTCAACGAACCATCTCCGTTGTGTTATGATAACTCAAGGAACCAGTAATAAACAAATGTTTTTATAATAAGAATTTTACCACGTGCAAAAATAATACCTTAAGTTTATAACGCTAACCTAACGCATTGCCTTAGTGTTCAATATAGCAACTCAACGCGTTTAGTTATGTTAACTTAACGAGTTAAACATGTGCACCTCACGTGATACAATACAACATTCGTAACTTATAATTTCACCACGTGTATAACACTAACTTAACGAGTTATCACGTGACCTATTTTAACCTTTAAGCCTCTAACTTAACGAGTTCTCACGTGACCTCTATACAAACAAAACTCTAACTTAACGAGTTGTCTAAACGTGCACTGTTCATGATACAGAAGATATAACATTAAAGCATATCATGCTTTTCAATAAAAACACACGTTAACTTAACGTTTAGCTAAATGAGAAATTAATGCAACGAAACGACTAGTTATTAAGTTCAAATCCAATACAGACAAGTATTTATATTAGTAAGCTTTTTCTATATTAATTGATGATTTTAATTTCTTTTCACAAGCAATAGTAATTGAGCAAATATGATTATTTTCATTCAGCACACATCATCAAAACAAAAATACTCAACAAATGACAACTTTTTCCATATACTATCCTAAAAGGTGATATACCTAAGCTTGTTTTATAAGCAGTTCTATAAGCCCAAAGTGCATCTATTAATCTCTTAACCCAATCTTTTCTAGTAGGATTTACTAATTTTTATAAGATTAACTTAATTTGTTTGTTTGCACTTTCTACTTGTCCACTTGTTTGCGAATGATATGATGTTGCTATTTTGTGATTTACTTCATATTTCTTCATTAAGGCTTCAAAATTTCTATTATAGAAATGAGTTCCTCTATCACTAATAATAGCTTTAGGTATTCCAAATCTAACAATTATATTAGTTCTTATAAAATGTATTACCACTTTGTTGTCATTAGTTTTTGTAAGAATAACTTCTATCCATTTAGATACATAATGCACCCCCAACAATATATAATTTAATTGATTCGACATAGGAAATTGACCCATAAAATCTATTCCCCACACATCAAAGATTTCAACCTCAAAAATAGGATTATGAGGCATCATATTCCTCTTTGATATCCTTCTTATTTGTTGACATCTTAAACAACTTAAGTAGTATTTATGAGCATCTTTAAATAGTGTTAGCTAATAGAATCCACATTATAGAATTTTGATAGTAGTTTTCCTTGAACCAAAATGACCTCCACATGCTTGGTCATGGTAGAAAGACAATATACTCTGGTATTCAATTTCTAGAACACACCTCCTTAAAAGTAGATTAGGGCATTTCTTAAATAAGTATGGTTCTTCCCAATAGTAATATTTCACTCTTAAAAAGAACAATTTCTTATCCTATCTATTCTAATATTTAGGTGTTAAACCTTTAACTAAGTAGTTAACTATATCTGCATACCAAGGCATTTTGTTTATCGTCATTAATTATTCATTAGGAAAATTATCCTTAATTTCAATGTTTCATTTTTCTATTTGTAATCTTGATAAATGGTCTGTTACTACATTCTCACATCCTTTTTTATCTTTAATTTCTAGATCAAATTCTTGCAGTAATAATATCCATCTGATCAACCTAGGTTTAGTCTTTTTCTTTGCTATTAGGTGTTTTAAAGTTGAATGATCTGTGTATACTATCACTTTAGCTCCAATCAGATATGATCTAAAATTTTTTAAGGCAAACAAAATAGCTAATAATTCTTTTTTAGTAGTTGTATAATTAACTTGAGCATCATTTAAAGTTTTGCTTGCATAATGAATCACTCTAGGAGATTTTTCTATCTTCTATCCCAACACTGCTCTTACAGCAAAATCAGATGCATCACAAATTAATTCAAATGGATGGCTCCAATTAGGTGCTTGTATTATAAGAGTTGAAATTAAGCTAGTTTTAACCTTGAAAAATGCTTCTTTGCAATTCTTATCAAAGTTAAATGGAACATCTTTTAATAGATTAGTTAAAGGTTTAGCTATTTTGCTAAAATCTTTAATAAATCTCTTATAAAATCCTACATATCCTAGAAATGATCTAATATCTTTTACTGATTTAGGTTCTGGTAGATTAGAAATTACTTCTATCTTAGCTTTATTTACTTCCAACTCTTTCTTTGAAACGACATGTCCCAAGACTATTCCTTGTTTAACCATGAAGTGACATTTTTCCCAATTTAGAACTAGATTCTTTTTCAAACAGCATTTTAATACTTGTTCTAAATTGTTTAAACACACTTCATATGAAGTTCCATATATAGTAAAATCATCTATAAATATTTCTAAAAAATCTTCAATCATTCTAGTGAATATGCCTTGCATACACCTTTGAAAGGTGGTTGGTGCATTGCATAATCCGAATAGCATCTTCTTAAAAGCATAAGTTCCATTAGGACATGTGAAAGTTTTCTCTTGATCCTCTAATTCTACTGGAACTTGGTTATATCTTGAATACCCGTCTAAGAAACAAAAATATTCTTGTCCTACTAATTTCTCTAGCATTTGATCTATAAAAGGTAAGGGAAAATGATCTTTCTTAGTCACAACATTCAGCTTTCTATAGTCTATACACACTCTCCAGCCTGATTGAATTCTAGTAGGTATCAAGTCCTGACTTTCATTCCTAATAACTGTTAATCCTGATTTCTTGGAAACTATATGGATTGGACTAACTTATGAGTTGTCAAAAATTGAATAAATTATGTCATTATCTAACCATTTCACTATTTCCTTCCTAACTACTTCTTTAAGGTTTGGATTTAATCTCCTCTTAGGAATTCTAACTAGTTTAGCATTCTCTTCTAAATATATATGGTGACAGCATAAAGTTGCACTTAACCATTTTATATCAACCATAGTCCATCCTATTGCTTCTTTATAAGTTTTTACTACATCTTTTAATTTAGATATTTGATCCTCCTTTAAATCTGATGTAATAATGATTGGACATGTTCATTTTTCTTCTAGAAATATATAGGTCAATTCAGAAGGTAAATGTTTTAAATCTAAATGTTGACCATTAGAAGCTAGAGCTCCTAATTTAACATTTTTATCTTCGATATTAAACTCTTCTTGATCTCCTTCTACATCTATTGTTTCACTTACTTCTAAAGTTTCAGAATCTAATTGCTTATTTAATTCTTCTTGAATCACATCGTCTAGCATATCTCCTTCATCCTCTAGAAAGTCTATAGTATGTAAGGACATTTTTAACTCCTCACCATTTCCTGGTTTGAAAATATTTAATTGAGTTTCCTCATTACCATATGCTAATTTCATCACTCCATTTTTACAATTTATAATAGCCTCCGATGTTGCTAAAAATGGTCTTCCCAAAATTAAAGATGTATCATAATTCTAATGCTTAATTTGTTGGGAATTCAAAATCACAATATCAATAGGATATATGAAGTTTTTGACTTTAATTAAGATATCTTCTATTTTTCCTCTAGGGTGTCTTATACTTCTATCTACTAATTAGATGATAGTCCTAGTAGTGATTAAGCCTTCTAATTCTAAGGATGTAAATATATATCACTAAGCATAACATTTAGACTTGCACCTAGGTCTATTAAGGTTCTTTCCAAAATGGTATTTCTTATGGTGCATGATATAACAAAGATTCCTAGATTAGATAACTTTTTAGAAATTTGTGGCGAAACTAGAGAACTACTTTGCTCAGCTAAAAAGACTTTTCTTAAAACTTTTCACTCTCTTTTCTTAGTACACCAATCCTTAAGAAATTTAGCACAAGGTTACATTTTCTGCAATAAGTCTAACAAAGGAATGTTAACTTATACTTTTTCAAAAATTTCTCTAATTTTTTCTTATTTTTTAGGAAATGTTTGTTATAATCTTTTAGGATAGGGTGCTAATGATTGCAACTTACAAGATTCTTTTTCTTTTATTTCATTCTTTTGATTATTTTTAGTCTCATTTTCAGATTTAGATTTTTTTCATTGATTTCTAAGTTTTCAGATATTACTTGTTCATTTTCATTTTGAATTTCTTTCTTACCTACCTTCACATTACTTTCTTTTTGAATTTTTGGTGGTATATCAGTTCTAGATTTTAATGTTATACATACATCTTCTAGATTTTCATTACTTTCATGATGTTCTTGTATTTCATTTTTATGATTTTGATCTTCTATTGTTTCCAGTTTTAAATTACATTCTTTAAATTCTATTTCATTGGTATTTTCTTTTGTTTGTATGTTTTGCAAATTATGTAGATCTTCAACACTAAAGTTTTCATTTGTATTTTCATTTTGCATCACTTGTAATTTGATTGTAAATTCATCTAGTGCTTTTAGCTTTCTTTCCAGATCATTTAGTCTCATTGCATTCAATTTTTAATCAATTTTCATTATGGTTTTCTTAGTTTCATAAATGATATCAATTTTAGGTTCTGAATAATCTTCCCTATAATTCAGTTGGTTGACTTCTTGTTGCTGATACATGTATTATTCTAGTTTGTCCAAGTTTTGCTCTAAACTATTCTCAAGTCTGTCATACCTAACCCAAACTTCCTTGTCTCTCGACATATTACTTGTTCTAAATTGACATTAGTTGGGTAAACTATGAGATTCTCATACTCAGTTCTATTATATTGGATATAATTCATTTATTGTTCATGTGATTTAACCATCTGCAATCGTCTTAGTTTCAAACAATCAGCAATGTCATGCCCTTCCCAATTGTAGAATTCACATATTCTAACTACATGTTTCAGAAATCTTTGGGCATAAGCATATGTCATATTCTCATTTATATAAAAAAAACACAACACTTCCTCTGATATTAAAACAAAACAGCTCTCATAGTTGCTTAGCTTCTCAATCCCTGACAACGGTGCTAGAAAACTTGTATAGTTGTGAAAAGTTAAATCAGAACTTGTCTATTTAGACAACTTGTTTGATTTGCTTTTATACATATATTAATAAATTCTTTTAGGGTAAACAAACAACTTTTCATACGAATTAGATATTAAGTCCAATTTGTATTTTTTAATTGCAAGTGCATAGTGTCTATTGTATTTGTGTGCAAGTACATGTTGATCTCATAGAGATTGAGTAAGAATTATGTACTATTTTGATTTTTATAATTAGAGTTTTATATGTGTTCAATTAAGCTCTTTGTTGATTTATAGTTAACTCAACAAACTTAGTTCGTAGAGTTATAGTTAACTCAATGGACTTTCCTCATGAACTTAAGTTAACTCCATGAGCCTACTTAGTAACTTCCAATTAAATGTTGCTATTCATAGAGGAATTCGATCATCCATTACGTAGTTCCACAGAATGTAAATAACATTAATTAAGTTTTTTAATGTTAGTTAGTCTGAGATTTATCATTAATTAATACTAACATTCAAATATTTCGAATAGTAACCATTAAGATTTTTTAGTATTCTATATGAATCAATTTCAGTAATCAATAAAAGTATTTTCTATTTTCTAAATCAACTAAACATAAAATATTCATAATACTAACAATGATAACATTAATCACGATACAAAATAAACAATACAACACATAAATACTACTATAAATAGAGATAATTAGTTTTTTGATATTTTTGTTTTCATATGTTCTTGAAGATGAATGAAAGCTGAAATGTAAAAATTCTCTATCAACAATAAAAACTTCTGTAACTACATGTGATGCGATTACACCATTGAAAACTTAATCACTTACAATCATGCCTCCTTTCCCTATAGAATTGTGAACTAGGACTTGTAAGTTGATCTCCTATCAGTATATTAGCATTAATTTGAAACCAAGGCTAGACGCTTGTTTGGGGTTGTTAAGTTAAATCTTAAACTTGTTTAATTTGCTTTTATGCTTATATCAATAATTACTTTTAGAAGTAAACAAACAACCTTTCACACAAATTAGATATTAATTCCAATTTGTATTTTAACTGCAAGTGCACAGTGTATATTGTATTTGTATGCAAGTACAGGTCGATCCCATAGAGATTGAGTAAGAATTGTGTACTATTTCTATTTTTATATTGGAGTTTATATGTATTCAGTTAAGCACTCTATTGAGTTACAGTTAACACAACAGACTTAGTTCGTTGAGTTATGGCTAACTTAGTAGATTGACCTTGTGGACTTAAGTTAATTCTACGAGCCTATCTTTCCAGTTAAATACTATTATTTACAGAGGAATTTGGCCAACCATTGGGCAGTTCCATAGAATGTAAATAACATCAATTAAGCTCTTTAATGTTAGTTAATATTAGATTTATCAAAAAGCAACACTAACATTTAGATATTTCAAACAGTAACCATTAAAATCTTTAAGTATCTGGAACGAATCAATTTCAGTAAACAATAAAACTATTTTCTATTTTCTAAATCAAACAAACATAAAACATTCATAATACTGACAATGATAACATTAATCACGATACAAAACAAACAATACAACACTTTAATGCTAAATGTAAACACATATAATTTGTTGTTTTTGGTATTTTTGTTTTGATATGTTCTTGAAGATGAATGAAAGGTGAAATGTAAAAATCTCTAATGACAACAAAAACTTGTCACTACATGTAATGCGATTACACCACTGAAAACTTAATCACTTACAATCTTGCCTCCTCTCCCTATAGAATAGTGAATCAAGAATTGTAAGATGATCTCCTCTTCAGCATATTGGCATCAACCCGAAACCAAGGCTAGAAGCTTTATGATCTCCTAAGATATGAGTTGATGCTTGGTGAAAATGGCTTCCCTTCTTGCGACGTAATCACTCATCATAGTGGTTGTCAATCATCATGTTTGGCTCGGAATCGACCTGACATCAGGAAAGTATCCTCACAGACCTTCGATGGTTGGTGATTTTAGTGGTGGTGTGGAGCTTTAGGGAACTTCCGACGCTTCCTACAGTTAGCACGGTTCTCCACCTTTACTCACACACTTTCTTCGACTTTCTCCTCTTCTTTTATATTTCTTTCTGTGGTAACTACTTCTGCTTAGATGATCGGTTGGATTTCCTTCATTCATATCAACGATGGTGATTTCTTCTTCATTCTATGAGTGAATTCCTGCGTGAAATGTGTAATCGTGGTTTTCCTTCAAATTTCCTGTTTCTGCAACTACTATAGTGGCATATTAGAAAATAAATGGTCTGTGGAGTTACAGATAACTCAACGGACTTACTTTGTTGATTTAACTATAAAACACGTGTAATAAAGAAATAACTTATAAGCTTATAACACTAACACAATGTGTTACCTTAGTGTATATTCAAGTAACTTTACGTGTATAGTTATACTAACTTAATGAGTTATACATGTGCAGTTCACATGACATAATAAAGTATTTAAATTTAACACGTGCATAATTCTAACTTAACGAGTTCAAATATTTTGGATACTTACACACCTAAATGTCTGATGCTTAGATGCATTTCGGATAGTTAATAGATAACTTACTGAACATTCACTTAAGTCATGCATTATGGTTTCAACATGTGTATTCTAGGAAATAAAATATTCTTTAAGCATTTAAAACATAACTGTCTAGTACATGCAATATAACTCTCCGAAATAACAAAAAATTCGGATACTTAGGAATTTCAAAGCCTGTAATTCACTAACAGTTCAGAAATATACTTAATTAAAGTTAATTCCTTGTAATTATGCAGATTTCTTCATTAAAGCATATAATAGTGTAATTATAACATAATGGCTTAATTCTCAGATGATAAGCTAAATATTATGCAATTAACCATCATTTAACCCTTAATATTATGCACTTTTTCATTCTAAACACTTCCCCCATACTTAAATTTTGCTAGTCCCTTAGCAAACTACTAAGATTTAACTAGTTGGTCTTTCTAAAGTGTTAGAATTAATTCTTCATTTTGTATCTTCTTAAGAATACATAAATTAGATTACTATATAGATATTCTGAATTTTTCAGTAATTTGTTTTAACATTGTTTTCTCCTCTTCAACCTGCAAATATATTTAAAACATATGTAAATTACATACAAAATATATTAGCATCATATAGGTATTAATTATATTATCATTTTTCTTCTTCTTTTCAAACATCTGTTATCCTGAATTTTCCAATATGATTTCCAGAATAAATTTCAACTACATACGAATTAAAACACAATCCAATTCATTATGATTAAAACAAGTAGAATAATGAATTGTATCTCAAACAAACAACTTCAAAAGTCTATTCTAGATTCATACTTCAATAATCTTAGATAACAGAAAATATACTTGATTCAAAAGATTTATATATTTCACAAAACACTTTTATCTTTTCAGAACAGTATATGCATATTTGTACTTTAAAAGTTAATTTGAAAAGCTTGAATCATACAAGAGCTTTCTAGTGTACCCATATATCGAGCTTTCAGTCAACAATCCCATATCTGATCAGGATCTTAGGTTGCTAGATTTAAAGACTCCTTTTTCAGGTCAACAATCTTTACATACCTATCTGCTCAAGTACAAAAGGCTTGTGATCAAACAAGTCAATAAACTCTCAAAGTTTTTTTTTTTTCTTTTTCAACACAGTATATATACGTATTTCATTAATACAGATGTAATAAAATACAAATCTCATATAATCCTGCTTTTATTTTTTACTGAAATATGAATCCATATCAATAAGCTCATACTTTTTCTATAGTTTAATAAGATTTACTCATAAATCATTCTACAAGTTTAATCAATCAAATTAAATGTATCCTTAATCATATGTATTTCATTTAATCCAAAAATCAACATTTCAGCTCTTTTAGGATTTCAGATAATTTACTGAATTTCAGTTAAGTATTCTGATTTCTTTTTAAAATCGTGAAACTATTAAATTCATAAAATTCAACAAAAACATAAGATACTATATCTAGATTTGTATTAATAGTAAAATTATGTAGCATCTTATATAAGATTCTAAATATAACATTTAAGCAGTTACAGTTCTTAAAAATTTGACAGTCTCAATTATCAGATAGTTACAGTAAATTCATACAAAATTTTCAATTTCCAAAGAACTTTGCAGCACCATTCTAATTCCTCTAATTAACAAAATTACTTGCCTTTTAATCTAATTACCTTCCCCCATACCTACATTTTGCATTGTCCTCAATGTAAAAGATTTTGCAGTAAATACAGTAAATGTTAGTAGGCATGAATATTGTTTCGTTGACTTAGCACCTAACTCAACGAACTTAATTCGTTGAGTTAATGAATAACTCTACAAACTGAGTTTAAATGTAAATTCAGGATAAGTAATCAATTACATACCTTGTTCTTTTGTATCTCCTTCAATATCTTTTGATTTTTGATTCTAAAAAACTTTTCATTTACAAATAAAAGAAGAATATATAACAAAATAACAACTTAACAACAAAACATATATTGTTAAATCAGTGTCTTGTGTGGAACCCAGACTCCTATGCCTTTGGTGGCTCACAAGCAAGCTAGTTGGTTTCCCAGAACAAATACCAACAAATTGGATTAATATTTTGTTTATTTTTTTTCTTTTCTTTTTATAAAATAAAACAAAAACTAAAAATTTTCTTTGTTCTCTTTTTTCTAAAAATAAATGTTGAATACACACAACATTAAAAGTACAAAATCAGAGTTTAAGAACATGATTGAAAAGTAGTAACAAATGGAATAAACGTGTTAGTCCATGCAAACTTTTTAGGCATAATTCTTATTGCTATTAATTCTATTTTAATGCAATTCGTTTTCCTTTTTAACTTGTAAACTTGTAGTATGTTATCAATACTAAATATAAGTGTATTTCTATTAATGAATTGAAATGCAAAAAAGGAATCCTTTTATGTTCCAAGATAATGTAGTTGTTTCTATTTCTACATATATTTCAATATATTCATCTTCCCACTTCCATTCATTTAGGTCTTTCATAATCCATATTTGAAATTTCATCAATTCATCCCACCATCTTATCAAACATAAAGTAGGATCATCATATTCATTATACCACATTCCTAATTGAATTTTATCATATTTTGTAGACAGTGGTTTAGCTATATCACTCGGTGTAGGCAATATTTCTATAAAGTCATCATCATAACTATCTATGCTTATTATGTATAAATCAGATCTAAATGCAACTGATATATCTAACACTAAATATATATATCCATCAAGTATGACATTTATGCTGTTAATTAATGCTTTCTATCCTAGATATATCATAGTATTTTCAGTCCAAGATCTATTTAGAAAATTATACACACTTAAGCATAAATCTTCATCCCAATTTCTAGTTGGTCTCCAGTAACACAATTTTTCCAGAATGGTCAAATTTTTATCAGAAAATGTTAAAGCTAACCCACAACTTTCAATTGGTACTTCAAATCTATTAGGCCTTCCTATATTCCATTCTTCTCTAGTGATAGGATTTCTAATCAACATATCGGGTAACAGAATTACATACCTTGGTTTGGTTCTGTAAATAATTAATCCTTCATCTATCCCCATAATATGATCTATTCCTTCTAATGTATTGGGTGAAATTCCAATATTTTCTTCCATATACAGATATTCATAGCTGATTGAACTATGATTAAATGACTTCTATAAAAATCCAACTTCAATCTTTGTCATTTTTGCAGCTTATAGTCCATGAAAATATTTTTCTCTAACATAGTTTTTAATCTCTTTTGATACACAACACAATCTACACAGATCTTTAGCTAACAAGTTACCCAGTACTTCCCTTAGTGCATCCAGTGGTAATTTAATCAATTCCATTTGTTGTGATTATGTATACATAAACAAAAATTTAACAGAGATAAAATTAACATAACTACTTACTTACCCTCATGGAGTTAGGTCATAACTCAATGGACTAAGTTCATTGAGTTAAGTAATAACTCTATGATATTACTAATTATAATTAAACTTATATAAATTTTCTTTTTATATTTTTTTATACTTACTATATTATACATAATTACTTTAGTTATATAGCTTCATTCAGCATCCCTCCCATAGGAGGTATCAATTTCATTAACAGTTCTGTTGACAGGGTTAGGTACTGCTTGCATTGGCAATCCTCTAGTAGGTCTAACTTCTATTGATTCCTTCTGTCTAGGGGGTATATTTCTATTCATATTTTGATTTTGAATGGCAGCATTTCCAAATACAAGATCTAGATGATTGTTTAATTGTTGAATTATCTTTTCTAACTTCTCTATTCTAGATCCTTGTTCAATTAATGTTTCATAACTTATATTTTTGTCATTTATATTTTCTCCTCCAAGATAGATTCGGGTGATTTCTCTAATTAGGGTTATAAGAATTTCCAAAGTTATCTTTCTGGTTTCTAGCATAAATAATATCTAAATCATTAATGTTTGAATTCTTTTCTACTAGTTTTTGATTTAATGATAACTCTTCTATTTTCTTTGTTAACTCAGTTAATTTAACTTCAAGCATAGTGTTTGAATCTATTTCATGCATTCCCCTTGGTAATATTTTTTTATCTGTATTAGCTTCAGCCAAGTTTTCCCACTGTGTAGTTCTTTTTGCAAAGTTTTCTAAGTATGCCCATGCTTCTTCACTACACAGTTTTAAAAATCCATTCTGACAAGTAGATTCTAATAAAGATTTCGTTGAAACATCTATGTCTTCATAAATTATACCTATTAATTGTGCTTTACTCATTACATGATGTAGACATTGAGTTAGTAAATCTTTAAATCTTTCAAAATATTTCCAAAATGATTCTCCCTGTTTTTAGCTACACATTAATATTTTCTTTTTCTTTTTAATCGTTTGATGTGCTGGATAATATTTTTCTAGAAAAATAGAGCAAAATTCAGTCTATGCAGAAATTGAATCAAGCGATAGAGTATATAACCATCTCTTAGTTGTGTCTTTTAAAGTAAAAGGGATATATCTAAGTTTAATAGCATCAATACTCATGTTCGGCATTTTCATCATTTGACAAACTTCATTAAATTCTCTAAGGAAATAATAGGCATTTTCTCTTTCTAATCCATGAAAGTGTGGCAATTGACTAATATAATTAGATTTCAGTTCAAACCTATCTCCCTCAAAGTTTGGCAATCGAATACATAAAGGTTCATCAACTAATTCAGGATATAGAATTTTCCCTAATGGTTTTTCTACTGAGCAACCATATCTTCATTCTCTTTTAAAGAAAGGTTAGCTACACCCTTAAGGATTTCGTTAAAGTCCAATTCAAAAAATATTTCAGTATGCCTTTGTGTTGAATAATCTTGTATAGGTGTTCTTACTAATTGTTTAGTGTTAGGAGAACGAATCCATGTGCTCATAAACTCTTAACATAAAGTAAAATAGCAGAAGATTAAATGCATATCAGTCTAACACTTTGTTTTCAATGAATAGTTGTTGACAGATGAAGTTGAATCAACTACTTCTCCTTCCAGTTCCCCAACGAATTTTCTTTTCTTTCCTTAAGTGCTTGTAACTTGTAAATAGCATTCTGTTCTCTATTTATAATGCACGTCCATAAAGCAAATGAATCTCATTGCAAGAATGTGTCTTGTAAAGTGCAGTATGGTTCCTAATTTTATGGATACGTGTTTCACTTCTAATTTCAAATTTTAGTAACCGCTAAACCCACAAAGTTTAGTTTGTGGCTAAAAGAATAACCGTTCAGCTTAATCTACGAACTAACCTCATTGAGTTACAGTTAACTCAACGGACTAGTTTCGGTTACTATTTCTAACTCAACGAACTAACCTCGTTGAGTTACAGCTAACTCAACGGACTAGTTTCGATTACTATTTCTAACTCAACGAACTAACCTCGTTGAGTTACAGCTAACTCAATGGACTAACTTCATCACTTATTTGCTAACTCCACGGACTAACCTCATTGAGTTACAGTTAACTCAATGGACTTATTTCGTTGAGTTAACACTTAGTAAATTTCTAAAACTTACTCCTCGTATTAACTTCTATATATATATTTTTTTTTCTTTGTTTGCATTTTGTCAATTTAATTAAAGTTAAATACATGTCATTAATATAGTGTTTTAATGTAACTCATTTAAATCTAAACATTATATGCATATTTAACTTACATTTCATTTCCTGTTATGTAGAATTTACTTTTTACTTTTTAGCATATAGATATATTCAGGCATTAACCAATTATCATGCATTTAACCACATCATTTATAAAATTTGTAAATCTTTTAAATAGTCTTGCACATCTTTAAATAGTTATATAATATTCAATACAGTTCTCAATTATATCATTCATTCTAAAACATGAATTCAAAAACATCTGAAATTCAAACATTCATTTATATAAATATTGTTTTATAGTACAAGCAATTAGAAATTTTTAATATAAGTAGATGAACAATACATTTTAATCTTTCTTCCTAAGTTCATCTACTTCCTTTCGAAGCTTTTCTAATTGTTGCTCTAATTGATTTATATGTTCTATAGCTCTTGTAATATCTCCAGAAGGTACAATCATCTTAGCAGCAGCATAATTTCTGTATTCTTTCATTGAAATGACTCTAGATCTTATCCTTTTAGACGTCCATTTCGTGAAATCAATACTATCCACCATTAGTAGTGGAATCAGATCTCCATAAAATAATTTCTTCTTTACTGCTCTCAGTTTAGAGATAAATACTGCAGACCAATTAATTTGAATTCTGTTCACAACTGCATATATGGCCCAAATTGACTAAGTTCAATGTCATGGCCTTGTCTTTGATAAACAGTTTTTACCAATATGGTTGCAACCATGTGTGCCTTTCCATTTAAGTACTTCAGTCTATTCAATAATGGCACACTAGGGTTGATGGCTATGCATTATTTAATTTCCTGTTCAGCCCATTCCACTGTAATTGTTTCTTCTAAAATTTCAATTCCTTCATTTCTCAGTCCAAAAATATTGTGGAGAAGCTCCAGTGTTATCTGTACAGCAACTTGCTCCACGTTGAAAATTAATCCACTTTCTCCTTCTCTCAAATTGGCATAAAAGCAGGGCACTATATTTTCATATACTACATGCCCTCTCTATTGAGAAATAAATTACAGTAGACCTTGGAACTCAAATAAGTCCTAAATTTCTTGCATACCATCCTAGTTTACTAGCCTACTGTAAATAATATCATACCCCTTCATCTCTTGATATTTATTATAAGCTTCCTAACTCCAAAAGTGTACTTCATTTAAAATGGTAGCTTCAACCGAGTTAGGAATTTACATTTGTTGCTTTAGAGGGGTTTGTTCTTGAATTTCTTCTTCCATATGCTGAACTTGAATTTGTTGAAAATGCTTAAAAGATTCTTGCATTTTTGCTTCTACTTTTGTCTGTGGTGGAGAGCTGGAAAAACTCTCCACTCTTCTTTCTTGAATCCTCTCTAAAATTTGCTGAAGAGTCTCTCCCTCTTCAATGGAATCTATCGAGTCATTTCTTTCTTGTTCAATATGTACTTATTCAGCTTCTTGTTTAGTTTCTACTCTTTCTTCTTCCTCCTGACTACCAATCTGCATTGTGACTATTCTTTCTGATTCTGTGGGACATTGGGATGGAGTCACAAGCAAATCAGCTTCTGCCCTAATTTCAATTTCTTCTCTTTGTACAGGTTGTAGACTAATTTCAACTTGTTTTTCTTCTTCTCTTTGCTCTTGTTGCTGCTGCTCTTGCTGCTGTTGCTCTTGCTCATCCTCAAATTCAGATAGCAAGTCTACAAAAATTGGCTCTACAAGCCCTACTAATATTATAGGTTCAGGTTTAATCTCTTCTGGAGTTTAAGGCACTATCTCTTTTCCTTTCCTTCTTCTAATTAGCTATGCCTGGTCTTCCTCTTCCTCCTTTGAGATTAAATCTATAAAAATGGGCTTTGCAGGCCCTCGAGCCACAAGTACTAGCTCTTCCTGTTTTACTTTTTCTATACTTACTGGTCTCGAAGGACCAACTTCCATTTTTTTTGCAGCCATTGATCTAGCTACTTCCTAATGTTGCTCTACTTTAATTTTGTATTGGGCCTTCAACTTATCTACGACCATTTTCTTGCAGAGTGCATCATATAGCAAATAAGATTTTGCCACAGCCATATCCTTAGAATTTTCTTGGCTCTTGGCAACTTTGACAAGCTCTGCAAATTCTTTCCATTCCTCTAGCGTCGATGGCCCCAAAAATGTTGATCTTTCTATCAGCCTTGGTAGTGGAATGGATGATCCTAGATGTTGTTCCTTAGGTACTGGTTTTTCAATAGTCGGCTCTACAACTGCAGGTTCTTCAACTGCTTTCCCCTATTACTCCCGCCTAATTTCACCCCTTGCACAACCAGTAATTTCTCGTAAGAACCATAATCTAGCCTTGTGTTGGATCAATTCTAGAGCAACTTCGTTGTTTGGCCTGATTCTTTTTTCTCTGTTTACTGCAACTTCTGTTGCTACTTTTATCCTCATTTCCACAATATGAGGTATTGTAATATCTAAATCTACTAAGACTTTCCTCTAGTAGAAAATATTAGATTCTACCTTTCAGAGTTCTTTTTCCCTAGTCGTGTTCCTGATCTTTTGTCTTGTGTGCCATTCTTCTGATTCTCTAAGAAATCTTGTGGTGTCTATTTCCTCCTAGAACTTTGGCGTCATCTTGTCTTCATGGTGTGATGGAATGGAACGAAATCGCTTTGATCTCTACCGTTCTAAGTTCTAAATGATTCTATGGATAATGCCCCCAAATCCTAAGTTTTAGTATAAATAAACCCTAAGTTTTGGCGAGTAATCGGGTCATTTTCCCATGCAAACTCTCGCTCTCTCACTCACTTCTCTATGGAGTTACAGTTAACTCCACAGACTAAGTTTGTGGACTTAACTACAGTACTTCATTGAGTTACAGTTAACTGAACGAAGTAAGTTCGTTAACTTATCCTAGACTCAATGGAGCAAGTTCATTGAGTTAAGCGTAACTCAACGGACTTTCCATAAAGTTATAATTAATAAAAATACTAATAATAATAATTTTTACTTCTATCAAGACTGAAGAATTTTCGGTCTAATCGACTCTTAATTTTTCAACATTTTAAAATTTTGGTCAAACCGTTATATTCCTCGGTTGAACTGAAATTAAATACTTTTTCTTGTGTGTGTGTGTGTGTGTTTTTTTTTTTTCTTCTGCCAATTGAGTCGATACCATGCTTCGATAAAATCAACATTTTTACTTAATATAATATATAGATTCTTTTTATGTTTTTATGTTTCGGTCAAATCGATGGATCTTGTCGGTTGAACCGCAACGATTTTTTTTCTTTTAATATATGTTTCGGTAAAACTTCTAATTTTTTTCGATTGAACCGTGACTATGTTTAAATAAGGTTTTTTCTTTTTAATGCTATTTAGATAATTTCTTACTAAGTAAAGCTCGAGTAGTCCTCTACCCTTACTTCTTCTATAATTCCAAAGTAACTTTTTGGAATCTTCAAAATAGGTCTAAGTCTTTGGCCATTTACTTTAAATATATTCTGATTTTTAGGATTTTCAATTTCAATAGCTCCATAGGAATAAATATTTCGAATTAGATAAGGTCCTGCCCATCTAGATCTTAATTTTCCTAGATGACTATGGAGTCTAGTCATGTAAAGATATACTTCTTGTCCTATTTCAAAGGTTTTTGGAATAATTTTCTTGTCATGCCAGAACTTCATTTTCTTTTTTTCTCTTATAGTTTTCGAATAAGCTTCATTCCTAAATTCTTCTAATTCAATCAATTGTATTTTCCTATTTTCAACAGCTTAATTTAAATTAGTGTTCAGAGTTTTTAATGCCCAATAAGCTTTATGTTCAATTTCAGTTGATAAATGACAACTTTTTCCATATACTAGCCTAAAAGGTGACATACCTAAGCTTGTCTTATAAGCAATTCTATAAGCCCAAAGTGCATCTATTAATCTATTAGCCCAATCTTTTCTAGTAGGATTTACTACTTTTGCTAAGATTAACTTAATTTGTTAGTTTGCACTTTCTACTTGTCCACTTATTTGCAGATGATATGATGTTGCAATTTTGTGATTTACTCCATATTTCTTCATTAAGGCTTCAAAACTTCTATTATAGAAATGAGTTCCTCTATCACTGATAATAGCTTTAGGTATTCTAAATCTAACAATTATATTAGTTCTTATAAAATGTATTACCACTTTGTTGTCATTAGTTTTTATAGGAATAACTTCTATCCATTTAGATACATAATCCACCCCCAATAATATATAATTAAATTGATTAGATATAGGAAATGGACCCATAAAATCTATTCCCCACATATCAAAGATTTCAACCTCAACAATAGGATTCAAAGGCATCATATTCCTCTTTGATATTCTTCATATTTGTTGACATCTTAAACAACTTAAGTAGTATTTATGAGCATCTTTGAATAGTGTTAGCCAATAAAATCCATATTGCAGAATTTTGGTAGCAGTTTTCCCTGAACGAAAATGCCCTCCACATGCTTGGTCATGGCAGAAAGACAATATGCTAAGATATTCAGTTTCTAGAACACACCTCCTTAAAACTAGATCAGGACATTTCTTAAATAAGTATGGGTCTTCTCAATAGTAATATTTTACTCTTGAAAAGAACAATTTCTTATCTTGTCTGTTCCAATCCTTAGGTGTTAAACTAGTAACTAAGTAATTAACTATGTCTGCATACTAAGACATTGTGTTGATGGTCATTAATTGTTCATTAAGAAAATTATCGTTAATTTCAATATTTGATTTTTCTATTTGTAATCTTGATAAATGATCTGCTACTACATTCTCACAACCTTTTTTATCTTTAACTTCTAGATCAAATTCTTGTAATAATAATATCTATTGGATCAATCTAGGTTTAGTCTCTTCCTTTGCTATTAGGTGTTTTAAAGCTGAATGATCCGTGTATACTATCACTTTCGCTCCAATCAGATATGATCTAAACTTTTCTAAGGGAAACACAACAACTTACAGCTCCTTTTCAATAGTTGTATAATTAACTTGAGCATCATTTAAAGTTTTGCTTGCATAATGAATCACTCTAGGAGATTTTTCTATCTTTTGTCCCAACACTACTCCTATAGCAAAATCAAATGTATCGCACATTAAATCAAATGGATGTCTCCAATCAGGTGCTTGTATTATAGGAGTTGAAATTAAGCTAGTCTTAAGTTTGAAAAATGCTTCTTTGCAATTTTTATCAAAGTTGAATGAGACATCTTTTAATAGATTAGTTAAAGGTCTAGCTATTTTGCTAAAATCTTTAATAAATCTTCCATAAAATCTAGCATGTCCTAGAAATGATCTAATATATTTTATTGATTTAGGTTCTGGTAAATTAGAAATGACTTCTATTTTAGTTTTATCTACTTCCAACCTTTTCTTTGAAACAACATGTCCCAAGACTATTCCTTGTTTAACCATGAAGTGACATTTTTCCCAATTTAGAACCAAACTTTTTTCCACACAACGTTTTAATACTTGGTCTAAATTGTTTAAACACACTTCATATGAAGTTCCATATACAGTAAAATCATCCATAAATATTTCTAAAAAATCTTCAGTCATTCTAGTGAATATGCCCTACATACACCTTTGAAATGTGGCTGGTGCATTGCATAATCTGAATGGTATTTTCTTAAAAGCATAAATTCCATTAGGACTTGTGAAAGTTGTTTTCTCTTAATCCTCTAATGCTACTAACACTTGATTATATCCTAAATACCCATCTAGGAAACAAAAATATTCTTGCCCTACTAATTTCTCTAGCATTTGATCTATGAAAGGTAAGGGAAAATGATCTTTCCTAGTCACAACATTCATCTTTCTATAGTCTAAACACACTCTCCAGCCTGATTGAATTCTAGTAGGTATCAAGTCTTGACTTTCATTCCTAATAACTGTTAATCCTAATTTCTTGGGAACTACATGGATTGGACTAACCCATGAGCTATCAGAAATCAGATAAATTATGTCATTATCTAACCATTTCACTATTTCTATCCTAACTACTTCTTTAAGGTTTGGATTTAATCTCCTCTTAGGAATTTTAACTAGTTTAGCATTCTCTTCTAAATATATGTGGTGACAGCATAAAGTTGCACTTAACCCTTTTATATCTGTCATAGTCCATCCTATAGTCTCTTTATAAGTTTTTACTACATCTTTTAATTTAGAAATTTGATCTTCTTTTAAATATGAAGCAATAATGATTGGACATGTTTATTTTTCTTCCAAAAATATATAGGTTAACTCAAGAGGTAAAGGTTTTAAATCTAAATGTTGACCATCAGAAGCGAGAGCTTCTAATCGAACATTTTCATTTTCTATATTAATCTCTTCTTGATCTCCTTCTACATTTATGCTTTCACTTACTGTAGGATCGTAATGCTACACAAGAGGGGGGTGAATTGTGTTTTTTAATATTTTTGAATATAATTGAAACTTTAAAACTCAAAAACAAGTCGAGACATTGTTTTCATAAAATCATTTTTATTCAAGGTTTCAATTACATTATACAATTCAATTCTCCTCAGAAATTGTAGATGCAATTATATCTCGAAACCATTTATCATCTAAACAATTTCATAACTACAAACAGAGAAAACTAATTTGTGGAATTTAAAACATTTCTCCCTATTTGAGATCTTTTTTCTTCTTCTTCTTTTTCTTCTTCAACAATTCTTTAGTGATGAATATCTTGTCTTTTTATGCTTCACTGAATTTGCTTTCTTTTGATACTTTAAATCTTTAGTGACGAAAATTTGATTTTTTCTACTTCACTAAATTTGCTTCCACCTGAAACTTCAAATCTTTAGTGACATATATCTTACCTTTTTATACTTCACTGAATTTTCTTCCACTTGAGAGATTTTCCCCGAAGAGGTGTTTTTGATCCTTGAAAAGATTTTTCATTTGATGTGTAGGGATAGTTTGATCCTTGAAAAGATTTTTCATTTTGTGTGCAAGGATAATTTGATCAACGAGAATTCTATGCCTTTTATACTGTATCTTCATTTCATGCATATCCTCCACATTTAATCACTACTAGTTTTCCACTTATTCACGTCTTTTCTTTTTCCTTCATCGAAATACACATGTTCTGACCCACGTTTACATTTCAAATTTTCTTTAATCATCGATCCTGGATCTCTGAAAAATTTCCTGCAAAATAAACTGTCTCGTCCAAAATTTTTCATCAGTGTAATAAGAAGTCATTACTTTAATGTTAACTAAACGAGTAACACAAGTATATAGATAACTTAACGTTTCTAACTTAACGAGTTCCTCATGTGCCAATTCACGTGACTAGTACTATAGCTAACTCAACGAACTATCTCTGTGGTGTTACAGATAACTCAACGAACCATCTCCGTTGTGTTACAATAACTCAACGAACTAGTAATAAACAAATGTTTTTATAATAAGAGTTTTACCACATGCAAAAATAACAACTTAAGTTTATAATGCTAACCTAACACATTGCCTTAGTGTTCAATATAGCAACTCAATGCGTTTAGTTATGTTAACTTAACGAGTTAAACATGTGCACCTCACGTGATACAATATAACATTCGTAACTTATAATTTTGACCATGTGTATAACACTAACTTAATGAGTTCGTCTCTTCTTTTACTCACTAACTTAACGAGTTCTCACGTGACCTATTTCAACCTTTAAGCCTCTAACTTAATGAGTTCTCACGTGACTTCTATACAAATAATACTCTAACTTAACGAGTTGTCTAAACGTGCACTATACATGATACAGAAAATATAACTTTAAAACATATCATGTTTTTCAATAAAAACACACGTTAACTTAACGTTTAGTTAAATGAGAAATTAATGCAATGAAACGACTAGTTATTAACTTAGTATAATTTCAGATCCAATACAAACAAGTATTTATATTAGTAAACTTTTTCTGTATTAATTGATGATTTTAATTTCTTTTCACAAGCAATAGTAATTGAGCAAATATGATTATTTTCATTTAGCACACATCATCAAAGCAAAATACTCAACACTTACTTCTAAAGTTTTAGAATTTAGTTGCCTATTTAGTTCTTCTTGAATCACTTCATCTAGCATATCTCCTTCATCCTCTAAAAAGTCTATAATATGCAAGGACATTTCTAACTCCTAAAACTTTTCTAGTTTGAAAACATTTAATTGAGTATCCTCATTATCATATACTAACTTCATTACTCCAGTTTTACAAATTATAATAGCCTTTGATGTTGCTAAGAATGACCTTCCCAAAATTAAAGATGTATCATGATTTTGATGCTTAATTTGTTGGGAATCCAAAATCATAATATCAATAGGATATATGAAGTTTTTGATTTTAATTAAGACATCCTCTATTTTTCCTCTAAGATATCTTATACTTTTATCAGCTAATTGAATAATAGTCCTAGTAGGGATTAAGCCTTCTAATCCTAAGGATGCAAATATATCACTCGGTATAACATTTATACCTGCACCTAGGTCTATTAAGGTTCTTTCTAGAATGGTATTTCCTATGGTGCATGATATAACTGGGATTCCAAGATCAAATAACCTTTTAGGAATTTGTGGTAGAAATAAGGAACTACTTTGCTCTACTAAAAACACTTTCCTTAAAACTTTTCACTCTCTTTTCTTAGTACACCAATCCTTAAGAAATTTAGCACAAGGTGGCATTTTCTACAATAAGTCTAACAAAGGAATGCTAACTTGTACTTTTTCAAAAATTTCTCTAATTTTTTATTGATTTTCATATGTTGGAGAATTTTTCAGAATGTGAATATTCAAACTTAACTTTTTAGTTAGGGATCCATATTGAATATTCAGACTTAGTATTTGAAGACAAAACAAAAGTTGACAATCTTCGAAAGGCCGTTGTAATAGAAAGTGCCTTAGAAGAATTAAAGCAGAAAACTTTTATGGAGTAATTTGAAAAGAAAACAACAATACTTGAAAAGGAGAAACAAAAATGTTATAGAAGAAGGAAAGTCAGAAAAATTATGTCTAAGGAAACAAAGTCTTTTGAAAAAGGAAAATCAGATGAAAATTTATTTCCAAAGGACAATGTATGTTTAGACATTGTACCTTATTATGCATTTGATAAACTCATCAGTTCCGAATACACTGAAACTGATGAAGATAATGAGACTTTATTTTCCCTTGCTAGAAAGCTTGAGAAGAAATACCAGTCAAATATAAGCTTAAGTTTTTCTATTAGTACAAGTCCTGATGATGCAGAATTTAACAAATCAGAGCATTAGGCACCTAACATTGAACAATTTATTGCAGATATAATTGACAATGTTGAGGCAGTAACTAGTTCAAAGGCTGAATTGTCTGGAGTAGTAGATATTGAAATTGTTAAGACTCTAGAAGAGCTAAAAGTTAACTAGCCTTCTATGGAATCTATAGAAGCAGAGTCTGAGAATTCACAACATGAATCAATGGAATTATCTATTGAACAAAATGAACAATTATAGACAGATACACCGACTGTAGAATTTGTGGAAAAATTGTACTCTGAACATTCTATAGAGACTGAACAGATGAATGTTGAGCATATTGACAATGTTCCTAACACTGTTGAAGCTGAAGAATCAAGCTTACCTGAGCAACTTCAAGATGATATTTTGGAAGAGGAACAACATGACATTCATTTTGAAGAAGAGGTTCCTGAAGATGAATTAAATTCTGAATCACGACTTCAGGTATCACCTTCTTTGTGTACAATATTAAAAATTCAAGGTAATGCAATTCATTTTAGATCTGAAGAAGCATTGCAGAAATACAATAATCTGATTACATGTCAGATTCTGCATGCTCATCCAATAAAATTCAAAAATTTGATGGAAATAAGAGATCTTTTTGAGTTTCAAGGCCTCATTAAATTCTTGCTAGTAGGAACGAAATGGAAGTAATACACAGAGCTTATTGCAGCTTTTTATAGCAATCTGGACAAGAATGGAAATTTTCTGAAAACTCAAATAAATAAACAAGAGTTTATATTGTCTCCTGAGTTAATTTTTGAAGTTTTAGGATTAAAGAATGAAGGTGTTGTTGTTACCAACAGATTTGACATAATAAGACAACTGGAATGGAACATTCAGTCTTTATCAAAAATTCCAGATGTATATTCTGAAATGAGATTAATGGAAAATCTGAATGTAGAGGCAAGATTTATTGCAAATATATTGCATGCAAATTTATTTCAGAGAGTTGGACACAATTTGGAAGTCGGTAGAAGCTGTTTATATGCAACTTATGGCCTGTTGAATAGAATTCAAATAAATTGGTTTGATGTTCTTGTCTCAACTTAAGCATATGAGTTCAAAGTTATTTTATGGTGATGCTGTATGTAGAATCCTTGCAAGCCAATTGACTTTATCTGACTGGCCCCCTGAAACTAAAGGCATGAGAGCATTTAGTGTCAAAGATTTGCAAAAATTCTAGGCCATGCATAAACCTCAACGACAACAACAACAACCTGATATAGACCATATACAACAACAACAACAAAGTTATTCAGTTCAAGCAGAACAGCAAACCCAACTACCTCCTGACTTAGATGTAGTGCTTAACGACATCAGAAATGATATTAGGCTTCTAGGAGATAAAATATGTAATGCTATAAGTGATATACTTAGGAGGGGTCGATAACTATTTTTGTTTGTTTCTGAATACAAAATGTAATGTTTGTATTACTTATTTGATTTGATTGAACAATACATTTTTCTATAAACATCTTCAATTATTATTCTTGTTTACAGAAAAAGTTGTTGTAATTATATCTGTTATATATATATATATTCTCTGTAATTATCTTTTTGATTAATGACAAAGGGGGAGAAATATTATAAAAAGATGATTATGGTCTTAATTGCATATATATATTATAAAAGGAGATGCTATTTAAATGGTTATTGTAATCTGACAGATGATAATTAGAAAACTGATACTTATATAATTATTGACATCTGAGAGTTTTAGTTCTGAGAGGTAAAATTTACACAAACAATAGAAATAAGCATAAGTGAACTTAAGTCAACAAACAAGTTTGTTGAATTAAAAGTTAACCCAACGAAGGTGCTTTGTTGAGTTAAACATATTTCATAATTGATTTAATATGGTTTTTTCATCATCAAAAAGGGGGAGATTGTTGAGTATTTTTGTTTTGATGATGTGTGCTGAATGAAAATAATCATATTTGCTCAATTACTATTGCTTGTGAAAAGAAATTAAAATCATCAATTAATACATAAAAAGCTTACTGATATAAATACTTGTTTGTATTGGATCTAAAGTTAATAACTAGTCGTTTCGTTGCATTAATTTCTCATTTGGCTAAACGTTAAGTTAACGTGTGTTTTTATTGAAAAACATGATATATTTTAATGTTATATCTTCTGTATCATGAACAGTGCACATTTAGACAACTCATTAAGTTAGAGTTTTGTTTGTATAGAGGTCACGTGAGAACTCGTTAAGTTAGAGGCATAAAGGTTAAAATAGGTCGCGTGATAACTCGTTAAGTTAGTGAGTAAAAGAAGAGACGAACTTGTTAAGTTAGTGTTATACATGTGGTGAAATTATAAGTTACGAATGTTGTATTGTATCACGTGAAGTGCACATGTTTAACTCGTTAAGTTAACATAACTAAACGCGTTGAGTTGCTATATTGAACACTAAGGCAACGCGTTAGGTTAGCGTTATAAACTTAAGTTGTTATTTTTGCACATGGTAAAATTTTTATTATAAAAACATTTGTTTATTACTGGTTCGTTGAGTTATCATAACACAACGGAGATGGTTCGTTGAGATAGCATCACACCACGGACTTAGTTTGTTGAGTTAGCTACAGTACTTGTCACGTGAAATGGCACATGGTGAACTCATTAAGTTAGAAACATTAAGTTATATATATATACTTGTGTTACTTGTTTAGTTAACATTAAAGTAACGACTTCTTATTACACTGATGGAAAATTTTTGGACGAGAAAGTTTATTTTCAGGAAATTTTTCAGAGATCTAGGACTGATGATTGAAGAAAATTCAAAATATAAACGTGGGTTAGAATGTGTGTGTTTCGATGAAGGAAAAAGAAAAGACGTGGAGAAGTGGAAAACTGGTAGTGGTTAAACGTGAAGGATATGCATGAAATGAAGATACAGTATAAAAGGCATAGAATTCTCGTCGATCAATTTATCCTTGCACACAAAACGAAAAATCTTTTCAAGGATCAAACCATCCCTACACACCAAAAGAAAAATCTTTTTCAGGGATCAAAAACACCTCTTCGGGAAAAATCTCTCAAGTGGAAGAAAGTTCAGTGAAGCATAAAAAGGTAAGATTTTCGTCACTGAAGATTTGAAGTATCAGAAGAAAGCAAATTCGGTGAAGCATGAAAAGACAAGATATTTGTCACTGAAGAATTCCTGAAGAAGAAAAAGAAGAAGAAGAAAGATCTCAAACAGGGAGAAAAGTTTTAAATTCTGCAAATTAGTTTTCTATGTTTGTAGTTATGAAATTGTTTAAATGATACATGGTATCGAAATATAATTGCATCTACAATTTCTAAGGAGAATTGAATTGTATATTGTAATTGAAATCTTGAATAAAAATGATTTTATGAAAACAATGTCTCGACTTGTTTTTGTATTTTAAAGTTTCAATTATATTTCAGAAAATATTAAAAATACACAATTCACCCCCCCTCTTGTGTAGCCATACGATCCTACAAAATCATTTAGTAATCTCATTGGTTTGTTTGCAATTGAATCTTTGGCTAAACTTTGAATGTCCCATCCCAACTAATAAACTTGTTTTCTTTCTGATAATTTAACTCCATTTTTCATACCAAGTACTTGATAAAGTAAATTTGGAGTTAAATATATGCCATTTTCTTGTTTATTGGAAACAAGAATACCTTCTTCCATTGTTAAGTTTGAGTAAATACAACTAATAAGTTCGGGTATAACAAGATGGCCTAGCTGTTGTGGAAGTAGAGTCAACAAGCCTTGAAATTCAAACATTTCTTGTATATGTGTCATCCCTTCAAATTTAACTAGTCTTGAATATAAAACTGTAAAAGTTCTATATGTTTGAAATTTTTCATAACATGAACTATTTCTGATCCATAATAATGTATTTTCGTCTAAACTCTATTCAAGATTAGGTATTTTCCTATCATGATGTTCTGATTTGGGGTTGGTTTCAATATTATCAATAGTATCTATATTTTCAGAGCTTTTAGAACTAGTGGAATTTCTATCAAAGCTGGTATAAATGTCTGAAATATCTGTTATTGTCATGTCAATAATCTGTTGAAATTCTTCTGTTTGTTCTTCTTAAGACATATCAGTAGCAACTGTCTCTGTATCAATCTGTCTATCAGCAACATTTATATCTATGATTGATCTATACAACAACTGTCTCTGTAGGAAAGAATGTTCTATAATAGATTCATTCTATATTTTTGAAATTTCTATACTTAAGACATTGGCAATGTGATATTCAATCTGTAACTGTGTATGTTGTTGATTATATACATTTATCAACAAATATATTATATACTGTAACAGACATAACCATATGTATAAACTGTAGTATAAGAAACTATACCAAAAATCAAAAGTTTCTATTTGAGATACAGTTACAGGAAGAATATCTGTACATTCCTCTTCAGATGAAATATCTTCAACATTCATAGACTCAATGTCTATATCATCAAAAATATCATCAATATTGATATCATCTGTATATGTATCATCAAAATTTCCTACATGTTCTCTTTCCGTAGGAAAAGAATGTGTGCTTGCAGCATGATGTGAAAAATTGTCCATTGTATTAAAAGATACATTATGCACTAATGTGACACAATACCTTAGAGTGTATACTTGTAATCTAATATTTGTCACATCTGCTGGGATTCCTGACACAAATGTTTGTCCAACTTCTACAATGGAACATAGTTTTCCATTTTTCAATGATTCTTCTTTTTGCTGCATTATTCCTTCTACACCTGTAGTTAGTCCAAAATATGCTAATGTCTTTTTCTTTTTCCGACTATATGTCTGCAGTGTTTCTAGTTGTTCAGGAGGTTGTAAAATTTTCTTAATTTCTCCTGTTAAAGGCACCTGTGGTCATGATGGTCCTTCACCATAATGCCTAGGTGGTAATAATGGAATATAGAGTTTTAAGCTCTCAACCTCTGCCATTTTTAGTTGATAAACTTTTTGTCCTTCACTTCGAAGGCCCATTTTCCTAATGGCAGTTTTCTGTTCATTTATATACTATTGAATGTCATTTAAAACAGCTAGGGGAAAATAATGTTGGGAATACAAAGATTCTAATTCTTTGTTTGCATTTTCTATCATTGGTCCCCATTTCTTTCCATAGTAAGTGATAGACTGTACCGATTTTTCAAGTATATGTCTAGAACTTGTAACAACCACAGGGTTAGGTTGTAAAGTTCGTTTCCATAGTTGTAATGTAGAAAGTTCAATCTATTTTAGTCTAAACTGTGTTTCAGCATAATTGCGAATAAACTTCCAACAGAAATTTTTCTCGTCTTGAATAGCTTTTCTAATTTCATGCATTATTTCATTTGTAAAAGCGTACCTTGAGTAGATGTCGTTGATTTCACTTTGCATTTTTTGAAGTTCCAGCTCTCTTTTTTGCACTTTTGTCATTCTACCACGTCCTCTTCCACATCTTGACATTGTCGATTAATCTTTGTTGTGAACTATAGAACTTAGTGGAAGTAAAGATTGTGAAACTACGGTTTTACCAAGGTAGAAACACGAAAGGTTGTCAATAAAACATTTATAACTCTTCAAGATTATAAATGGATAAACAGATTCAATCATTGAAATCATAAATATAAGATCTGTTACTGATAAATAACTCAAGTGCTTACAATAACTGTACGAGTTTTACAACCCATAAAAGCAGAATTCTTAGCGAACTGTTCGTGTAAAGAAAATAACTTCTGGTTAGGTGAAAAGTGAGAAAACTCGAAGACTTATGATAACTATTCGAGTTTTGTGAGCAGTAAAGCACATAATTATACGACAAACGAGAATAGTTATTGTCAGAGATTAAGTCTTTTAGAAAAATATAAGAATATTAAGTTAACTGTTCGAGTTTCTCGAATGGATAGGTGTGAAAGTCAAAGAGTTAAACATAACTATTCAAGTTTCAACTGAGACATAATAAAGCAATGAAATTCAACACGTGCATAATTCTAACTTAAGGTGTTTAGATATTTTCGGATACTTATAAACCTAACTATTCGATGCTTAGATGCATTTCAAAGAGTTACCAGATAACTTACCGAACATTCACTTAAGATATGCATTTAGGCTTTGACACGTGTACTTCAGGAAATAATAAAATATTCTATTGATCGTTTAAAACATAACTATCCGATATATATACAATCTAGTCTTTCGAAATCACAAAAAATTCGGATACCTAAGAATTAAAAAAAACTTGTATTTCATCGATAGTTCAGAAATGTATTGAATTAATGTTAATTTCCTAAAATTATGCAGATTATTTCATGAAAACATATAATAGTTCATAAGAGTTGAATTATTATATGAGAAATTGCTCCCCCTACATAAATGTAGTCTAAAGAATCTATGGCGTACTTAAACTAGGTTGCCAAGCCCTAAGTAGATTTGGCTTTAAAAGGTTAAATAGCTTACTTAAAAAGGATGCTAAGCCTTATATAGATTTGAGTCTCTCTATTTATTTTATTTTTTTATAAATATAAATTAAATACAAAAATAAGTAGTAGATTTAACAATTTAGACTTTCTAGCTTTTATCTTATTCAGTTTACAAAAGATAATTCATAGAGATGTACTTTTAGGAACTTTAAAAGAATTCAAGAATGAGTACACGAACTTAAGAAAATAAATAACGTATATTATGTGTAAAAAAAAAAGATAACAATAAGGAAGAATAACAAAGATTATATGCACAGATTATGGTAGGATTGTTATAACACATTGAAAAATAAGTTAAGCTTGAGTACATTGCCCCCTTTTTTTTTTGTTTATATATATATATATATATTATGTATTACCTCCCACAATATCATTTTTTTACTTGATCACAATCCCTTTCTTAGGGGAAAGATAACCAGTTACTCAATGACAAGTGAGAACAGGTAATAAATTTTTTTTTTTTTAATATAATCTGAATTACTTGCAAAATGAGTTTTCAGTCAGCACATCCCAAACCAGTTGGTTTAAGTGACTAGGGTTTAAGATCCCCCAACGGACTTAATTACTCAAGTAATTGCAGACAAAAAAAGAAATAAAACAAGATAGTAAATTAAATTAGAGGCAATCGCAAGACTTAATTTTTCCAACAGAATGTTAATAACTTTCCTTTAATAAGAAGTACATACTTTCTATGTATTTTCATGTTAAAATCTCTATAATAGCATATACATAAGTAACAAAAATACAATTGGCACTCACATTGAATCAATTTAACTTTTCTTAATTAATCTTTTTTGAATTTTTCTTAAATAAATTGACTTCAATAAAAATCAAAATTTCATAAATTCTTAACTACCAGAAAATGATAATTCGAAAATAGATATTTTGTTTTGTTTTGTTTTTTTTTTTTAAATAATAAAGACATTAAATTCTAAAACTACCTTTATAACAAACCAAAATGCAATGAACAGGATAGTTTAAACATCAGATAACCTACAGATACCAAGTTCTAATCGTAATTTTGAAAAGGTATTTTCATCTAAGGGTTTTGTAAATAGATTTGCTATTTGTTCTGTGGTAGGAACAAAATTTAATACTATTTTTCCTTTTATAAAATTATCCCTTAGAAAATGATGTCGAACTTCTATATGTTTTGCTCGTGAATGTAAGATAGGATTTTTAGATAAACTTATTGCAGAACTATTATCACAGAAAATCTTAGTTGGTTCTTGTCTAAATTAAAATCTTTTAAAGTTTGTCTAATCCACAGGATTTGAGCACAGCAAAGTGCGACAGCTATATATTCAGCTTCAATTGTAGATAATGCTACACAATTTTGCATTTTGCTAAACCATGACACTAAAGAATTTCCTAATGTTATTATGTGTCTTGAATTAGTTTGTTACACATATGGGTAGTTTTGTCCTTGGCCACTTGGGGGTACACAAATGTTATAAATAGACCCCCAACGTGTGCTTTTGGATGATGATGAATCTTGTATCCCTTTGTGATCACCTAGAGAGAATCAATCAGTTGAACTCCATCTATGGATGTACCCAATTGGGGAACCATGTTAAACCCTAGTGTTTTTGCATTTGTTTCACACATTTTCTCATTTGCCTTCTTCTTTCTTCTCCACGAGTCCAAGCTTCTCCCTTTCCGCACTTCTCTTCGCATAACAAGTGGTATCAAAGCGAAGCTTGAGGAGTTGGTTGTGGATTAGTCTTGAAAGAAGAAAAGAAAGGGCCAATGCACGAAACTGATGCCCAAGCCCGCGCCTGACGCCCGCGACCGATGCTTGCGCCCGACGCCCACGTCTAACGCTCAACGTCTGCGCACAACGCTCGCACCCAACGCCCGCCGTTTGTGCACCTCGCTTGTGCGGTCACTCGCGTTCTTGCCCGCGCGATCATCCACATCTCTGCCCACGCCAACGTCCACGTGCATTCGCCCGTGTTCTTGCCCGCACAATCATCCACGTCTCTGCCTACGCTAGCGTTCATGTGCATTCGCTCGCATTCTTGCCTACGCAATCGTCTATGTCTCCACCCGCGCCAGCACCCACCCGTATTCGCCTGCGTCTTCGTCCGCACCAACGCCCGCACGTGACCGCTAGCACCCACGTGCATTTGTCTGCATTATTGCCTACGCCAGTGCCCGTGCGTGATTGCTCGCGTTCCGCTCGACGCCAGCATTCACGTATCATCACTTGCATTCTTCGTTCGATGCCAGCGCTCGCGGTTTGCTTACGCAATCTTTGCTCACGACTTGTGTTCACGACAAAGCATCTATGATTGGAATTCTTGTTCGACGCTTGCGATCTTGAATCTGACAACGTGCACTTGGTCATCTGTCGTTTCCATGTTGGTGAAATGAGTAGTAAGAATTCCTGTCATAACTTTTGAAGTTTGTTGTTGTAATTCTACGGAATTTTTTTCGGCTCTTTTTTTTAAAGTAGACCAAGTGTGGCCAGTTCTTTGGAATTCTTTAGCAGTTCTTTGGAATTCTTTAGCAGTTCTTTGGAATTCTTTGAAGTTCTTTGGGAATTCTTTCTATTTCTTGAGACAATACATGTGATCTTGGCTCATCTTTGTTTGTTTGGGATTCTTTGCGAGTGATCTTTTGAATTTGGTAGCTGCATTTTGTTAGTTGGGATATTTTGAATGAAAGATTCGTCCACAGCTTTGGGATAGCAAATTTTGTGCTTATTTGTTGTCCGAATTCTTTGTTATTTGCTTGCTGTGTTTGTGTTGTTTTACTGTCATGGCATCTTCAACCTTGAAAGTTGAGAAGTTCAACGGCAAGAACAACTTTACTTTGTGGCAGATTAAGATGAAAGCACTTTTGAAACAGTACGGTATTTGGGCTCCCTTAAATGTGGAGACAACCCTAGATAAGAAGTTTGCCGAATTTGAACAACAAGAGGAGAAGGCACATTCGACTATTCTGCTATGTTTATCAGATGACATAATCATTGAGGTAGTAGATGAAAATACAGCTTTGGGTCTTTGGAATAAGTTAAAATCTCTATATATGACTAAGTCTCTCACGAATAAGCTGTTGTTGAAGCAAATGTTGTTCTCTCTCAGAATGAAGGAAGGTACACCATTGAAGCAACATTTGGATCAGCTCAACACCATTCTCATGGAGCTGAGGAACATTGGTGTTACTATGGAAGATGAGGATGCTGCTCTCATCTTATTGGTATCTCTCCCTCTCTCCTTTGAAAATTTTGTGCAATCTTTTGTGGTTGGCAAAAATTCTATGTTGAGTATTTTTGTTTTTATGATGTGTGCTGAATGAAAATAATCATATTTGCTCAATTACTATTGCTTGTGAAAAGAAATTAAAATCATCAATTAATACAGAAAAAGCTTACTGATATAAATACTTGTCTGTATTGGATCTGAAGTTAATATCTAGTTGTTTCGTTGCATTAATTTCTCATTTAGCTAAACGTTAAGTTAACGTGTGTTTTTATTGAAAAGCATGATATGTTTTAATGTTATATCTTCTATATCATGAACAGTGCACGTTTAAACAACTCGTTAAGTTAGAGTTTTGTTTGTATAGAGGTCACGTGAGAACTTGTTAAGTTAGAGGCTTAAAGGTTAAAATAGGTCACGTGATAACTCGTTAAGTTAGTGAGTAAAAGAAGAGACAAACTCGTTAAGTTAGTGTTATACACGTGGTGAAATTATAAGTTATGAATGTTGTATTGTATCACGTGAGGTGCACACGTTTAACTCGTTAAGTTAACATAACTAAACACGTTGAGTTGCTATATTGAACACTAAGGCAACACGTTAGGTTAGCGTTATAAATTTAAGTTGTTATTTTTGCATGTGGTAAAATTCTTATTATAAAAACATTTGTTTATTACTGGTTCGTTGAGTTATCATAACACAACGGAAATGGTTCGTTGAGTTATCATAACACAACAGAAATGGTTCGTTGAGATAGCATAACACCACAGACTTAGTTCGTTAAGTTAGCTACAGTACTTGTCACGTGAAATGGCACATGAGGAACTCGTTAAGTTATATATATACTTGTGTTACTCGTTTAGTTAACATTAAAGTAACGACTTCTTATTACACTGATGAAAAACTTTTGGACGAGAAAGTTCATTTTGCAGGAAATTTTTCAGAGATCCAAGACTGATGATTAAAGAAAATTTGAAATATAAACGTGGGTTAGAACGTGTGTGTTTCGATGAAGGAAAAAGAAAAGACGTGGAGAAGTGGAAAACTGGTAGTGGTTAAATGTGAAGGATATGCATGAAATGAAGATACAGTATAAAAGGCATAAAATTCTTGTTGATCAATTTATCCTTGCACACAAAACGAAAATTTTTTTCAAGGATCAAACCATCCCTACACACCAAAAGAAAAATATTTTTCAAGGATGAAAAACACCTTCTCGGGGAAAATCTCTCAAGTGGAAGAAAGTTCAGTGAAGCATAAAAAGGTAAGATTTTCGTCACTAAAGATTTGAAGTATCAGAAGAAAGCAAATTCGGTGAAGCATGAAAAGATAAGATATTCATCACTGAAGAATTGCTGAAGAAGAAAAAGAAGAAGAAGAAAGATCTCAAACTGGGAGAAAAGTTTTAAATTCCGTAAATTAGTTTTCTCTATTTGTAGTTATGAAATTGTTTAGATGATACATGGTATCGAAATATAATTACATCTACAATTTTTGAGGAGAATTGAATTGTATATTGCAATTGAAACCTTAAATAAAAATGATTTTATGAAAACAATGTCTTGACTTGTTTCTTAGTTTTAAAGTTTCAATTATATTTTAGAAAATATTAAAAATACACAATTCACCCCCCTCTTGTGTAGCCATACGATCCTACAAGTGGTATTAGAGCTTTGTTAATAATCTTTGATATAAAATCGATATCAACTTATTTAATATCATTGCTTATTCTACCTTCCTTGTTTTTAAACAGAAATTAATATCTGAGCATACGTTTAACTTTCTTGATTTAAGGCTCAAATTGTTTTAAAGTTTTTAGACTGTTTAAAATCAAATAGGTTGAAAAATCTAAGGTAAAATGGCTACTGGAAATGGTAATTTTTCTTTATATGAAGGCCAAATTCTTAATCGTCCTCCTTTATTTGATGTAATACATTTTGAATATTGGAAATATAAGATGACTGCTTTTCTTCAAAGTATAGATCATAAATTGTGGTTCATGATTTCTAAACCATATACTCCGTTAACTACTCCTTATAATACTTGGACAATTACTGAAAAAGAAAATGAAACTCTGAATGCTAAGGGCTTAAATATTTTATTTTGTGCATTGAGTTATGAATAGTTCAGTAAAGTGTCGGCATATAAATCTACTTATGAGGTGTGACATGCATTAGAAGTTTCACATGAAGGTACTTCTCAAGTTAAAGAGACAAAAATAAACATGTTGATTCATAAGTATGAACTCTTTAAGATGCATGAAAACGAAAATACTTTTGAGATGTTTTCCAGATTTCTTGATATCATAAACTCTTTAAAATGTTTAAGAAAGAATTTTGAACATAAAGATTTGGTGAGGAAAATTCTCAGATCCCTAAGTTCTAAATGGTCTCAGAAAGTAACATCAATTGAGGAATCACGAGATTTAAATGTTTAGACTATGAATGAACTTATAGGAAATTTAACAGCTTATGAAGTTCAATTAAATGAATCAATGAGTCACAACAAATTAAAAATGAAGAAAGAAATAACCTTTGAAATTAATTCAGATTCTGATATATCTACTGATTCTGACGAGGATTTGATTTTGTTGACTAGGAATTTCAAGAAAGCATGGAAAGCTAGGAAACACCAAAGGAACAAAAATGATAAACCCTCAACGTCAAAATCATTGAATGATAAGAATTCTTCATCAAGAAAGTATGTATGTTACAACTGTAAGAAACCTGCACATCTTTCTCCAGATTGTCCTATGAGGAAAAATGAAAAGCAAAGTAGGACAAATCAGAAGAAGACGGCTCAGAAAACTCAAAAAAAGTTTTACAAGAAAAAGGCTTTGAAGGTCACTTGGGATGACACGTCTGAAGAGTCTGAATCTAAGGAATCAGCATCAAAATCTTCACATTCAGAAGGAGAACAAGAGTTAGAAGACGTTGCTCATGTGTGCTTCATGGCAGATGAGTCTAAGGTAATATTTGATCCTGAAAGTCATTCAGATTTCAAATTTGATGAATTATTATGTGCTTATCATGCATTATTACAAAAACTTAAAGTATGTAAACTGGAAAATAAGAATATTAGAAAATCTTCATCCATTATGGAAGAAGAAAATTGTTTCCTGTCTACTACTTTAGAAAAGTTTAAATGTGATAATGAAAATCATGCTAGAGATTTGCAAAAATTTAGATTTAATGAATGTATCTTGCATGAACAATTACAGAATATAAATGCTGAAAAATTAAAGATAGAATCTGAAAATGAAATGTTGAGAAACAATATAAATGAACTTGAATTAGAGATAGAAAAATTAAAACTGAGAGAGCAAGATTTAAATTCTACCTTTGAGAAATGGAATTTATGTCAGACTAAGTTAGACAAACTAACTAGTACCCCTGCGGTGTCCTGTAAATTTGGCTTAGGATTTGATTATCCTGAATATCCTGAATCTCAGGCCAATAAAGGATTTATTAGTTGCAGTTCAAGTAAATCTAAGACAAATTCCTTTTATTATGAAACAAGGTAATAAATATGTAGAAGTAGGTACTTCAAGGGATGAATCATGCAGTAATAATATAAATCAATGTGATTTGTCAAATTGTACTTCTAACATGACTTTAAATGTTTCTAAAAATCTTGTTTCTTGTTCTGGAAATTCATTTTCTAATGTTTTTAAAATTTCAGACAATTGTAGTAAACTGAAAATTCAGAAACCTGAGCATGTAATTCAATATACTGGTATTAGACCAATTACTCATTCTACATGTGATAAAACAAAAAATTCTTGTGCATAAAAAGATTTTGTATGTACGGAAAGTATTAATACAAGTACAAAATCTTGGTATGAACTTACAGAAATGTATAAGCATGACCAAAATAAATTAACATCTAATAAAAATATGTTTGGTCTTGATTATACTACATCTGAAAACAAAAAGAATGATTGCAAAAGCAATAATGCTATATGTGAGTATGAAGCTAATGATAAATTAATAGTACTTACAACTAATAAGAATATAAATGATAATGTTAAACTATTTTTAAACAAAAAGAAGAAATATGCATTTAATGAACTTGGTCCTCAACAACATTAGGTACCAAGAAAAAGTTTTTCTTAATTTGTGTTGCAGGAGGAAACAACATCAAAATGGATCTTGGACAGTGGAGCGTCAAGTCACATGATCGAACAAAAAAGTCTATTACAAAATTTTACAAATACCATGAAAGGAAGTGTAACATTTGGAAACAAAAGCAAAGATAAAATTATAGGTATGGGCAATGTTCAAATAACTCCTACTTGTGTTATTTCGAATGTACTATATGTAGAAAACCTAGGATTTAATTTGCTGAGTGTCATAAAACTAACTGAAAATGGATATTATGTAGTGTTTGAAGATAATATATGCAAAATAATTGATAAAAATACAGATGAAATTAAGTTTATTGCTAAAAGAAAAGGTTCTGTATGTATTTTATCTTTACCTTCTAGTGTAGTTGATTTAAATTCATGTTTGCTAGCTGAAACTAGTGATGCATATCTATGGCATAGAAGGATTGGGCATATAAATATGAGACTATTACATAAACTATCTAGAAAACATTTAGTGAGAGGTTTACCAAAGATTAAATACTCAAAGAACTTTATGTGTGATGCATGTGAGTTAGGTAAACTTCACAAAAACTCTTTTAAATCCAAAACTGATATTTCAAGCAAGAGAGTCTTAGAACTTATACATATGGATCTATTTAGACCAACAAGAATCATGAGTCTTGGTGGTAAACGGTATGTATTTGTTTTAGTAGATGACTTCTCTAGATACACTTGGGTATATTTTCAAGCATCTAAGACAGAAGTTTTTGAAAAATTTAAAATGTTTTGCAATTTTGTTCAAAATGAACGAAGTGTCTCTATTCAAAAACTTAGGAGTGATCATGGAACTGAATTTGATAATGATCAAATGGATAACTATTGTAATGAGCATGGCATTGATCATAGATTTTCTTTTCTAAGAGCACCGGGTCAAAATGGTGTTGTTGAGAGAAAGAATAGATCACTTCAAGAAATGGCCAGAACTATGTTGAATGAACATAAGTTACCCCAAAATCTTTGGGCTGAAGCAGTAAATACAGCTTATTAGGTTATTAACAGAAGTCATTTATGACCTCATGTTAATAAAACTCCTTTTGAAATTATGTTTAATAGGGTTCCAAAAGTTTCCTATATGAAACCATTTGGCTATAAGTGTTTTATTCTTAATACTAAGGATAAAAGGGATAAATTTCAAGCCAAATCGGATGAAGGAATTTTTGTAAGTTACTCTACTAGAAGTAAAGCCTATAGAGTATATAACAAGACTTCTAGGACTATTGAAGAAACCCTCCATGTAAGCTTCAATGAAAATTCTCTTAGAGAATCTCAATCTAAAGCTGATAATGATGATATGATCAATTTTCCAAATGAGTTAGAGATCAATAGAGAGATTGATGATTTATTTGAGAAAATCAAAAATATGAACTTAAATGATCAAACTAATGATGAAAGTGATGGACTTTCAGATGTTGACGAGAATATTGAGGAAAATCAGAGAAATTGGCGTTATTCTTCATCACATCCCATTACTCAAGTCATTGGTAATATTAATGAGGGAGTTAAAACTAGAGCTTCAGTAAATTTAAATAGTATGTGTATGTTTGTTTCTATGGTGGAACCAAGGAATATACAAGAAGCATTATCTGATGAAAATTAGATAGTGGCAATGCAAGAAGAACTAAATCAATTCATTAGAAATGATGTATGGGAATTAGTCTCTCCACTAGAAAATCAGTCCATAATAGGTACAAAGTGGATCTTTAGAAACAAAACTAACGAAACTAGTCAAATTATAAGGAATAAAGCTAGATTAGTTGCACAAGGGTATACACAGGAAGAAGGATTAGATTATGATGAAACATTTGCTCCTGTGGCTAGGTTAGAAAGTATTAGAATATTATTGGCCTATGCTTGTTATATGGATTTTAAATTATATCAAATGGAAGTAAAGTGTGCATTTCTAAATGGTTTAATGAAGAAGTCTATGTAAAACAACCACCTAGATTTGAAGATATTAAAAATCCTGACTTTGTGTATAAATTGAAGAAAGCCTTATATGGTTTGAAGCAAAGACCTAGATCATGGTATGAAAGATTGTCTACTTTTTTAATAGAAAAAGGCTATATCATGGGAAAAGTAGATCATACTCCATTTATTAAGAGAGATGGTAAAGATTAGATTGTCGTTCAAATATACGTGGATGATATAATCTTTGGAGCAACCTTTGATAAGTTGATAGAAATATTCTCTGAAGAGATGACTAATCAGTTTGAAATGAGTATGATAGGAGAACTTTCATATTTTCTAGGACTTCAAATTAAGTAAATGGATAAAGGTATATTTTTAAATCAGGAAAAATATGTAGATGAAATGCTTAAGAAATTTAATTTTAATGATACAAGGATTCGAGGAACTCCTATGAGTACTACTTTAAAGTTAGATATTGATGACATAGGAAAATCTATAGATCAAAGAAAATACAGAAGTATGATTGGTTCTTTACTTTATTTGACTACTAGTAGACCTGATATTATGTTTGTTGTGTGTGTTTGTGCTAGATTTCAATCTAATCCTAAGGAATCACACTTAATTGCAGTTAAAAGAATATTTAGATATATACAAGGAACTAAAAATTTCGGACTGTATTATTCTAAGGATAGTGCAATAGATCTTATAGGATATACTGATGTTGATTATGCAGGATCTAAATCTGATAGAAAGAGTACCAGTGGCATATGTCAATTATTGGGAAATAATTTGGTGTCATGGTTTAGTAAAAAGCAAAACTGTGTAGCACTTTCTACTATAGAAGCTGAATATGTTGCTGCTGCACTGTGTTGCACTCAGATTCTGTGGATAAGGCAAACTTTAGAAGATTTTGGATTATCTTATGATACAACTGAGATTTATTGTGGCAGTAGTTCTGCAATAAATCTTTCCAAAAATCCTGTATTACATTCAAGAGCAAAGCATATAGAGGTTAGACATTATTTTCTAAAAGATAACATAATTAAAGGAAAAATTAAATTAGAATTTGTGTCTAGTAAAAATCAATTAGCTGATATATTTACAAAACCTCTAGACAAAAATATATTATGCAACATTAGATTAAATTTAGGTATTTGTAGGCTATGTGATGTGTAAAATGCTTAAACTCCACATAAAAAGATAAATATTATTGATGATGTTGACCTCGTAGATATTATATGCTTATTATAAATATCTAAAGTAATATCTAAACTGCTGCTTAAGATACTATGTATTTATTGTAAAATCATAGTAGTATCTTATTGATTTTAAGTAGTTTATCAATTTTAATAGTTTTTACGATTTTAAGTGGAAGTGTAAATGAAAAACATTAAATACTTCTGACATTCTAAAATTTTGATTAAATGTTTTCTTTGAATCAAGGAAAATGCATATGATCATGCATAAATTTGACTTAATTGATTAAACTTGTAGAATAAGTTATATGTAACTCATCTTAAACTGTTAATCAAAAGTATAAGCTTATTGAAATTGATTCATATTCTAAGTACAATCATAGAAGTAAAAATTGTATGAGATTTGTGTTTTATTGCATCTGTATTAATGGAATACATATATACTGTGCTTAAAATGAAAAGTGCTTACAAAGTAAAAATCTTTGAGAGTTTATTGATCAGTTTGATCACGAGCCTTTTGTACTTGAGCAGATAGGTATGTAAGGATTGTTGTCCTAAAAAAGGATTCTTTAAATTTGGCAACCTAAGGTCCTGATCAGATCTGGAATTGTTGACTGAAAGCTCATTACACGGGTACATTAGAAAGCTCTTGTATGATTCAAGCTTTTCAAACTAACTTTTAAAGAAAATTATCATTATTTACTGTTTTGAAAAGAAAAAGTTGTTTCATTAATTACAGATATCTTTGAATTGCATATAGTTTATACCAATATGACTACTGATTTATTGAATCAACATTAGTACTTTTGAAAACGTTTATTTGAGATACATTCTTTTATTCTCCTTGAATTAATCGAATTGAGTTCAAAGTTGTGTTTTGATTCATATACAGTAGGAATTGATTCTGGAAATCATTTTTGATGATGTCAAGATAACGGAAGTCTCTGAAAAGAAAATGTAAAAGTATAGTTATACTTAACATCTATTGTCACTACAAGTATATTTTGTATTTTGATTGAATATATTTGAAGTATATTTGTAGGGGGAGCATTAAAAATGTCAAAAACAGATTAATATAATTTAAAATACAAATCTTAGTTAATCTGAATTAATGTCCTCTTAAAATCTTGATGAAATAATTTAAAAAGACAAATAAACTATTTTAGATTTAAAGGACAAAATGTTCAAATAGTTTACAATGTTCTCAAGATAATGTTAAGTTTAGCATGTGTGTTGTTTTCGGAACGTTTCAGTTGGAAGCATCTGAAAATTGTTTAGTGTACTAACTAGACGTTATGTTAGATAAGGTAACGTGTAAAACTACCTCTAGACAGCGTTTTATTCGTTAGGTTAGTTAACTCAACGAGTTATACTTGAATATTTCGGGTACCTTGATTGAATAAACTTTATTCAATATTTATTTAATTTCTAAACCCGACTTCTCTTCACGTTGAGTTATACGCTTAAAATCCCTATTTAAACACTTATTACACGGGGATTTAGGTTATTTGTAAACTTTGTCAAGAAAATCTTTCCCGCTTGTTGCTGTTACAACTTGCGACGATGGTCTCCAAGTTCTACAAAGGTCGTGGCAGAGGAAAAGGCGAAAGCAGAAGAGATACAAAAGGAAAAGAAATAGAGAATGATGAAGTTCCACGTACTTGGTTCAAGAAAATATTTCGAGTGGACAAAAGGTTAGAAGAACTTTATAGAGATTACTTCTTTTCTCAGGATATATTAGATGAAGTTAGACAAGAACTTCAACATACTGATGCAAGTATTACATACATGGGTATTCGAAGTAAATATGATAGAGAATACAGAATGAAATGTGTTAAGATTGCATTTTTGGAACAGTATACAAAATATTTGGAAAAAGGTGTAAGTTCATCAAATAGAACTCCTCAAACTCCTATAAACGGTACAAGACTACATGCATTTGAGGAAGAGCATGAATCAGCTATCCCTACTCCTTTATATTCAAAACAAGTAAAATCAGATATTGCTGTAGACAAAACAAAAGTTGACAGTTTTCGAAAGGCCGTTGCAATAGAAAGTGCCTTAGAAGAATTAAAGCAGAAAACTTTTATGGAGCAATTTGGAAAGAAAACAGTAGTACTTGAAAAGGAGAAACAAAAATGTTATAGAAGAAGGAAAGTCAGAAAAATTATGTTTAAGGAAACAAAGTCTATTGAAAAAGGAAAATCAGATGAAAATTTATTTCCAAAGGACAATGTATGTCTAGACATTGTACATTATTGTGCATCTGATAAACTCATCAGTTCCGAACACACTGAAACTGATGAAGATAATGAGACTTTATTTTCCCTTGCTAGAAAACATGAGAAGAAATCCAAGTCAAATATGAGCTCAAGTTTTTCTATTAGTACAAGTCTTGATGATGCAGAAATTGACAAATCAGAGCATCAAGCACCTGACATTGAACAAGTTATTGCAGATATAATTGACAATGTTGAGGCAGTAACTAGTTCAAAGGCTGAATTGTTTGGAGTAGCAGATATTGAAAATGTTAAGACTCTAGAAGAGCTAAAAGTTAACCAGCCTTCTACAAAATCTATAGAAGCAGAGTCTGAGAATTCATAGCATGAATCAATGGAAATATCTGTTGAACAAAATGAACAATTACAAACAGATACACCAGCTGTAGAATTTGTGGAAAAATTGTACTCTGAACATTCTATAGAGACTGAACAAATGAATGTTGAGCATATTGACAATGTTCCTAACATTGTTGAAGCTGAAGAATCAAGCTTATCTGAGCAGCTTCAAGATAATATTTTGGAAGAGGAACAACATGACATTCATTTTGCAGAAGTGGTTCCTGAAGATGAATTAAACTCTGAATCACGACTTCAGGTATCACCTTCTTTGTGTACAATATTAAAAATTCAAGGTAATGCAATTCATTTTAGATCTGAAGAAGCATTGTAGAAATACAATAATCTGATTACATGTCAGATTCTGCTTGCTCGTCCAATAAAATTCAGAAATTTGATGGAAATAAGAGATCTGTTTGAGTTTCAAGGCCTCATTAAATTCTTGCTAGTAGGAATGAAATGGAAGCAATACACAAAGCTTATTGCAGCTTTTTATAGCAATCTGGTCAAGAATGGAAAATTTCTGAAAACTCAAATAAATGAACAGGAGTTTATATTGTTTCTTGAGTTAATTTTTGAAGTTTTAGGATTAAAGAATGAAGGTGTTGTTGTTACCAACAGATTTGACATAATAAGACAACTAGAATGGAACATTCAGTTTTTATCAAAAATTCCAGATGTATATTCTGAAATAAGATTAATGGAAAATCTGAATGCAGAGGCAAGGTTTATTGCAAATATATTGCATGCAAATTTATTTCAGAGAGTTGGACACAATATGGAAGTTAGCAGAAGTTTTTATATGCAACTTATAGCTTGCTAAATAGAATTCAAATCAATTGGTTTGATGTTTTCACTTCTCAACTACAGCATATGAGTTCAAAGTTATTTTATGGTGATGCTGTATGTAGACTCATTGCAAGCCAATTGAATTTATCCGACTGGCCCTTTGAAACTAAAGGCATGAGAGCATTTAGTGTCAAAGATTTGCAAAAATTCCAGGCCATGCATAAACCTCAACGACAACAACAACAACAACCTGATACAGACCATATACAACAACAACAACAAAGTTATTCAGTTCAACCAGAATAGCAAACCCAGTTACCTCCTGACTTAGATGTAGTGCTTAACGACATCAGAAATGATATTAGGCATCTAGGAGATAAAATATGTAATGCTATAAGTGATATACTTAGGAGGGGTCGATAACTGTTTTTGTTTGTTTCTGAATACAAAATGTAATGTTTGTATTACTTATTTGATTCATTGAACAATACATTTTTCTGTAAATGTGTTCAATTATTATTCTTGTTTACAGAGATCGTTGTTGTAATTCTCTTATATACATATATATATTCTCTGTAATTATATTTTTGATTAATGACAAAAAGGAGGAGAAATATTATAAAAAGATGATTATGATCTTAATTGCATATATATATTATAGAAGGAGATGCTATTTAAATGGTTATTGTAATCTGATAGATGATAATTAGAAAACTGATACTTATATAATTATTGACATCTGAGAGTTTTAGTTCTGAGAGGTAAAATTTACACAAACAATAGAAATAAGCTTAAGTGAACTTAAGTCAACAAACAAGTTTGTTGAATTAAAAGTTAACCCAACGAAGGTGCTTTGTTGAGTTAAACATATTTCATAATTGATTTAATATGGTTTTGTCATCATCAAAAAGGGGGAGATTGTTGATTATTTTTGTTTTGATGATGTGTGCTGAATGAAAATAATCATATTTGCTCAATTACTATTGCTTGTGAAAAGAAATTAAAATCATCAATTAATACAGAAAAAGCTTACTGATATAAATACTTGTCTATATTGGATCTGAAGTTAATATCTAGTCGTTTCGTTGCATTAATTTCTCATTTAGCTAAACGTTAAGTTAAAGTGTGTTTTTATTGAAAAGTATGATATGTTTTAATGTTATATCTTCTGTATCATGAACAGTGCATGTTTAGACAACTCGTTAAGTTAGAGTTTTGTTTGTATAGAGGTTATGTGAGAACTCGTTAAGTTAGAGGCTTAAAGGTTAAAATAGGTCACGTGATAACTCGTTAAGTTAGTGAGTAAAAGAAGAGACAAACTCATTAAGTTAGTGTTATACACGTGGTGAAATTATAAGTTACGAATGTTGTATTGTATCACGTGAGGTGCACATGTTTAACTCGTTAAGTTAACATAACTAAACGCGTTGAGTTGCTATATTGAACACTAAGGCAACGCGTTAGGATAGCGTTATAAACTTAAGTTGTTATTTTTGCACGTGGTAAAATTCTTATTATAAAAACATTTGTTTATTACTGGTTCGTTGAGTTATCATAACACAACGGAAATGGTTTGTTGAGTTATCATAACACAACGGAGATTGTTCGTTGAGATAGCATAACACCACGGACTTAGTTCGTTGAGTTAGCTACAGTACTTGTCACGTGAAATGGCATATGAGGAACTCGTTAAGTTAGAAACGTTAAGTTATATATATACTTGTGTTACTCGTTTAGTTAACATTAAAGTAACGACTTCTTATTACACTGATGAAAAACTTTTGGACGAGAAAGTTTATTTTGCAGGAAATTTTTCAGAGATCTATGACTGATGATTAAAGAAAATTTGAAATATAAACGTGGGTTAGAACATGTGTGTTTCGATGAAGGAAAAAGAAAAGACGTGGAGAAGTGGAAAACTGGTAGTGGTTAAACGTGAAGGATATGCATGAAATGAAGATACAGTATAAAAGGCATAGAATTCTTTTTGATCAATTTATCCTTGCACGCAAAATGAAAAATCTTTTCAAGGATCAAACCATCCTTGCACACCAAAAGAAAAATCTTTTTCAGGGATCAAAAACACCTTCTCGGGGAAAATCTCTCAAGTGGAAGAAAGTTCAGTGAAGCATAAAAAGGTAAGATTTTCATCACTAAAGATTTGAAGTATCAGAAGAAAGCAAATTCGGTGAAGCATGAAAAGACAAGATATTCATCACTGAAGAATTACTGAAGAAGAAAAAGAAGAAGAAAGATCTCAAACGGGGAGAAAAATTTTAAATTCCGCAAATTAGTTTTCTCTGTTTGTAGTTATGAAATTGTTTAGATGATACATGGTATCGAAATATAATTGCATCTACAATTTCTAAGGAGAATTGAATTGTATATTGTAATTGAAACCTTGAATAAAAATGATTTTATGAAAACAATGTCTCGACTTGTTTTTGAGTTTTAAAGTTTCAGTTATATTTCAGAAAATATTAAAAATACACAATTCACCCCCCTCTTGTGTAGCCATACGATCCTACATTCTATTACCTTGGAGGAGGTAAGATCGAGTCTTCATTCTCGAGAATTGAGACATTTGGCTACACATGGTAGCAATGATGTTGGCGGATCAAGTTTGACAATGCGTCATTCAGAGTCTAGAGGATGGTAGAGTAGAAGAGACAACAGGCGCAAAGGCAAAAGTAAGTCTAGAGGTAGAATTTCCAAGGACACTTGCAATTATTGCAAGGAAAATGGGCATTGGAAGGTAAACTGCCCTAAATTGAAGATTAAGGTAAATGCAACAGTTGTTGAAAATGGAGACTCAGGGTCTGATTGTGATTTCTCCCTTACTGTATGCTGTAGTGTCTACTCCGATCAGAGTTGGATTATGGATTTTGGTGCATCACATCATATGACTCCTAACAGAGAATATTTCCATACATATGAGGAGGTAGATGGTGGACAGGTCACTTTAGCAGATAATGATGTTTGTGACAGAGCAAGTGTTGGATCTGTCAGATTCAAGATGCATGATGGGACGATCAAAGTCTTGGAGGATGTTTGGCATGTGCCAAGGTTGGGTAAGAGCCTTATTTCACTAATGGCTCTTGATCAGAAAGGTTTCAGTTTTTCAGGTGGAGGAGGTAAACTTCACGTTTTGAAAGGTTCCCTAGTAGTAATGAAGGGAATCAAGGATGGACCTTTATACATTCTTCAGGGAAAACCTATTATTGGATCAGCAGCTGCGACAATAAGTGATCAACAGTCTATGTCAGTTATTTGGCATTCTAGGTTAAGACATTTAGGACTAAAGGAAATGCAGAAGCTCAACACACTTGGCAGGTTAGATGGTCATATCTTTACAGATATTGATTTATGTAGGCATTGTATCTATGGGAAATAGAAACGTGTTTCCTTTAGAAGAGTAGAACATTCTACCAAGGGGAAGTTGGATTATGTCCATGCAAATTGTTGGGGACCATCTCAACAACCCTCTTTACTAGGTTCTAAGTATTTTCTCTCCATTGTTGATGACTTTAGTCATATGACTTGGGTTTTCATAATGAAACATAAGAGTGAGGCCTTCAAGAACTTTAAATAGTGGAAGGCTATTATTGAAAACCAAGTAGGGAGGAAAGTAAAATACTTGAGAACAGATAATGGATTAGAATTTTGCTCAAATGAATTTGACATTTTTTGCAGAGATGCAGGCATAACTAGGCATTATACTGTCAGGGGAACTCCACAACAGAATGGAGTTGCAGAACGTCTTAATAGGACATTGTTGGAGAGAGCTAGGTGTATGCTCTCTCATGCTAGGCTGGAAAAATGTTTTTGGGTTGAAGCTATTAACACAACCTCCTATTTGGTGAATAGGTCACCATCTAATGCAATTGGCGACAAGATCCCTTATGAAATATGGATGGATAAAGCAGCTAATTATTCCAAATTGAAAGTATTTGGATATCCTACGTATTACCATGTGAATCATGGTAAATTGGAGCCGCGTGCAAAGGAAGGCATCTTTGTGGGATATGGAATGGGAGTAAAAGGATATAGAATATATGATAAAGAAACAAGAAAGGTCATTCATAGCAGGGATGTTACCTTTGATGAGGTTTCTTTGATGCACAAGAAAGAAAAACCAACTGTTTTGGATCCACCTAGTATTCCTAAGCAGGTGGAGCTTGATTTGAATCAACCGTTGATATCTGATCAGTCTGTTCTTGTTGATACAAATCAACGTTTGATTTTAGAAGATGATCGAGGAGGAGATGAATTTGTTGAGGACACACGTCCAAGGTGTGTTGCCAGAGATAGTCCTAGGAGGGATGTTCACCCTCCACAGAGGTATGGCTACAATAAGATGGTCACTTTTTCCCTTCAAGTAGCTGGTGAGGTGGAGGATGCTGACCCACCTAGTTTTGATGTTGCCATTAGCGGACTAGAAGCCATACATTGGTTGGGAGCTATGCAAGAAGAACTACAATCTTTGCCATAAGAAGTCCAGGTTTAGTTAGAAGCTTGTTAGCAGTAAGTCTCCAATAGATTTATGTTTTCGAAAGGTTACCAGGTCAAAGTATCCGAAATAACATTTTAGTCAAAAGGCTTTGAGCTAACTATCCGAAAGTCAAGAGATTTCAAAGGGTTACTGGTTGTAACCATCTGGAATGACTTGAAGGACACTTAAGTGGATGTTCAGACAGTAATGAAGCTAAGTATCCAAAAATCAAACACTTAAGTGGATGTTCGGATGGTTAAGGAACCAAGTATCCGAAATATAATGACTTAAGTGGATCTTCGGATAGTTAGGTAGTAACTATCTGAAAGTCATAAGTTTTTCGGAAGGTTATAGCTACAACCTTCCAAAGTGACTGAAGAGACACTTAAGTGAGTTTTCAAATAGTTAAGTCCGTAACTATCCAAAAGGTATGCAATTTTCAAAAAGTTAACGGTAGAACCTTCTGAATGGACTAAGAGAGACGTAAGTGGATTTTCAGATAGTTAAGTCTGTAACTATCTGAAAGACCAAATCTCTCTAGACAGTTAGCTACAATAACACCCATTATGACAAATGAAGAAAAAAGATTATTCTTCGAATAGTTAAGCTCTGTAACTATCCAAAGTGTTACATATTTTGGAAAGATAGGAAGATAGGGCTTTGAAATTGAGAGTTCCTTTTCTGAAGCATTTTCTCTTTACTATAATGGCTCAAGTGTAATTAAAGGTTTATTAACCCTAGATTGGGTTGTATATAAACCTTTATGATGTTGTAAAACATGTGGTTGATTGTGATGATCATAGTAGAATGCTCAACTCTCTATGGACGTAGGCTGTTACTGAACCACGTAAATCCTTGTCTTCAGTATTCTTTCTTCCTCTTTCTCTTCACTTCTAGTTTTCGATGAGTTTAGAGGTGAGCTTTTCAAAATCGTGCCATAGTGAGTTGACTGAACGATCGAGTTTAAATACAACAACTAGTATCAGAACCGAATGTTTTTCAGCTTAACAAAATGTCAAACGATAGAAAAATCAGGATCGAGAAGTTTGATGGAAAAGATTTCGAATACTAGAGGTCTTAGATAGAAGACTATTTATATCAGAAGGATCTTCATTAACCTTTGTTCGGAAGAAAACCAGACAAGATGGATCAGGAAGAGTGGGATTTGCTGGACAGGAAAGCTCTAGGTCTCGTCAGGTTATCACTAGCAAGGAATGTTCATTCAAATGTCGCTAAGGAGAAAACAACAATTGACTTGATGAAAGTACTATCCAACATGTATGAGAAGCCATCAACCACCAATAAGGTATTTCTCATGCGTAGATTATTCAATTTGAAAATGCATGAAAGTGGAAATGTTATAGACCACGTTAATGAGTTAAATACTATTTTGAATCAACTGCATTTAGTAGATATAATATTTGATGATGAAGTCAGGGCCTTGATTTTATTATCCTCATTACTAGAAAGTTGGTCTCCTGTCGTGACTGGTGTAAGTAGTTCACTAGGTCATGAAAAGCTCAAAATGAGTGACATTCGAGATTTAATTCGTAGGAAAAGTGAATTGTTAGCTTCAACTTCTGCCCTTAGTGTTGAAAGTAGAGGGAGAAGTAAATCAAAACAATTTAAATCAAAAGGAAGGTCAAAGTCTAGAGGTATTAGTAAGGTGAGATTAGATATTAAATGTTGGAACTATAATCAATGGAGGCACTTCAAGTCACAGTGTAAGGCTCTCAAGAAATACAATAAAGGGAAGGAATCAGAAGGAGTAGGTGCAAATGTTGTCTCCTATGATTCAGATGATGCCCTAATATGTTCTGTGGACAGTTCCATTGACTCATGGGTACTAGACTCAGGAGCTTCATTCCACACTACCTATAGGAAAGATTTGTTACATAATTATCATGCAACTCATGTGAAGAAAGTGTACCTAGCTAACAACACAAGCTTGGATGTGTTGGGAAAAGGAGAGGTACACATTAAAACAAAATAAGGGATATGGAAATTGCAAGAAGTCAAATATGTTGCTGATGTTGCAAAGCAATTATTTTCCATAAGTTCCCTAGATAATGCTAGTTATCAAATTGCCTTTGATGTAGGCAAATGAAAGGTAACCAAAGGTGCAAGAATTGTTGCCTCAGAACAGAGGATTGACACCTTATATTTGACATCGGATCAAAATGACACTATTGCAGCAGTCAGTAATACTGAAGACACTAACTTATGACATAAAAGACTTGGACACCTTAGTGAGAATGGACTGAACGTTTTAGTGGTAGAAGGGAAAATCCCTAAGCTGAAGAATGCCAATTTAGGGATATGTGAGGATTGCATTGAGGGAAAGCAAAAGAAAGTTAGCTTTGCCAAGACTCCTTATGATCCAAAGTCACAAAAATTAGAGCTGGTTCACATGGATGTGTGGGGGCCTGCCCCTATCAGTTCTTTAGGAGATGCTCTCTATTATGTCACCTTCATTGATGATAGTACTAGGAAGGTATGGATTTATTTTCTGAAATAGAAGTTTGAAGTTTTCCAAGTCTTCAAGAAATGGAAGGCAGAAGTGGAAAATCAAAGTGGAAGAAAAATCAAATCCATCAGGTCAGATAATGGAGGAGAATATGATAGCCATGAATTCAAAGTCTACTATGAGGAGCAAGGGATTAGAAGGTAGATGATTGTAGCTGGAACTCCACAACAAAATGGAGTTGCTGAAAGGATGAACAGGACCTTGAATGAACGAGCAAGATGCATGAGACTACATGCAGGTTTTCCCAAGACATTCTAGGCAGAAGTTGTCAATATAGCTACCTATCAAATAAATAGAGGACCATCTGTCCCAATGGGGCTCAAAAACCCTGAAAAATTGTGGACTAGGAAAGAGGTCAACTATGCTCACTTAAGTCTTTGGATCTAAGTCATTTGTCCACTTGAACAGTGACAAAAGAGACAAGTTGGATTCAAAATCATAAAAGTATTATTTCATTGGTTATGGTAAGGATTATTTTGGTTACAGATTCTAGGTAGAAGAAACCAAGAAAATAATCCATGCAAAAGATGTCACCTTTATTGAATCCAAGATGTATAAGCATAGAGAAAGTGTAGATGAACAACAGTCAAAGCTTTAATCTGAAAGTACTACTGAGATCAGTTTAGATAATGATGTTGAACAACTTCAGAAGGAACCTGTAGAAGAAATTCAGCTTCTAGAGGCTGAACAACAAGAAAATCTAGATGATCAAGAAGATGAAGTTGTCACTAGACAACTTAGAAGATCTAGAAGGGTTTCCAAACAACCAGAAAGGTACGTACCATCATTTAATTATCTGTTACTAACAGATGATGGTGAACCTGAAACATATCAGGAAGTAATCTGTGCAAGTGATGCACATAAATGGGAGTTAGCAATGAAAGAAGAAATGAAGTCCTTAAAGAAGAATAAAACTTGGGAGCTAACTTCATTGCTAGAAGGAAAGAAAATCCTAGGAAACAAGTGGGTGTTCAAGATGAAGGAACAACTAGATGATAGCAAGAAATATAAAGCTAGACTTGTAGTTAAGGGTTTTTAGCAAATTCAAGATATAGACTGTACTAAAGTATTCTCTCCAATCGTGAAGATGAATACTATAAGAATAGTCTTAAGCATTGTTGCTGCAGAAAATTTGTTCTTCGAGCAAATGGATGTAAAGACAACATTCCTACATGGAGATTTGTAGGAAGAACTCTACATGATGCAATCAAAAGGATTTGCAGTAGTTGGCAAGAAAAGAAAGACAGTATGTAGATTGCTGTTTGGATCTCTAGCACGGCACCAGAAAACTTATTTTTGTTAACTTCTGTTTTTACTTAGTTAATTTATCTTTATGCCTATTCCTTTTTAGAAATAAACAAACAACCTTTCACACAAATTAGATATTAATTCCAATTTGTATTTTAACTGCAAGTGCACAGTGTCTATTGTATTAGTGTGCAAGTATAGGTCGATCCCATAGGGAATTACTTAAGAATTGCGAACTGTTCTATTTTTAACAATCAAATTTATATTCAATAAGCTCTCCGTTGAGTTACAGTTAACTCAACGGACTAAGTTTATTGAATTATGGTTAACTCAACAGACTAACCTCGTGGACTTAAGTTAACTCTATGAGCCTGCCTTTCCTATTCAATACTACTATTTACAGAGGAATTCGGCCAACCATTGGGCGGTTCCACAGATTGTAAATAATATCAATTAAGCTCTTTAATGTTAGTAAACACTAGATTTATCATTAGGCAATACTAACATTCAAATAATTCAAACAATAACCATTAAAATTTTTAAGTCTTTTGAACGAACCAATTTCAGTAAACTGTAAAACTAAAACAAACATAAAACAATCACAACACTGACAAAGATAACATTAATCACAATACAAAACAAACAATACAATACTCAAATACAAAATATAAACACAAATAAGTTGTTTTTGGTATTTTTGTTTTGATATGAGCATGGAAATGGGTGAAAGGTGAAATGTAAAGTAATCTCAGTCGATAGTAAATACTTCCGTTACTACATGCGACGCGATTACACCACTGAAAATTAAACCACTTACAATTCTGTCTCCTCTTCCTATAGAATCGCGAGTCCAGAATTGCAAAATGATCTCCTCTTCAGCATACAGGCATCAACCCGAAGCCAAGGCTAGAAGCTTTACGATCTCCTGAGATATGAGTCGGCGCTTGGTGAAAATGGCTTCCCTTCCCGCGACGCGATCACTCCTCACAGTGGTTGTCAGGCACTGTGTTTGGCTCGAAATCGACCCGACATCAAGAAAGTATCCTCACAAACCTCCGATGGTTGGTGATTATGGTGGTGGTGATGATGGTTGGTGTGGTACTTCAGAGAATTGCCGATGTTGCCTGCAGAAAGCTCGGTGATCCTCCTCTACACACATTGGCCACACCCATCGGCCACCACACCACTGCTTTTCTTCTTCTTTTCTTTTATATTTCTTCAGTGGTAACTACTTCTGCTTGAATGATCGGTTGGATTTCCTTCATTCATATCAACGACGATGATTTCTTCTTCCTTCAACGAGTGAATTCCTGCATGATACGTGCGATCGTGGTTTTTTTTCTTCCAACTGTTCTGTTCCTGCAACCACTACAGTGGCATATTAGAAAATAAATGGTCTATGGAGTTACAGATAACTCAACGGACTTGCTTCGTTGATTTAACTATAAAACACGTGCATAAATTTAACTATCCGATGCTCAAGTGCATTTCAGATACTTACAAACTTAACTATCCGATGCTCAGATGCATTTCGGATAGTTATAGATAACTCACCGATATATAACTTAAGTCAATCTTCCAGATCTCGACATGTGTCATCAGTAGTTTTATAATAAAGAAATATTTTGGAGAGTTACAAGTCTAACTATCCGATGCCCAGATGCATTTCGGATAGTTATAGATAACTCACCGAAAATCCACTTAAGTCATTCTTCTAGAACATGACTTGTGTCATCAGTAGTTTTATAATAAAAAGAAATTTCGAAGAGTTACACATATAACTATCTAATGCCTAGCTGCAATTTCGGATACTTAGAGATAACTCACCGAAAGTCCACTTAAGTCATGCATTATGGTTTTGACACGTGTACTTCAGGAAATAATAAAATATTCTTTTAAAACATAACTGTTCGGTAATTTAAACATAACTCTTCAGTACATTAAGCATAACTGTCTGGTACATTAAACACAACTGTCTGAAATAACAGAAAATTCGGATACTTAAGACTTTCACAGCCTACAATTTACTAACAATTCAGAAATGTACTAAATTAACATTAATTCCCCAAAATTAAGCAGATTCTTTCATTAAATCATATAACAGTGCAATTATAACATAATGGCTTAATTCCCATATGATAAGCTAAATATTATGCAATTAACCATCATTTAACCATTAATATTATGCACTTTTTCATTCTAAACACTCCCCCTATACCTAAATTTTGCTAGTCCCTTAGCAAACTATGATCTAATTAATGGGTCTTTCTAAAAGTGCTAGAATTAACTCTTCCTTTTTTCATCTATTCAGCAAAAGAACTTATATTATTATATAGATATACTATATGTTTCAGTAATATTGTTTTCTCCTCTTCAACTTGCAAATATACTTAGAATATATGCAAATTACATACAAAGTATATCATCATCACATAGGTGTTAATTGTATTATCGTTTGTTCTTCTTTTCATCATTTGTCATCCTGAATTTTCCAATAAGATTTCTAGAAGAAATTTCAACAACATACGAATCAATGTACAATCCAATTGAATATGATTAAGACAAGTAGAATAAAGAATTGTATCTCCATTAAACAACTTCAAAGGTCAATTCTTAGATTCATATTTCAGCAATTCTAGATAACAGAAAATATACTCGATTCATAATATATTTGTATTTCACAAAAACTTGTATCTTTTCAGAACAGTATATGTATTTTTGTACTTTAAAAGTTAATTTGACAAGTTTGAATCATACAAGAGCTTTCTAATGTACCTATGTAACGAGCTTTCAATCAACAATCCTAGATTTCATCAGGATCTTAGGTTGCTAGATTTCAAGAGTCATTTTTCAAGTCAACAATCCTTACATACCTATCTGCTCAAGTACAAAAGGCTCATGACCAAACAAGTCAATAAACTCTCAAAGTTTTTTTTCTTTTTTTTTTTTCAAAACAAAAAACATTAATCACATACTGTATATGCATGTATTTCATTAATACAGATGCAATAAAACACCAATCTCATATAGTCCTACTTCTATCAGTTACTCAAAATATGAATCCATAACAATAAGCTCATACTTTTTCTATAGTTTAATAAGATCTACACATAAATCATTCTACAAGTTTAATCAGTCAAATTAAATGTATCTTTAATCATATGTGTTTCATTTAATCTAGAATTCACATCTCAACTCTTTCAGGACTTCAAATAATTTACTGATTTTTCATTAAGCATTCTGATTTCATTTTAAAATCGTGAAACTGTTAAACTCATGAAATTCAGAAAAAAAACATAAGATACTATATCTAGATTTGCATAAATAGTAAATTCTATAGCATCTTATATAGCCTTCTAAATATAACATTCAAGTAGTTACAGTTTATAAAAATTTTACAGTCTCAATTATTGAATAGTTACAACAAGTTCATAAAAAATTTTCAATTTCCACAAAACTTTTCAGTACCATTTTAATTCCTTTAATTAACAAACATACATGGCTGTTACTTTAATTACCTCCCCCCCATACCTACATTTTGCATTGTCCTCAATGTAGAAGATTTGACAATAAATACGGTAATTGTAGCAGGCATGAATACAATTTCGTTGATTTAACACCTAACTCAACGAATGGGTTTAAATCTAAATTCAGGATAAGTAATCAGTTACATACCTTGTTTCGTTTGTATCTCCTTCTGCATATTCCGATTTTTGTTTCTAAAAAACTTTTTATTCACAGATAAAAGTAGAATATATAACAAAATAACAGTTAACAGATATTTATAAATCATTGTCTTGTGTGGAACCCAAGCTCCAACGCCTTTGGTGGCTCATAAGCAAGCCAGTTGGTTTCCTAGAACAGATACCAACAAACTGGATTGATATATATATATATATTTTGTAAATATAAAATAAACTAAAACTAAAATTTTTCTAAAAGTAAATGCAGAAAACATAACATTAAAAGCACAAAATCACAACTTAAGAACATGATTGAAAATTAGAAACAAATGGAATAAACATGTTAGTTCAAGCAAACTTTTTAGGCATAATTCTTCTTGCTATTAATTCTATTTTAATGCAGTTTGTGTTCCTTCTTAATTTGTAATCTTGTAGTATATTATCAATGCTAAATACAAGTGTATTACCATTAATGAAATGAAATGTAGAAGGGGATCCTTTTCGGTTCTAGGATAATGTAGCAGTTTCTATTTCTACATCTATTTCAATATATTCCTCTTCTCAATTCCATTCATTTATGTCTTTCATAATCCATATTTGAAATTTCATCAATTCATCCCACCATCTTATCAGACATAAATTAGGATCATCATGTTCATTATACCACATCCCTATTTGAATTTTATCAAATTCTGCAGATGGTGGTTTAGTGATTTCTCTCGGTATAGGCAAAATTTCTATATATTCATCATAACTATCTATGCTTACTATGTATAAATCAAATCTAAATGCAACTGATATATCTGTGAGTAGATATATATATCCATCAAGTATGACATGCATGCTGTTAATTAATGATTTCTGTCCTAGATATATTATAGTGTTTTCAGTCCAAGATCTATTTAGAAAATTATACACACTCAAGCATAAATCTTCATCCCAATTTCCTATAGGTCTCCAATAATATAATTTTTCAGGAATGGTCGAATTTTTACCAGAAAATATTAAAGCCGACCCACAATTTTCAGTTGGTACTTCATATCTATTAGGTCTTCCTATATTCCATTCTTCTCTTGTGATAGGATTTCTGATCAAAATATCAGGTAATAGAATTGCATACCTTGGTTTGGTCCTGTATATAATTAATCCTTCATCCATCCCCATAATATGATCTATTCCTTCTAATGTATTGGATGAAATTCTAGTAGTTTCTTCCATATTCAGATATTCATGGCTAATTGAATTACGATTAAATGACTTCCATATGAATCCATCTCTAATCTTAATCATTTTTGCAGCTTGTAGTCCTTGAAAATATTTTTCTCTAACACAGTCTCTAATTTCCTTTGATACACAACACAGCCTGCACAGATCTTTAGCTGACAAGTTACTCAGTACTTCCCTTAGTGCATCCAACAATAATTGCATCAATTCCATTTGTTGATTTTGTATAACACAAACAAAAATTTTAGTAGAGACAAAAATTAATATAACTACTACACACCCTTGTGGAGTTAGGGCATAACTCAACGGATTAAGTTCGTTGAGTTAAGGACTAACTCTACGATACTATTAACTATAAATAAACTTATATATATATAGTTACTTCAGTTATACTGCTTCATTCAGCTATCCTCCCAGAAGAGGTATCAATTTCATTAACAGTTCTATAGACAAGGTTAGGTATTGCTTGTATTGGCAATCCTCCAGTAGGTCTAACTTCCATTGGTTCCTTCTATCTAAGTGGTATATTTCTATTTTGATTTTGAATTGAAGCATTTCCAAATACAAAATCTAGACGATTGTTTAATTGTTGGATTATCTTTTCTAATTTCTCTATTCTAGATCCTTGTTCAAGTAATGCTTCATAACTTATATTCTTCTCATTTATATTTTCTCCTCCCTGGAAATTGTTGTTTCTCCAAGATAAATTCAGGTGATTTCTCCAATTAGGATTATAAGAATTTCCAAAGTTATCTTTCTAGTTTCTAGCATAAATAATATCTAGATCATTAATGTTTGCATTCTTTTCTGCTAGCTTTTGATTTAATGATAACTCTTCTATTTTCTTTGTTAATTCAGTTAATTTCACTTCAAGCATAGTACTTGAATCTATTTCATGCATTCCTCTTGGCAATATTCTTTTATTTGCAATAACTTCAGCCGAGTTTTCCCACTGTGTAGTTCTTTTTGCAAAGTTTTCTAAATATGCCCATGCTTCTTCACTACATAGTTTCAGAAATCCATTTTGACAAGTAGATTCTAATAACGATTTCGTTGAAACATCTATGCCTTTATAAATTATACCTATTAATTGTACTTTACTCATTGCATGATGTGGACATTGAGTCAATAAATCTTTAAATCTTTCAAAATATTTCCAGAATGATTCACCCTGTTTTTGGCTACACATTAATATTTCTTTTTTTCTTTTTAATTGTTTGATGTGTTGGATAATATTTTTCCAGAAAAACAGAACAAAATTCAGTCCATGCAGAAATTGAATCAGGCGGTAGAGTATATAACCATCTCTTAGCTATGTATTTTAAAGCAAAAGGGATATATCTAAGTTTAATATCATCTATACTCATGTTCGACATTTTCATCATTTGACAAACTTCATTAAATTCTCTAAGGAAATAATAGGCATCCTCTCTTTCTAATCCATGAAAATGTGGCAATTGACTAATATAATTAAATTTCAGTTCAAACCTATCTCCCTCAAAGTTTGGCAATCGAATACATGAAGGTTCATCAACTAATTCAGGATACAGAATTTCTCCTAATGGTTTTTCTACTAGAGTAGCCATCTCTATGTTCTCTTTTAAAGAAAGGTTAGCTACACCCTAAAGGATTTCGTTAAAGTTTAGTTTAGAAAATGTTTCAATACGCCTCTGTGTTGAATATTCCTAGGTAGGTGTTCTTACTAAACATTTAGTGCTAGGAGAATGAGTCCATGTGCTCATAAATAAAATAGCAGACGATTAATTACATACCAGTTTGAAGCTTTCCATTCAGTAAATATTTGTTGACGGATGAAGTCAAATTAGTTGCTTCTCCTTCCAGTTCCCCCAACACATTCTCCTTTCTTTTAAAAGTGCTGGTAACTCGTAAATAACATTCTGTCTTATATATATAATGCACATCCATAAAGTAAATAAATCTCATTGCAAGAACGTGTCTTGCAACGTGCAGCGTGGTTCCTATTTTTATGGGTATGTGTACCACTACTAATTTCAAATTTTGGTAACCACTAAGTCGACAAAGTTTCGTTCGTGGTTAAAAGAATAACCGTTCTACTTAATCCACGAACTAACCTCGTTGAGTTACAGATAACTCAACGGAATAATGTCGATTACTGTTGCTAACTCCATGGATTAACTTCGTTGAGTTACAGATAACTCAATAGAGTGACCTTATATTAAATTACTGACCTCGTGGAGTTAAGTTTAACTCAATGAACTTACTTCATTGAATTAACACTTAGCAACCTCTAAGTTTACTCCTCATAAGTACCTCTATGCTTTTTTTTTTTTTTCCTACACTCTGCTAACTAAAATAAAGTTAAATACATGTCATTTATGCTCTAATCAAAATTCATTTAAATCTAAACATTATATAAATATTTAACTTGTAGTTCATTTCATGTTATGTAGAATTTACATTTTACCTTGCAGCATGCAGATATTTTCAAGCATCTATTATTTAGTCTTGTCATTCAACAAACTGTAAATCTTTTTAAACATTCATGCATAATGTTCCACAAATTATATAACATTCAGTATAGTTCATCCATTTAATCATTTTAAACACGCATGAAAAATATATCTAAAAAACATATATTCATTCATATGAATCAATTATAATACAATCAAATCAGATATTTTTCATACAAATATATACAAGTACAAGTAGACAAACTATACAATTAGCCTCTATTCCTAACTTCATCTACTTCCTTCTGGAGTTTTTCTAATTGCTGCTCTAATTGGTTTATCCTCTCTACAGCTCCAATAATGCCTTTAGAAGGTATAAATACTTCAGCTGTAGCATAATTTCTATATTCTTTCACTGCAATGGTTCTTGATCTTATCCTTTTAGATGTCCATTTCGTGAAATCAATACAGTCTACCATCAATATAGGTATCAAATCTCCATAAAATAATTTCTTCTTTGCAGACTTCATTTTGGATAGGAAGACTTGACACCAATTAACTTGAATTCTATTCACAACTGCGTAAGTGGCCCACTTGACAAATTGACTCAGTTCAATGTCATGACCCTGTTGTTGGTAGACATTTTTAATCAAAATGTTAGCTATCATGTGTGCTTTACCATTTAAATGCTTCAGTCTATTTAATAATGGCACACTACTGTCCTTGATTTCCTACTCTATCCATTCAGTGGCAGTTGTACTTTCCAAAATTTCTTTTCCTTCTTCTTCAATCCAACAATGTTGTGGAGAAGCTCTAGTGTTATCTGTACATCAGCTTCCTCCATGTTTAGAATGAAAAAGTGCATATTATTAACAGTTAAATGATGGTTAATTGCATAATATTTAGCTTATCATATGAGAATTAAGCCATTATGTTATAATTGCACTGTTATATGCTTTAATTGAAGAATCTGCTTAATTTTGGAGAATTAATGTTAATTTAGAACATTTCTGAACTGTCGGTAAGTTGCAAGCTGTGAAATTCTTAAGTATCCGAATTTTCTGATATTTCGGACAATTATGTTTAACATATTGAACATATTTTGAACAGTTACGTTTAACAGACCGAACATATATCAGATAGTTATGTTTAAATTGCCTAACAGTTATGTTTTGAAAGAATATTTTATTATTTCCTGAAGTACACATGTCAAAATCATAATGCATGACTTAAGTAAACTTTCGGTGAGTTATCTATAACTATCCGAAATTGCAGTTGGGCATCGGACAGTTATATGTGTAACCCTCCGAAATCTCTTTTTATTTATTAAATAGTGGAGGACACATGTCATGTTCTGGGAAAGTGACTTAAGTGGATTTTCGGTGAGTTATCTCTAACTATCCGGAATGCATCTAAGCATCGGATAGTTAGCTCTATAACTCTCTGAAATGTTATTTTATGATTAAACTGCTGTTGACACGTGTCGATATCTGGTAGATTTACTTAAGTTATATATTGGTGAGTTATCTCTAACTATCCGAAATGCATCTGAGCATCGAATAGTTAAGTTTATAAGTATCCGAAATGCACCTAAGCATCGAATAGTTAAATTTATGGGCGTGCTTTATAGTTAAATCAACGAAGAAAGTTCGTTGAGTTATCTGTAACTCCACAGACTATTTATTTTCTAATATGCCACTGTAGCGGTTATAGAAATAGGATAGTTGGAAGAAAAACCACGATTGCATGTATTGCGTAGGGAGAAGAAATCATCGCCGTTGATATGAATGAAGGAAATTCAACTGATCATTCAAGTAGAAGTAGTTACTATTGAAGAAATATAAAAGAAAAGAAGAAAAAGAAGAAGGTGTGATCAATGGACGACCATTGTGTACAGAGGGGGAGCACCGAGCTTTTTGCATACAATATCAGCAATTCTCCAAAGTACCACACCAACCATCATTACCACCACTATATCCACCACAATCACTAAACATCAGAGGTCTGTGAGAATACTTTCTTGATGTCGGGTTGATTCCGAGCCAAACAAGTACCTGACAACCACTATGAGGAGTGATCACATCGCAAGAAGGGAAGCCATTTTCACCAAGCGCCGACTCATATTTCAAGAGATCGTAAAGCTTTTAGCCTTGGCTTCAGGTTGATGCCTATATGCTGAAGAGAAGATTATCTTGCAATTCTGGACTCGCAATTCTATAGGGAGAGGAGACACAATTGTAAGTGGTTTAATTTTCAGTGGTGTAATCGCGTTGCAAGTAGTGTCGGAAGTATTTACTGTCGAGTGAGATTACTTTACATTTCACCTTTCGCTCATTTCCATGTTCATATTAAAACAAAAATACCAAAAACAATTTATCTATGTTTGTATGTTGTATTTGAGTGTTATATTGTTTGTGTTGTATCGTGATTAATGTTATCTTTGTCAGTGTTGTGATTGTTTTATGTTGTTTTAGTTTTACAGTTTACTGAAATTGGTTCATTCAAAAGACTTAAAGATTTTAATGGTTACTATTTGAATTATCTGAATGTTAGTATTGCTTAATGATAAATCCAATGTTAACTAACATTAAAGAGCTTAATTGATGTTATTTACAATCTGTGGAATTGCCTAATGGTTGGCCGAATTCCTTTGTAAATAGCAGTATTAAAAAGAAAAGATAGGCTCGTGGAGTTAACTTAAGTCCACGAGGTTAGTCTGTTGAGTTAACTGTAATTCAACGGAGAGCTTATTGAATATATAAATTTGATTATTAACAAACGAACAGTTCTCAAGTTCTTCAGCAATTCCCTATGGTATTGACCTGTACATGCACACTGATACAATAGACACTGTGCACTTGTAGTTAAACTACAAATTGGAATTAATGTCTAGATTGTATTAAAGGTTGTTTGTTTGCTTCTAAAAGAAAGAATAGGCAGAAAGATAAATTAACTAAGTAAAAATAAAAGTAACAAATCCAAGTTTTTCTGGTGTAGTGCTGGGAAAACACAAACAAGTTTTATGGCGCCGTTGTCGGGGAATTGAATTAAATTGACTAGATATAAGCAACTGTTAGAGCTGTTTCGTTTTAATAGCTAGAGAGTTGTGTGTTTTCTTCTGTAATTGAGAATATGGCATATGCTTATGCTTAAAGATTTCTGAAACCTGTAATTAGCATATGTGAATTCTGCAATTCTGAAGGACATGACATTTCTAACTGTTTGAAACTGAGACGTTTACAGATGGTTAGATACCATGAACAACAAATGAATTATCCTCAATATAATAGAGCCAAGTATGAGAATCCTATAGTTTACCCAACTGATGGTCAGTATAGAATGTGTAATATGTTGAGAGACACGGAAGTTTGGGATAGGTATGATAGACTGGAGCGTAGTATAGAGCAAAACCTTGACAAACTAGAATACTTTGTGTCAGCAACAAGAAGTCAACGAAGTAAACTATAAGGAAGCATATTCAGAACCTAAAAAGGATATAATTTACGAAACTGAAAAAACCATAATGAAAATTGATCAAAAATTGAATGCAATGAGATTAGATGATCTGTAAAGAAAACTAAAAGCATTAGACGAATATACAATGAAAATACAAGTTATGCAATAGGATAATGAAAATTATAATGTTATAAACTTGCATAATTTGCAAAATATACAATAAACAAAGAATATTAATGCAAGAGAATTTAAAGAATGCACTTTAAAACTAAAAACAATTGAAGATCATAATTACGAAAATGATATACCAAAATATCATAAGAGTAATGAAAATCTGGAAGATGTATGTGTAACACTAAGATCTGGAACTGATATACCACCAAGAACTCAAAATGAAAATGATATGGAGGTGGATAAGAGTAAAAATCAAAATGATAATGAAAATGTAATATCTGAAAATCTAGAAATCACTGAAGAACAATCTGAATTTGCTAATGAATCTAAAAATGATCAAACAAATCAAACGAAAGAAAAAGAATCTTTTAAATCACAATCTTTAGCACCATATCCTAAAAGATTACAACAAACAATACCTAAAAAACAACAACAAATCAGAGAAATTTTTGAAAAAGTACAAGTTAACATTCCTTTGTTAGATCTATTGCAGAAAATGTCACCTTGTGCTAAATTTTTGAAGGATTGGTGTACTAAGAAAAGAGAGCGAAAAGTTCTTAGAAAGGTCTTTTTAGTTGAGCAAAGTAGTTCTCTATTTCTGCCACAAATTCCTAAAAAGTTATCTGATCTTGGAATCCCTGTTATATCATGCACCATAGGAAATACCATTCTAGAATGAACCTTAATAGACTTAGGTGCAGGTATAAATGTTATGCCAAGTGATATATTTGCATCCTTAGGATTAGAAGGCTTAACTCCAACTAGTACGGTTGTTCAATTAGTTGATAGAAGTATAAGATACCCTAGAGGAAAAATAGAGGATGTCTTAATTAAAATGAAAAGTTTTATATATCCTATTGATATTGTAATTTTGGATTCCCAACAAATTAAGCATAAAAATAGTGATACATCTTTAATTTTGGGAAGGCCATTTTTACCAACATCAGGGGCTGTTATAAAATGTAAAACTAGAGTAATGAAGTTAGCATATGGTAATGAGGATACTCAATTAAATATTTTCAAACCAGAAAGGTTTGAGGAATTAGAAATGTCCTTGCATACCATAGACTTTTTAGAGGATGAAGGAGATATGTTAGATGATGTGATTCAAGAAGAATTAAATAGGCAAATCAATTCTGAAACTTTAGAGGAAAGTGAAAGCATAAATATAAGAGATCTAGAAGAAATTAATTTAGAAAATGATGATGTTCAATTAGGAGCTCTAGCTTCTAATGGGCAACATTTAGAATTAAAACCTTTACCTCCTGAATTAACCTATATATTTCTAGAAGATAAATGAACCTGTCCAATCATTATTGCTTCAGATTTAAAAGAGGATCAAATAGCTAAATTAAAAGATGTAGTAAAAAGTTATAAAGAAGCAATAGTATGGACTATGACTGATATAAAAGGGTTAAGTTCAACTTTATGCTATCACCACATATATTTAGAAGAGAATGCTAAACATGTTAGAATTCCTGAGAGGAGATTAAATCCAAACCTTAAAGAAGTAGTCAAGAAGGAAATAGTGAAATGGTTAGATAATGACATAATTTATCCAATTTTTGATAGCTCGTGGTTTAGCCCAATCCATGTAGTTTCAAAGAAATCAGGATTAACAGTTATTAGGAATGAAAGTCGAGACTTGATATCTATTAGAATTCAATCAGGCTGGAGAGTATGTATAGACTATAGAAAGCTGAATGCTGTGACTAGGAAAGATCATTTTCCCTTACCTTTTATAGATCAAATGCTGGAAAGATTAGCAGGGCAAGAATATTTTTGTTTCCTAGATGGGTATTCAGGGTATAATCAAATTCTAGTAGCATTAGAGGATCAAGAGAAAACAACTTTCACCTGTCCTAATGGAACTTATGCTTTTAAGAGAATGCCATTCGGATTATGCAATGCACCAGCTACCTTTCAAAGGTGTATGTAGGGCATATTTACTGGAATGACTGAAGATTTCTTAGAAATATTTATGGATGATTTTACTGTATATGGGAACTCATATGAAGTTTGTTTAAGCAATTTAGACCAAATATTAAAACGCTGTGTGGAAAAAAATCTGGTTTTAAATTGGGAAAAATGTCACTTCATGGTTAAACAAGGAATAGTCTTAGGGCATGTTGTTTCTAAGAAAGGGTTGGAAGTAAATAAAGCTAAAATAGAAGTAATTTCTAATCTACCAGAACCTAAATCAGTAAAAGATATTAGATCATTTCTAGGACATGCTGGTTTTTATAGAAGATTTATTAAAGACTTTAGCAAAATAGCTAGATCTTTAACTAATCTATTAAAAGATGTCCCATTTAACTTTGATAAAAATTGCAAGGAAGCATTTTTCAGACTTAAGACTAGCTTAATTTCAACTCCTATAATTCAAGCACCTGATTGCAACCATCCATTTGAATTAATGTGTGATGCATCTGATTTTGCTGTAGGAGCAGTGTTGGGACAGAAAATAGAAAAATCTCCTAAAGTGATTTATTATGCAAGCAAAACCATAAATGATGCTCAAGTTAATTACACAACTACTGAAAAAGAACTATTAGCTATTGTGTTTGCCTTAGAAAAGTTTAGATCATATCTGATTGGAGCTAAAGTAATAGTATACACGAATCATTCAGCTCTAAAACATCTAATAAAGAAAAAAGAAACTAAACCTAGATTGATCCGATAGATATTATTATTACAAGAATTTGATCAAGAAATTAAAAATAAAAAAGGTTGTGAGAATGTAGTAGCAGATCATTTATCAAGATTACAAATAGAAAAATCAAATATATAAATTAAGGATAATTTTCCTGATGAACAATTAATGACCATCAACATAATACTTTGGTATGCAGACATAGTTAATTACTTAGTTACTAGTTTAACACCTAAGGATTGGAATAGACAGGATAAGAAATTGTTTTTCTCAAGAGTAAAATATTACTATTGGGAATACCCATACTTATTTAAGAAATGTCCTGATTTGGTTTTAAGGATTTGTGTTCCAGAAACTGAATTTCTGAGCATATTGTCTTTCTGTCATGACCAAGCTTGTGGAGGGCATTTTGGTTCAGGGAAAACTGCTGCAAAAATTCTGCAATGTGGGTTTTATTGGCCAACACTATTCAAAGATGCTCATAAATATTGCTTAAGTTGTTTATGATGTCAACAAATAGGAAGAATATCAAAGAGGAATATGATGCCTCTTAATCCTATTGTTGAGGTTGAAATCTTTGATGTGTGGGGAATAAATTTTATGGGTCCATTTCCTATGTCTAATCAATTTAATTACATATTGTTGAGGGTGGATTATGTATCTAAATGGATAGAAGCTATTCCTACAAAAACTAATGATAACAAAGTGGTAATACAATTTATAAGAACAAATATATTTCCCAGATTCGGAATACCTAAAGCTATTATCAGTGATAGAGGAACTCATTTCTGTAATAGAAGTTTTGAAGCCTTAATGAAGAAATATGGAGTAAACTACAAAATTGCAACATCATATCATCTGCAAACAAGTGGACAAGTAGAAAGTGCTAACAAACAAATTAAGATAATCTTAGAAAAAGTAGTAAATCCTACTAGAACAGATTGGGCTAATAGATTGATAGATGCACTTTGAGCTTATAGAACTGCTTATAAAACGAGCTTAGGTGTGTCACCTTTTAGGCTAGTATATGGAAAAAGTTGTTAATTACCTACTGAAATAGAACATAAAGCATATTGGCCATTAAAAACTCTAAACACTAATTTAAATCAAGCTGCTGAAAATAGAAAAATGCAACTAATTGAATTAGAAGAATTTAGAAATGAAGCTTATTCGAAGACTGTAAGAGAAAAAGAGAAAATTAAATTCTGGCATGATAGAAAAATTATTCCAAAAAGCTTTGAAATAGGACAAGAAGTATATCTTTATATGGCTAGACTCCATAACCATCCAGGAAAATTAAGATCTAGATGGGTAGGACCTTACATAGTTCGAAATATTTATCCTTATGGAGCTATTGAAATTGAAAATCCTAAAAATCAGAATATATTTAAAGTAAATGGACAAAGACTTAGACCTATTCTGTAAATACCAAAAAGCTCATTTGGAATTATAGAAGAAGTCAGAGTAGAGGACTGCTCGAGCTTTACTTAGTAAGAAATTAGTTTTTATGTTTTTATAATAAATAAATATATATAAAATATAAAAATCGTTGCGGTTCAACCAACCGGATCCCTCGGTATGACCAGAACATAAAAAATATGTATATTAATTTTCAGAAAAATATTGGTTTTACCGAAACATAGTATCGGTTCAATCGGAAAAAAATATTTAGGTCTGACCGAAACATAGTATCGGTTAAACCGGTAAAAAAAGAAAAAAAGAAAAGAAAAACTATTATCTGTAGTATTTTTATTATTATATCTGTTTATATGGGGAGTCCGTTGAGTTACGCTTAACTCAACGAGCTTACTCCGTTGAGTTAGACTCAACGGAGTACTATAGCTAAGACCACGGATAAAATAGTAATAGTTGGTTCGGGAAATGACCCGATTACCCGCCGAAACTTAGGGCTTATTTAAACTAAAACCTAGGGTTTTGGGGGCATTATCCGACAAATCATTTAGAATCTAGAACAGTAGAAATCAAAGCGATTCCGTGCTGTTGGGTAACTCCACGATGAGGAAGATGACACCTGAATTCTAGGAAGAGGTAGTGGACATCGCATAGTTTTTGAAAGAATCTGAAGAATGGTACATGCGGCAAAAGATCCAGAATACAACAAGAGAGAAAGAGCTACAAAAGGTAGAATCAGAACTCTTTAACTTGAGGAAAGTTTTAGTTGAGTTAGAAATACAAATACCATAGATAATGGAGACACAGATTAGAGTGGCAACTGAAATTGCAGTTAGCAAAGAAAGAAAAATCTGGCCAAACAATGAAGTAGCCCTAGAACTAATTCAACGTAAAGCTAGATTGTGGTTTAAGAAATGCATTGCTGGTCGAGGAAGCTGGGCAATATGGGAGCAGCAATGAGCAAGAGAACAGGAAGAATCGACTGCTAAAAGACTTGTTCCTGAGGAACAGCAGTTAGGACCTCCAATTCAGTCAACAAAGCCTTTGCCACCATTAGCATTTGTTTGGCCGAGAACTGAAGAAGAAGAGAAAGAATTTACTAGCTTGGTCAAAACAGCAAGAGACCAAGGTGATACTCAAGAAATAGCTACGGCTAAGGCATATATTTTATATGATGCCATTAAGAGAAAAATGGTCGAAGAAAGGATAAGGGCCCAATACAAAATAAAAGTTGAACAGTATCAGGCAGCAACTAAATCAAGTGCTGTAGGAGAGGTTGGTCCTTCGAGACCAGCAGTTATAAAAAAAGTTAAACAGGAAGAGCTAGTACCTGTGGCTTGAAGACCTGTAGAGCCTACTTTTGTAGATTTAATTTCAGAAGATGAAAAGGAAGAACAGGCACAACTAATCAGAAAAAAGAAAGGAAAAGAAAAAGTGCCTGAATATGAGGAAATTAAATCTGAAGTACCAATTTTTACAGGGCCTGTGGAGCAAATTTTTATAAACTTGCTATCCGATTCTGAGGAGGAGCAGGAGTTGCAGCAGCTAGAGCAAAGAAAAGAAGAAAATCAGGCTGAAATTAGTCTGCAGCCTATACAAGAAGAAACAAAAATTAGGGCAGAAACTGAATTGCCTGTGACTCCATCCCAATCTGTTACAGAATCAGAAAGAATAGTAATAGAACAGATTGTTAGTCAGGAGGAAGAAGAAAGAGCAGAAAATGAAGAGGCTGAAAGAAGCCATTTGGACAAAAGTAATTTCATAGATTCCACTGAAGAGCAAGAAACTCTTCAGCAATTTATGGAAAGAATTCGAGATAGAGTGGAGAGTTTTGCCAGCTCACCACCACAAACAGAAACAGAAATTCAGGAATCTATAGAAAATATTCAAATGTAGCCTATAGAAGAGGAAGAGCAAGAGCAAACCCCTTTGGAACAACAAAGTCACCTTCCTGACCCGACTGAAACAATAATTTTGAATGAAGTACATTTTTGCAGTCAAGAAGCTTATACCAAATACCAAGAAATAAGGGGTTACGACATTATTTACAGTAGACTAGCAAATTGGGATGGAATGCAAGAAATCAAAGATCTATTTGAATTCCAAGGTCTACTGCAATTCATTTCTCAAGAAAAAGGGCATGTAGTATATGAGAATTTAATGCCTTATTTTTATGCAAATTTAAGAGAAGGAGAAGGAGGATTAATTTCCAACGTGGAGGAAGCAGATGTACATATAACACTAGAGCTTCTCCACAACATTTTTGGATTAAAGAATGAAGGAATAAAAATTTTGGAAGACACAACTGCCGTCGAGTGGACTGAACAGGAAATTAAGGATTGTATAGCTATCAATCCTGGTGTGCCTTTATTAAATAGATTGAAGCATTTAAGTGGTAAAGCACACATGGTAGCTAACATTTTGATTAAAAATGTTTATCAACGATAGGGCCATGACATAGAATTAAGTCAATTTGTCAAATGGGCCACATATGCAGTTGTGAACAGGGTTCAAATAAATTGGTCTGTAGTTTTTATCTCCAAGCTGAAAGTAGTAAAGAAAAAATTATTTTACGGAGATTTGATTCCACTGTTGATGGTGGACTGTATCGATTTCACTAAATGAAAATTAAAAAGGATCAGATCAAGAACCATTTCAGTGAAAGAATACAGAAATTTTGTAGCTACAGAGATAGTTGTACCTTCTAGAGGCATTACAAGAGTTGTAGAAAGAATTAGTCAATTAGAACTTCAATTAGAAAAACTCCAGAAGGAAGTAGATGAACTTAGGAATAAAGATTAAATTGTATTGTTCGTCTACTTGTGTAAAATTATATGAAATTGTATGATGTACTTGTAATGTAATTGATTCATATTAATGAATGTAAATTGTTCAATTGTACTTTCCATACGTGTTTTGAATATGAAATGAATGGAATTTATTGAATATTATGTAATTTGTGGAACTTTATGAAAGAATGTTTAATAGATTTACAATTTGCTAAATGACAGGATAACTGCTTAAAAATTTCTGCATATTGCAAGGTAAAGTGTAAATTCTACATAACATAAAATGACCTGCAAGTTAAATCTTTATATAGTGTTCAGATTTAATTGTATTTTAATTATAATGATGCATTAATGATATAGATTTAACTTTATTTCAGTTAGCAGAATGAAAAAGTAAAGAACAGATAGGAACTTATGAGAGTAAAACTTAGAGGTTGCTAAGTGTTAACTCAACAAAGTAAGTCCGTTGAGTTAACTGTAACTCCACGATGTTAGTAATATAATATAAGGTCACTCCGTTGATAGTTAAACTTTCAGATAGTTAGCGTCTCGTTTTTGTCGAATACTTTATGTTAAAAACTCGTATAGTTAAGTTATCTACACGTGTGCTTTTAATGTTTTAAGTTGTCACGTGTTTTCCAGGTGCGTTCGGTAATGAAAAATTGAATAGTTAGATAACTGTTCGAGTTTTGATACGCATGGATAGATAACTATTCGAGTTTTATAAAAGGACTAACGAATAGATAAATTTCTTTGTTCAGTCACGTGTTTTGCAAGTGCAAAAACTCGAAGAGTTAAAGGATAAGTGTTCAAGTTTTTACATAACTTAAAGGATAAATGTTCGACTAAAATGAAGTTAGTCTATTGAGTTAGCAACAATAACCGACTGTGTTCCATTGAGTTATCTGTAACTCAACGAGGTTAGTTCGTGGATTAAGTAGAACAATTATTCTTTTAACAACAAACGAAACTTCATCGGCTTAGCGATTACTAAAATTTGAAATTAATAGTGGTACACGTACCCATAAAAATAGGAACCCCGATGCATGTTGCAAGACACGTTCTTGCAACGAGATTTATTCACTTTATGGATGTACATTATATATATATAAATCAGAATGTTATTTACGAGTTACCAGCACTTTTAAAAGTAAGAAAGGAGAATGCGTTGGAGGAATTGGAAGGTGAAGCAACTGATTCAACTTTATCCGACAACAAATATTTATTGAATGGAAAGCTTCAGACTGGTATGTAATTAATCTTCTGCTATTTATTTATGAGCACATGGACCCGTTCTCTAAGCACTAAACGATTAGTAAGAACACCTACCTAGGAATTTTCATTGCAGAGGAGTACTGAAAAATTTTCTGAATTAAACTTTAACGAAATTCTTTGGGGTGCAGCTAACCTTTCTTTAAAAGAGAACGTAGAGATGGCTGCTCCAGTAGAAGAACCATTAGGAGAGATTCTGTATCCAAAATTAGTTGATGAACCTTCTTGTATTCGATTGCCAACCTTTGAGGGAGATAGGTTTGAACTGAAATCTAATTATATTAGTCAATTGCCACATTTTCATGGATTAGAAAGAGAGGATGCCTATTATTTCCTTAGAGAATTTAATGAAGTTTGTCAAATGATGAAAATGACGAACATGAGTATAGATGCTATTAAACTTAGATATATACCTTTTTCTTTAAAAGACACAGCTAAGAGATAGTTATATACTCTATCGCCTGATTCAATTTCTACATGGACTGAATTTTGCTCTGTTATTTTGGAAAAATATTATCCAACACATCAAACGATTAAAAAGAAGAAAGAAATATTAATGTGTAGCCAAAAATAGGGTGAATCATTCTGGAAATATTTTGAAAGATTTATTGACTCAATGTCCACATCATGCAATGAGTAAGGCACAATTAATAGGTATAATTTTTGAAGGCATAGATGTTTCAACGAAATCTTTATTAGAATCTACTTGTCAAAATGGATTTTTAATGTTATGTAGTGAAGAAGCATGGGCATATTTAGAAAACTTTGCAAAAAGAACTACATAGTGGGAAAATTCGGTTGAAGCTATTGCAGATAAAAAAATATTGCCAAGAGGAATGCATGAAATAGATTCAAGTACTATGCTTGAGGTGAAATTAAATGAATTAACAAAGAAAATAGAAGAGTTATCATTAAATCAAAAGCTAGCAGAAAAGAATGCAAACATAAATGATTTAGATATTATTTATGCTAGAAACTAGAGAGATAACTTGGGAAATTCTTATAATCCTAATTGGAGAAATCACCCGAATTTATCTTGGAGAAACAACAATTTCTAGGGAGGAGAAAATATAAATGAGAAGAATATAAGTTATGAAGCATTACTAGAACAAGGATCTAGAATAGAGAAATTAGAAAAGATAATCCAACAATTAAACAATCGTCTAGATTTTGTATTTGGAAATGCTGCAATTCAAAATCAAAATAGAAATATACCACTTAGATAGAAGGAACCAATGGAAGTTAGACCTACTGGAGGATTGCCAATACAAGCAATACCTAACCATGTCTATAGAATTGTTAATGAGATTGATACCTCTTCTAGGAGGATAGCTGAATGAAGCAGCATATCTAAAGCAACTATTTGTATGTATATATGTTTTTATTTTTAGTTAATAGTATCGTAGAGTTAGTCCTTAACTCAACGAACTTAGTCCGTTGAGTTATTCCTTAACTCCACGAGGGTGTGCAGTAGTTATGTTAATTTTTGTCTCTGCTAAATTTTTGTTTGTGTTATACAAAATTGACAAATAGAATTGATGCAATTACCGTTGGATGCACTAAGGGAAGTACTGAGTAACTTATCAGCTAAAGATCTGTGCAAGTTATGTTGTGTATCAAAGGAAATTAAAGACTATATTGAAGAAAAATATTTCCAGTGACTACAAGCTGCAAAAATGACTAAGATTAGAGATGGATTCATATGGAGGTCATTTAATCGTAGTTCAAATACCCATGAATATCTGGCTATGGAAGAAACTACTGGAATTCCACCAAATACATTAGAAGGAATAAATCATATTATGGGGATAGATGAAGGATTAATCATATACAGTACGAGACCAAGGTATGCAAGTTTATTATTACCTGATATTTTGATAAGAAATCCTATAACAGGAGAAGAATGGAATATAGGAAGACCTAATAGATTTGAAGTACCAACTGTAAATTGTGGGTCAGCTTTAATATTTTCTAATAAAAATTTTGCAATTCCTGAAAAATTATATTATTGGAGACCTACAGGAAATTGGGGTGAAGATTTACACTTAAGTGTGTATAATTTTCTGAATAGATCTTGGAATGAAAATATTATGATATATCTAGGACAGAAATCATTAATTAACCAAACACATGTCATACTTAATGGATATATATATCTTGTCACAGATATATCAATTGCATTTGGATCTGATTTATACATAGTGAGCATAGACAATTATGATGAATATATAGAAATTTTACCTATACCGAGTGATATAGCTAAACCACCATCTGCAGAATTTAATAAAATTCAAATAGGAATGTGGTATAATGAAGAAGATGATCCTACTTTATGTCTGATAAGATGGTGGGATGAATTGATGAAATTTCAAATAGGGATTATGGAAGACATTAATGAATGGAAGTGGGAAGAGGAGTATATTGAAATAGATGTAGAAATAGAAACTACTACATTACCTTGGAACCATAAAGGATCCCTTTCTGCATTTCATATCATTAATGGTAATACACTTGTATTTGGAATTTATAATATATTACACGTTTACAAATTAAGAAGGAGCAAGAACTGCATGAAAACAGAATTAATAGCAAGAAGAACTATGCCTAAAAAGTTTGCTTGGACTGATACATTTATTCCATTTGTTCCTACTTTTCAATCATGTTCTTAAGCTGTGATTTTTTGTGTATTCTACGTTTATTTTTAGAAAAAATATAGTTTTTATTTTATTTTATAAAAAAAAATAATATCAATCCAGTTTGTTGGTATCTATTCTGGGAAACCAACTAGCTTGCTTGTGAGCCACCAAAGGCATAGGAGCCTGGGTTCCACAAAAGACACTGATTTATTAATATCTGTTAAGTGTTATTTTGTTTTATATTTTGCTTTTATCTGTGAATGAAAAGTTTTTTAGAATCAAAAATTGAAATATGCAGAAGGAGATACAAACGGAACAAGGTATGTAACTAATTACTCATCTTGAATTTTAAATCAAACAAAATTGTATTCATGCTTGCTACAATTACTGTACTTATTATCAAATCTTTTACATTGAGGACAATGCAAAATGTAGGTATGGGGGGAGGTAATTAAAGTAACAGCTATGTAAGTTTGTTAATTAAAAAAAAAAAAAAAATTTATTGCAAAGTTTTGTGGAAATTGAACTATCTAATAATTGAGACTGTAAAATTTATAATCTGTAACTACTTGAATGTTATATTTAGAAGGCTATATAAGATGCTATAGAATTTACTATTTATGCAAATCTAGATATAGTATCTTATGTTTTTTCTGAATTTCATGAGTTTAACAATTTCACGATTTTAAAATGAAATCAGAATGCTTAATGAAAAATCAGTAAATTATCTGAAGTCCTGAAGGAGCTGAGATGTGAATTCTAGATTAAATGAAACACATATGATTAAAGATACATTTAATTTGACTGATTGAACTTGTAGAATGATTTATGTGTAGATCTTATTAAACTACAGAAAAAGTATGAGCTTATTGTTATGGATTCATATTTTCAGTAAATGATAGAAACAAGACTATATGAGATTGGTGTTTTACTTCATCTGTATTAATGAAATACGTACATATACAGTATGTGATTAATGCTTTATTTTGTGTGTATTTTGATTGAAAAAAAGAGAGAGAAAATTTTGAGAGTTTATTGACTTGTTTGATCATAAGCCTTTTGTACTTGAGCAGATAGGTATGTAAGAATTGTTGACCTGAAAAAGGACTCTTGAAATCTGGCAACCTAAGATCCTGATCAGATCTAGGATTGTTGACTGAAAGCTTGTTACATGGGTACATTAGAAAGCCCTTGTATGATTCAAGCTTGTCAAATTAACTTTTAAAGTATGAAAAAAAAAAGAAAAAAAAAGAAAAAAAGAAAAAAAGAATATACATATACTGTTCTGAAAAGATACAAGTATTTTATGGAATACAGATATCTTATGAATCGAGTATATTTTCTATTATCTAGAATTGTTGAAATATGAATCTGGAATTGACTTTTGAAGTTGTTTAATGGAGATACAATTCTTTATTCTACTTGTCTTAATCTTATTGAATTGGATTGTATTTTGATTCGTATGTGTTAAAATTTCTTCTAGAAATCTTATTGGAAAATTCAGGATGGCAGATAATGAAAAGAAGAACAAACGATAATATAATTAACACCTATGTGATGATGATATAATTTGTATGTAATTGACATATATTCTAAGTATATTTGTAGGTTGATTACTGAAACAGACAAAATATATTTTTATGCTGAACAGAAGAAAAAAAGAAAGAAGAAGAATTAGTTCTAGCACTTTTTGAAAGACCAATTAATTAGATCTTGGTTTGCTAAGGGACTAGCAAAATTTAGGTATGGGGGAAGTGTTTAGAATGAAAAAGTGCATATTATTAACGGTTAAATGATGGTTAATTGCATAATATTTAGCTTATCATATGAGAATTAAGCCATTATGTTATAATTGCACTGTTATATGCTTTAATTGAAGAATCTGCTTAATTTTGGGGAATTAATGTTAATTTAGTACATTTCTGAACTGTCGGTAAGTTGTAGGCTATGAAATTCTTAAGTATCTGAATTTTCTGATATTTCGGACAGTTATGTTTAACATACCGAACATATTTCGGATAGTTATGTTTAACAGACCGAACATGTATCAGATAGTTATGTTTAAATTGCCAAACAGTTATGTTTTGAAAGAATATTTTATTATTTCCTGAAGTACACATGTCAAAACCATAATGCATGACTTAAGTGAACTTTCGGTGAGTTATCTATAACTATCCGAAATTGCAGCTGGGCATCAGACTGTTATATGTGTAACCCTCCGAAATCTCTTTTTATTTATAAAATAGTAGAGGACACGTGTCATGTTCTGGGAAAGTGACTTAAGTGGATTTTCGGTGAGTTATCTCTAACTATCCGAAATGCATCTAAGGATTGGATAGTTAGCTCTATAACTTTCTGAAATGTTATTTTATGATTAAACTGCTGCTGACATGTGTCGATATCTGGTAGATTTACTTAAGTTATATATCGGTGAGTTATCTCTAACTATCCAAAATGCATCTGAACATCGGATAGTTAAGTTTATAAGTATCTGAAATGTACCTGAGTATCGGATAGTTAAATTTATGGACGTGTTTTATAGTTAAATCAATGAAGAAAGTCCATCGAGTTATCTGTAACTCCACGGACTATTTATTTTTTAATATGCCACTGTAGCGGTTGCAGAAACAGGACAGTTAGAAGAAAAACCACGATTGCATGTATTGCGCAGGGAGAAGAAATCATCGCCGTTGATATGAATGAACGAAATCCAACCGACCATTCAAGTAGAAGTAGTTACTACTGAAGAAATATAAAAGAAAAGAAGAAAAAGAAGAAGGTGTGATCGATAGACGACTAGGGTGTACAGAGGAGGAGCACCGAGCTTTCTACAGATAGTATCGGCAATTCTCCAAAGTACCACACCAACCATCATTACCACCACCATCACCAAACATCAGAGGTGTGTGAGAATACTTTCTTGATGTCGGGTCGATTTCGAACCAAACATAGTGCCTGACAACCACTGTGAGGAGTGATCGCGTCACAGGAAGGGAAGCCATTTTCACCAAGCGCCGACTCATATTTCAGGAGATCGTAAAGCTTTTAGCCTTGGCTTGGGGTTGATGCCTGTATGCTGAAGAGAAGATTATCTTGCAATTCTGGACTCGCGATTCTATAGGGAGAGGAGACAGAATTGTAAGTGGTTTAATTTTCAGTGGTGTAATCGCGTTGCAAGTAGTGTCGGAAGTATTTATTGTCGAGTGAGATTACTTTACATTTCACCTTTCGCTCATTTCCATGTTCATATTTAAACAAAAATACCAAAAACAATTTATCTATGTTTGTATGTTGTATTTGAGTGTTGTATTGTTTGTGTTGTATCGTGATTAATGTTATCTTTGTTAGTGTTGTGATTGTTTTATGTTGTTTTAGTTTTACAGTTTATTGAAATTGGTTCGTTGAAAAGACTTAAAGATTTTAATGGTTACTGTTTGAATTATCTGAATGTTAGTATTGCTTAATGATAAATCCAATGTTAACTAACATTAAAGAGCTTAATTGATGTTATTTACAATCTGTGGAATTGCCCAATGGTTGGCCGAATTCCTTTGTAAATAGCAGTATTAAAAAGAAAAGACAAGCACGTGGAGTTAACTTAAGTCCACGAGGTTAGTCCGTTGAGTTAGCTATAACTCAACGAACTTTGTCTATTGAGTTAACTGTAATTCAACAAAGAGCTTATTGAATATATAAATTTGATTATTAACAAACGAACAGTTCTCAAGTTCTTCAGCAATTCCCTATGGGATCGACCTGTACTTGCATACTGATACAATAGACACTATGCACTTGCAGTTAAAGTACAAATTGGAATTAATGTCTAAGTTGTATTAAAGGTTGTTTGTTTGCTTCTACAAGAAAGAATAGTCATAAAGATAAATTAACTAAGTAAAAATAGAAGTAACAAATCCAAGTTTTTCTGGTGTAGTGTTGGGAAAACACAAACACTCCACGTTGGAAATTAATTGTCCTTCTTCTTCTCTTAAATTAGCATAAAAGTAGGGTACTAGATTTTCATATATTGCATGCCCTTTCTGCTAAGAAATAAATTGTAGTAGACCTTGGAACTCAAATAATTCCTTAATTTCTTGCATTCTGTCCCAATTTACTGGTCTACTGTATATGATATCATAACCCCTAATCTCTTGGTATTTATTATAAGCTTCCTAACTCCAAAAGTGTACTTCATTCAGAACTATTGCTTTAGTCAGGTCAAGAATGTGACTTTGTTGTTCTAGAGGGGTTTGTTCTTGATCTTCCTCTTTCATAGGCTAAACTTGAACTTGCTGAAAATGTTCTGTAGATTCCTGAACATTTGCTACTGCTTTTGTCTTTGGTGGTAAGCCGATAGAACTCTCAACTCTGTCTTGAATTCTTTCCATGAATTGCTGAAGAGTTTCTTGCTCTTAAGTGGAATCTACAAAGTCATTTCTTTCCATATGGCTTTGTTCAACTTCTTGTTAATTATCTGTTCTTTCTTCTTCCTCCTGACTACCAATCTGCATTGTCACTATTCTTTCTGATTCTTTGGTAGATTGGGATGGAGTCATGGGCAAATCAGCTTCTGCCCTATTTTTTGTTTCTTCTTCTTGTACAGGCTGTAGACTAATTTCAACCTGTTTTTCTTCTTCTCTTTGCTTTTGCTGCTGCTGTTCCTGCTCCTCCTCAGAATTGGATAGCAGGTTTACCAAAATTGGCTCTACAGGCATTGTTGATGTTTGTACTTTAGATTTAATCTCCTTTTGACATTCAAGCACTATCTCTTTTCCTTTCCTTCATTTGATTAATTGTGTCTGGTCTTCCTCTTCTACTTCTGAGATTAAATTCATAAACAAAGGCTCTGCATACCTTTAAGCCACAGGCATTGGCTCTTCCTGTTTAATTTTTTCAATATTTACTGGTCTCGAAGGACCAGCTTCAGCTTCTCCTCTTGCAGCAAATCTGATAGTGGTTCTTTGATGCTGTTCAACTTTAATTTTGTATTGGGCTTTCAATTTTTCTATAGCCCTCTTCTTGCAAAGTGCATCAAATACCAGAGGTACTTTAGCTACTACCACATCTTCTGGTTCTCCTTGATTTTTCCCAACTTGAACCAGTCCTTGGAATTCTCTTAATTCCTCTTCAGTTGAAGGCCCCAACATTGTTGCTCGTGCCAATGGCCTGAATGGTGGAACTGAAGGTCCTGGCTGCTGTTCCTTAGGAATAGGTTTTTCAGCAGTCGGCTCCTCTTGTTCTTCCTCTACTTGTTGCTACCGCCTTATTGCACCCCTTGCACGACTAGTAATGTGCTTTTTGAACCATAATCTGGCCTTGCGCTGGATTAGCTCTAGGGCTACTTCGTTGTTTGGCCTGATTTTTCTTTCTTTACTTACAGCAATTTCTGTTGCTACTCTGATTCTTGTTTCCACTATCTGGGGTATTTGTATACCCAAATCTACTAAAAATCTTATCAAGTTGAAAAGTTCGGATTCTACCTTTTGTAACTCTTTTTCTCTTGTTGTATTCTTGATTTTCTGTCGCATGTGCCATTCCTCTAACTCTTTCAGAAATTCTGATGTGTCAACAGCATCTTCCCAGAACTTGGGCGTCATCTTCCTCATCGTGGAATTACACGACGGCACGGAATCGCTCTGATCTCTATTGTTCTAAGTTCTAACTAATCTGCCGGATAATGCCCCCAAAACCCTAAGTTTTAGTCTAAATAAGCCCTAAGTTTTAGTCTAAATAAGCCCTAAGTTTAGGTAGGTAATCGAGTCATTTCCCAAACAAAACTCTCGCTCTCTCATCCGTGGAATTACAGATAACTTCACGGACTAAGTCCGTAGACTTAACTACAGTACTCCGTTGAGTTACGGTTAATTCAACGAACCTCTCGTACAAACAGATATATATAAAAAATACTTAAGATAATAGTTTTTTTTTCCAGTTTTTACCGGTTTAACCGATACTATGTTTCGGTGAGACCGACTATTTTCAGTTGAACTGATATTATGTTTTGGTAAAACCAAAAGATTTTTTTTTTTTTTTACTAAAAATTAATATAGATTTTTTTATGTTCCGGTCATACCAATGGATCCAATCAGTTGAACCGCAACGATTTTTATATTTTATAATTTTTTAAAATTACTACGCTTTTTTTTATATGAAAATAAAATAAAAACTGATTTCTTACTAAGTAAAGCTCGAGTAGTCCACTACTTTGACTTCTTTTATAATTCCAAAGGAGCTTTTTGGTATTTTCAAAATAGGTCTAAGTCTTTGTCCATTTACTTTAAAGATATTCTGATTTTTAGGATTTTCAATCTCAATAGCTTCATAAGGATAAATATTTCGAACTATGTAAGGTCCTGCCTATCTAGATCTTAATTTTCCTAGATGGTTATGGAGTCTAGCCATGTAAAGATATACTTCTTGTCCTATTTCAAAGCTTTTTGGAATAATTTTCCTATCATGCTAGAATTTCATTTTCTCTTTTTCTCTTACAGTCTTCGAATAAGCTTCATTTCTAAATTCTTCTAATTCAATTAATTGCATTTTTGTATTTTCAGCAGCTTGATTTAAATTAGTGTTCAGAGTTTTTAATGCCAATAACCTTTATGTTCTATTTTAGCTGGTAAATGACAACTTTTTCCATATACTAGCCTAAAAGGTGACATACCTAAGCTTGTCTTGTAAGCAGTTCTATAAGCCCAAAGTGCATCTATCAATCTATTAGCTCAATCTGTTCTAGTAGGATTTACTACTTTTTCTAAAATTAACTTAATTTGTTTGTTAGCACTTTATACTTGTCCACTTGTTTGCGGATGATATGATGTTGCAATTTTGTTGTTTACTCCATATTTCTTCATTAAGGCTTCAAAACTTCTATTACAGAAATGAGTTCCTCTATCATTGATAATAGCTTTAGGTATTTCAAATCTGGCAAATATATTGGTTCTTATAAATTGTATTACCACTTTGTTGTCATTAGTTTTTGTAGGAATAGCTTCTATCCATTTAGATACATAATCCACCCCCAACAATATGTAATTAAATTGATTAGACATAGGAAATGAACCTATAAAATCTATTTCCCACACATCAAAGATTTCAACCTCAATAATAGGATTAAGAGGCATCATATTCCTTTTTGATATTCTTCCTATTTGTTGACATCTTAAACAATTTAAGCAATATTTATAAGCATATTTGAATAGTGTTGGCCAATAAAACCCACATTGCAGAATTTTTGCAGTAGTTTTCCCTGAGCCAAAATGCCCTCCACAAGCTTGGTCATGATAGAAAGACAATATACTCTGATATTCAGTTTCTGGAACACACCTCTTTAAAACCAGATCAGGACATTTCTTAAATAAGTATGGGTCTTCCCAATAGTAATATTTTACTCTTGAGAAAAACAATTTCTTATCCTGTCTATTCCAATCCTTAGGTGTTAAACTAGTAATTAAGTAATTAACTATGTCTGTATACCAAGGTATTGTGTTGATGGTCATTAATTGTTCATCAGGAAAATTATCCTTAATTTCAATATTTGATTTTTCTATTTGTAATCTTGATAAATGATCTGCTACTACATTCTCACAACCTTCTTTATCTTTAATTTCTAGATCAAATTCTTGTAATAATAATATCCATCGAATCAATCTAGGCTTAGTCTCTTTTTTTGCTATTAGGTGTTTTAAAGCTGCATGATCCATGCATACTATTACTTTAACTCCAATCAGATATGATCTATACTTTTCTAAGGCAAACACAACAACTAAAAGATATTAGATCATTTCTAGGACATATATATCTTTGTTTGTTTGAAGTATGATAGTACTGTTACACAATTATGATTATGAATGATGTGATTAAATGCCAAAGGACGTGGAAAACATATCAATATATTTGCATACTAAAAAGAAAAATTTTATTGCTGTAGAATAGAAAATGAATTTTAAGTTAAATATACACTTATGGTGGAAGTAAATGAAATTAAATGAATTTAAATTTCAATACTATATTAATTCTATGTATTTAAATGTATTCAAGTTGATAATATACAAGAAAGAAATTTAGAAGTTAATATGAGAAGTAAGTTTTTTTTAGGAAAATTTGCTTAAGTGTTAACTCAATAAAGTTAGTTCATTGAATTAACCTTAACTCCACAAAGTCAGTCATAGAATATAAGGTCACTTCGTTGAGTTATCTATAACTCAACGAAGTTAGTCTGTGGAGTCAGTAAATAGAAGCCTAAGTTACTTCCTTAAGTAATTAATAGGGAATGTTCTTATACATTAACATGTTTATGTTTTAATGATTGACAAGATGTTTGATATTTAACATTTAAGTATACATGGTGAACTTAAAATATTTTTTGAGTAGTTAAAGTTTTGATAAAAAATTCTTAGAACTCTTGTGTTTTAATAATGCAAAAATCTATGTGGGGGTAACAATTTGTATTTCATAGGATAGCCATAGAAAATAGTTCAGTAAATTACAGGTTAGAAGAAAGAAATCGAAAGGTTGGCAAATAAAGAAATATAGACAAATCAGTAAAAGTTGCTAGATGAGAGTAGGAACTTCAAATAGTTCAAAAACAATTCAAAGCTTAAATATCCGAAAGAAGAGGAATTGCGGAAGGTTACCAGGTCAAGTATCTAAAAGTCAGCTTAAAAGTAGCAGGGAAGGCTTTCAGAAAGTTACAATGCTATCTATTCGAAAATAAGAAGTCCTTCAGAAAGATAGATAACTATTCGAGTTTTCGAAAGGTTACAATAGGTAACTATCCGAAAATAAAATAGAATCGAAAAGTTAATAGGGCTAACTATTTGAACTTAAAGTTACACATGAGAAACTTAAATACTCACATGTCAAATAGTTAGAAGCTTTGAAGAATACTTTCAAAAGGTTACAATAGGAAAGTATCTAAAAATAATATAGGATCAGAGAGTTACAAAATCAACTATCCAAACTTTAAGTTACACGTGAGGAACGTAAAATACCCACATGACAAGTAGTTGGAACCTTGGAAGAAGATTGGAAGGTTAAGAGGGGTAACTATCCAAAAGTCAAGCCATTTAGGATAGTTAACAAATGTAACTATCCGAACTTAAAGACTCACGTGTCGAATTTGAAGACACATGTAGAACTTAAAGATCACGTGAAAGAAATAACTCTTTGAGTTTTTCAGAGGGTTACAAATATCTATTCGAATCTTCGGAAGGCTGCAATAGGTATCTATCCGAAAATCAAAGAGAATCAAAATGTTACATGAAGGACAGTTGTTTAGAATGAAAAAGTGCATAATATTAATGGTTAAATGATAGTTAATTGCATAATATTTAGCTTATCATATGAGAATTAAGCCATTATGTTATAATTGCATTGTTATATGCTTTAATGAAAAAATCTGCATAATTTCAAGGAATTAACGCTAATTAAGTATATTTCTGAACTATCGGTAAGTTGCAGGATTTTAATTCCTAAGTATCCGAATTTGCCGTTATTTTAGAGAGTTATATTGCATGTACCAGACAGTTATGTTTTAAACATTTAAAGAATATTTTATTATTTCCTAGAGTACACGTGTTGAAATATTAATATATGACTTAAATGAATTTTCGGTAAGTTATCTGGTAACTATCCGAAATGCATTTGAGCATCAGATAGTTAGATTTTTAAGTATTCGAAATATCTTTTTATCATAAAACTACTTGAGGACACGTGTCGCGTTTTGGAAACTTGACTTTAAGTTATCTTTCGAAAGGTTAGGTGCTAACTATCTGAAATGCATATAAGTTTCAAATATTTATAGTTATAACTATCCAAAACATCTAAACTAGTTATTTCTTTATTGCACGTGTTTTATAGTTAAATCAATGAAGTAAGTCTGTTGAGTTATCTGTAACTACACAGACCATTTATTTTCTAATATGCCACTATAGAAGTTGCAGAAATAGGACAATCGAAGGAAAATCACGATTGCACGTATCATGTAGGAATTCACTTGTGGAATGAAGAAGAAATCACTATCGTTGATATGAATGAAGGAAATCCAACCGATTAATTAAGTAGAAGCAGTTACTATAGAAAGAAATATAAAAGAAAAGGAGAAAGATGAAGAAAGAGTGTGTGTAGAGGTGGAGAACCACACTAACTATAGGAAGCATTGGAAGTTCCCTAAAGCTCCACACCACCACCAAAATCACCAACCATCGGAGGTTTGTGAGGATACTTTCCTGATGTCAGGTCGACTTCAAGCCAAACATGGTGACTGACAACTATTGTGAGTAGTGATCGCGTCGTGGGAAGGAAAGCCATTTTCACCAAGCACCGACTCATATCTTAGGAGATCATAAAGCTTCTAGCCTTGGTTTCAAGTTGATGCTAGTACGCTGAAGAGGAGATCATCTTACAATTCTTGATTCACGATTCTATAAGGAGAGGAGGCAAGATTGTAAGTGATTAAGTTTTCAGTGGTGTAATCGTGTTGCATGTAGTGATAGGAGTTTTTACTATCGATAGAGATTTTTACATTTCACCTTTCATTCATCTTTAAGAACATATCAAAACAAAAATACCAAAAACAACAAATTATCTGTGTTTACATTTAGCATTTAAGTATTGTATTGTTTGTTTTGTATCGTGATTAATGTTATCATTGTTAGTATTGTGAATGTTTTATATTTGTTTGATTCAGAAAATAGAAAATAGTTTTATTGTTTACTGAAATTAATTCGTTCCAAATACTTAAAGATTTTAATAGTTACTATTTGAAATATCTGAATGTTAGTGTTGCTTAATGATAAATCTAATATTAATTAACATTAAAGAGCTTAATTGATGTTATTTACATTCTATGGAACCACCCAATGGTTGGCCGAATTCCTTTGTAAATAGCAATATTTAACTTGAAAGATAGGCTTGTGGAGTTAACTTAAGCCCACGTGGTCAGTCCGTTGAGTTAGCCATAACTCCATGAATTAAGTCCGTTGTGTTAACCTTAACTCAACGGAGTGCTTAACTGAATACATATAAACTCCAATATAAAAATCAGAATAGTACACAATTCTTACTCAATCTCTATGGGATCAACTTGTACTTGCACACAAATACAATATACACTGTGTACTTGCAGTTAAAATACAAATTGGAATTAATATCTAATTTGTGTGAAAGGTTGTTTGTTTACTTCTAAAAGTAATTATTTATATAAGCATAAAAACAAATTAAACAAGTTTTCTGGCATCATTTAACAAATATAAGTTCACAAATCCAATACAAGTCTTCTGGTGCTGTTGTATAAGCAAGTTTATGATTTAACTTAACAACCCATACAAGTTTTCTAGCACCATTGCTAGGGATTTGAGAAGCTAAGCAATTGTGAGTGCTATTTTGTTTTAATAGTAGAGAGAGTGTTGTGTGTTTCATTTTATAATTGAGAATATGGCATATGCTTATGCTTAAAGATTTCTAAAACCTGTAGTTAGCATATGTGAATTCTGCAATTTGGAAGGTCACGACATCTCTGATTATTTGAAATTGAGATGATTGCAGATGGTTAGATCACATGAACAACAAATGAATTATATTCAATATAATAGAGTTGAGTATGAGAATCCTATAGTTTACCCAACTAATGGTCAGTTTAGAATGTGTAATATGTTGAGAGACATGGAAGTTTGGGATAGGTATGACAGACTAGAGTATAGCTTAGAGCAAAACATAGACAAACTAGAATAATACATGTGTCAGCAACAAGAAGTCAACCAATTAAACTATAGGGAAGAATATTCAGAACCTAAAATTGATATCATATACGAAACTGAAAAAACCATAATGAAAATTGATCAAAAATTGAATGCAATGAGATTAGATGATTTGGAAAGAAAACTAAAAGCATTGGACAAATTTATAATGAGATTACAAACTATGCAATAGGAAAACACAAATGAAAACTTTAATGTTACAGATTTGCATAATTTGCAAGATATATAGACAAAAGAAAGTACCAATGCAATAGAATTTAAAGAATGCAATTTAAAACTAAAAACAGGTAAAGATCATAATCATGAAAATGAAATACAAGAACATCATGAAAGTAATGAAAATCTAGAAGATGTATGTATAACATTAAGATCTAGAACTGATATACCACCAAGAATTCAAAAAGAAAATAACATGGTGGATAAGAACAAAAATCAAAATGATAATGAAAATGTAATATCTAAAAACTTAAAAATCAATGAAGAAAAATCTGAATCTAAAAATGATCAACCAAATCAAATGAAAGATAAAGAATCTTTTAAATCACAATCATTAGCACCCTATCTTGAAAGATTACAACAAATATTTCCTGAAAAATAAGAAAAAATTAGAGAAATTTTTGAAAAGTACAAGTTAACATTCCTTTGTTAGACTTATTATAGAAAATGCAACCTTGTGCTAAATTTCTTAAGGATTGGTGTACTAAGAAAAGAGAGTGAAAAGTTTTAAGGAAAATCTTTTTAGCTGAGCAAAGTAGTTCCCTATTTCTACCACAAATTCCTAAAAAGTTATCTAATCCTGGAATCCCTGTTATATCATGCACCATAGGAAATATCATTCTAGAAAGAACCTTAATAGACCTAGGTACAGGTATAAATGTTATGCCGAGTGATATATTTGCATCCTTAGGATTAGAAGGCTTAATCCCTACTAGGACTGTTATTCAATTAGCTGATAGAAGTATAAGATACCCTAGAGGATGTTAGGAATTTTGTTTTGATGATATATGCTTTATTAAAGTTTTTAAATAAGTCTAAATAATATTCTCTAAGTATAATTGTCACGTAATTAAATGTTAACAGATTATTGAAAAGTTTCATTTTTATTTTGGATAGTTAACTTTCAGATAGTTAAAGTTTTCGAAGAGTTAGATTTTCGATAGTTAAACTTTCGGATAGTTAACGTTTCGTTTTTGTCGAATAGTTTATGTTAAAAACTCGTATAGTTAAGTTATCTACACATGTGTTTTTAATGTTTTAAGTTGTCACGTGTTTTCCATGTGCGTTCGGTAATGAAAATCGAGTAGTTAGATAACTGTTCAAGTTTTTATACGCATGGATAGATAAGTCTTCAAGTTTTATAAAATGACTAACAAATAGATAAGTTTGCTATGTTTAGTTACGTGTTTTGTAAGTGCAAAAACTCGAAGAGTTATAGATAAGTATTCGAGTTTTTATAGGACTTAAAGGATAAGTGTTTGACTAAATTGAAAAGTTAGAAGATATTCTACAAGACTCCAGGAAGATAAAGTTTTAGTGAATCTACGAGTGGAGATCGTGAAAATTCAAAATGATAGTGGAGAAAGTGGAAACTCAAAAAGATAGTAATTTGGATTAAAGAAAAAATTAGTATGTGGATTATGGATTAAGTGGATGAACATTGTAACACTTTTATGTGTTGTTAAATTAATGGCAAAAGCATAAATTTTACATTTATAACCGCAAGCGCACGGTGCCCATTGTAATAAGCATGTGCAAGTACGAGTCAAATCCACAAGGAGTTTGTCTTAAATAATTTTATTAAAATGATTGTTTGATAAAACATCCACTCTATTAAATCCACAATTAAAACTCTAATTATGTGTAATCAAGTTACAATTTACAAAAATACAATAAATATTTCAAAAGTAGCATAAAACTTGTTAATTCCTAGAGCTAATAGCTAGAAAACTCAAGAAAATCTTAAGTTCAAGTTTCTAGAATCATAGAAATTAGTACAAATTCTAACTCTTCTTCCTTCCAATCTGGACATTGAAAAATCCAAAGAAAATATTGGTTGGAAAGGTCATCGAGTTATCTTTAAAATGGCTGTGATTTCCAGGACTAATTCACTCTAGGTTGTTACCAAAGTCGGATATAAAAACAGTGCGCAAAACGATTCTGAAAACTTTCCAAAAACGCATTGTTGGTGTAAAAATCATAACTCAATCAAATCTTCATAAAACACCACCAAATCACGGCACCTTGAAAGATAACTCGTTTCTATAATCAGGAAAATTTACAGGAAAACATTTTGGAATGTACAAAAGCAAGGCAACACGAAGGCGTTGAGCATAATTTCTGTCACTCAACCAGTAAAACAAAGTAGATGGTACCTTCAAAAGAATAATCGAAAAATCAAAGAAATGGATTCTAAAAATTTCCAAGAATACTACATACGTATTGTACATTTAAAGTACTTACAAAAAAATCTATAACAAGACATATAACTCAAAGAAATCAAGTTGTACAACATATAACAAAACGAGGCTCATACAGGAATTTACGGCAAATAGGATATACACGCATTCACAAGGGTTAAGAGTTAGTTTTATGCACAACATTCACATATTCACATGAAGCAACTATATTCCACGAAATATATTGTAAAAAAACTAATATTCTTAAACAAAATGATTATTTAAATAACATATTACATGTGCACATAACAAATGAATTAAAAACATAAATACTCATACACATATGATATGAAAATTCGATATTCAAGTATGAGGATCTCTCTTCTCCACCTTTGAGTTCTCCACCTTTCTTCAAGCACGAGCTCCCTTTCAACCTTGAATCATGTCACACCAACACACCACAGGGCTGTCACCACTTGTAGCACGTCCAAAAGAGGTCTCTAGGGTTGCTTTGAAGTGGTGGTTGCACGTCTTCAACCACTTCCAAGATATATGAAGTTGTTGGCTTTCCTCTCAATGTTCATGCTTCCTATTACCTCATCTTGAAGATCACGTCCCAAGCTCTTCCAATGCTGCACACGTGCCTCCAATACCACCGATTTCACTTGTGGAGGTCCTTCCGTATGTCGGCTTGGAGTGGAGAGAAGGAGGTCTTCTAGTATGAGGGGGAAGACGCCTAGCTCACCAACCTTGGAGGAGAGCTCATCCATAACCTTGGCTGGAAGAAGGGAGGACGAAAATTTTTCTTTGGAGTTCTTTTCTTGGTCCTTTGCATGGAGGAGAAAGAGGAGATGAGATGTTTCCTTGGTCGGCCATGCATTTTTCTCTTCCCTTGCCATTCATCTATGGAAAGAATTCAAACACCTTGCAATTTGTGGCCTCCTAAATTAAGCAAGTCTTGATGGTTGATTGATTGATATCTTCAAGAATTGGAAGTGTGTGATGGACGACCATGGGTTGTTGATTTTCCATGATTTAATCCAAGGGTCCACATCCTCACCTATTATCAACAACTCAAACATAACATTAAATGCATATGCACATCACACATAAATTGCTACTCAATTATAAAGCAAAAATGAAATGTGCATAATATATTGCTTGCTCAATTGAGGATTATTTGATTTCATATCTTAATGATAATTCTTTTAAGACATACATGAAATCAATATAAAAATTACTTAAATTTACACATGGGCTAATTGACTAGGTGTTAATTTAATAAAGGATAAATTTGTGCATTATTGACTATTTAATCCCTAATTCATGCATATGTCTAAAAATATGATTTTCATGTAATTCCACATTAGAACATATATATTTGCACTTTATAATCTTTAACATGCATGAATTAACATATATAAAATGCACAAATTGATACTTTACAAACATGCTGAACGTGAAGACATAGTTCGACTACTAATAGAGAGTACGAGCTACATTACAAATAAGGATCCCAATCTCAAAAACTAAGTCTGAATATTCAATCTGAATCCCTAACTGAAAAGTTAAGTTTGAATATTCATATACTGAAAAATTTTCCAACATTAAAAGAAGTTCAAAATTCCAAGTAATTTTAGAAAAGGAGTAACAAACGTAAGAAGTCTAGAAATTTGACAATTGGAGAAGAAGAGATACAGGAGTTGAGCAAAAAGAAGGAAAGGAGTTGTGTGCATAAAGATCAGGTTTTATACAATTCAAAATTAGTTTTGAATAAGAACTTCATTTTTCTATTTGAATTGTATATCGGACATTACTGCATCAAAATCGTCAAGAAGGGAATTGAGTTGAAAAGATATTGTAAATTTTGTCTTTAAAGTTTATAAAGAATAGAATTTCATTTACGAGTGTTTTGTGCTCTTGTTTTATCCACTGGTATTTTAATTATTAAAGACACAATTCACCCCCCCTCTTGTGATATAACGATCCTACAGAGGAAAAATAGAAGATGTCGTAATTAAAATTAAAAACTTCATATATCCTATTGATATTGTGATTTTGGATTCCCAACAAATTAAGCATCAAAATCATGATACATCTTTAATTTTGGGAAGACCATTCTTAACAACATCAGAGGCTGTTATAAATTGTAAAACTGGAGTAATGAAGTTAGCATATGGTAATGAAGATACTCAATTGAACACTTTCAAACTAGAAAAGTTTGAGGAGTTAGAAATGTCCTTACATACTATAGACTTTTTAGAGGATGAAGGAGATATGCTAGATGATGTGATTCAAGAAGAACTAAATAGGTAACTAAATTCTAAAAATTTAGGAGAAAGTGGAAGCATAAATGTAGAAGGAGATCAAGAAGAGATTTATATAGAAGATGGAAATGTTCAATTAGGAGCTCTAGCTTTTGATGAGTAACATTTAGATTTAAAACCTTTACCTCCTGAATTAACCTATATATTTCTAGAAGAAAAATGAATATGTCCAATCATTATTGCTTCAGATTTAAAAGAGGATCAAATTTCTAAATTAAAAGATATAATAAAAACTTATAAAGAAGCAATAGGATGGACTATGACTGATATAAAAGGGTTAAGTGCAACTTTATGTTGTCACCACATATATTTAGAAGAGAATGCTAAACCAGTTAGAATTCCTGAGAGGAGATTAAATCCAAACCTTAGGGTAGTCATGAAGGAAATAGTGAAATGGTTAGATAATGACATAATTTATCTTATTTCTAATAGCTAATGGGTTAGTCCAATCTATGTAGTATCTAAGAAATCAAGATTAATAGCTATTAGGAATGAAAGTCAGGACTTGATACCTACTAGAATTCAATTAGGTTGGAGAGTGTGTATAGACTATAGAAAGTTGAATGTTGTGACTAGGAAATATCATTTTCCCTTACCTTTTATAGATTAAATGCTAGAGAAATTAGCAAGGCAAGAATATTTTTGTTTCCTAAATAGGTATTTAGGATATAACCAAGTGCTAGTAGCATTAGAAGATAAAGAGAAAACAACTTTCATATGTCCTAATGGAACTTATACTTTTAAAAGAATGTCGTTCGAATTATGCAATGCACCAGCCACCTTTCAAAGGTGTATGCAAGGCATATTCACTAGAATGACTGAAGATTTTTTAGAAATATTTATGGATGATTTTACTGTGTATGGAACTTCATATGAAGTATGTTTCAATAATTTAGACTAAGTATTAAAATGCTGTGTGGAAAAAAGTCTAGTTCTAAATTAGGAAAAATGTCACTTTATGGTTAAACAAGGAATAGTCTTGGGACATGTTGTTTCAAAGAAAGGGTTGGAAGTAGATAAAGCTAAAATAGAAGTAATTTCTAATCTACCAGAACCTAAATCAGTAAAAGATATTAGATCATTTCTAGGACATGCTAGATTTTATAGAAGATTTATTAAAGATTTAAGCAAAATAGCTAGACCTTTAAATAATCTATTAAAAGATGTCTCATTCAACTTTGATAAAAATTGCAAAGAAGCATTTTTCAAGCTTAAAACTAGCTTAATTTTAACTCCTATAATACAAGCACTTGATTGGAGCCATCCATTTGAATTAATGTGCGATGCATCTGATTTTGCTATAGGAGTAGTGTTGGGACAAAAGATAGAAAAATCTCCTAGAGTGATTCATTATGCAAGCAAAACTTTAAATGATGCTCAAGTTAATTATACAACTATTGAACAAGAGCTGGTAGCTATTGTGTTTGCCTTAGAAAAGTTTAGATCATATCTGATTGGAGCTAAAGTGATAGTATACACGGATCATTCAGCTTTAAAACACCTAATAGCAAAGAAAGAGACTAAACCTAGATTGATCCGATGGATATTATTATTATAAGAATTTGATTTAGAAATTAAAGATAAAAAAGATTGTGAGAATGTAGTAGCAAATCATTTATCAATACTACAAATTGAAAAATCAAATATTGAAATTAAGGATAATTTTCTTGATGAACAGTTAATGACCATCAACACAATGCCTTGGTATGCAGACATAGTTAGTTACTTAGTTACTGGTTTAACACCTAAGGATTGGAACAGACAAGATAAGAAATTGTTCTTTTCAAGAGTAAAATATTACTATTGGGAAGACCCATACTTATTTAAGAAATGTCTTGATCTGGTTTTAAGGAGGTGTGTTCCAAAAACTGAATATCAGAGCATATTGTCTTTCTGCCATGACCAAGCAGGTGGAGGGCATTTTGGTTTAGGGAAAATTGCTGCCAAAATTCTATAATGTGGCTTTTACTGGCCGACACTATTCAAAGATGCTCATAAATATTGCTTAAGTTATTTAAGATGTCAACAAATAAGAAGAATATCAAAGAGGAATATGATGCCTCTGAATCCTATTGTTGAGGTTGAAATCTTTGATTTGTGGGGAATAGATTTTATGGGTTCATTTCCTATGTCAAATCAATATAATTATATATTGTTGGGGGTGGATTATGTATCTAAATGGATAGAAGTTATTCCTACAAAAACTAATGACAACAAAGTGGTAATACATTTCATAAGAACTAATATAATTGCTAGATTTAGAATACCTAAAGCTATTATCAGTGATAGAGGAACTCATTTCTGTAATAGAAGTTTTGAAGCCTTAATGAAAAAATATGGAGTAAACCATAAAATTGCAACATCATATCATCCGCAAACAAGTGGACAAGTAGAAAGTGCAAACAAACAAATTAAGTTAATCTTAGAAAGAGTAGTAAATCCTACTAGAAAAGATTAGGCTAATAGATTAATAGATGCACTTTGGGCTTATAGAACTGCTTATAAGACAAGCTTAAGTATGTCACCTTTTAGGCTAGTATATGGAAAAAGTTGTCATTTACTAGCTGAAATTGAACACAAAGCTTATTGGGCATTAAAAACTCTAAACACTAATTTAAATCAAGCTGCTGAAAATAGGAAAATGAAATTGATTGAGTTAGAAGAATTTAGGAATGAAGCTTATTTGAAAACTGTAAGAAAAAAAGAGAAAATGAAGTTCTGGCATGACAAGAAAATTATTCCAAAAACTTTTGAAATAGGACAAGAAGTATATCTTTACATGACTAGACTCTATAACCATCTAGGAAAATTAAGATCTAGGTAGGCAAGACCTTATATAATTTGAAATATTTATTCCTATGGAGCTATTGAAATTGAAAATCCTAAAAATCAGAATATATTTAAAGTAAATGGACAAAGTCTTCGACCTATTTTGAAAATACCAAAAAGTTCTTTTGGAATTATAGAAGAAGTAAGAGTAGAAGACTACTTGAGCTTTACTTAGTAAGAAATTATCTAAAAAAAAAAAATCTTATTTAAACATAGTCATGGTTCAACCGAAAGAAATTATCGGTTTTACCGAAACATATATTAAAAGAAAAAAAATGTTGCGGTTCAATCGACAGGATACATCAATCTGACCGAAACATAAAAACAAAAAAAAATCTATATAATATATTAAGTAAAAATGTCGATTTTACTAAAGCATAGTATTGGTTCAACTAGTAGAAAAAGTATTTAATTTCGGTTCAACTAAGGAATATAACGGTTTGACTGAAATTTAAAATGTTGAAAAATTAAGAGTTGGTTAGATAGGAAATTCTTCGGTCTAGACCGAAGTAAAAGTTATTATTATAAGTATTTTTATTAGTTATAACTTTACGGAAAGTCTGTTGAGTTACACTTAACTCAATGAACTTACTCCATTGACTCTAAGATAAGTTAACGAACTTACCCCGTTGAATTATAGTTAACTCAACGGAGTACTGTAGTTAAGTCCACGGACTTAGTCCGTGGAGTTAATCGTAACTCCATGCAGAGGTAAGTGAGAGGACGAGAGTTTGCACGGGAAAATGACCCGATTACCCACCAAAACTTAAGGTTTATTTATACTAAAACTTAGGATTTGGAGGCATTATCCGTAGAATCATTTAGAACTTAGAACAGTAGAGATCAAAGCGATTCTATTCCATTCTGTCACACCACGAAGATAAGATGATACCAGAGTTTTGAGAGGAAATAGACACCACGAGATTTCTCAGAGAATCAGAAGAATGGCACATGAGACAAAAGATCAAGAACATGACAAGTGATAAAGAACTCCAAAAGGTAGAATCTAACATTTTCTACTAGAGGAAAGTCTTAGTAGATTTAAATATTACAATACCTTAGATTGTGGAAATGAGGATAAAAGTAGCAATATAAGTTGTAGTAAATAGAGAAAGAAAAATCAGGCCAAACAATGAAGTTGCCCTAGAATTGATCTGATGCAAGTCTAGATTATGGTTCGTACGACAAATTGGTGGACATGCCCGATGGGCAAATTGGGAGAAACAGAGGAAAGCAGTTGCAGAACCTGCAGCTGAAGAGTTGACTGCTGAAAGACTAGTTATTGAGGAACAATAGCCAGGATCATCCATTCCACTACCAAGGTCGATAGAAAGAGCAGCATTTTTGGAGCCATCGACGTTAAAGGAATGGAGAGAATTTACAGAGCTTGTTAAAGTTGCCAAGAGCCAAGGAAATTCTGAGGATATGGCTGTGATAAAATCGCATTTCCTATATGATGCACTCTGCAAGAAAAGGGCCGCAGATAAGTTAAAGGCCTAGTATAAAATTAAAGTCGACCAGCATCAAGGAGCAGCTAGATCAATGGCTGCAAAAGAAATTGAAGTTGGTCCTTCGAGACTAGTAAGTATAGAAAAAGTAAAATAGGAAGAGCCAATACTTGTGGCTCGAGGACCTGTAGAGCCCATTTTTGTAGATTTAATCTCAGAGGAGGAAGAGGAAGACCAGACACAGTTAATTAGAAGAAGGAAAGGAAAAGAGATAGTGCTTGAAGCTCTAGAAGAAATTAAACCTAAACCTATAATATCAGTAGGGCCTGTAGAGCCAATTTTTGTAGACCTACTATCCAAATCTGAGGAGGAGTAGCAGCAACAGTAGTAAAAGCAAAGAGAAGAAGAAAAATAGGCTAAAATTAGTCTGCAACCTGTACAAAGAGAAGAAACTGAAATTAAGGCAGAAGCTGATTTGCCCGTAACTCCATCCCAATTTGCCACAAAATCAGAAAGAATAGTGACAATGCAGATTGGTAGTTAGGAGGAAGAAGAAAGAGCAGAAACTGAACAAGAAGTTGAACAAGTACATATGGAACAAGAAAGAAATGACTTGACAGATTCCACTAAAGAGGGAGAGACTCTTCAACAAATTTTAGAGAGGATTGAAGAGAGAAGAGTGGAGAGTTCTGCCAGCTCTCCACCACAGACAGAAGTAAAAGCAAAAATGTAGGAATCTATTGAGCATTTCTAGCAAATTCAAGTTCAGCATATGGAAGAAGAAATTCAAGAACAAACCCCTCTAGAGCAACAAATGCAAATTCCTGACCTAGCTGAAGCTACCATTTTAAATGACGTACACTTTTGGAGTTAGGAAGCTTATGATAAATATCAAGAGATGAAGGGGTATGATATTATTTATAGTAGGCCAGTAAACTGGGATGGTATGCAAGAAATTAAGGACTTATTTGAGCTCCAAGGTCTACTGTAATTTATTTCTCAGTAGAGAGGGCATGCAGTATACGAAAATCTAGTGCCCTGCTTTTATACCAATTTAAGAGAAGGAGAAAGTGGATTAATTTCCAACGTAGAGCAAGCTGATGTACAAATAACACCAGAGATTCTCCATAATATTTTTGGATTGAAAAATGAAGGAATAGAAATTCTAGAAAGCACTACTATAGTCGAGTGGACAGAATAGATAATAAAGGATTGTTTAGCTATCAATCCTAGTGTGCCATTATTAAACAGACTAAAGCACTTAAATGGTAAAGCACACATGGTAGCTAACATTTTGATTAAAAATGTCTACCAACGACAAGGCCACGATATTGAACTTATTTAATTTGTCAAGTGGACCACATATGTAGTTGTAAACAAAATTCAGGTTAATTGGTACAAAGTATTTATCTCCAAACTAAGAGCAGTAAAGAAGAAATTATTTTATGGAAATCTGATTCCACTACTGATGGTGGGCAATATTGATTTCACGAAATGGACATCCAAAAGGATAAGATCAAGAGCCATTTCAATGAAAGAATACAGGAATTATGCTACTGCTGAAATATCTAAACCTTCTAGAGGCATTATAGGGGCTATTGAAAGGATAAATCAATTAGAACAACAACTAGAAAAGCTCGAGAAGGAAGTAGATGAACTTAGGAATAAGGACTAATTGTATTGTTCATCTACTTATATTTGTATTGAAAAATATCTAATTGAACGTAAATGTAACTATTCATATAAATGAATGTATTTCAGATGTTTTTTTTAATTCATGTTTGAGAATGAATGATATAATTGAGAATTGTATTGAATATTATATAACTGTATAAAGATGTGCAAGACTGTTTAAAAGATTTACAAATTTTATAAATGACATGGTTAAATGCATGATAATTGGTTAATGCCTGAATATATCTGCATGCTGAAAAGTAAAATGTAAATTCTGCATAACAAGAAATGAACTGTAAGTTAAATATGCATATAATGTTTAGATTTAAGTGAGTTAAATTAGAAATTGCATTAATGACATGTATTTAACTTTAATTAAGTTGACAAAATGCAGGAGAAGAAAAAAATATTGAAGTTAATACAATGAGTAAGTTTTAGAAAAATTTGCTAAGTGTTAACGAAGTAAGTCCATTGAGTTAACCTTAACTCTACGAGGTCAATAATAAAATATAAGGTCACTCCGTTGAGTTAACTGTAACTCAATGAGGTTAGTCCATTGAGTTAGAAACAGTAACCGAAGCTAGTCTGTTGAGTTAACTATAACTCAATGAGGTTAGTTTGTGGATTAAGCTGAACGGTTATTCTTTTAGCCACGAACGAAACTTCGTGGGTTCAGTAGTTACTAAAATTTGAAATTAGAAGTGGAACACGTATCCATAAAAATAGGAACCATATTATACGTTACAAGACACGTTCTTTCAACGAGATTCATTTGCCTTATGGACGTGCATTATAAATAGAGGATAGAATGTTATTTACGAGTTACCAGCACTTGAAAAAGAAAAGAAAATTCGTTGGGGGAACTAGAAGGTGAAGCAGCTGATTCAACTTCATCCGTTAACAACTATTTACTGAAAACAAAGCTTCAGACTAGTATGTAATTAATCTTCTACTATTTTACTTTATGTTAAGAGTTTATGAGCACATGGATTCGTTCTCCTAGCACTAAACGATTAGTAAGAACACCTACATAGGATTATTCAACGTAGAGGCGTACTGAAATATTTTCTGAATTGGACTTTAATGAAATCCTTAGGGGTGTAGCTAACATTTCTTTAAAAGAGAACGAAGATATGGCTGCTCTAGTAGAAAAGCCATTAGAGAAAATTCTGTATCTTGAATTAGTTAATGAACTTTCATGTATTTGATTGCCAAACTTTGAGGGAAATAGATTTGTATTGAAATCTAATTATATTAGTCAATTGCCACACTTTCATGGATTAGAAAGAGAAGATGCCTATTATTTCCTTAAAGAATTTAATGAAGTTTGTCAAATGATGAAAATGCCGAACATGAGTATTGATGTTATTAAACTTAGATATATCCCTTTTGCTTTAAAAGATAGCTAAGAGATGGTTATATACTCTATCGCCTAATTCAATTTCTGCATAGACTGAATTTTGCTCTATTTTTCTAGAAAAATATTATCCAACACATCAAACAATTAAAAAGAAAAAGGAAATATTAATGTGTAGCCAAAAACAGGGAGAATCATTTTGGAAATATTTTGAAAGATTTAAAGATTTACTGACTCAATGTCCACATCATGTAATGAGTAAAGAACAATTAATAGGTATAATTTATGAAGGCATAGATGCAATGAAATCTTTATTAGAATCTACTTGTCAGAATGGATTTTTAAAACTATGTAGTGAAGAAGCATGGGTATACTTAGAAAACTTTGCAAAAAGAATTGCATAGTAGGAAAACTCGGTTGAAGCTATTACAAATAAAAGAATATTACCAAGGGGAATGCATGAAATAGATTCAAGCATTATGGTTGAAGTTAAATTAACTGAGTTAACAAAGAAAATAGAAGATTTATCATTAAATCAAAAGCTAGCAGAAAAGAATGCAAACATTAATGTATTAGATATTATTTATGCTAGAAACCAAAAAGATAACTTGGGAAATTCTTATAACCCTAATTGGAGAAATCACCCGAATCTATCTTGGAGAAACAACAATTTCCAAGGAGGAGAAAATATAAATGACAAAAATATAAGTTATGAAGCATTAATTGAACAAAGATCTAGAATAGAGAAGTTAAAAAAGATAATTCAACAATTAAACAATCGTCTAGATTTGGTATTTGAAAATGTTGCCATTCAAAATCAAAATATGAATGGAAATATACCCCCTAGACAGAAGGAATCAATAGAAGTTAGACCTACTAGAGGATTGCCAATGCAAGCAGTACCTAACCTTGTTAACAGAACTGTTAATGAAATTGATACTTTATATGGGAGGGAAGCTGAATGAAGTAGTATAACTGAAGTAACTATGTATAATATAGTAAATATAAAATATATATATATAAAAAAAAAAATGTAAGTTTAATTATAGTTAGTAATATCATAGAGTTATTACTTAACTCAACGAACTTAGTCCATTGAGTTATGACCTAACTCCACAAGGGTATGTAAGTAGCTATGTTGATTTTATCTCTATTAAATTTTTGTTTATGCTATACAAAATCACAACAAATGGAATTGATGAAATTACCACTAGATGCACTAAGGAAAGTACTAAGTAACCTATCAGCTAAAGATCTGTGTAGATTGTGTTATGTATCAAAAGAAATTAAAGAATGTGATAGAGTAAAATATTTTCATGGACTACAAGCTGCAAAAATGACTAAGATTAGAGATAGATTTTTATGGAAGTCATTTAATCGTAGTTCAATCAGCTATGAATATCTAAATATGGAAAAAACTGTTGGAATTCCACCCAATATATTAGAAAGAATAAATCATATTATGGGGATAGACGAAGGATTAATTATTTACAAAACCAAACCAAGGTATGTAATTCTGTTACCCGATATTTTGATTAGAAATCCTATCACTAGAGAAAAATGGAATATAGGAAGGCCTAATAGATTTGAAGTACCAATTGAAAATTGTGGGTTAGCTTAACATTTTTTGCTAAAAATTCAACCATTCCTAAAAAATTGTATTACTAGAGATCAATTGGAAATTGGGATGAAGATTTATGCTTAAGTGTGTATGATTTTTTGAATAGATCTTGGACTGAAAATACTATGATATATCTAGGACAAAAAGCATTAATTAACAGCATACATGTTATACTTAATGGATATATATATTTAGTGTCAAATATATCAGTTGCATTTAGATCTGATTTATACATAGTAAGCATAGATAGTTATGATGATGACTTTATAGAAATATTACCTATATCGAGTGATATAGCTAAACCACCATTTGTAGAATATGATAAAATTCAATTAGGAATGTGGTATAATGAATATGATGATCATACTTTATGTCTAATAAGATGGTGGGATGAATTGATGAAATTTCAAATATGGATTATGTAAGACCTAAATGAATGGAAGTGGGAAGAGGAATATATTGAAATATATGTAGAAATAGAAACAACTACATTATCTTAGAACAAAAAAGGATCCCTTTTTGCATTTCATTTCATTAATGAAAATACACTTATATTTAGTATTGATAATATACTACAAGTTTACAAGTTAAAAAGGAAAACAGACTACATTAAAACAGAATTAATAGCAAGAAGAATTATGCCTAAAAAGTTTCCTTAGACTGACATGTTTATTATAATTGTTTCTACTTTTCAATCATGTTCTTAAACTATGATTTTGTGCTTTTAATGTTGTGTGTATTCTACATTTATTTTTAGAAAAAAGAGAAGAAAGAAAAAATTTTAGTTTTAGTTTTATTTTATAAAAGAAAAAGAAAAGAAAAAAACAAAATATCAATTTAGTTTGTTGGTATCTATTCTGGGAAACCAACTAGCTTGCTTGTGAGCTACCAAAGGCATAAGAGCCTGGGTTCCACACAAGACACTGAATTAGCAATTTATGTTTTGTTGTTAAATGTTATTTTGTTATATATTCTGCTTTTATGTGTGAATGAAAAGTTTTCAGAATCAAAAGTCGAAAAATATTGAAGGAGATAAAAGAACAAGGTACGTAATTGATTACTTATCCTGAATTTACATTTAAACTCAGTTCATGGAGTTATTCATTAACTCAATGAACTTAGTTCATTGAGTTAGGTGCTAAGTCAACGAAACAATATTCATGCCTACAAACAATTACTGTATTTACTGTAAAATCTTTTACATTGAGGGCAATGCAAAATGTAGGTATGGGGGGAGGCAATTAAATTAAAAGCCAAGTAATTTTGTTAATTAGAGGAATTAGAATGGTGTTGCAAAAGTTCTATGGAAATTGAAAATTTGTTATGAATTTGCTGTAACTATCTGATAATTGAGACTGTCAAATTTTTAAGAACTGTAACTACTTGAATGTTATATTTATAATCTTATATAAGATCCTACAAAATTTTACTATTAATACAAATCTAGATATAGTATCTTATGTTTTTGCTAAATTTTATGAATTTAATGATTTCACAATTTTAAAAAGAAATCAAAATGCTTAGCTGAAACTTAGTAAATTATCTGAAATCTTGAAAGAGCTGAAATGTTGATTTTTGGATTAAATGATATACATATGATCAAGGATACATTTAATTTGATTGATTAAACCTATAGAATGATTTATATGTAAATCTTATTAAACTATAGAAAAAGTATGAGTTTATTGATATGGATTCATATTTTCAGTAAATAATAGAAGTAGGACTATATGAGATTTGTGTTTTATTGCATCTGTATTAATGAAATACGTATATATACTGTGTTGAAAAAGAAAAAAAAAAGAAGAAAAGAAAGAGAAAAACTTTGAGAGTTTATTGACTTGTTTGATCACGAGCCTTTTGTACTTGAGTAGATAGGTATATAAGGATTATTGACTTGAAAAAGGACTCTTTAAATCTAACAACCTAAGATCCTGATCAGATCTGGGATTGTTGACTGAAAGCTCAATAAATGGGTACACTAGAAAGCTCTTATATGATTCAAGCTTTTCAAATTAACTTTTAAAGTACAAATATGCATATACTATTCTGAAAAGATAAAAGTGTTTTGTAAAATACAGAAATCTTTTGAATCGAGTATATTTTCTATTATCTAAGATTATTGAAGTATGAATCTAGAATAGACTTTTGATGTTGTTTATTTGAGATACAATTCATTATTCTACTTGTTTTAATCATATTGAGTTGGATTGTGTTTTGATTCATATGTAGTTGAAATTTATTCTGGAAATCATATTGGAAAATTTAGGATAATAGATATTTGAAAAGTAGAAAAAATGAATATAATTACCACCTATGTGATGCTAATATATTTTGTATGTAATTTACATATGTTTTAAATATATTTGCAGGTTGAAGAGGAGAAAACAAAGTTAAAAGATATTACTGAAAAATATAGAATATCTATATAGTAATCTAATTTATGTATTCTAAAGAAGAACAAAATGAAGAATTAATTCTAGCACTTTAGAAAGACCAACTAGTTAGATCTTAGTTTGCTAAGGGACTAGCAAAATTTAAGTATGGGGGAAGTGTTTAGAATGAAAAAGTGCATAATATTAACAATTAAATGATGGTTAATTGCATAATATTTAGCTTATCATATGAGAATTAAGCCATTATGTTATAATTACACTATTATATGCTTTAATGAAAGAATCTGCATAATTTCAAGGAATTAACATTAATTAAGTATATTTTTGAACTGTCAGTAAGTTGTAGGATTTTAATTCCTAAGTATTCGAATTTTCTATTATTTCGGAGAGTTATATTGCATGTATTGGACAATTATGTTTTAAATGCTTAAAGAATATTTTATTATTTCCTAGAGTACATGTGTTGAAATATTAATATATGACTTAAATAAATTTTCAATAAGTTATCTGGTAACTATCCAAAATGCATCTGAGCATCGGATAATTAGATTTTTAAGTATTTGAAATATCTTTTTATCATAAAACTGCTTGAGGACACGTGTTGCGTTCTGAAAACTTGACTTAATTTATCTTTTGGAAGGTTAGGTGCTAACTATCTAAAATGCATATAAGTTTTGGATATTTATAGTTATAACTATCTGAAATATTTGAACTAATTATTTCTTTATTACACGTGTTTTATAGTTAAATCAACGAAGTACGTCCGTTGAGTTATCTATAACTCTACCGATCATTTATTTTCTAATATGCCACTGTAATAGTTGTAAAAACAAGACATTCGAAGGAAAACCATGATTGCACGTATCACGTAGGAATTCACTTGTGGAATGAAGAAGAAATCACCATCGTTGATATGAATGAAGGAAATCCAACCAATCAATTAAGTAGAAGCAGTTACTACAAAAAGAAATATAAAAGAAGAGTAGAAAGACGAAGAAAGAGTGTGCACAAAGGTGGAGAACCGCGCTAACTACAGGAAACTTCGAAAGTTCCCTAGAGCTCCACACTACCACAAAAATCACCAATCATTAGAGGTTTGTGAGGATACTTTCCTGATGTCGAGTCGATTCTGAGCCAAACACGGTGACTGACAACCACTGTGAGGAGTGATCGCGTCATGGAAAGGGAAGCCATTTTCAACAAGCACCGACTCATATCTCAAGAGATCGTAAAACTTCTAGCCTTAGTTTCGGGTTGATGCTAGTATGCTGAAGAGGAGATCATCTTACAATTCTTGATTCGTGATTCTATAGGGAGAGGAGGCAAGATTGTAAGTGATAAAGTTTTTAGTGGTGTAATCACGTCGCATGTAGTGATGAAAGTTTTTACTGTTGATAGAGATTTTTACATTTCACCTTTCATTCATCTTGAGGAACATATCAAAACAAAAATACCAAAAACAACAAATTATCTGTATTTACATTTAGCATTTAAGTGTTGTATTGTTTGTTTTGTATTGTGATTAATGTTATCATTGTTAGTATTGTGAATGTTTTATGTTTATTTGATTCAGAAAATAGAAAATAGTTTTATTATTTACTAAAATTGATTCGTTCCAGATACTTAAAGATTTTAATGGTTACTATTTGAAATATCTGAATGTTAGTATTGCTTAATGATAAATCTAATATTAACTAACATTAAAGAGCTTAATTGATATTATTTACATTCTATGGAATCACACAATGGTTGGCTAAATTCCTCTGTAAATAGTAATATTTAACTGGAAAGATAGGCTCATGGAGTTAACTTAAGTCCACGAGGTTAGTCCGTTAAGTTAGCCATAACTCCACGAATTAAGTCTGTTGTGTAAACCTTAACTCAACGAAGTACTTAATTGAATACATATAAACTCCAATATAAAAATTAGAACAATACACAATTCTTACTCAATCTCTGAGGGATCGACTTGTACTTGCACACAAATACAATATACATTGTGCACTTGCAGTTAAAATATAAATTGGAATTAATATCTAATTTGTGTGAAAGGTTGTTTGTTTACTTCTAAAAGTAATTATTTATATAAGCATAAAAACAAATTAAGCAAGTTTTTTGGCACCATTTAACAAATATAAGTTCACAAATCCAATACAAGTCTTCTAGTGCCATTGTATAAGCAAGTTTATGATTTAACTTAACAACCCAAACAACAGTATATAGAACGTTAACTTACCATTTTTGGGATTGACTACATAGTAAGTACAATAGGACAAATGTCGTTAGAAGAAATATGATCATTATATCTCTTGGTATAAATATGATCAATAAAGGGAAGATAAAAACAATGATTATCATATTGAGAGCTACACAAAAAAATTCCAGGACATACATTCTACAAATACTGAAGAGAAGAAAAGCTAAAAGCATACTGAAGCATAGAAAGCTCCCTACGCATAAAACTCTGCTTGAAAGCAAGTGTTGGTTCGTGAGTTTACACCTAAAAGCTCATTGTTGGTTAAGAGTTTGCACTTGAAAGCTTGAGAGAGGTTGGTTAAGAATTTCTACCAGAAAGCTCAAGTGTTGGTTCTTGCTTTGATCTAAAAGCAAGTGTTGTAAGTTGTAAAACACTTAGTGAAGCCCATGTTAGGATCAGGTGCTGCCATCTATGCTAAAACCCCAAGGTGTTAGAAAAGGCTCCTCAACATCCTATTAAAGGTTCTTAGCACTTAGTCGCGTGTTGTTCAAGTGCGACCTAAGCATTTGATCCCTAGCTTTCAGTCATGCCACTTGTCACGGGACAGCGCAAGGTATCTCCTTAATGCAAGTGATTGTTAGGACACACGCCACTAGTAAACACGTGTTGGGCACCCAACAATCCCACTTAGCATGCATACACACAACATGCGTCTGCTGAGAATCAAACCCGCGACCCCTCGCTTTGATACCACTTGTTAGGATTAGGTGCTGCCATCTATGCTAAAACCTTGAGGTGTTAGCAAAGGCTCCTCAACATCTTGTTAAAGGTTCTTAGCACCCAGTTGCATGCTGTTTGAGTGTGACCTAGGCATTTGGTCCCCAACTTTCAATCATGCCACTTGTCATGAGATAGTGCAAGACATCTCCTCAACGCAAGCGATTGTTAGGACACACGCTACTAGTAAATGCATGTTGGGCACCCAACAACCCAAGTTGTCTTAGGGGGGGACTAGCCGTAAGTGGTGAACCACCTAAACATTTCTTAGTGTGGCTTTTACTATCTTGGATTTTATTCAATTTTACTTTATCAATTATATTTCACATAGGTTGATAATTAAAATCCAAAATTCACACACACTTACCATTTACCCCCCTCTAGCAAGCCATACAATCCTAACAATTAGTATCAGAGCAAGGTTAATCCTTGCAAAGATTTAACCATTTGGATTTATGGCTCAATTTGCTGAGGGTCAAAATATCCACAGACCTCCTCTATTTAATGGATCTAATTATAATTATTGGAAGAATAGAATGGAGTGTTTCCTCAGGTGTTCAGATGTTAAACTTTGGAAGATAGTTGTTCTTAGAACATCTCTTCCTACTAATAATGTAATGGATTGGACTGAGGAACATGAGAGAATCATTTAACTAAATGATTGAGGGTTGAATGCTATATACTATGCACTTACAACTGAACAATATAATAAAATGTTTGCATGAAAGTTAGCTCATGAAGCTTGGAAAACCCTTCAAATTACACATGAAGGTACTAGCCAAGTAACGGACACAAAAATAAGTATTTTGTTAAGAAAATTAGAACTATTTAAGATGAATGAAAATGAATCTATAACTGAAATGTTTTCTAGATTTACTAAGATCATTAACAACCTCAGAGGCTTGGGAAAGGAGTTTTCTATGCGTGAACAAGTATAGAAAATCCTGAGAAGTCTAATTGTTAAGTGGAAACAAAAGTCCACTTCCATTCAAGACTCCAAAGACCTCAATAATCATACTATGGAAGAATTATTGGGCAATCTACTAGCCCATGAGGTTCAAATGAAAGACTAGAAGGAGTAGGAAGAAACTACTAAAAAGAAGGCTAAAAAGAAAATGGAAATTGCATTTCCTTCAACTAAAGAAACTCAAAGTTTGGATGATGAAATTATGCTGTTAGTAAGGAACTTCAGGAAATTCATGAAGAAAAATAGTAAAACCAGTACTTCCAAAAGCATGATCCTTACATACTTCAAATGTAAAAGGCAAGGACATATACAAGCCTTTTGTCCATTGCAATTAGAAGAAGATCATCGTGAGAAAAAGAAAAGATGGAAGAGCAAAAGAAAAATAGCTTTGAAAGATACTTGGGATGACAGTAACTTCTCAAGTAGTTCTTCAGATTCTGAAGATGAAGCAGCAACAAACGTGTACTTCACAACACAGGAAGTATGCTCCACATCCCCTTACTACTCAAATAATGAAGGAAATAAGTTAGACGTAAATAATTTTCTTTGTACAATAGACAATTTGTATATAAAATGTAAAGAATATAAGAAAGATATCAAAGGGTTACATAATTACTTAAAAGATTCTTTTTCTGAATTGGAAAAAGCTATTATTGAAAATAGAAATTTAAAAACTAAAATGGATAAATATAGCTATGATAACTTTGAATTAAAAGAAGAAAATGAAAATGTAGACACCCAAATCTCGACCGCCCCTTTTAGGAACTACCTTTTTCACTATTACAACCCACAAGGTGTACACTATCATTACGCTTATGCAATTGTACACCTCTATCTTCTAAAGTAGTGCTAGATGAGCTTGGCCTTGTTTGGGTATGTGACCACTACTGGTCCCTCGATGGAGTTTCCTCCATCTAACTATATGGTTAGGGCCTCCCTATCCCTAATTGACTGATCCTTTGGTCGAATCATCAATCAGAGCTTTCGATTGTCTGAATTAGTCTCGGATAATCTAGGTCATCCATTCGGCCCCTATCTTGTTTGGAACATCTTGAGATGTTGAATTAGTCATCTGATCATGTATTCATGATCGGAGCACCTTGGATCGTATAGATACACTATTTGATCGATGTTGACGCATGTCGATCGCCTGGTTCTGCCCTAGACGATCATGGCCGTCCGTACAAGGTGTTTTGACTTTAAATCTATCTCGTCTACCATCAGGTACTTTTGATCATCTAGATATGATCAATGTCCCGCAGGTTGAACGATCCTTCAATTGGATTGTTGATCATGCCCGTGATCTTCTCGGATTAACTCTAGGGAATCCTAGACTTCCATTTGAGTGAGGAATGAGAATCTCACTCATCCGGCTAACGATCAAGAAATCCGATCATAGGATGAGGCTCATCTCCTCCCTGATTGACCAACCCTTCAATCAGATCGTCAATTGGGTCTTCAGATTGTCCGAAATCAACTTAGAGAATCTAGGCTATCTATTTGAGGATTCGACTTCTCGAGGCCATTTTGGCATCCTACAAGTTGAATTTGCCAAAATAGAGGTTGGATTCAGACTTAGCATGTCCAAATTACCCAAGAGGGACCCTTACCCAATTTGGCCACGTGGCATAGTTGCCATGTGTTGCCCTCTCGCGTTGCCACGTGGCAGCCAACATCTCACCGACTCATTGGTGTCAGATCTGCCTAGATCCGAATCCGGATCTAAATCCAAATATCTCCCTTAAAACCTCCTAGGGATTCATGCAAAACCACGAATCCGCATTTCTCTCACCATAAAATTGAGACGTTAGTCGCCACATGTCGTCGTCTAGCCGCCGCAACCGTCGCTCATCTCTAGCCATCCCGCGACCATTCCTCCACGTGCAGGTACCCACCTAGATGACTAGTTATGCATTTGTGAAGTTTCAAATCTCGTTTTCTAGCGTTTTCTTCCAAATGCATGCTGTTTTCCGTGGTCGACGGCAAAGCTTATCGTCGACCCCTTTTCCCGCGTAGGTTTTACAGATTTTCCGCCTCAGTTCGACCTCCTTCGGTCGGGATTGAGGTGTGTTTGAGCTCAAGAGGTCCTGTCTTGACATGTATGACCATCTGGGGTGTGCGGGCTCATTTTAGTTGTTCCCTAGCTCATCAAAAAAGGTAGTTGTAGCTGGAGACGACGGCTGCCTTAGCCATGAGACTCGTCGGGTTCTGGCAAGCATCAAGATTCTACTGGACCGTTCGATCTCGCAGTGGCAAGATCCGGTTCGTCTGATCACATGGTTTAAGTCTTTACCATTCGATCTTTTCTTTTCATCATGTGAGATCCGACTATCAGATATCAACGTAATGCATCTGCGTCGTTCGATCAAATTTAATATCTAATTGATCTCGGCTGTCCGCTCGAGATCAAGATGCTTGATCTCGACCGCTGGATTGATCTGTTGATGACCATTAGATCTAGATTTGAGGGTTCTCCAAGTCGTCCAGTCCCGACCGTTAGATTCAAATCTGACGATCCTGTCGTGAGCCTCGTCACTACCGACACACACTCTGCTGTCCCGGTGCATCCTGCTATGCCACCACCGCTCCGACGTGCTTCGCCGTCCCACCGCACCACCACTACTCCGCTGCCACTGAAGTAGGCTTCCAAAAAACTCTTGCCTTTCAGATAGTTACTATCTTAACTGTCTGAAAAATCACTTAAGTATCTCTTGAGTCTTTTTGGAAGGTTCTAGCTGTAACCTTCCGAAAACCCATGACTTTTAGATAGTTGTTGTCCTAACTATTTGAAGATCCACTTAAGTCCTTGACTTTCGGATACTTAGCTTCTTAACTATCTAAAGATCCACTTAAGTCCCTAACTTTTAGATACTTAGCTTCTTAATAATCCAAAGATCCACTTAAGTGTCCTTTAAGTCATTTCGAAAGGTTCTGCTTGTAACCTTTCGAAATCTCCTAATTTTCAGATAGTTAGCTCAAAGCCTTTTGACTATTTTATTTTTTTTGGATACTTCAAACTGATAACCTTCTGAAAACAATTAATTTGTTGGAGACTTACAACTAACAAGTTCCAACTGGACTTGTACAACTTGTGGCATACTCCACACCTGAACTACTTGCCCTAACAATCTCCCACTTGGAGTCTAACACAAGGATTAAAAGAAATCTCTACTCTTGGCTCATAATTCACTTGCAACAGTAGCTCAAATAGAACATCAACACCTAGTCCCCTTTTTTTTTTTCTAGTTATCTAGGAGACCAATTAAGGCCATACACAGCCTTAATTTTTGCAAATTTAGAACCTTGGTTAACATGTCTGCTGCATTTTCAACACCAGCAATCTTCTATAGATCTAGCCTATTCTGCTCTATCTCTTCCCTTATGAAATGAAACCTCATTCTCATATGTTTGGACCTTGAATGGAATTTCACATTTTTAGTTAAGTAAATGGTACTTTGATTGTCACAGAATAAAGTTCTTCTTTCTTGTCTGTGCCTTAATTCAACTAGTACATTCTCTAGCCAAATTCTTTCTTTAGTTGCCTTTGCAATTGCAACATATTCAGCTTATGTAGTTGAGAGTGCAGCAATACTTTGCAGCTTAGATTTTCAGCTTATTGTAGTACTTCCTATACAAAATACATAGTCTGAAGTACTTTTGCTTTTATCCACCTCTCCTCCCAAATTAGCATCACAGTAGCCAATCAATTCAACTACTCCTTTTTTGAAGTTCAGATCTATATCTAGGGAATATTTGAGATATTTGAGTATCCACAGTACAGCAAACCAATGCTTAGCTCCTAGATTTGCCATGTATCTATTGACAACTCCCACTACATGAGATATATCAGGTCTTGTACATATCATGACATACATAAGACTTCTCACTACTGAAGCATATGGTATTTTAGACATTTTTGTTTTCTCTTCTTCAATCTTAGCAGATTGATCTTTAGACAACTTGAATTGGGGTCTGAGAGGCAATTCAGTTCTCCTCTCATTTGAGATGTTAAATCTTCTAAGTACCTTTTCTAAGTATGTTTGATTCAACCTCAGTGTACCAACCATTCTATCTTGGATGATTCTCATACCCAAGATTTGCTCGGCTTCTCCTATATCCTTTATGTCAAATTCCCTTGACAATTGTCTCTTTAATTGCTTAATCTGTTCCATACTTGAACAAGCAATTAACATATCATCTACATAAATTAGTAGAATGATAAAGTAGTCATCAAGCAATTTTATGTAACAATAGTAGTTTGTATTACATCTTTTGAAGCCTAAGGTACAAATAAAGGTATCAAATTTCTTGTACCATTGTCTTGGTGCTTCAAACCATATAGACTCTTCAGCAATCTACATACTATCTTTGCTTTCTTACCAATTACTCCAAATCCTTTTGGCTACATCATGTAAAACTCTTCCTCCAAGTCTCCATGTAGGAATGCTGTCTTTACAACCATTTGCTCCAAAAACAAATCTTCTACAGTAATAATACTCAAGACTATTCTTATAGTATTCATCTTTATAACAGGTGAGAATACTTCAATATAATCTATATCTTGAATTTGTTGAAAACCCTTAACAACAAGTTTGGCTTTAAATTTCTTGTTGCCATCTAGTTATTCTTTCAGCTTGAACACCCACTTATTTCCTAGGATTTTATTCCCTTTTGGCAATGAAGTTAGCTTCTATGTTTTATTCATTTCAAGGGACTTCAATTTCTCTTTTATTGCTAACTTCCATTTATGTGCATCACTTGCATAGACTACTTCTTGATATGTTTTAGGTTCACCATCATCCATTAGTAATAGATAATTAAATGATGGTACATACCTTTTAGGTGGTTTGGAAACCCTTCCAGATCTTCTAAGTTGTCTAGTGACAACTTCATCCTCTTGATCGTCTAGATGTTCTTGTTGTTCATCCTCTAGAAGTTGAATTTCTTCTGTAGGTTCCTTCTAAAGTTGTTCAGCATCATTATTTAGATTGATCTTAGTAGTACTTTCAGACTAAAGCTTTGATTACTGTTCATCTACACTTTCTCTATGCTTGTACATCTTGGATTCAATAAAAGTGACATCTTTTGCACGGATTATTTTCTTGGTTTCTTCCACCCAAAATCTGTAACCAAAATAATCCTTACCATAACCAATGAAATAACACTTCTATGATTTTGAATCCAACTTGTCCCTTTTGTCACTATTCAAGTGGACAAATGACTTAGATCTAAAGACCTTCAAGTGAGCATAATTGACCTCTTTCTTAGTCTACAATTCCTTAGGGTTTTTAAGCCCTATTGAAACAGATGGCCATCTATTTATTAGATAGGCAGTTATGTTGTCAACTTCTGCCTAGAATGTTTTGGGAAACCTGCATGTAGTCTCATGCATCTTGCCCGTTCATTCAAGGTCCTGTTCATTCTTTTAGCACCTCCATTTTATTGTAGAGTTCCAGCTACAGTCCTCTACCTTCTAATTCCTTGCTCTTCATAGTAGATTTTAAATTCTTGGTTGTCATATTCTCCTTGATTGTTTGACTTGATGGATTTGATTTTCCTCCAACTCTGATTTTCCACTTCTACCTTTCATTTCTTGAAGACTTGGAAAACTTCAGACTTTTATTTCAGAAAATAAATCTTCACTTTCCTAGTACTATCATCAATGAAGGTGACATAGTAAAGAGCACCTCCTAAAGAACTGATAGGGGTAGGCCCCTACACATCTTTGTGAACTAGCTCTAATTTCTGTGACTTTGGATCATGAGGAGTCTTGGCAAAGTTGACTCTCTTCTACTTTCCCTTAATGTAGTCCTTACATATCTCTAAATTAACATTATTCAACTTAGGGATTTTCCCTTCTACCACTAAAGCTTTCAGTCCTTTTTCACTGAGGTGTCCCAATATTTTATATCATAAGTCAGTGTCTTCAGTGTCACTAACTACTGCAATAGTGTTATCTTGATCTGATGTTAAATACAAGGTGTCAATCCTTTGTCTTGAGGCAACAATTCTTACACCCTTGGTTACCTTCCACTTGCCCGCACCAAAGTCAATTTGGTAACCATCATTATCTAGGGAACTTATGGAAATTAATTTCTTTGCAAGATCAAGAACATATTTGACTTCCTACGATTTCCATATCCCTTGTTTTGTTTTTATGTGTACCTCTCCTCTTTCCAACACATCCAAACTAGTCTTGTTGGCAAAATACACTTTCTTCATAGGAGTTGCACGATAATTATGCAACAAGTCTTTCCTATAGGTAGTGTGGAATGAAGCTCTTAACTCTAGTACCCATGAGTCAATGGAATTGTCCACACAACATACTAGGGCATCATCTGAATTATAGGAGACAGCATTTGCTCCTGCTTCTTCAAATCTCTTCCCTTTGCTATCTTTTTTGGGAGCTTTGCACTGTGACTTGAAGTGCCCTCATTGATTACAATTCCAACATTTTATATTTGACCTCACTTTACTAGTACCTCTGGACTTTAACCTTCCTCTAGATTTAAATTATTTTGATTTACTTCTCCCTCTACTTTAAACACTAAGGGTAGAAGTTGAGGCTAACAATTCACTTTTTCTACAAATGTCCTTACTCAAAATTAAATCCCAAATGTCACTCATTTTGAGCTTTTCATGACCTAGTGAACTACTTACACCAATCACAACAGGAGACCAACATTTTGGTAATGAGGATAATAAAATCAAAGCCCTGATTTTATCATCAAATACTATGTCTATTGAATGTAATTGATTCAATATAGTATTTCACTCATTAACGTGGTCTGCAACATTTCCACTTTCATGCATTTTTAGATTAAATAATCTACGCATGAGAAATACCTTGTTGGCGGCCAATGGCTTCTCATACATGTTAGATAGTGCTTTCATCAAGTCAACTATTGTTCTCTCCTTGGCAGCATTCGAATGAATGTTCCTTACTAGTGACAACTTGACGAGACCTAGTGCTTTTCTGTTTAGAAACTCTTACTCTTCCTAATTCATCTTCTCTAGTTTTCTTCTAAACAGAAGTTGATGAAGATCTTTCTCATACAAATAGTCTTTTATCTAAGACCTCTAGTATTTGAAATCCTTTCCATCAAATTTCTTAATCCTGAGCTTTCTATCATTTGTCATTCTATCAATCTCAAAAACCTTCGCTCTGATACTAGTTGTTATTAATAAAACCTGATCATTCAACAATGACACTATGACACGACTTTAAAACTCACCGATAGTAGTAAAGAGAAGTGGAAAGAAAACAGCATGCACAAGAAGACAAGATTTACGTGGTTCGACAACTACCTACGTCCATGGGAGTGAATGTTCTTCTATGACCTCTTGGTGCAATCAACCATATGTTTTTACAACATCATAAAGGTTTATATACTACTCAACCTAGGGTTAATAAACCTTTAATTACAACAAAGCCAATGCAGTAGCAAATGAGAATTTCAGAGCCTTTCTTCCTAACTCTCCAAAATTCATAAATTCATAACAATTCGAATAGTTAGTAGCCTTAAGTATTTGAAGAAAATCTTTCTTTCTGCATCTGTCAGAATGAACAGATATTGTAGTAGGCTAACTATCTAGAGAGATTCTATCTTTCAAATAGTTACAATCCTAACTTTCTGAAAACCCACTTACATCTCTCTTAGTCCTTTCAAAAGGTTCTAATTATAACCTTCCAAAAAATTCTTGCCTTTCGAATAGTTACTATCTTAATTGTTTGAAAAACCACTTAAGTATCTCTTGAGTCTTTTCGGAAGGTTCTAGCTATAACCTTCTGAAAACCCATAACTTTCGAATAGTTGCTGTCCTAACTATCCAAAGATCCACTTAAGTCCCTGACTTTCGGATACTTAGCTTCTTAACTATTCGAAGATCCACTTAAGTCCCTAACTTTCGAATATTTAGCTTCTTAATGATCCGAAGATCTACTTAAGTGTCCTTTAAGTCATTCTAGAAGGTTTTTCCTGTAACCTTCTAAAATCTCTTGACTTTCGGATAGTTAGCTCAAAGCCTTTTGACTGTTCTATTATTTTTGGATACTTCAAACTAATAACCTTTCAAAAACAATTAATCTACCAGAGACTTATAGATGACAAGCTTTCGACTAGACTTGGATAACATGTGGCATACTCCACACTTGAACTACTTACCCTAACAATGAGCTCCAAGCACAAATGACAAGATAGATTGTTGATAGTGGATGTTCAAAGCATATGACAAGTAAGAAAAGACTTCTTGAATCAATAAAAGAATTAAATTTAGGATCTATTAAATTTGGAAAGAATGAAAAATGTAGAATTATAGCTATAGGAAACATTGCATCTGAAAATGGTAGAATCAAAAATGTTTTGTATGTTAGTGGCTTAAAACAAAATTTACTAAGTGTAGGATAATTATGTGATAGAGGATATAATGTCTTATTTACTACTGAAAATTGTTATGTCACTAATAAAGCTACAAATGAAATTAAATTTACTGGTATTAGAAATAGCTCCATATATACACTAAACTTTCCATGTAAAAATTCTGTAAATGATTCCTATTTAGTTGCATCTAGTAAAGATGATTGGTTATGACATAAGAGGTTCAGACATGTTAATATGAAAACTCTTAGAAAGTTGTCTAAACATGATCTATTAAGAGGAATTCCAAAGTTAAAATTTAGGAAAGACAAGGTTTGTAGTGATTGCATGTTAGGAAAACAAAAAAGAATTTCATTACATAGAAAAAATGATATAGATACCAGAAAGCCTTTAGAACTACTACATATGTTTTGGATCGTATGGCTACACAAGAGGGGGGTGAATTGTGTTTTTCAATATTTTCAAATATAATTGAAACTTTAAAACTCAAAAACAAGTCAAGACATTGTTTTCATAAAATTATTTTTATTCAATATTTTAATTACAATATACAATTCAATTCTCCTCAGAAATTGTAGATGCAATTATATATCGATACCATGTTTCATCTATACAATTTCATAACTACAAATCGAGAAAACTAATTTACAGAATTTAAAACATTTCTCCCTATTTGAGATCTTTCTTCTTCTTTCTTCTTCAGCAATTCTTCAGTGACGAATATCTTGTCTTTTTATGCTTCACTGAACTTTCTTCCACCTAAGAGTTTTTTTCTTCCCCGAAGAGGTGTTTTTGATCCCTAAAAAGATTTTTCGTTGTATGTGCAGGGATAGTTTGATCTTTGAAAAGATTTTTCATTTTGTGTGCAAGGATAGTTTGATCAACGAGAATTCTATGCCTTTTATACAGTATCTTCATTTCATGCATGTCCTCCACGTTTAATCACTACCAGTTTTCCACTTCTTCATGTCTTTTCTTTTTCCTTCATCGAAACACACACGTTTTGACCCACGTTTACATTTCGAATTTTCTTTAATCATCAATCTTGGATCTTTGAAAAATTTCCTACAAAATAAACTTTCTCTTCTAAAATTTTTCATCAAGTGTAATAAGAAGTCGTTACTTTAATGTTAACTAAACGAGTAACACAAGTAGATATTAACTTAACATTTCTAACTTAACGAGTTCCTCATGTGCCATTTCACGTGACAAGTACTGTAGCTAACTTAACGAACTAAGTCTATGGTGTTACGATAACTCAACAAACCATCTCCGTTGTGTTACGATAACTCAACGAACTAGTAATAAAGAAATGTTTTATAATAAGAATTTTACCACGTGCAAAAATAACAACTTAAGTTTTATAACGCTAACCTAACGTGTTGCCTTAGTGTTCAATATAGCAACTCAACCATTTAGTTATGCTAACTTAACGAGTTAAACATGAGCACCTCACGTGATACAATATAACATTCGTAACTTATAATTTCACCACGTGTATAACACTAACTTAACGAGTTTTCACGTGACATATTTTAACCTTTAAGCCTTTAACTTAACGAGTTCTCACGTGACCTCTATATAAATAACACTCTAACTTAACGAGTTGTCTAAACTTGCACTGTTCATGATACATAAGATATAACTTTAAAACATATCATGCTTTTCAATAAAAACACACGTTAACTTAACGTTTAGTTAAATGAGAAATTAATGCAATGAAACGACTAGTTATTTAACAGTATAATTTCATATCCAATACAGACAAGTATTTATATCAATAAACTTTTTCTATATTAATTGATGATTTTAATTTCTTTTCACAAGTAATAGTAATTGAGCAAATATGATTATTTTCATTCAGCATACATCATCAAAACAAAATACTCAACAATCTCCCCCTTAATGATGATGACAAAACCATATTAAATCAATTATGAAATATGTTTAACTCAATAAAGCACCTTCGTTGGGTTAACTTTTAATTCAACAAACAAGTTTGTTGACTTAAGTTCACTTAAGCTTATGTCTATTGTTTGTGTAAAAATCACTCTCAGAAATAAAACTTTCAGATGTCAATAATTATATAAGTATCATTTCTCCAACTTTCATTATATAATCATCTATCAGATTACAATAACCATTTAAATATCATCTCTCTTTATAATATATGCAATTAAAATCATAATCATCTTTTTATAATATTTCTCCCCCTTTTTGTCATTAATCAAAAAGATAATTACAGATATATATATATAGTAAGAGATATATTTACAACAACTCTTTCTATAAACAATAATAAGAATAGAATGCATTTACAGAAAAAAAAAGTATTGTTCAATGAATCAAACAAGGAATACAAACATTACATTTTGTATTCAGAAACTAGCAAACAGACAGTTAACGATCTCTCCTAAGTATATCACTTATAGCATTACATATTTTCTCCTAGATGCCTAATATCATTTCTGATGTCGTTCAACACTGCATCTAAGTCAAGAGGTAGTTGGAGTTGCTGTTTTGCTCGAACTGAATAACTTGGCTGTTATTGTTGTATATGGTCTGTACAATCAGGTTGTTGTTGTTGTTGTCATTGAGTTTTATGCATGACCTGGTATTTTTGCAAATCTTTTATACTAAATGCTCTCATGCCTTTAGTTTCAGAGGGCTAGTCGGATAAATTCAATTGGCTTGCAATGAGTCTACATACAACATCACCATAAAATAACTTTGAACTCATATGTTGTAGTTGAGAAGTGAAAACATCAAACCAATTGATTTGAATTCTATTCAGCAAGCTATAAGTTGCATATAAATAACTTCTGCTGACTTCCATATTGTGTCCAACTCTTTGAAATAAATTTGTATGCAATATATTTGCAATAAACCTTGCCTCTACATTTAGATTTTCCGTTAATCTCATTTCAGTATATACATCTGGAGTTTTTGATAAAGACTGAATGTTCCATTCCAGTTGTCTAATCATGTCAAATCTGTTTGTAACAACAACACCTTCATTCTTTAATCCTAACACTTCAAAAATTAACTTAGGAGACAATGTGAACTCCTATTGATTTATTTGAGTTTTCAGTATGTTGTCATTCTTCAACAGATTGCTATAAAAAGCTGCAATAAGCTCTTTGTATTGCTTCCATTTCATTCCAACTGGCAAGAATTGAATGAGGCCTTGAAACTCAAATAGATCTCTCATTTCCATCAGATTTCTGAATTTTATTGGACGAGCATGCAGAATTTGACATGTAATCAAATTATTGTATTTCTGCAATGATTCTTCAGATCTAAAATGAATTGAATTACCTTGAATTTGTAATATTGTACACAAAGAAGGTGATACCTGAAGCCTTGATTCTGAATTTATTTCATCTTCAGGAATCTCTTCTACAAAATGAATGTTATTTTGTTCCTTTGTGAAAATATTTTCTTGAAGCTGCGTAGGTAAGCTTGATTCTTCAGCTTCAATAGTATAAGGAACATTTTCAATATGCTCAACATTCATTTGTTCAGTCTCTATAGAATCTTTAGAGTTCAATTTTTCCATAAATTCTACAGCCGGTGTATCTGTCTGTAATTGTTCATTTTGTTCAACAGATATTTCCATTAATACATGCTGTGAATTCTCAAACTTTGGTTCTATAGATTCTGAAGAAGGTTGGTTGACGTTTAGCTCTTCTGGAGTCTTAACATTTTCAATATCTACTACTCCAAACAATTCAGCCTATGAACTAGTTACTACCTCAACATTGTCAATTATATCTACAATAACTTGTTCAATGTCAGGTGCCTGATGCTCTGATTTTTCAATTTCTACATCATCAGGACATGTACTAATAGAAAAACTTGAGCTCATATTTGACTTGTATTTCTTCTCAAGCTTTCTAGTAAGGGAAAATAAAGTCTCATTATCATTATCAGTTTCAGTGTGCTCAGAACTAATGAGTTTATCAGATGCATTATAAGGTACAATGTCTATGTCTAGACATACATTGTCCTTTGGAAATAAATTTTCATCTGATTTTCCTTTTTCAACAGACTTTGTTTCCTTAGACATAATTTTTCTTCTTCTATAACACTTTTGTTTCTCCTCATCAAGTATTACTGTTTTCTTTTCAAATTGCTCCATAAAAGTTTTCTGCTTTAATTCTTCAAAGGCACTTTCTATTGCAACTGCCTTTCGAAGACCTTCAACTTTTCTGTGATCTACAACAATATTTGATTCTACTTGTTTTGAATATAAAGGGGTAGGGATAGTTGATTCATGTTCTTCCTCAAATGGTTGTAGTCGAGTACCACTAATAGGAGTTTGAGGAATTCTATTTGATGAACCTACACCTTTTTCCATATATTTTGCATACTGTTTTAAAAATGCAATCTCAGCACATTTCATTCTGTATTCTTTGTCATATTTACTACGAATACCCATGTATGTAATATTTGCATCAGTATGTTGAAGTTCTTGTCTAACTTCATCTAGTATTTCTTCAGAAAAGAAGTAATCTCTATAAATTTTTGCTAACCATTTGTCCACTCAAAATATTTTCTTGAACCAAGTCCGTGGAACTTCATCATTTTCTATTTCTTTTCCTTTTGCATCTCCTCTGCTTTTGCCTTTTTCTCTACCACGACCTTTGTAGAACTTGGAGACCATCGTCGTAGGTTGTAACAGCAACAAGCGGGAAAAATTTTTCTTGACAAAGTTTACAAATAACCTAAGTGCCCGTGTAATAAGTGTTTAAATAGGGTTTTAGGCGAATAACTCAACGTGAAGAGAAGTCGGGTTTAGATATTAAATAAATATTGAATAAAGTTTATTCAATCAAGGTACTCGAAATATTCAAGTATAACTCGTAGAGTTAACTAACCTAACGAGTAAAACGCTGCCTAGAGGCAGTTTTACACGCTACCTTATCTAACATAACGTTCAGTTAGTACACTTTACTAAAATCAAGTTTCGGATGCTTCCTTCCAAAGACAACATACATGTTGCACTTAACATTATCTTGAGAACATTGTAAACTATTCTAACATTCTTGTCCTTTGAATCTAAAATAGTTTGTTTGTCTTTTTAAATTATTTCATCAAGATTTTAAGACGACATTAGTTCAGATTAACCAAAATTTGTATTCTGAATTATATTAATCTATTTTTGGACATTGTTAATCCTCCCCCTACAAATATACTTCTTATATATTCAATAACATACAAAATATACTTGTATAACAATAGATGTTAAGTATAACTATACTTTTAAATTTTCTTTTCAAAAACTTTCGTTATTCTGACTTCATCAAAAATGATTTCCAGAATCAATTCCTACTGTATATGAATCAAAACACAACTTTGAACTCTATATGATTAATTCAAGGAGAATAAAAGAATGTATCTCAAATAAACGTTTTCAAAAGTACTAATGTTGATTCAATAAATCAGTAGTCATATTGGTAGAAACTATATTCGATTCAAAGATATTTGTAATTAATGAAACAACTTTTTCTTTTCAAAATAGTAAATATTGATAATTTTCTTTAAAAGTTAGTTTGAAAAGCTTGAATCATACAAGAGCTTTCTAATGTACCCGTGTAATGAGCTTTCAGTCAACAATCCCACATCTGATCAGGACCTTAGGTTGCCAGATTTAAAGAATCCTTTTTCAGGACAATAATCCTTACATACCTATCTGCTCAAGTACAAAAGGCTCGTGATCCAACTGATCAATAAACTCTCAAAGATTTTAACTTTGTAAGCACTTTTCATTTTAAGCACAGTATATATGTATTCCATTAATACAGATGCAATAAAACACAAATCTCATACAATTTTTACTTCTATGATTTTACTGAGAATATTAATCAGTTTCAATAAGCTTATACTTTTGATTAACAGTTTAAGATGAGTTACATATAACTTATTCTACAAGTTTAATCAATTAAGTCAAATTTATGCATGATCATATGCACTTTCCTTGATTCAAAGAAAACACTTAATCAAAATTTCAAAATGTCAGAAGTATTTAATGTTTTTCATTTACACTTCCACTTAAAATTGTACAAACCATTAAAATTGATAAACTACTTAAAATCAATAAGACACTACTATGATTTTATAATAAATACATAGTATCTTAAGTAGCAGATTAGATATTACTTTAGATATTTATGATAAGTATATAATATCTATGAGGTGAACAACATCATCAATACTATTTATCTTTTTTTTTATGTGGAGTTTAAGCATTTTACACATCACATAGCCTACAAATACCCAAATTTAATCTAATGTTGCAGAATGTATTTTCGTGTAGAGGTTTTGTAAATATATTAGCTAATTGATTTTTAGTAGACAGAAATTCTAATTTAATTTTTCCTTTAATTACGTTATCTCTTAGAAAATGATGTCTAACCTCTATATGCTTTAATCTAGAATGTAATACAAAATTTTTGGAAAGTTTTATTACAGAATTACTATCACAATAAATCTCAGTTGAATCATAAGATAATCCAAAATCTTCTAAAGTTTGCCTTATCCATAGAATCTGAGTGCAACACAGTGCAGCAGCAACATATTCAGCTTCTTTAGTAGAAAGTGCTACACAATTTTACTTTTTACTAAACCATGACACTAAATTATTTCCCAATAATTGACATGTGCCACTGGTACTCTTTCTATCAGATTTAGATCTTGCATAATCAACATCAGTATATCCTATAAGATCTATTGAACTATCCTTAGAATAATACAGTCCAAAATGTTTAGTTCCTTGTATATATCTAAATATTCTTTTAACTACAATTGAGCGTGATTCTTTAGGATTAGATTGAAATCTAGCACATACACACATAGCAAACATAATATCAGGTCTACTAGCAGTCAAATAAAGTAAAGAACCAATCATACTTCTATATTTTCTTTGATCTATTGATTTTCCTATGTCATCAATATCTAACTTTAAAGAAGTACTCATAGGAGTTCCTCAAATCCTTGTATCATTAAAATTAAATTTCTTAAGCATTTCATCTACATATTTGTCCTGATTTAAAAATATACCTTTATCCATTTGCTTAATTTGAAGTCCTAGAAAATATGAAAGTTCTCCTATCATACTCATTTCAAACTGATTAGTCATCTCTTTAGAGAATATTTTTATCAGCTTATCAGAGGTTGCTCCAAAGATTATATCATCCACGTATATTTGAACAACAATCTGATCTTTACCATCTCTCTTGATAAATAGAGTATGATCCACTTTTCCCATGATATAGCCTTTTTCTATTAAAAAAGTAGATAATCTTTCATACCATGATCTAGGTGCTTGCTTCAAACCATATAAGGCTTTCTTCAATTTATACACAAAGTCAGGATTTTTAATATCTTCAAATCCAGGTGGTTGTTTTACATAGACTTCTTCATTAATTAAATCATTTAGAAATGCACTCTTGACATCCATTTGAAATAATTTAAAATCCATATAACAAGCATAGGCCAATAATATTCTAATACTTTCTAACCTAGCCACAAGAGCAAATGTTTCATCATAATCTAGTCCTTCTTCCTGTGTATACCCTTATGCAACTAATCTAGCTTTGTTCCTTATAACTTGACCAGTTTCGTTAGTTTTGTTTCTAAAGATCCACTTGTATTCACTACTTCAGCCCAAAGACTTTGAGGTAACTTATGTTCGTTCAACATAGTTCTGGCCATTTCCTAAAGTGATCTATTCTTTCTCTCAATAACACCATTTTGAGACAGTGCTCTTGGAAAAGAAAAACTATGATCAATGCCATGATCTATACAATAATTATCCATTTGATCATTATCAAATTTAGTACCATGATCACTCCTAAGTTTTTGAATAGAGACAATTTGTTCATTTTGAACAAAATTGCAAAACATTTTAAATTTTTCAAAAACTTCTATCTTAGATGCTAGAAATATACCCAAGTGTATCTAGAGAAGTCATCTACTAAAATAAATACATACCGTTTACCACCAAGACTCATGATTCTTGTTGGTCCAAATAAATCCATATGTATAAGTTCTAAGACTCTCTTGCTTGAAATATTAGTTTTGGATTTGAAAGAGTTTTTGTGAAGTTTACCTAACTCACATGCATCACACATAAAGTCCTTCAAGTATTTAATCTTTGGTAAACCTCTCACTAAATGTTTTCTAGATAGTTTATGTAACAGTTTCATATTTATATGCCCAATCCTTTTATGCCATAGATATGCATCACTAGTTTCAGCTAGCAAACATGAATTTAAATCAATTACACTAGAAGGTAAAGATAAAATACATACAGAACCTTTTCTTTTAGCAATAAACTTAATTTCATCTGTATTTTTATCAATAATTTTGCATACATTATCTTCAAACACCACATAATATCCATTTTCAGTTAGTTTTATAACACTTAGCAAATTAAATCCTAGGTTTTCTACATATAGTACATTCGAAATAACGTAAGTCGAAGTTATTTGAACATTACCCATACCTATGATTTTATCCTTGCTTTTGTTTCCAAATGTTACACTCCCTTTCATGGTATTTGTAAAATTTTTTAGTAGACTTTTCTGTCCGATCATGTGACTTGACGCTCCACTGTCCAAGATCCATTTTGATGTTGTTTCCTCCTGCAAAACAAATTAAGAAAAACTTTTTCTTGGTACTTAATGTTGTTGAGGACCAAGTTCATTAAACGCATATTTCTTCTTTTTGTTTAAAAATAGTTTAACATTATCATTTACATTCTTATTAGTTGTAAGTACTATAGACTTATTTTTAACATCATACTTACTTATAGCATTATTGCTCTTATAATCATTCTTTTTGTTTTCAGGTGTAGTATAATCAAGACCAAATCGATTTTTATAAGATGTTAATTTATTTTGGTCATGCTCATACATTTCAATAAGTTCATACCAAGATTTTGTACTTTTATTTGAATTTTCAGTACATACAAAATCTTTTTCTGCACATTAATTTTCAGATAAAGAACATGCAGAATGAGTAATTGGTCTAACACCAGTGTTTTGAATTACATGCTCAAGTTTCTGAATTTCCAATTTACTACAATTGTCTGAAATTCTAGAAATATTAGTAATTGAATTTCCAAAACAAGAAACAAGATTTTTAGAAACATTTATAATCATCTTAGAAGTACATTTTGACAAATCACATTGATTTATATTATTACTACATGATTCATCCTTTGGAGTACCTACTTCTACATATTTATTACCTTGTTTCATGATAAAAGGAATTTTAGTCTTAGATTTACTTGAACTGCAACTAACAAATCCTTTATAGGCTTGAGATTCAGGATATTCAGGATAATCAAATCCTAAGCCAAATTTATATGACACCGTAGGGGTACTAGTTAGTTTGTCTAACTTAGTTTGACTTAAATTCCATTTCTCAATGGTAGAATTTAAATTTAGCTCTCTCAGTTTTAATTTATCTATCTCTAATTCAAGTTCATTTATATTGTTTCTCAACATTTCATTTTCAGATTCTATCTTTAATTTTTCAGCATTTGTATTCTATATTTGTTCATGCAAGACACATTCATTAAATCTAAATTTATGCAAATCTCTATCATGATTTTCATTATCACATCTAAACTTTTCTAAAGTAGTAGACAGGAAAGAATTTTCTTCTTCCACAATGGATAAAGAGTTTCTAATATTCTTATTTTCTAGTTTACAAACTTTAAGTTTTTGTAATAATGCATGATAAGCACATAATAATTCATCAAAGTTAAAATCTGAATAACTTTCAAGATCAGATATTACCTTAGACTCATCTGCCATGAAGCACACATGAGCAACCTCTTCTAACTCTTGTTCTCCTTCTGAATGTGAAGATTTTGATGATGATTCCTTAGATTCAGACTCTTCAGACATGTCATCTCAAGTGACCTTCAAAGCCTTTTTCTTGTAAAACTTTTTCTAAGTTTTCTAAGTCATCTTCTTCTGATTTGTCCTACTTTGCTTTTCACTTTTCCTTATAGGACAATCTGGAGAAAGATGTCCAGGTTTCTTGCAGTTGTAACATACATACTTTTTAGATGAAGAATTCTTGTCATTTAGTGATTTTGACGTTGAGGGTTTATCATTCTTGTTCCTTTGCTGTTTCCTAGCTTTCCATGCTTTTTTGAATTTCCTAGTCAGCAAAATCAAATCCTCGTCAGAATCAATAGATATATTAGAATCTGAATTAATTTCAAAGGCTATTTCTTTCTTAATTTTTAATTTGTTGTGACTTAGTGATTCATTTAATTGAACTTCATAAGCTGTTAAGTTTCCTATAAGTTCATTCATGGTATAAACATTTAAATCTCGTGATTCCTCAATTGATGTTACTTTCTAAGACCATTTAGAACTTAGGGATCTGAGAATTTTCCTCACCAAATCCTTCTGTTCAAAATTCTTTCCTAAGCATTTTAAAGAGTTTATGATATCAAGAAATCTAGAAAACATCTCAGAAATACTTTCATCTTCATGCATCTTAAAGAGTTTATACTTATGAATTAACATGTTTATTTTAGTCTCTTTAACTTGAGAAGTACCTTCATGTGAAACTTCTAATGCATGCCACACCTCATAAGCAAATTTATACACTGACACTTTATTGAACTATTCATAACTCAATTCACAAAATAAAATATTTAAGCCCTTAGCATTCAGGGTTTCATTTTCTTTTTCAGTAATTGTCCAGGAATTATAAGGGGTAGATAACGGAGTATATGGTTTAGAAATCATGAACCACAACTTATGATCTATACTTTGAAGAAAAGTAGTCATCCTATATTTCCAATATTCAAAATGTATTCCATCAAATAAAGGAGGACAATTAAGATTTTGGCCTTCATATAAAGAAAAATTACCATTTCCAGTAGCCATCTTACCTTAGATTTTTCAACCTATTTGATTTTAAACAGTCTAAAAACTTTAAAACAACTTGAGCCTTAAATCAAGAAAGTTAAACGTATGCTCAGATATTAATTTCTGTTTAAAAACAAGGAAGGTAGAATAAGCAATGATATTAAATAAGCTGGTATCGATTTTATATCAAAGATTATTAATAAAGCTCTGATACCACTTGTAGGATCATATGGCTACACAAGAGGGGGGTGAATTGTGTTTTTCAATATTTTCGAATATAATTGTAACTTTAAAACTCAAAAACAAGTTAAGACATTGTTTTCATAAAATTATTTTTATTCAAGGTTTCAATTACAATATACAATTCAATTCTCCTCAAAAATTGTAGATGCAATTATATATCGATACCATGTTTCATCTATACAATTTCATAACTACAAACAGAGAAAACTAATTTGCGGAATTTAAAACATTTCTCCGTATTTGAGATCTTTCTTCTTCTTCTTCTTTCTTCTTCAGCAATTCTTCAGTGACAAATATCTTGTCTTTTTATGCTTCACTGAATTTGATTTCTTCTGATACTTCAAATCTTTAGTGACGTAAATCTTACCTTTTTATGCTTCACTGAACTTTCTTCCACCTGAGAGTTTTTTTCTTCCCCGAAGAGGTGTTTTTGATCCCTGAAAAGATTTTCGTTGTATGTGCAGGGATAGTTTGATCCTTGAAAAGATTTTTCGTTTTGTGTGCAATGATAGTTTGATCAACGAGAATTCTATACCTTTTATACTATATCTTCATTGCATGCATATCCTCCATGTTTAATCACTACTAGTTTTCCACTTCTTCACATCTTTTCTTTCTCCTTCATCAAAACACACACGTTCTGACCCACATTTACATTTTGAATTTTCTTTAATCATCAGTCTTGGATCTCTGAAAAATTTCCTTCAAAATAAACTTTCTCTTCCAAAATTTTTCATCAAGTGTAATAAGAAGTCGTTACTTTAATGTTAACTAAATGAGTAACACAAGTAGATATTAACTTAACGTTTCTAACTTAATGAGTTCCTCATGTGTCATTTCACGTGACAAGTACTGTAGCTAACTTAATGAACTAAGTCTGTGGTGCTACGATAACTCAACGAACCATCTCCGTTGTGTTACGATAACTCAACGAACTAGTAATAAACAAATGTTTTTATAATAAGAATTTTACCACATACAAAAATAACAACTTAAGTTTTATAACGCTAACCTAACGCATTGCCTTAGTGTTCAATATAGCAACTCAACGCGTTTAGTTATGCTAACTTAACGAGTTAAACATGAGCACCTCACGTGATACAATATAATATTCGTAACTTATAATTTCACCACGTGTATAACACTAACTTAATGAGTTCGTCTCTTCTTTTACTCACTAACTTAACGAGTTCTCACGTAACATATTTTAACCTTTAAGCCTCTAACTTAACGAGTTCTCACATGACCTCTATACAAATAACACTCTAACTTAACGAGTTGTCTAAACGTGCACTATTCATGATATAGAAGATATAACTTTAAAACATATCATGCTTTTCAATAAAAACACACGTTAACTTAATGTTTAGTTAAATGAGAAATTAATGCAATGAAACGACTAGTTATTTAACAATATAATTTCAGATCTAATACAGACAAGTATTTATATCAATAAACTTTTTCTATATTAATTGATGATTTTAATTTCTTTTCACAAGCAATAGTAATTGAGCAAATATGATTATTTTCATTCAGCACACATCATCAAAACAAAATACTCAACAATATGAATCTCTTTGGTCCAACACAAACTCTAAGTCTACGTGGATGAAGATACACACTTGTAATTGTTGTTGATTTTTCTAGACACACTTGGGTTATATTTTTGGCTCACAAAAGTGAAGCATATACTGAGTTTAGAAATTTCTACACAAGTGTTCAGAATCTAAAGGACCTATGTAGGATCATCTATATCACAAGAGAGGGGGTGAATTGTGTCTTTAGTCGCAATTCACCCCCCCCTCTTGTAATACAGACGATCCTACAATTGGTATCAGAGCTGTTTTTCACTACGCTCTGCTACAATTGGTATCAGAGCATTATTATCATAATTAAGAGCTTTTATTTCTCTATTTAGGAATCGATTTTTCCTATCATTTTCTTAGGATTATCTATTTAAAATGGATAATACTGAAATCTTAGTTATGACTGAAGGACAGACCACTAATCATCCTCCTATGTTCAAAGGTAGCAATTATGGCTATTGGAAATATAAGATGAAAGTATTCTTTCAATCAATCGATTTCAAATTATGGCATATAATTAGCAATCCTATAGTGTTAGTTACGACTCCATATGATACTTGGACTTTTGATGAAAATGAGTGAATGACATTGAATGCTAAAGGTTTAAACATCTTGTTTTGTGCTTTATCTCATGATCAATTTAATAAAGTTTCTGCATATCAAACTGCATATGAGATATGACATGCATTAGAAGTTGCCAATGAAGGTACTAACCAGGTCAAGGAATCTAAGATTAATATGTTAGTACATAAATATGAGCTTTTTAAAATGCACGAAAATGAATGTATCTCTGACATGTTTTCCCGTTTTCTTGAGATTGTAAATTCATTAAAATCTTTAGGTAAGAAATTCGAGGAAAAAGACTTGGTAAGAAAGATCCTTAGATCTTTAACTAAACTTTGGGCTCAAAAGATAACATCTATTGAAGAGTCCAAAGATTTAAATACATATATTCTCGATGATCTCATAGGAAATCTGACATCCTATGAAGTACAGCATTTAGATCCAAAAGGGAAAAATCCTAGAAGGGATCTGGCTTTTAAGGTTGATAAAGTCTTGGAAGTCACTAGTGATTCTAACAATGATTTACTGTTGTTGACTAGAAAATTTAGAAATTTGTTGAAGAAACGTAGGAACTTCAGGTCAACAAAGACATCTGGAGATATGGAGAAGAAGTCATTCACGAAAGACAAAATCATATGCTACAAGTGCAACAGACTGGGTCACTTTCGAACTGATTGTCCGCTTTGATACCAATTGTAGGATTATCTTGTTGTAAGATCATCTGTATCACAAGAGGGGGGGTGAATTATGTCTTTAGTAATTAAATACTAGCAGATAAAACAAGAGCACAAAACACTCGTGAATGAAATTCTATTCTTTATTTAAAGACAAAATTTATAATATCTTTTCAGCTCAATTCCCTTCTTGAAGGTTTTGATACAGTAATGTTTGATATACAATTCAAATAGAAAAACAAAGCTCTTATTCAAAACTAATTTTGAATTGTATAAAACCTGATCTTTATGCACACAACTTCTTTCTTTCTCTTTACTTAGTTTCTGTATTTCTTCTTCTCTAGTTGTCAAATTTCCAGACTTCTTGCGTTTGCAGCTCCTTTTCTGAATTTGCTTGGAATTTCGAACTTCTTCTAATGTTGGAGAATTTTTCAGAATATGAATATTCAAACTTAACTTTTCAGTTAGGGATCTAGATTGAATATTCAGACTTGGCTTTTGAGATTGGGATCCCCTGCTGTAATGTAGCTCGTACTCTTTATTTGTAGTCGAACTTTATTGTCTTTCACGTTTAGCATGTTCATCCACCATAATTCACGTACTAATTTTCTCTTTAATCCAAATTACTTTCTTTTGGAGTTTCCACTTTCTCCACAATCATTTTGAATTTCCACGATCTCCACTCGTAGATATATCGAGAATTATATCTTCCTGGAGTCTTGTAGAATATCTTCTAAGTCTTCGATTTAGTCGAACACTTATCCTTTAAGTCCTGTAAAAACTCGAACACTTATCCTTTAACTCTTCGAGTTTTTGTGCACCTGCAAAACACGTGACTAAACAAGGAAACTTATCTGTTCGTTAGTCCTTTTATAAAACTCGAACAGTTATCTATCCATGCGTATAAAAACTCGAACAGTTGTCTAACTATTTGATTTTTCATTACCGAACGCACATGGAAAACACGTGATAACTTAAAACATTAAAAACACATGTGCAAATAACTTAACTATACAAGTTTTTAACATAAAGTATTCGACAAAAACGAGACGTTAACTATTCGAAAGTTTAACTATTGCAAATCTAACTCTTCGAAAATCTTTAATTTATCCAACATAAAAATGAAACTTTCTGATAATCTGTTAACTGTTATACTTAGAGAAGTATACTTAGAGAATATTATGTAGACTTATTTAAAAACGTTAATAAAGCATATATCATCAAAATTAAATTCCTAACAATCTCCCCCTTTTTGATGATGTCAAAACCTAATAAGTCACATAATTTATATCTCCCCCTTTTTGGCATTATAAAAAAGTAAACAAACTATTTTCTCCTCCTTTAGGAAGTTAAGCAAGTTAAATGTAAGGAAGGAAATCTTACTAAGTATATATTAATCAAAACAATAGTTTCAAACATTCATAAAATTTATGGATTAAGCATAAACTGTTTAAACATAAACTGTGAAAAATAATCACATAACATTAAATTCAGTAAACAGTTGACATAATATTTTTGGTTACAAATTACAAGAAATAAATCATGTAATACATAATTTGTATTATCACAAGCCTCTATGTCTTCGAAAAATATCAATTAGAGTATCTGAAATTTTCTTTGCAATTTCTGTGCTAACTCTGTTTATCTAATCAAGTAATGCTTGATCTAAATCATTTTGAGAAACTTGTGATGGTTGCTATAAAAATTCAGTATGAATGTCTATATCTATACCTGTATGTGTATCTGTATGTATATCTTGTTGTATATCTGTATGTTGCTGTTGTTTTGTAAATTGTGTTGATTGATGCTGTTGCTGCTGTGACTGTGTTTGCCGATCCTGTTGTTGTTGTTGTCTGAGGATAGGTGTATTTGCTTCCTAGTATTTTTGGAGTTCCTTTGTAGAGAAAGATCTTGATTTTAATCTTTTCTGTGGCCAAGGTGTAATATCTATTTGACTTGCCACAATTCTCAAAATCATATCACCATAAAAAAATTTACTCTGCAAATGTAAGATATGAGAAACAAAAATATCATACCAGTTCACTTGTATATGGTTTATTAATGCATATGTTGCATAAAGACAACATCTGCCAACTTCTGCCCCATGACCAAACCTCTGAAACAATGTAGCATGCAATATTTTTGCAATAAAACGTGCTTGGCCATTTAAGTCATTTAGTAATGTCAATGGTTTGTTGGCAGTTGGATCTTTGGCTAAATTGGTAATGTCTCATCCCAATTGATAAACTTGTTTTCTTTCTGATAATTTAACTCCTTCATTTTTTAGACCAAGTACTTGATAAAGTAAATCTAGAGTTAAATAGATGTCATTGTCTTGTATATTGGAAACAAGAATACCTTCTTCCACTGTTAAGTTTGAGTAAAAACAACTGATAAGTTCAAGTATAGCAAGATGGCCTAGGTGTTGTGGAAGTAGAGTCAACAAGCCTTGAAATTCAAACAGTTCTCGTATGTGTGCCATCCCTTCAAACTTAACTGGTCTTGAATATAAAACTGTAAAAGTTTTATATGTCTAAAATTTGTCATAACAGGAAGTATTTCTGAACCATAATAGTGTATTTTCATCTAAACTCTATTTAGGATTAGGTATTTTCCTGTCATGATGTTATGATATGGGACTTGTTTCAAAATTATCAGCAACATCTAAATTTTCAGATCTTTCAGAACTGGTGGAATTGCCATCAAAACTATTATAAATGTCTGAAGTATCTGGTATTGTTGTATCAATAATCTGTTGAAATTCTTTTGTGTGTTCTTTTGGAAATATTTCACTAGCAACAGTCTCTGTAATAATCTGTATATCAGCAACATGTATGTCTATATTTGATCTATACAACTATCTCTGTATGAAAGAATGTTCTATATCTGTCTATGGAATAGAATCATCTTGTATTTCTGAAATTTGTATATGTGAGACATTGGTAGTATCATATTCTATTTGTAACTGTGTATTTTGTTGATTATATACATTTATCAACAAGTATACTATATACTGTAACAAACATAACCATATATATAACCTGTAGTATAAGCAACTGTACCAAAATTCAAAAGTCTCTGTTCGAGATATAGTAAGAGGAAGAATATCTGTACATTCCTCTTCAAATGAAATATCTTCAAAATTCATAGACTTAGTGTCTATGTCATCAAAAATATCATCAAATTGGATATCATCTGTATATGTATCATCAAAATTTCCTACATGCTCTCTTTCCATAGGAAAAGAATGTGTGCTTGCAGCATTGTGTGAAAAATTGTCCATTGTATGAAAAGATACATTATGCACTAATGTGACACAATACCTTAGAGTATATGCTTGTAAGCCAATATTTGTCACATTTGCTGGGATTCCTAACAACCTAACTATAAAAAGAATTACAAGTGATCATGGAGAAGAATTTGAGAATTCAGAATTTGAAAATCTATGTGACAACCTTGGTATATTTCATGAGTTCTCATGCCTTAGGATTCCAACACAAAATGGAGTGGTAGAAAGGAAAAATAGAATATTACAAGAAATGGAAAGAACCATGTTGAATGCTGTCAATCTACCAAAATTCCTTTGGGTTGAAGCTATTGGAATAACATGTTATATTTTAAACAAAGCTCATGTCAAGTCAACTCTAAATAAGACACCATTTGAACTATGGTATGATATGACACCAAATGTTGGATACTTTAAGACATTCAGATGTAAATGTTATGTCTTAAATACTAGATATGCTAAAAATAAATTTGATTCAAAGTTTGAACATGCTATATTTGTTGGCTATTCTTCTAGAAGCAAAGCCTAGAGGGTATACTTTGATAAAGATATAAGAGTAGAGGAAACAATAAATGTTCAATTTGATGAAGATCTGATTCAGAATATAAGAAATCTGAAAATTGAAAGTAAAAGTGAAAATGAAAAATATGAAAAAGATAAAAGCAAATAGAATTTGAACCTCAAGCATTAGATCAGTATGAACATACTTGGAAAATTAGATTAGATCATCCATTAGAGCAAATAATTAGAAATATAAATAATGGTGTGTAAACAAGAAGCAAGGCACAAGATATATGCATTTGTATTAGAAGTTGAATCAAAATCTGTTGATGAAGCCTAAAATGACAATTACTAGACCATGACTATGTAAGAAGAATTAAATCAGTTTCAGAAAAATAATTTTTGGGAATTAGTGAAGAAACTAGTTGGAAAAACAATCATTGGAACTAAATAGGTATTTAAGAATAAAGTGGATGATGAAAGGAACATAGTTAGAAACAAAGCTTGATTAGTTGTACAAAGATATGATCAGTAAGAAGGCATCAATTATAAAGAGACATTTGCACTAGTTGCCAGAATTGAAGCTATTAGAATGTTGCTTGCCTTTGTAAGCAGTATGAAAATAAAGCTTTTTCAAATAGATGTAAAGAATGCATTCTTAAATGGATAAATACAAGAAGAAGTATTTGTCAAGCAGCCTCTAGGATTTGAAGATAAAGAAAGATCATATCATATTTATAGACTAAACAAAGCCTTGTATGGTTTGAAATAAGCACCTAGGGCATGGTATGATAAACTGAAAAAGTTTTTAATTGATAATAAATTCAATATAGGCAAAGTGGACAACACTTTATTTATCAAAACTATTGATGTACATATGCTAATTGTTCAAATCTATGTTGATGATATTGTTTTTAGGGCTACATCTAAAAAGTTATGTCATGAGTTCCAAAATTTGATGAAAAATCAATTTGACATGAGCTTGATGGGAGAACTGAAGTTTTTCGTAGGGTTACAAATTCATCAAGTAAAAAATGGCATTTTTGTCAATTAGGAAAATTATGTTAGGACCCTAGTATTTTGATAATGCAAAAACCTATGTGAGGAAACCAAATTGTATTTCATAGATATGATAGCTCAGCAAAAGATCAACAGATGCAGAAAGTTCTAGAAGATACTGCTATAGAGCTACAAGAAAATCAAACAGTTACAGGTCTAAGTATCCGAAGAGCAAGTTTAAAACAGCAACAACACTATCAGATAGTTAGAAGAAATCCTTGTTTAACTATTCGAAATCATAAAGCCTTCGGAGAGTTATGAAAGGCAGTTGATTGAATGATCGGAGAGTTAAGGAGTTAACTATCCAAAAGCAAAAAGAAAATCGAAAAGTTAAACAGGCTAACTATCCGAAACTTAAGTCATTCAATTTCCCACGTGCAGAAAGTTAGAACAGAAGCTTAAATGAATTTTCGGAGAGTTAGAAAGCTAACTATTGGAAAAATAGGAAGTTTTGGTGAGTTGCAATTATAACCATCCAAAACTTAAGTCATCTTATTATGCATGTGCAGAATTAAAAAGACAACAGTCTAAAGCTCAAAAGGAAAATCAGAGAGTCATTGTAGCTAACCATCTGAAAAGTCAAGAGAGATTCGGTGAGTTACAGTTATAACTATCCGAACGTAAGTCTCATCACGTGTATGACTTAAAACTCACGTGACAAATAAACTTAAGTGGATTTCCGTTGAGTTACGATCATCCTTCGGAGAGTTACACTGCTAACTATCCGAAAGTTTAAGAAGATCGAAAGGTTATCTAGAGATACCTTTTAAACGGTAACCTACCATATTTGGATCTGCAAACTTAGCAAGTACAGCAGAATAAATCCATTAAAGAGAAATTATTATCGTTGGATGTTCAAGCATAAATACAGACAGATCATTCAATATTCGGTAGAGCTGAAGTGTGAGATTATAGATACAATTATATACAGAGATACATTATACATTACAGATCAAATTACTGATATAGAAGAAAGCTCAATTTGTTAGGATCGATAGGCTCACCAGAGGGGAGGTGAATGGTGAATGTGTGTAGTTTTAAAATTCTTTTGATGTTGAATCGAATGATTCAACAAAAATGTAATGAACTGAAACTAAGAGAATGCAAATCAGCAAAGATAAGAAACACACAGCAAATTTTTAGGTGATTCACCAAATTGGCTAGTCCACTCCCAAGATTCACTTGGGCTTCACTAAGTGTTTCAACACTTACACACTTGCTTTCAGGTCAAAGCAAGAACCAACTACACAAAAGTTTTCAGGTAAAAACTTCAGTAAACCAACCTCTAGAGTTTTCAAGTTGAAACTCAAACCAACACTGTATGTAGCTTTCAGGTTGAAACTACAAACCAACAACTTTAATCCTTCAATCAGAGTTTTGCGCACAAAGCTTTTTCTACAGTAAATCTTTGGAATATGCTTCACTGTTTGCAGACTTGAGTGTAAATGGAATTTGGAGTACAGTTCTACCTATCTCCGTTGTCTGTATTTTGTATATATACCTGATATGTACAACGATCATATTTTTCTCCAACGGATGTATTCTACTGTACTTGATTAGCCTCAAGTCCCAATATGGCAAGTGACCGTTCAGAAAATCGTTTCAAGATATCTTACTGATTTTTCTGTTCTTTTGGATAGTTAGCTATGTAACTCTCCAAAGAGTTTCTGTAACTCACCGAAAGATCACTTAACCTTTTCTACCAGGTAGGATTTTAGAATATTTAAATGTGAGTTGTCATCCAATCGGATACTTATAATTGTAACTCACCGAACAGTTATATACTTGCCGATTGCTTTAATTTAGCACGTGCATAAAGGGTTGACTTAAGTTTCGGAAGGTTATCCCTCTAACTCACCGAAATACTTCAGGATTTCGAATAGTTATTTTTCTAACTCTCCGAAAACTTATATGAGCCACTCTCTGGAATTCTGCACATGGGAAATTCAATGACTTAAGTTTCGGATAGTTAAACTGTAACTCACCGAAACTCTCTTGAAATTTCGGATAGTTATCTTTCTAACTCTCTGAAAATCTATTTGAGCATCTATTTGGAATTCTGCACGTGGCAATTTCAATAACTTAAGTTTCGGATAGTTAAACTATAACTTACCGAAACTCTCTTTGAAAATTTTGGATAGTTATCTAACTCTCCGATTTCCCCTTTCTTTCAACTACCGGCTTCTCCATTTTGCACGTGCGTAATAAAATGACTTAAGTTCCGGAAAGTTTTGCCTGTAACTTACTGAAAAACTCGAATAGTTATCTAACTCTCCGAAAAGAAAACTCGGATAGTTATCTAACTCTTCGACAAGCCCTTTAAACTTCCGTTCTGTATTTCTGCACGTGGTTTATTGAATGACTTAACTTTCAGATAGTTATACCTGTAACTCTCCGAAAAATCCTTTAAGCTTCCGGATAGTTAACTCCTTAACTATCCGATCATTCAATCCCCTTCACTATCTAATTAAATAACTCTCTGTAGGCTTTGTAAAAATTCGGATAGTTATCCTTTTAACTATCCGATAGTCTTGCTGCTGTTTTACTCTTCGGATACTTGAACCTGTAACTGTCCGATTTTGCTGTATCTTGAAAGTATTATCATCTGGAACCTTCTTAATCTGTTCATCTGCATGGAAATTATTCTAACAGCCTTCTGATCTAATGTAGAATAGACTTAACTGTGAAATACAATATATTACCTCACATATGTTTTGCATTATCAAAATACTCAGGTTCTAACAATCTCCCCCTTTTTGATAATGACAAAAACCTTTACAATTATTTACATGTATTTCACTCCCTAGTGTATTTCTATACATTTAGTCACATAGAGAAACATAAAACATGAATTAATCAAAACTATACTGACGAGAAGGAATTACTTTCCTTGACTATGAGCTTACTTCTCCCCCTATCTGTGTGCTGAGTTTTTCTTCTCCTTTTAATAATTCTCTTTCAGTGCTTGCTTGAAATACTATAAGTGATCGAATTTTCAAATTCTTCTCCCCCTTTTTGTCATTATATAAAAAGGTGAGGACTACAAAACTGATTTTCTGTAAAATTGATATAGACTGTATCCTGCACGAGTAGGTTAGCAGAAAAACAAGCTCCCATATGGTGAGCTTGATGAAAAAATAAAATTTAAAGATCTTGAAAAGAACATATTCCTATATTTCGTCTAATATGATTAAAGGTTGATTCATTTAAAGGTTTGGTGAAAATATCTGCAAGTTGATTTTCTGTTGGCACAAACTTAAGTGAAATGTTCCCTTTCTCCACATGATCTCTCAGAAAATGATGTCTGATCTCGATATGCTTGGCTCTGGAATGAAGTACTGTATTCTTAGATAGACTGATTGCATTGCTGTTATCACAAAATATGATTGAATTCTGAATTTTCAATTTGTAATCTGCTAAAGTTTGCTGCATCCATAGGATTTGTGCACAACACAATCCAGTTGCAATATACTCGGCTTCAGTAGTAGATAATGCTATACAATTTTGTTTTCTACTAAACCATGAGATTAAAGAACATCCAAGTAGTTGACAAGTACCACTAGTGCTTTTTCTATCAGATCTGCTGCCTGCATAATCTGCATCACTATAGCTTGTTAAAATCAAGCTACTGCTAGCTGAGTAGAATAATCCGAAATCTTTTGTTCCTTGTAGATATCTGAAAATCCTTTTGACTGATTTCAAATGTGATTCCTTTGGTGATGCTTGAAATCTAGCACACAAACATACACTGAACATAATATCTGGCCTACTAGCTGAAAGGTATAACAGAGATCCAATCATACCTCTATATTGCCTTTGATCCACTGCAACACTTGAATCATCCATTTCTATTTTAATGTTTGAACTCATTGGAGTATTTGCGGATTTGATGTTTTCATAACCAAATTTCTTCAACATCTCTTTACAGTATTTTTCTTGGTTGACAAATATACCATTATGCATTTGATGAATCTGTAATCCCAAGAAAAACTTCAATTCTCCCATCATGCTCATTTCGAATTTATTTTTCATCAAATTTTGAAATTCATGACAAAGATCTTCTAAAGTGGCTCCAAAGACTATATCATCAACATATATCTGAACAATCAACATGTGCACATCAAAAGTTTTGATAAACAAAGTGCTGTCCACTTTGCCTATAGAAAAATTGTTTTCAGTTAAAATTTTTTTCAATTTCTCATACCAAGCTCTAGGTGCCTATTTCAAACCATATAGAGCCTTTCTTAGTTTGTAGACATGATCCGGCTTGAGTTCATCTTCAAATCCAGGATTAACAAACACTTCTTCCTGAATTTCTCCATTTAAGAAGGCACTTTTCACATCCATTTGAAACAATCTTATCTTCATACTACTTTTAAAGGCAAGCAACATTCTGATAGCTTCAATCCTGGCTATAGGAGCAAAAGTTTTTTCATAGTCAATACCTTTCTATTGATTGTAGCCTTGAGCAACTAATCGAGCTTTATTCCTGAGAATGTTACCTTCTTCATCTAATTTGTTCTTGAAAATCCATTTAGTTCCAATGATAGATTTTCCTGCAAGTTTTTCTATTAGTTCCCACACATTGTTTTTCTGGAACTGATTTAATTCTTCCTGCATAGCCATTGTCCAGTAGGTATCCTTACAAGCTTCATCTATTGATTTTGGCTCTATTTCTAACACAAATGCACAAAAATTACAGATATCTTGTGCTTTGCTTCTAGTTTGTACCCCTTTAGATATATTTCCAATAATTTGTTCGTCGGGATGATCAGATCTAAACTTCCAATTGTTATAGTTCTGATATCTATGGTTGAGATTCTGGTCTGATACTTGTGAAATGGTATTCTGCTTGCAATTATCATCTTCAAAGTATTCATTTTCACTATCATTATTAATCTTCAGCTTTTTGAAATTCTGGAACAGATCTTTATCAAACTGAACATTTATAATTTCCTCCACTCTTCTATCTTTAGCAAAATATACTCTATAAGCTTTGCTTCTCGAGGAGTAACCAACAAGTATGGCAGGTTCAGACTTAGCATCAAACTTGTCTTTAGCATTTCCTGTATTTAAAACAAAACATTTGCATCCAAATGTCTTAAAATAGCCAACACTTGGAGTTTTATTGAACCAAATTTCAAAGGGTGTCTTATTTAATGTGGATCTAATGTGAGTTTTGTTGGAAATGTGACAAGTTGTTCCTACAGCTTCTGCCCAGAGAAATTTAGGAAGATTCGTGGCATTTAGCATAGTTCTAGCCATTTCTTGTAGTGTCCTATTTTTCCTTTCCACAACTCCATTTTGAGTAGGAGTTCTAGGACAAGAGAATTCATGTAGAATTCCAAAAGAATTGTAGAGGTTTTCAAATTCATAGTTTTCAAATTCCCCTCCATGATCACTTCTAATTTTCTTCACTATTAGTTCCTTTTGATTTTGAACTCTAATGTAGAAATTTCTGAATTCATTGCAAGTTTCATTTTTATGTATCAAAAATATTACCCAAGTTAATCTGGAGAAATCATCAACAATAACAAAGGTATATTTTCGACCCCCAAGACTTGATAATTGAGAAGGACCAAACAAATCTAGATGTAGTAGTTCTAATGGCCTTTTGGTGGACACAACATTTTTGCTGTGAAGAGCAGTTCTCTTCTGCTTCCCTAGCATACACTCACTACACAATCTATCCTTCTTAAAAGTGAGTTTAGGCAGTCCCCTAACAAGATCACCTGTGGATAGCTTTCTGATATTCTTCATACTGATGTGACCAAGTCTTCTATGCCACACCCAATCGTCTTCACCAGTTGCTACCAAACAGGAGTTGCTTGTAGAATTTTCACATAGAAAGTTTAATGTCTATATTGAGCAATTTCTAATACCAATAAATTTTGTTTCATTTGTGGCAGGATCAATAATGTAGCAGTTTTTAGCATTAAAAGAAACAGTATAGCCTTTATCACATAATTGTCCTACACTTAACAAATTTTGTTTTAAACCATTTACATGCAAGACATTCTCAATTGTACCACTTTCAAATATAATATTTCCTATTGCAGTTATTTTATAGTTTTCATTATTTCCAAACTTAACAGATCCTGAACTTAAGTTTTTAATTGAATCAAGAAAGCTTTTCTTACCTATCATGTGCTTTGAGCATCCACTGTCCACAATCCATTTAGTTGAACGTGCTTGAAACCCCTTGTCTCCCTGCAAATCATATTAAAATTAAAGCTTTTGGTACCCAAATCTTCTTGGGTCCAGTAGAGTTAGTCCTTAAAACATTAAATCTATTGCCTCTTGGCAGCCACATATGACCTGATTTTCGTTTGATGGCAAACACAGTGGTGCCATCTCTATAAGATCGAATCACTCCACCACAATAAGGTATTTCTTGTGGTGTAGCATACCCTAGGCCATATTTATTCCCATTTGATCGTTGAGATCTTATTATTTTATTTAATCTTTTTTGTCCTTGAGTAAATTTACATATAGTATCTTTCAAATCTGATATAGTAGTTAATAGATTTTTATTTTCACCTTTTAATTCACAGTTATCACAACTATACTTATCTAAGTTTGATTTTAGATTTCTATTTTCAACTATAGTTGATTCTAATTCAGCAAATGAATTTTCTAAACAATGATTTAATCTTTTAATTTCTTTCTTAAAAACTCTACACTTCACATATAAATTATCTACAGTAGATAGAAGACTGTTTATGTTTAACTCATCATGCTCATTTTCTGAACTAGAGGAAGTAGAGCATACCTCTTGTGCAGCAAAACAAACATTTGCTGCTGCTTCTTCTTCAGAATCTAATGAACAGCTTGAAGAGCTATTGTCATCCCACGTAGCTTTGAGAGCCATCTTCTTTTCGTCCTTCAATCTCTTCTTCTTATCTCCTTGATCTTCTTCTGTTTGAAATGGACAGAAGGTCTGTATGTGCCCTTGCCTTTTACATTTGAAACATGTAGGGATTGTTCTTGTAGAAAAGTTGGACTTATTCTTTTTCTTCATAAACTTTCTAAAGTTCCTTGCCAACAGCATGATCTCATCATTGTCTGAGCTTAGAGCTTCCTCTGTAGATGGAAATGCCATTTCCTTTGTCTTTTCAACAGCTCCTTCTTGCTCTTTCCAGTCCTTCATCTGAGCTTCGTGGGCTAGAAGATTGCCCAACAATTCTTCAACTGTGTAATTGTTGAGATCCTTGGAATCTTGAATAGATGTGGACTTTTGTTTCCACTCAATAGTTAAGCTCCTCAGGATCTTCTGTACCTGTTCACGTGAAGAGAACTCCTTTCTCAAGCCTTTCAGACTGTTAATGATTTCAGTAAATCTAGAAAACATTTCAGTTACGTTTTCATTATCATTCATTCTAAACAATTCTAGTTTTCTCAAAAGAATACTAATTTTTGTATCCTTAACTTGGCTTGTACCTTCATGAGTAACTTGAAGGATTTTCCAAGCCTCATGAGCAGACTTACATGTAGATACCTTATTATATTGATCAGTAGTTAGTGCACAATAAATGGCATTCAGCACTCTAGCATCCAACTGGATGATTTTCTCATCCTCCTCAGACTAGTTCGAAATATCACTGGTTGGAAGTGTAGTTCCAAGAACAACAGTCTTCCAGAGTTTAACATCTGAATTCCTAAGGAAGCACTCCATTCTATTCTTCCAATAGTTATAATTGGAACCATCGAATAGAGGAGGTTTGTGGATGTTTTGTCCTTCAGCAAATTGAGCCATAAATCTAGATGGTTAAATCTTATAAAGGATTAACCTTGCTCTAATACCAACTATTAGGATCGATAGGCTCACCAGAGGGGGGGTGAATGGTGAACGTGTGTAGTTTTAAAATTCTTTTGATGTTGAATCGAATGATTCAACAGAAATGTAATGAACTGAAACTAAGAGAATGCAAATCAGCAAAGATAAGAAACACACAACAAATTTTTAGGTGGTTCACCAAATTGGCTAGTCCACCCCCAAGATTCACTTAGGCTTCACTAAGTGTTTCAACACTTACACACTTGCTTTCTGGTCAAAGCAAGAACCAACTACACAGAAGTTTTCAGGTAAAAACTTCAGTAAACCAACCTCTAGAGTTTTCAGGTCGAAACTCAAACCAACACTGTATGTAGCTTTCAAGTTGAAACTACGAACCAACAACTTTAATCCTTCAATCAGAGTTTTCCGCACAGAGCTTTTTCTATAGTAGATCTTTGGAATATGCTTCACTGTTTGTAGACTTGAGTGTAAATGGAATTTGGAGTATAGCTTTACGTATCTCCGTTGTCTGTATTTTGTATATATACCTGATATGTACAACGATCATATTTTTCTCCAACGGATGTATTCTACTGTACTTGATTAGCCTCAAGTCCCAATACGGCAAGTGACCGTTCATAAAATCATTTCAAGATATCTTACCGATTTTCTTGCTCTTTTAGATAGTTAGCTATGTAACTCTCCGAAGAGTTTCTGTAACTCACCGAAAGATCACTTAACCTTTTCTGCTAGGTAGGATTCCAGAATATTTAAATGTGAGCTGTCATCCAATCGGATACTTATAGCTGTAACTCACCGAACAGTTATATACTTGCCGATTGCTTTAATTTAGCACGTACATAAAGGGCTGACTTAAGTTTCGAAAGGTTATCCCTGTAACTCACCGAAATGCTTTAGGATTTCAGATAGTTATTTTTCTAACTCTCTGAAAACTTATATGAGCCACTCTCTGGAATTCTGCATGTGGAAAATTCAATGACTTAAGTTTCGGATAGTTAAACTATAACTCACCGAAACTCTCTTGAAATTTCGGAAAGTTATCTTTCTAACACTCCGAAAACCTATTTGAGCATCTGTCTGGAATTTTTCACGTGGTAATTTCAATAACTTAAGTTTCGGATAGTTAAACTGTAACTTACCGAAACTCTCTTTGAAAATTTCGGATAGTTATCTAACTCTCCGATTTCCCCTTTAAAGCTTTCAACTGCTGGCTTCTCCATTTTGCACGTGCGTAATAAAATGACTAAAGTTCCAGAAAACTATGCCTGTAACTTACCGAAAAACTCGAATAGTTATCCAACTCTCCGAAAAGAAAACTCGGATAGTTATCTAACTCTCCGATAAGCCCTTTAAACTTCCATTCTGTATTTCTACACGTGGTTTATTGAATGACTTAACTTTCAGATAGTTATACTTGTAACTCTCCGAAAAATCCTTTAAGCTTCCGGATAGTTAACTCCTTAACTATCCGATCATTCAATCCCCTTCACTGTCTGATTAAATAACTCTCCGAAGGCTTTGTAAAAATTCAGATAGTTATCCTTCTAACTGTCCGATAGTTTTGCTACTATTTTACTCTTCGAATACTTGAACCTGTAACTATCCGATTTTGCTGTATCTTGAAAGTATTATCGTCTGGAACCTTCTTGATCTGTTCATCTGCATGGAAATTGTTCTAACAGCCTTTTGATCTAATGCAGAATAGACTTAACTGTGAAATACAATATATTACCTCACATAGGTTTTGCATTATCAAAATACTTGGGTTTTAGCACAATTCAGTTTAACAAGGAATCGATTGAAAGCTAGATTTTACAAGAAAATTCTTAAAGCTCTCCATGTGCTGAAAGTTTGATCCAAGAAGGATCATTTGGTTCGTGGCTTCAACCTTAAAGCTTCATTTAGTTGTTAGTTTGAGTTTCGACGAAGTTGGTTTTCTGGAGTTTATACTTGAAAACTTCTGTGTGGTTGGTTAGAGCTACGATCTGAAAGCTCAAGTGGTTGGTTCTTGCTTCGACCTGAAAGCAAGTGTGTAAGTGTTGGTTGAAACACTTAGTGAAGCCCAAGTGATCCTTGGGGGTGGACTAGCCGAGTTGGTGAACCACCTAAAATTCCCTTGTGTTTCTTACTTTATTTCCATTGTGCATGTTTATTTATATTTGATTAGTACTTGTGCAAACTGATTAATCAAGTTAGTTAGTAAAGTTAAAAATAGTCTTAAATTCACATTGATCTCCATTCACCCCCCTTTTGGTGAAGCCATACGTTCCCAACAATTGGTATTAGAGTAGGTTGATCTCTTTTTATAGATTTAACCATTTGAGATCATGACATCTTTTCACAGAGAGGGTTAGAACATCCATCATCCTCCCCTGTTTGATGGTATTAACTATAATTATTGGAAAAACAGGATGGAGTGTTTCCTCAGAAGCTCAAATGTGAGGTTATGGAAAATAGTTGTTCTAGGAACACCTATTCCACCTAGTCATGAGGATGACTAGACTGAGGAGGATGAGAGAATCATCCAAATGGATGCTCGAGGGCTGAATATTTTCTATTGTGCCTTATCTACTAAACAATATAATAAAGTTTCAGCTTGTAAATCTTCTCACGAGGCTTGGAACACTCTTCAAATAACCTTTGAAGGAACCAGCCAAGTGAAAGACACTAAAATCAGCATTTTACTTAGAAAGCTTGAATTATTTAAAATGCTTGATGATGAAACTATCACTGATATGTTTTCAAGATTCACTAAAATTATTAATGGCTTAAGAGATTTAGGAAAGGAATTTTTTGTTCGTGAACAGGTACAGAAAATCCTTAGAAGCTTAATTGTGGAGTGGAAGCAAAAGTCCACATCAATACAAGATTCCAAATACCCCAACAAATACTTAGAAGAGGATCTAATGGGCAATCTGCTGGCCCATGAAGTTCAAATGAAAGAATGGAAAGATGAGGAAGGTAGTGGTAAAAAGAAGACTGAAACAAAGAAAGAACTAGCCTTTCCATCAACATAGGAACTTTAAAGCTCAGATGATGATGAAGTTGTGCTATTGGCTAGAAAATTTAGAAAATGGATGAAGAAAAAGAATCAAGCCAGCACATCAAAAAGTAATGCACTAATATGCTTTAAATGCAAGAAGTAGGGACATATACAACCTGATTGTCCATTGCAACAAGAAGAAGAAAAAGAAATGAAGAAGAAGAAGAGCTACAAAAAGAAAATGGCACTAAAGGCTACTTGGGATGACAGTAGTTCTTCTAGTAGCTCATCTAGCTCAGATGAAGAGGTACCAGTAAACGTATGCTATACAACACAAGAGGTATGTTCCACTTCATCTCAAAATGATTCTGATGTAGACAATGATAATCTAGATGTAAATATTCTTTTGTCTACTGTTGACAGTTTATATGTTAAATGCAAAAAGTATAAAAAGGAAATTAAGCACTTAACTGCATGCTTAGAAGAAGTACATACTGAACTTGAAAATTTGCATGTTGAAGATACAAAATGCAATAATGATGAATTGATAAATGAAAATGAAAAATTGAAATCTGAAATCACTAATCTGAAAAATATTGTGCATAATTTACCAATGGACAGAAAAGATTAGATCAAATCATTGGTTCATAGAGACATGGCTCAAATAGATTTGGCCTAGCGTATGCTACTCTACAAGAAATACCCTACTATGGTGGTGTTATTCGATCTTACAGAGATGGTACAATAGTGTTTGCCATCGAAAGAAGATTTGGATCAATGTGGCTACCAAAAGGCAATAAACTAAATATTGTCAGGACTAACACCTATGGACCCAAGAAAGTATGGGTACCAAAATCTACTACTATTTGAATTGCAGGATTATATCAGTTAGTGGGAGCAGCTAGTTTATAGTTTCTAATCATTATCTGCAAATGACCAATGACTGAAGATCAATGGAATGATCAATTAGAAAATGCTAAAAATCTGAAAATCAATTATGAGAGCAACTGTTTGGTATTACAAGAGACACCATAAATTAGTAGAAAGTGCTCACTTAGACTGAGTGGAAATCGTGCCTAAAATCTTGATGCTCAAGGAGAGCAAAATTTGCAACAATTAGAAACAAGTATTGTTAGAAAAAGCAGAATCTCATGAAGAGAAATTTTTAAGAAGCTAAACAGTTGGTAATCAGAAGGAAATCAGTTAAGAATCAGTTATGATATTCTGAAATTAACAATTAGTATCAAAGTAGCATCAATGATTGAATCCTGTTCTCTAAAGGAAATAAGATCTGCACGAGCCTAGATGAATGTATACAAATTTGATTTATCAAAGGACAACCAAAATTTGTAGTAGACAGATTACAATCTTCAAATTATCTTCTACAAACTTGTAGGATCATCTGTATCACAAGAGGGGGGGTGAATTGTGTCTTTAGTAATTAAAATACTAGCGGATAAAACAAGAGCACAAAACACTCGTAAATAAAATTCTATTATTTATTTAAAGATAGAATTTACAATATCTTTTCAACTCAATTCCCTTCTTGAAGGTTTTGATACAGTAATGTTCGATATACAATTCAAATAGAAAAACAAAGCTCTTATTCAAAACTAATTTGAATTGTATAAAACTTGATCTTTATGCACAGCTTCTTTCTTTCTCTTTGCTCAACTTCTGTATCTTTTCTTCTCTAGTTGTCGAATTTCCAGACTTCTTGCGTTTACAGCTCCTTTTCTGAAATTGCTTGGAATTTTGAACTTCTTCTAATGTTGGAGAATTTTTTAGAATATGAATATCCAAACTTAACTTTTCAATTAGGGATCCAGATTGAATATTTAGACTTGGTTTTTGAGATTAGGATTCTCTATTGTAATGTAGCTCATACTCTCTATTAGTAGTCGAACTATGTTGTCTTTCACGTTCAACGTGTTCATCCACTTAATCCGCAATCCATAATCCATAATCCATGTACTAATTTTTTCTTTAATCCAAATTACTATCTTTTTGAGTTTCCACTTTCTCCAATATAATTTGAATTTCCACGATCTCCACTCATAGATTCATCGAGACTTTTATCTTCTTGGAGTCTTGTAGAATATCTTCTAAGTTTTCGATTTAGTCGAACAGTTATCCTTTAAGTCTTGTAAAAACTCGAACACTTATCTGTAACTCTTCGAGTTTTTGCACCTGCAAAACACGTGACTAAACATAACAAACTTATCTGTTCGTTAGTCATTTTATAAAACTCGAAGACTTATCTATCTATGCATATAAAAACTCGAACAATTATCTAACTATTCGATTTTCATTACCAAACGCACATGGAAAACACATGACAACTTAAAACATTAAAAACACACGTGCAGATAATTTAACTATATGAGTTTTTAACATAAACTATTTGACAAAAATGAAACGTTAACTATCCGAAAGTTTAACTATCAAAAATCTAACTCTTTGGAAAACTTTAACTTATCTGACATAAAAATGAAACTTTCTGATAATCTGTTAACTATTATACTTAGAGAAATATACTTAGAGAATATTATTTAGACTTATTTAAAAACTTTAATAAAGCATATATCATCAAAACAAAATTCCTAACAATCTCCCCGTTTTTTGATGATGTCAAAACTTAATAAGTCAAAAATAATCTATCTCTTCTCCTCCTTTTTGGCATTATAAAAAAGTAAATAAAATGTAATGAAGAAAAAGATTCTAAGTACATATCATTCAAAAAGATATTTTTAAACATGCATAACTATCATGGATTAAGCATAAACTATTTAAATATAAACTATGAAAAATAATCACATGAGTATTAAATGCAGTAAATAGTTTACATAATATTTTTGGTAACAAATTACAATACATAAATTATGTAATACATAATTTGTATAATCACAAGCCTCTTTGTCTTTGAAAAATACTGATCAAAGTGTCTGAAATTTGCTTTGCAATTTCTGTACTTACTCTGTTTATCTGATCAATTACTGCTTGATCTAAATTATTTTGTGAAACTTGTGATGGTTGCTGTAAAAATTCAGTATGGATGTCTGTATGTATACTTGTATTTATATCTGTTTGTGTACCTATATTTATATCTCTATGTATACTGGTAGTGATATCTGTATGTTGCTGTTGTGACTGTATTTGCCTATCCTGTTGTTGTCGGACTATAGGTGTATCTGTTTCCTAGTATTTTTGGAGTTCCTTTGCAAAGAAAGATCTTGATTTTAATCTTTTCTGTGGCCAATGTGTAATATCTGTTTGACTTGCCACAATTCTCAAAATCGTATCACCATAAAATAATTTACTCTGCAAATGTAAGATATGAGAAATAAAAATATCATACCAGTTCACCTGTATATGGTTAATTAATGCATATGTAGCATAAAGACAACATCTGCCAACTTCTGCACCATGACCAAACCTCTGAAACAATGAAGCATGTAGTAATTTTGCAATAAAACGTGCTTGGCCATTTAAGTCATTTAGTAATCTCGTTGGTTTGTTGGTAGTTGGATCTTTGGCTAAAGTTTGAATGTCCCATCCCAAATGATAAACCTATTTTCTTTCTAATAATTTAACTCCATTTTTCAGACCAAGTACTTGATAAAGTAAATCTGGAGTTAAATATATGTCATTTTCTTGTATATTTGAAACAGGAATATCTTCTTCCATTGTTAAGTTTGAGTAAAAACAACTGATAAGTTCGGGTATAATAAGATGGCCTGGCTGTTGTGGAAGTAGAGTCAACAAGCCTTGAAATTCAAATATTTCTCGTATATGTGCCATCCCTTCAAACTTAACTGGTCTTGAATATAAAACTGTAAAAGTTTTATATGTTTGAAATTTGTCATAACAGGAACTATTTCTGAACCATAATAATGTATTTTCGTCTAAACTCTGTTCAGGATTAGGTATTTTCCTACCATGATGTTGTGGTCTGGGACTTGTTTCAACATTATCAGTAGCATCTGAATTTTCAGATCTTTCAGAACTAGTGGAATTTCTATCAAAACTAGTATAAATGTCTGAAATATCTGTTATTGTCGTATCAATAATCTACTAAAATTCTTCTGTTTGTTCTTCTGGAAACATTTCAGTAGCAACAATATCTATATCAATCTGTCTGTTAGCAACATGTATGTCTATAATTGATCTATACAGCAACTGTCTCTGTATGAAAGAATGTTCTATATCTGTCTATATAATAGAATCATCTTGTATTTCTGAAATTTCTATTCTTGAGACATAGGTAGTGTGATATTCAATCTGTAACTGTGTATGTTGTTGATTATATACATTTATCAACAAGTATATTATATACTGTAATAGACAACCATATGTATAAACTGTAGTATAAGCAACTATACCAAAAATCAAAATTTTCTATCCTTGATACAGTTAGAGGAAGAATATCTGTACATTCCTCTTCAGATGAAATATCTTCAGCATTCATGGACTCAATGTCTATATCATCAAAAATATCATCAAAATTGATATCATCTGTATATGTATCATCAAAATTTCCTACATGTTCTCTTTCCGTAGGAAAAGAATGTGTGCTTGTAGCATGATATGAAAAATTGTCCATTGTATTAAAAGATACATTATGCACTAATATGACACAATACCTTAGAGTATATGCTTGTAATCCAATATTTGTCACATCGACTAGGATTCCTGACCCAAATGTCTATCCAGCTTCTACAATGGAACATAGTTTTCCATTTTTCAATGATTCTTCTTTTTGCTACATTATTCCTTCTACACCTGTAGTTAGTCCAAAATATTCTGTCTTTTTCTTTTTCCGACTATATGTCTACAGTGTTTCTTGTTGTTCAGGAGGTTCTAAAATTTTTTTAATTTCTCCTGTTAAAGGCACCTGTGGTCGTGATGGTCCTTCACCATGATGCCTAGGTGGTAATAATGGAATATAGAGTTTTAATCTCTCCACCTCTGCCATTTTTAATTGATAAACTCTTTGTCCTTCACTTCGAATGCCCATTTTGCTAATGGCAGTTTTTTGTTCATTTATATATTGTTGAATGTCATCTAAAATAGCTGGGGGAAAATAATGTTGGGAATACAATGATTCTAATTCCCTATTTGCATTTTCTATCATTAGTCCCCATTTCTTTCCATAGTAAGTGATAGACTATACCGATTTTTCAAGTATCTGTCCAGAACTTGTAACAACCGTAGGGTTAGGTTGTAAAGTTCGTTTCCATAGTTGGAATGTGGAAAGTTCAGTCTGTTTTAGTCTAAACTGTGTTTCAGCATAATTGCGAATAAACTTCCAACATAAATTTTTCTCATCTTGAACAGTTTTTCTAATTTCATGCAGTATTTCATTTGTAAAAGTGTACCTTGAATAGATGTTGTTGATTTCATTCTGCATTTTCTGAAGTTCTAGCTCTCTTTTATGCACTTTTGTCATTCTACCACGTCCTGACATTGTCGATTAAGCTTCGCTGTGCACTGTAGAACTTAGTGGAAATAAAGATTATGAAACTAGGGTTTTACCAAGGTAGAAACACAAAAGGTTGTTAGTAAAACATTTATAACTCTTCAAGTTTATAAACAAATAAATGGATTCAATCATTGAAATCATAAATATATTTTCTGATAAAAATTCGACCATTCCTGAAAAATTATATTATTGGAAACCTACTGGAAATTGGGATGAAGATTTATGCTTAAGTGTGTATAATTTTCTGAATAGATCTTTGACTGAAAACACTATGACATATCTAGGACAGAAATCATTAATTAACAGCATACATGTCATACTTGATGGATATATATATCTAGTCACAGATATATCAGTTGCATTTAGATCTGATTTATACATAGTAAGCATAAATAGTTATGATAATGACTATATAGAAATTTTGCCTATACCGAGAGAAATAGCTAAACCACCATTTGCAGAATATGATAAAATTCAAATAGGGATGTGGTATAATGAATATGATGATCCAACTTTATGTTTGATAAGATGGTGGGATGAATTGAAGAAATTTCAAATATGGATTATGAAAGACATAAATGAATGGAAGTGGGAAGAGGAATATATTGAAATAGATGTAGAAATAGAAACAGCTACATTATCTTGGAACCGAAAAGGATCCCTTTTTTTGCATTTCATTTCATTAATGGTAATACACTTGTATTTAGTATTGATAACATACTACAAGTTTACAAATTAAGAAGGAACACGAATTGCATTAAAACAGAATTAATAGCAAGAAGAATTATGCCTAAAAAGTTTACTTTGACTAACACGTTTATTCCATTTGTTACTACATTTCAATCATGTTCTTAAACTGTGATTTTGTGTGTTTAATGTTGTGTATTCTACATTTATTTTTAGAAAAAAGAAAAAAAAAATATCAACCCAGTTTGTTGGTATCTGTCTTGGGAAACCAACTGGCTTGCTTGTGAGCCACCAAAGGCATAAGAGCTTGGGTTCCACACAAGACACTGATTTATCAATATCTGTTAAATGTTATTTTGTTATATATTCTGCTTTTATTTGTGAATGAAAAGTTTTTCAAAATCAAAAAATCAGAATATGCAGAAGGAGATACAAACGAAACAAGGTATGTAATCGATTACTTATCCTGAATTTAGATTTAAACTCATTCGTTGAGTTAGTTGCTAAGTCAACGAAACAATATTCATGCCTGCTACAATTACTGTATTTATTGTCAAATCTTTTACATTGAGGACAATGCAAAATGTAGGTATAGGGGGAGGTAATTAAAGTAATATCCATGTAAGTTTGTTAATTAAAGGAATTAGAATGGTATTGCAAAGTTTTGTGGAAATTGAAAAACTTTTATGAATTTGCTATAACTATCCGATAATTGAGACTGTAAAATTTTTACGATCTGTAACTGCTTAAATGTTATATTTAGAAGGCTATATAAGATGCTATAGAATTTACTATTTATGCAAATCTAGATATAGTATCTTTTGTTTTTTTTTCTGAATTTTATGAGTTTAACAGTTTCACGATTTTAAAATGAAATCAAAATGCTTAACTGAAACTTAGTAAATTATCTAAAGTCCTGAAAGAGTTGAGATGTTGAATTTTAGATTAAATGAAACACATATGATCAAAGATACATTTAATTTGACTAATTAAACTTGTAGAATGATTTATGTGTAGATCTTATTAAACTACAGAAAAAGTATGAGCTTATTGATATGGATTCATATTTTCAGTAAATAATAAGAGCAGGAATATATGAGATTTGTGTTTTATTGCATCTATATTAATGAAATATGTTCATATACTATGTTGAAAAGAAAAAAAGAGGAAAAAAGAGAAAAATTTTGAGAGTTTATTGACTTGTTTGATCACGAGCCTTTTGTACTTGAGTAGATAGGTATGTAAGGATTGTTGACCTGAAGGACTCTTGAAATCTAGCAACCTAAGATCCTGATCAGATCTAGGATTGTTGACTGAAAGCTCATTACATGGGTACACTAGAAAGCTCTTATATAATTTAAAAGCTTGTCAAATTAACTTTTAAAGTACAAAAATACATATACTGTTCTGAAAAGATACAAGTGTTTTGTGAAATACAGATATCTTTAGAATCGAGTATATTTTCTGTTATCTAGAATTGCTGAAATATGAATCTAAGAATTGACCTTTGAAGTTGTTTAATGGAGATACAATTCTTTATTCTACTTGTCTTAATCATATTGAATTGGATTGTACTTTGATTCATTTGTTGTTGAAATTTCTTCTAGAAATCTTATTGGAAAATTCAGGATGACAGATGATGAAAAGAAGAACAAACGATAATGTAATTAACACCTATGTGATGATGATATACTTTATATGTAATTTACATATATTCTAAGTATATTTGCAGGTTGAAGAGGAGAAAAAAATGTTAAAACAGATTACTGAAACCTATAGAATATCTATATAATAATAAGTTCTTATGATGAACAGAAGAACAAAAGTAAGAATTAATTCTAGCACTTTAGAAAGACCAATTAATTAGATCTTAGTTTGCTAAGGGACTAGCAAAAAATTAAGTATGGGGGAAGTGTTTAGAATGAAAAAGTGCATAATATTAACGGTTAAATGATGGTTAATTGCATAATATTTAGCTTATCATATGAGAATTAAGCCATTATGTTATAATTGCACTGTTATATGCTTTAATGAAAGAATCTACATAATTTCAAGGAATTAGCATTAATTTAATACATTTCTGAACTATCGGTAAATTGCTGGTTTTTATATATATAAATATATATATGTATATATATTTGCATCGGTTGAACCGATCATGTTCGGTTCAACCGATACTTTTTATATATATAAAAATATATATATATGTATGTATATTTGTATCGGTTGAACCGATCATGTTCGGTTCAACCGATACTTTTTATATATATAAATATATATATGTATATATATTTTCATCGATTGAATCGATAATGTTCGGTTCAACCGATACTTTTTATATATATAAATATATATATATGTATATATGTATATATATTTTTTGAATTGGTTGAACCGAACATGTTCGATTCAACCGATACTTTTTATATATATAAATATATATATGTATATATATTTTTTGAATTGGTTGTTCGAGAAAATCGATACTTTATATATATATAAATAAATATATATATATGTATATGTATTTTAAGATTAAAATAATAAGAATAATTTATAATCTATGGTTTGAACTAATAGATTTAAGATTTCAACCAAAATATATTATAAAACACTACCTAAAATTGTGTAATTAATACATCAATCTGTAATTTTATTTTTAAAAATGAAAATAATATTAATGACTTGAAAAAGTATACATGCTCTAATTATTACAACATAAATTTAAAAAGTAGTCTAAAAGTACAAAGCATCCAAAGTTTTACAACATCAATCTACACAATAGTCCAAAGATACAAAGCATTCTACTTATTACTTATTAAGATCCAAAGGTATAATATAAATGGACTTAAATAGTCCTTCCATCCCACATTGCCATCATCATATCCTCACGCATCTTATCAGCTAATTCTTTTCGTTGTTCTTGACTCGTTCCAACCTGTGAATGTCCATCCATATGCACTTCTCCTGTTGGTTGTATATCATCAGTAATATTTAATTCTTCTAACTCATCTTGCAAATCTTCAAGTAAATCTTCTTTATCAGCCAATCGAATGAAATTGTGAAGTAAAAAACATGCGATCACAATCTTCACTTGTGTTTCATATGGATATGGCATCTGACCTCGTAAGATTGAAAAACGATGTTTCACAACTCCAAATGTACGCTCAATGACTGTTCTTAGTTGTGAATGCCTGTAGTTAATGTTTTCTACAGCATTACTAGGAAGTTTATCATTAACATAATCAGATAAATGATAGCGTACACCTCGAAATGGGCAAATATACTCTGGTCGATTGGGATATCCAGCATCTACCAAGTAAAACTTACCTATAGAAGAATAGAAATTAGTATGATAATGTGCATATTACTTGAAAATATACTAATTGCATTTACTTGGAGGAACTTTGAAACCATTAGGTCTACTAATTGCATCTTGAAGGATACGAGCATCAGCTGCTGATCCTTCCCAACCAGCTAAAATATATGTAAATCTCATATCAAAATTACATGCTGCCATCACATTTTGAGACAATTCACCTTTCCTATTTCTAAATCTAGCTATTTCTTGTCCAAAAATAGTTGCTTTGATATGAGTACCATCAATAGCTCTAATGCAATCCTATACACATTAAACATCATTTAATCTTATTCCTTAAATAAGATAAAAACTACAATGACATTACAAAAGTCAATACATACCTTAAAATATGGATAAACATTTACATCATCTGCAATTCGACTTGGAGTTGAAGATGAAGGTCTTGCTATAAGCACATGATGTAGACGTATTATAGCATTTAATACTTCATTAAAGTATTTGCTAACACTCCAACTTGAACGACTAAATCGCTCAACTATTACTCCATACCTTTGATTTTGCCCTACTGTGACAAGGAACATGGAAAATTTCTCTTCAACACTAATGTTGTTGGTATCAGCAATAACTCCTTCATTTCTCATTAAAGAACAAAAACTTTTAAACACACTTTGACTCATTCTGTAAATCTTCCGACAATTGTAAGCTTGATGAGGTTGACAAGGATCTAGTAATCTCTTAATGTAATCTGCACCTTCTTTACTATATATACGACTTGTGTTATTGTATAGTAATAGTGACGTACTTGCCATTTTTGCTAAAATTGTCCATGACATTAATAGACGTAGTCGCCTTCTTCTAGCCACTTCTTCTTCATCCAGTATGAATGAAATTGCATTATCAACTGTAGTAGTAAACATGTCACTAGGATTCATCCTCACCTACAAAATAACAAGAATATTACGAATATACCATTTCACATTTCAATATATAAAAGACATTTCACATTTTTAAGGAAATAAAAGACATTTCACATTTTTAAGAAAAAAAAAGACATTTCACATTTTTAAGAAAATAAAAGACATTCGATGTTTCAACTAATAAAAAGCATTTTACATTTCATAATGATAAGTCATTTCACATTTCAATATATAATATCCAGTGTTCATTTCATCCATATATGACCTCCCACAAAAAGATTGGAAAGAAAGTGAATTCATGCACAAAACAAACATTTCATCCATTGTAACCATATGCTCACTTCCTAAACCTCAACCATCCATAACGCATTTCTGCTGGTAAACTTAAGAACATTTTACAAAATTCTGGCTTTTGGAATAACTCCATAGCTTCATATTGTTCTTCTGTAGAAAGACCTTCAATCTGAAGTAACGCTGCAACAGCATGATCTAAATAGTTTTTAGTCTTTTCTTTAATATCAACCAACCTTTCCTGTACTTCAACTAATTTTTTTTGTATATCAACCAACTCTTTAAATTGCTCGTTCAGTGTAGCTTGATTTTGTTGATCTATTTCACACATATGCATAATGGCTTTTGATGCATCTTTAAATGAATCTGCTATGATTTGATGGGACACTGCATGAGGTCTTGCTCGTCTCTTCTTCTTCTCAGTTGCCACCCTTGAACTTCCTCCTGATGAAGGAGGTAAATCAGAATCCATGTCCATTGTTTCCTGAGTAGTATTGAAAGTGTTCATTTCCACATCCTGCATGTTTGGTACAAACTCTACCTCATCACCTTGTTTAGCCATATTCCCAGTGGCCATACTACCTTCAAATATTTGTTGCAATTGCTCAAATATCAAGCATGATTTGCCTTTGTAGCTTTCACACTCTAGATGTGCCTATAGAAAGAAAATTGTAGTCAAATGGAAAAAGATAAAGATTACAATATTTGATAAGTCATAAGTGATTAAAAAATTAACCTTAACGAACTCTTTCCAAATCTCATCATCAATGTCAGTGTAACCTTGGATGAAATTCCAACCCCATCCACTCTAGTTGGCAATTTTGGAGTAATTTCGATACATTAGTCGCCAAGTTTTTAAGCGACTTTCTACATTCTTCCTTGTGATACCTGCGTTTCTTCTAGTATTGTATTTTTCAATTACTTCATCCCAAGTGCTACCTTTGATTTTTCCATCATGAGTTTTCTTATTTCCTTCATTCAATACTTCTGCTAAAATATCTAAGAAATACGCATCTGCTTCAGCATTCCAACTAATGTAACTTCTACCTCCACCTGTCCTTCCCTTATCAGGAGTACTCATTTTCTACACAAGCACAGTTTCAACAACTACAATAAAACATATGGAATAACAACAATAATACAAATATTCATATGCATTTGCAAATACCATTACATTCATATTTTTGTCAAAATCATATAAGAGAATTGCAAAAGTAAAAACAAAGTAAAACAATTAATCATTGGACATGCTACACACGTTATGTAAAATGAAATTTGTGGGAGTTCTACACAAAAGATTGGTCAAATCTTCTATGTGATGTTTGACAAAGGTTTAATTGATTCTTATAACTAATGTGCATCTATTGAACAAAGTGACATTTGAAACTCATAACATGAAGGAAGAAAATAGTATTATAAACTATTTATAATGGAAACAAATGTTCGACTAGAATTTTTTTTCCTAGATCTCAAAGCAGCATAACAAAATAAAATCCAAACTCTTGCAAAGGTGGTAGTTAAGAATACCCAGCTATCAAGCAATGTTTCATCTTTCTCACACATACTACAGATTCCATAAATTAATGCTACTTTCAATCATCAATGAAAATTAGATATAATAAATTAGCATCAAATGTACATATCCAGCAAATAAGAAAAGGACCTACTTGCTTATGAAATAACTTCACAAATGTAAAAAGTATATGTCAAAATCAGGAATGTTGGGATTAAAATTTGTAACATGTGCAAGAAAACCATTTTGCAAGTAAATTTACAAATTTTCATATTAACGAATCAAAACTAAGTTAACTATTCACAAGATAAAATGCTACTAATCAAAAGAGAAATTTTGATTACATATTCTACGTAGCAATATAATTATGCAAAAAGGTGTATGTTGAAAAATGTGGCTGATAACTCATACGCTGTCTTCAAAGTAACTTTTTAATTGATTTGTTCCAAGGGAAAATTGACCTACAAAATATATGTAATACTAGTTCAGAAGTACACAGAAACTTACCAACTCAAGAAGACGTTTTTTACCATCAACTTGTTGCTGGCTCAAGCAAACATCATCATTAGCAGATCCCTTGGTTAACAACAACAATCTATTTCGATTTTCACCAGTCAAACATGACAGAGTCAACACTTTCTTTCCACTTAAACATGTTTGACTAGTATTATAAACATGAGATCTGGTTTATTACCTTCGTGCATCAGTAAAGCATGCAATAAAATTGGGGAAAAAAATATTCTTCCATCGCACTCATGTATCAGATGCTATTATAGTGATTAAAACAACGGCACTTCGAGTTTATTGAAAGTGAATAAAGATTTGTATCTTTAGGCCAAACCTTCTGCTTCAGCAACGACAGGCGACAACAGCTTCGAGCGACAACAGCAGCTAGGGTGATAGTGGAGGCTTCAGGTGACAGTGGCGGCTTCAGGCGACAGCGAGGGCAGGGGTGGTTTCGGTGTGAGGAGGTTTCGACGGTGCACACCGGAAGCGGCTTCTGTGAGGGCGAGCAGTGAGCGCGACAGTGAGCGCAACTGCCAGTGTGAGTACGATGACGACTGTGAGGGCGAGCAGCAAGCGTGACGACGAGCACAACTGCAAGTGCGACGGCAACGGCGAGCGTGAGGGAGGGTGAGTGCGTGCGCGAGAGGGCGAAAATCACGTGCGCGAGGGTGGGAAAATTTCCGCCGGAAATGGAAATTGAATCTTATATATGGACGGAAATATGTAAAATTCCTTTCCGTCAATTGACATGCACACTAACGACTTACAAAAGGAAAGTTTGAACTTTCCTTTCCTTTCCATGAATTCTGGTGTGCACTAACCCCCCCTGAATGCTAAAGGTTTAAACATCTTGTTTTATGCTTTATCTCATAATCAATTTAACAAAGTTTCTACATATCAAACTGCATATGAGATATAGCATGCATTAGAAGTTGCCAACAAAGGTACTAACCAAGTCAAGGAATCTAAGATTAATATGTTTGTACATAAATATGAGCTTTTTAAAATGCACGAAAATGAATGTATCACTGATATGTTTTCTTGTTTTCTTGAGATTGTAAATTCATTAAAATCTTTAAGCAAGAAATTCAAGGAAAAAGACTTGGTAAGAAAGATCCTTAGATCTTTAACTAAAATTTGGGCTCAAAAGACAACATCAATTGAAGAGTCCAAAGATTTAAATACATATACTCTCGATGATCTCATAGGTAATTTGACAGCCTATGAAGTACAACATTTAGATCCAAAAGGGAAAATCCTAAAAGGGATCTAGCTTTTGAGGCTAGTAAAGTCTTAGAAGTTACTAGTGATTCTGACGATGATTTACTATTGTTGACCAAAACATTTAGAAATCTGTTGAAGAAATGTAGGAACTTCAGGTCAACAAAGACATCTGGAGATATGGAGAAGAAGTCATTCATGAAAGACAAAATCATAAGCTACAAGTGCAACAAGCTGAGTCACTTTCAAATTGATTATCTTCTCAACAAAGATAAGAAAAATTCGAGGAGGAATTTTAGGAATAAGAAATTCAGAAAGAGAAGGGCATTTAAAGTGACATGGGATGACTCTTCAGCTTCACAATGTGAAGAAACAAAGGATTCAACATCAAACAATGAATCCTCATCAAAATCAAATTCAGAAGAAAATCTAGCAAACGTATGCTTCATGGCAAAATCTAGTGAGGTATCCTTTAATCAAAATGCTAGTTTTGATAGTTTTAATGGATTACTTGTTGAATACAATAAACTGGCTAGAAAATATAAGAAGGTAAAAATAGAAGGAAAAAACACTAGAAAAATGCTAGATGAATCTGAAAATAAGATTGATTTTCTAAACTCTACGTTGAATAAATTTAAAGAAGAAAATCAAAAGCATGCATAGGAAATTTTAAAGTTTACTATAATAGAAATAAAATTGCATGCTAATTGTGAAAATTTAATTCTTGATAAAAAGAAAATGATATATGAAGTAGAAAAACTGAAACTAACTATTACTGATTTAAATTCAGAAATTGATATGTTAAAGATTAAGGTTTGTGATCAAAAGGCTACATTAAGTAAATGGAATAGTAGTCAAACTATAACAAATGAACTTAGTAGTAAAATATCAAATGTAAAAAAACATGGTATTAGTTTACACCATGCATCTTCAGAAAATTATATATTGCATGATGGTACTGCTAAAAATAATGTCTTTATTTCTAGTACTAAGAATTGTAAAAGAAAAACTATTCTATGTGTGATTAAAAAGGGAGATAAATATGTGTAAATTGATAAAATGCAGCATAGCACATGATGCAAGAATTTCAAAAGAAATTTTCAAAAAAATCAGGCTAAGTCATTTGAGGATTTTAATATTTTTGATCAATTTTCTTCATATTTAAAAAATATTGGATAATAGGATCAGCAATCAAATAATGTTAGAAAGGAAAATTTCTACTCTAGTTTACATAGAGATAAATGTTCTGATAATTACAATACTAAGAGAAATAAATGAAGGAATAATTATCAGAAAATAGATAAGTTGAAGTTTAAAAATATTGATTATTTTGATATGACTCTCTCTAAAATTCTTGGACCCACTCAAAAATAGGTTCCAAGAAATAAAATCTCTTCTTAACTATTGTACAAGTACACAAATCAAAATGGATAATAGATAGTGGAGCATCTAGCCACATGACTAAAGATATACGATTACTTACAAAAGTAACAAAGACCAAGAGTAAACAAGTTACCTTTGGAAATAAAAGCAAAAAAAATATCCTTGGGTCTAGCAAGGTTCAGGTAATTGAAAAATGTTTTATAAATGATGTCTTATTAGTGAAAAACTTAGGTTTTAATTTATTGAGTGTTCCTATTTTAATGAAGTTTTATAGAGTAATTTTTGAAAAATATTCTTGTAAAATTATGGACATTTCTACAAACGAAATTTTATTCACTACATATAAGAAAGGATCTGTTTGCATTCTGAATTTGCCTTCTAATATTATTAAAGACAATGCTTGCTTAATTGCAAAATTGGATGAAGTTATTTTATGGCATAGAAGGCTAAGACACTTAAACTTAAAATTATTACAAAAGCTGTCTAAAAAGAATCTAGTTAGAGGTTTACCTAGTATTAAGTAGTCGAAAGAGTTTATGTGTGATGCATGTCAACTAGGTAAATTACATAAAACATCTTTTAAAAGTTTAAATGAAATAATAAGCAAAACAGTATTAGAACTAGTGCATATGGATTTATTTGGACCTACTAGGACTACCGGTCTAGGAGGTAAACATTATACTTTTGTACTAGTTGATGACTATTCTAGGTTTACTTGGGTTTATTTTCTAGCTAATAAAATTGAAGTTTTTGAAATATTTAAGATATTCTGTAGGTTTACTAAAGTTTAGAATGAGCAAAATGTTAAAATTCAAACACTTAAGAGTGATCATGGTACAAAATTTGATAATGATCAAATGGACACCTTTTGTGAAGAATTAGGCATAGATCATAGGTACTCATTTACAAGAGGTCCTTCACAAAATGGGATAGTAGAATGTAAAAATAGATCACTTCAGGAAATGTCTAGAACCATGTTAAATGAAAATAAGTTACCCCTATCTCTTTAGGCAAAAGTAGTTCATATAGCATGTTATGTTATAAATAGAGTACATCTAAGAGCAATTTTGGATAAAACTCCTTATGAGATATGGTATAACAATGTTCCCAAAATAAGTTATTTAAAACCCTTTGGATGCAAGTGTTTTATTTTAAACAATAAGGAACGTAGAGACAAATTTAGAGCCAAATCAAATGAGGGTATTTTTGTTGGTTATTCCATTAGAAGTAAGGCATATAGAGTATATAATAAATCAACAAAAACCATTGAGGAAACCTTACATGTGAAATTTCATGAAAATTCTCATTTGGATTTTAGACATGCTGAAAACTTTGATTTAGAAATTCTCCCAGAAATGGTACCAAATGATGTTGACAAAGAAATTGAGAGATTATCTGATAGAATAAGAAATATAAACTTAAATTATGAAGATTTAGAAGAAAATAATGTCATACCTATAGAAAATGTGGAACAACATAAAAATTGGCGTTATGCTTCATCTCATCCTATTGATTAGATAATAGGCGATCCTAATCAAGGAGTTAGGACTAGGTCATCAGTAGTCAACATTTGTGGTGCTTATTCATTTGTTTCTTTACTAGAACTTAAGAAAATTGAAGATACCTTAGAAGATGAATTTTGGTATTCAGCTACGCAAGATGAGCTAAATTAATTTATAAGAAATGAGGTATGGGATCTAGTTCCACCACTTGAAAATCAGTCCATAATAGGAACAAGGTGGGTATTTAGAAACAAAGTAGATCAAGATAGACATATAGTTAAAAATAAAGTTAGGTTAGTTGCTCAAGGTTACAAGCAAGAGGAAGGAATTGACTATGATGAAACATTTTCTCCTATTACTAGACTAGAATCAATACAAATTTTGTTAGCATATGCTTGTTACATGGATTTCAAATTATATCAAATGGATGTTAAGACTACTTTTTTAAATGGATATATAAAAGAAGTTTATGTAAAACAACCTCTAGGTTTTGAGAATTCAAAACATCCCGAGTATGTTTATAAGCTTAAAAAGGCACTATATGGCCTTAAACAAGCCCCTAGGTCTTGGTATGAGAGATTGTCTAAATTTCTTATGGAAAAAGGGTATTCTATGGGAAGGCAAATCACACTCTTTTTATCAAGAAGGTCGAAAAAGATAAATTGGTAGTTCAAATCTATGTAGATGACATTATATTTGGAGCAACAAATGATAAATTAGTTTAGTCTTTTTCGAAAGACATGACTAATCAATTTGAAATGAGTATGATGGGTGAACTATCATTTTTTCTAAGCTTAATTAAGCAGTTAGAATAGGGTACTTTTATTTCATAAGAAAAATATACTCGAGATTTATTAAAAAGGTTTGGATTAGACAACACTAAAACAAAGAATACACTACTGAGTACTATCACTAAGTTAGATAAAGATGACTCTAGAAAAATTGTAGATATAAAACAATATAGAAGTATGATTGGTTCATTACTTTATTTAACAGCAAGCTAACTAGATATCATGTTTAGTGTGTGTACTTGTGCTAGATATCAATCTAATCCTAAAGAATCATACCTACTTGCTGTTAAACGAATTTTTAAATATCTATCAGGAACCATTAATTTTGGATTGTTTTACTTTAAACACAGTTCTTTAAATTTAATAGGTTATAGTGATGTTGATTTCATAGGATGTAGGTCTGAAAGAAAAAGCACTAGTGGCACTTGTCAATTATTAGGGAATTTTTTAGTATCATGGTTTAGTGTTTAGAATGAAAAAGTGCATATTATTAACGGTTAAATGATGGTTAATTGCATAATATTTAGCTTATCATATGAGAATTAAGCCATTATGTTATAATTGCACTATTATATGCTTTAATTGAAGAATCTGCTTAATTTTGGAGAATTAATGTTAATTTAGTACATTTATGAACTGTCGGTAAATTGCAGGCTGTGAAATTCTTAAGTATCCGAAAATGCATCTGAGCATTGGATAGTTATACCTGTAACTCTCCGGAATGTTATTTTATGTTTAAACTACTACTGACATGTGTTGAGAGCTGGTAGATTTACTTACGTTATAACTCGTTGAGTTAGTATAACTGCACGCGTTGAGTTACATGAAAATACACTAAGGCAACACGTTAGGTTAGCGTTATAAACTTAAGTTGTTATTTTTGCACGTGTTTTATAGTTAAATCAATGAAGGAAGTCTGTTGAGTTATCTATAACTCCACGGACTATATATTTTCTAATATGCCACTGTAGTGGTTGTAGGAACAAACAGTTGGAAGGAAAAACCACGTTTGCACGTATCACGCAGGAATTCAATTGCGTAGGGAGAAAGAAATCATCGCCGTTGATCTGAAGGAAGGAAATCCAACCAACCATTCAAGTAGAAGCAGTTACCACTGAAGAAATATAAAAGAAAAGAAGAAAAAAATGAAAGGGTGTGATCGATGGATGGCCAGTGTATACAGAGGAGGAGCACCGAGCTTTTTGCAGACAGTATCGGCGATTCTCCGAAGTATCACACCAACCATCGTATCACCACCATAATCACCAATCATCGGAGGTCTGTGAGGATACTTGCTTGATGTCGGGTCGATTTCGAGCCAAACACAGTGCTTGAGAACCACTGTGAGGAGTGATCGTGTCGCGGGAAGGGAAGATATTTTCACCAAGCGCCGACTCATATTTTAAGAGATCGTAAAGCTTTTAGCTTTGGCTTTGGGTTGATGCCTGTATGCTGAAGAGGAGATCATCTTGCAATTCTGGACTCGCGATTCTATAGGGAGAGGAGATAGAATTGTAAGTGGTTCAATTTTCAGTGGTGTAATCGCGTTGCAAGTAGTGTCGGAAGTATTTACTGTCAAGTGAAATTACTTTACATTTCACCTTTCGCCCATTACATCAAAACAAAAATACCAAAAACAATTTATCTTTGTTTGTATGTTGTATTTGAGTGTAGTATTGTTGGTGTTGTATCGTGATTAATGTTATCTGTATCAATTTTATGATTGTTTTATGTTAGTTTTAATTTTACAGTTTACTGAAATTGGTTCGTACAAAACAACTTAAAGATTTTAATGGTTACTGTTTGAATCATCTGAATGTTAGTATTGCATAATGATAAATCCAATGTTAACTAGCATTAAAAAGCTTAATTGATGTTATTTACAATCTATGGAATCGCCCAATGGTTGGCCGAATTCCTCTGTAATTAGCAGTATTATAAAGAACAGACAGGCTCGTGGAGTTAACTTAAGTCCACAAGGATAGTCCGTTGAGTTATCCATAACTCAACGAACTTAGTCCGTTGAGTTAACTGTAACTCAACGGAGTGCTTATTGAATATAAATTTGAATTGTTCACAATCAAACATTTCTTAAATTCGTCAGCAATTCCCTATGGGATCGACCTGTACTTGCACACTAATACAATAGACATTGTGCACTTGCAGTTAAAGTACAAATTGGAATTAATATCTAAATTGTATTAAATGTTGTTTGTTTACTTCTAAAAGAAAGAATAGGCATAAAGATAAATTAACTAAGTAAAAATAGAAGTAACAAATCCAAGTTTTTCTAGTGTAGTGTTGGGAAAACACGAACAAGTTTTATAGCGCTATTGCCGGGGATCGAATTGAATTGAACTGAATTGAATAGATATAAGCAACTGTTAGAGCTGTTTCATTTTAATAGTCAAAGTTGTGTGTTTTCTTCTGTAATTGAGAATATGGCATATGCTTATGCTCAAAGATTTCTGAAACCTTTAATTAGCATATGTGAATTCTGCAATTCTGAAGGACACGACATTTCTGATTGTTTGAAATTGAGACATTTACAGATTGATAGATCCCATGAACAACAAATGAATTATCCTCATTATAATAGAGCCGAGTATGAGAATCCTATAGTTTACCCAACTGATGGTCAGTATAGAATGTGTAATATGATGAGAGACACTGAAGTTTGCGATAGCTATGACAGACTGGAGCATAGTATAGAGTAAAATCTGGACAAACTGGAATACTTTGTGTGTCAACAACAAGAAGTCAACCAATTAAACTATAAGGAGGCATATTCAGAACCTAAACAGGATATAATTTACGAAACTGAATAAGCCATAAAGAAAATTGATCAAAAATTGAATGCAATGAAATTAGATGATCTGGAAACAAAATTAAAAGCATTAGACAAAAATGCAATGAAAATACAAGTTTTACAACAGGACAATGAAAATTATAATGTTATAAACCTGCACAACTTGCAAAATATACTACAAACAGAAAACACAAATGTAAGAGAATTTAAAGAATGCACTTTAAAACTAAAACAATTGAAGATCATAATCACGAAAATGAAATACAAAAACATCATGAAAGTAACGAAAATCTGGAAGATGTATGTGTAACATTAAGATCTAGAACTTATATACCACCAAGAACTCAAAATGAAAATGATATGAAGGTGGACAAGAGTAAAAATCAAAATGATAATGAAAATGTAATAGCTGAAAATCTAGAAATCACTGAAGAACAATCTGAATCTGCAATTGAAGCTAAAAATGATCAAACAAATCAACTAAAAGAAAAAGAGTCTTTCAAATCAAAATCTTTAGCACCCTATCCTAAAAGATTACAACAAACAATTCCTGAAAAACAAGAAAAAATAAGAGAAATTTTTGATAAAGTACAAGTTAACATTCCTTTGTTAGATCTATTGCAGAATATGCCACCTTGTGCTAAATTTCTAAAGGATTGGTGTACTAAGAAAAGAGAGCGAAAAGTTCTTAGAAATGTCTTTTTAGGTGAGCAAAGTAGTTACCTATTTCTACCACAAATTCCTAAAAAGTTATCTGATCCTGGAATCCTTGTTATATCATGCACCATAGGAAATACCATTCTAGAAAGAACCTTAATAGACTTAGGTGCAGGTATAAATGTTATGCCAAGTGATATATTTGCATCCTTAGGATTAGAAGGCTTAACTCCTACTAGTACGGTTATTCAATTGGCTGATAGAAGTATAAGATACCCTAGAGGAAAAATAGAGGATGTCTTAATTAAAATCAGGAATTTTATATATCCTATTGATATTGTAATTTTGGATTCCCAACAAATTAAGCATAAAAATAGTGATATATCTTTAATTTTGGGAAGGCCATTTTTAGCAACATCAGGGGTTGTTATAAATTGTAAAACTAGAGTAATAAAGTTAGCATATGGTAATGAGGATACTCAATTAAATATTTTCAAACCAGAAAGGTTTGAGGAGTTAGAAACGTCCTTACACTAAAGACTTTTTAGAGGATGAAGGAGATATGTTAGATGATGTGATTCAAGAAGAATTAAATAGGCAAATCAATTCTGAAACTTTAGAAGAAAGTGAAAGCAAAAATATAGAAGGAGATCAGGAAGAAATTAATTTAAAAAATGATGATGTTCAATTAGGAGCTCTAGCTTCTAATGGGCAGCATTTAGAATTAAAACTTTTACCTCCTGAATTTAACTATATATTTCTTGAAGATAAACGGACCTGTCCAATCATTATTGCTTCAGATTTGAAAGAGGATGAAATAGCTAAATTAAAAGAGATAATAAAAAGTTATAAAGAAGCAATAGGATGGACTATGACTGATATAAAAGGGTTAAGTTCAACCTTATGTTGTCACCACATATATTTAGAAGAGAATGCTAAACCTGTTAAAATTCCTGAGAGGAGATTAAATCCAAACCTTAAGGAAGTAGTCAGGAAGGAAATAGTTAAATGGTTAGATAATGATATAATATATCCGATTTCTGATAGCTCGTGGGTTAGTCCAATCCATGTAGTTCCCAAGAAATCAGGATTAACAGTTATTAGGAATGAAAGTCAAGACTTGATACCTACTAGAATTCAATCAGGCTGGAGAGTATGTATAGACTATAGAAAGCTGAATGTTATGACTAGGAAAGATCATTTTCCCTTACCTTTTATAGATCAAATGCTGGAAAGATTAGTAGGGCAAGAATATTTTTGTTTCCTAGACGGGTATTCAGGGTATAATCAAATTCCAGTAGCATTAGAGGATCAAGAGAAAACAACTTTCACCTGTCCTAATGAAACTTATGCTTTTAAAAGAATGCCATTCGGATTATGCAATGCACTAGCTATCTTTCAAAGGTGTGTGCAGGGCATATTTACTGGAATGACTGATGAATTTTTAGAAATATTTATGGATGATTTTACTGTATATGGCAACTCATATGAAGTGTGTTTAAGCAATTTAGACCAAATATTAAAACGTTGTGTGGAAAAAAATCTAGTTTTAAATTGGGAAAAATGTCACTTCATGGTTAAACAAGGAATAGTCTTAGGGCATGTTGTTTCTAAAAAAGGGTTGGAAGTAGATAAAGCTAAAATAGAAGTAATTTCTAATCTACCAGAACCTAAATCAGTAAAAGATATTAGATCATTTCTAGGACATGCTGGTTTTTATAGAAGATTTATTAAAGACTTTAGCAAGATAGCTAGACCTTTAACTAATCTATTAAAAGATGTTCCATTTAACTTTGATAAAAATTGCAATGAAGCATTTTTTAGACTTAAGACTAGCTTAATTTCAACTCCTATAATTCAAGCACCTAATTGGAACCATCCATTTGAATTAATGTGCGATGCTTCTGATTTTGCTATAGGAGCAGTGTTAGGACAGAACATAGAAAAATCTCCTAGAGTGATTCATTATGCAAGCAAAACCTTAAATGATGCTCAAGTTAATTACACAACTATTGAAAAAGAATTATTAGCTATTGTGTTTGCTTTAGAAAAGTTTAGATCATATTTGATTGGAGCTAAAGTAATAGTATACACGGATCATTCAGCTCTAAAACATCTAATAAAGAAAAAAGAAACTAAACCTAGATTGATCCGATGGATATTATTATTGCAAGAATTTGATCTAGAAATTAAAGATAAAAAAGGTTGTGAGAATGTAGTAGCAGATCATTTATCAAGATTACAAATAGAAAAATCAAATATTGAAATTAAGGATAATTTTCCTGATGAACAATTAATGACCATCAACACAATGCCTTGGTATGCAGACATAGTTAATTACTTAGTTACTAGTTTAACACCTAAGGATTGGAATAGACAGGATAAGAAATTGTTTTTCTCAAGAGTAAAATATTACTATTGGGAAGACCCTTACTTATTTAAGAAATGTCCTGATCTAGTTTTAAGGAGGTGTGTTCCAGAAACTGAATATTCGAGCATATTGTCTTTCTGTCATGACCAAGCTTGTGGAGGACATTTTGGTTCAGGGAAAACTGCTGCAAAAATTCTACAATGTGGGTTTTATTGGCCAACACTATTCAAAGATGCTCATAAATATTACTTAAGTTGTTTAAGATGTCAACAAATAGGAAGAATATCAAAGATGAATATGATGCCTCTTAATCCTATTGTTGAGGTTGAAATCTTTGATGTGTGGGGAATAGATTTTATGGGTCCATTTCCTATATCTAATCAATTTAATTACATATTGTTGGGAGTGGATTATGTATCTAAATGGATAGAAGCTATTCCTACAAAAACTAACGATAACAAAGTGGTAATACAATTTATAAGAACAAATATATTTGCTAGATTTGGAATACCTAAAGCTATTATTAGTGATAGAGGAACTCATTTCTGTAATAGAAGTTTTGAAGTCTTAATGAAGAAATATGGAGTAAACCACAAAATTGCAACATCATATCATCCGCAAACAAGTGGACAAGTAGAAAGTGCAAACAAACAAATTAAATTAATCTTGGAAAAAGTAGTAAATCCTACTAGAACAGATTGGGCTAATAGATTGATTGATGCACTTTGGGCTTATAGAACTGCTTATAAAACGAGCTTAGGTACGTCACCTTTTAGGCTAGTATATGGAAAAAGTTGTCATTTACCTGCTGAAATAGAACATAAAGCTTATTGGGCATTAAAAACTTTGAACACTAATTTAAATCAAGCTGCTAAAAATAGGAAAATGCAACTAATTGAATTAGAAGAATTTAGAAATGAAGCTTATTCAAAGACTGTAAGAGAAAAAGAGAAAATGCAATTCTGGCATGATAGAAAAATTATTCCTAAAAACTTTGAAATAGGACAAGAGGTATATCTTTATATGGCTAGACTCCATAACTATCCAGGAAAATTAAGATCTAGATGGGCAGGACCTTACATAGTTCGAAATGTTTATCCTTATGGAGCTATTGAAATTGAAAATCCTAAAAATCAGAATATATTTAAAGTAAATGGACAAAGACTTAAACCTATTCTGAAAACACCAAAAAGCTCCTTTGGAATTATAGAAGAAATCAGAGTAGAGGACTACTCGAGTTTTACTTAGTAAGAAATCAGTTTTTATGTTTATATATATATATATAAAAAATAAAAAAAAATAAAAAAAATAAAAATATATATAAAACATAAAAATAGTTGCAGTTCAACCGACTAGATCCATCGGTATGGCCGGAAAATTAAAAAATATTTAGGTCTGATCGAAGCGTAGCATCGGTATGACCGGAACATTAAAAAAATATTGGTTTTATCGAAGCATAGTATCGGTTAAACTGGAAAAAAATTGTATATTAATTTTCAGAAAAAAATTTTTGTTTTACCAAAACATAGTATCGGTTCAACCGAAAGAAAGATAAAAAAATAAAAAAATATTTAGGTCTGACCGAAGCATAGTATCGGTTAAACCAGTAAAAAAGAAAAAACAGAAAAACTATTCTTTGTAATATTTTTATTATTATATTTGCTTGTACGGGGAGTCCGTTGAGTTACGCTTAACTCAACGAGCTTACTCCGTTAAGTCTTGAGTTAGTCAACGAGCTTATTCCGTTGAGTTACCTGTAACACAACGTAGTACTGTAGCTAAGACCGCAGATAAAATAGTAATAGTTGGTTCGGGAAATGACCCGATTACCTGCCTAAACTTAGTGCTTATTTAAACTAAAACCTAGGGTTTTGGGGGCATTATGCGACAAATCATTTAGAATCTAGAACAGTAGAAATCAGAGCAATTACGTGCTGTTGTGTAACTCCACGATGATGAAGATGACGCCTGAATTCTAGGAAGATGTTGATACATCAGAATTTCTGAAGGAATCAGAAGAGTGGCACACGCGGTAGAAGATCAGAAATACAACAAGAGAGAAAGAGCTACAGAAGGTAGAATCAGAACTTTTCAAGTTGAGAAGAGATTTAGTAGATATGGATATAGGAATACCTCAAATAATGGAAACACAAATCAGAATAGCAACATAAATAGCTGTAAGTAAGGAAAGACAAATAAGGCCAAGTAATGAAGTTGCCCTAGAATTAATCCAGCGTAAGTCTCGACTCTAGTTCAAAAGACGAATCTGTAGACAAGCTAAATGGGTGATCTGGGAGCAAGAAAGGAAAGCAAATGAAGAGGCAACTGAAGAACAGGAGGAACCAACTGCTGAAAGACCTGTTCCTGAGGAGCAGCAGTCTGGACCTTCAATTCCACCATTTAAGCCATTGACACGAGCAGAAATTATGGGGCCTTCGACTAAAGAAGAAATAAGAGAATTTGCAGAACTGGTTCAAGTTGGAAAAAACCAAGGAGAATCAAAAGATTTGGCAGTGGCTAAAGCACATCTGGTGTTTGATGCACTGTACAAAAAGAGGGCTGCAGAAAAGTTGAAAGCCCAATATAAAATTAAAGTGGAACAACATCAAGAAGCTACTGCCAGAACTGCTGTTAGAGATGCTGTAAAAGAAGCTGAAGCTGGTCCTTCGAGACTAGCAATTATTGGAAGAATTAAACAGGAAGAGCCAGTACCTGTGGTTCGAAAGCCTGCAGAGCCTATTTTTGTAGATTTAATTTCAGAAGATGAAGAGGAAGAACAGGCACAACTAATCAGAAAAAAGAAAGAAAAAGAAAAAGTGCCTGATTATAAAGAAATTAAATCTGAAGTACCAATTTTTACAAGGCCTGTAGAGCAGATTTTTATTAACCTGCTATCTGAATCTGAGGAGGAGTAGGAGTAGCAAAGAAAAGAAAAAAATCAGGCTGAAATTAGTTTGCAGCCTGTACAAGAAGAAATAGAAATTAGGGCAGAAACTAAATTGCCCGTGACTCCATCCCAATCTGTTACAGAATCAGAAAGAACAGTAACAGAACAGATTGGTAGTTAGGAGGAAGAAGAAAGAGTAGAAAATGAAGAGGCTGAAAGAAGCCATTTGGACAAAAATAATTTCATAGATTCCACTGAAGAGCAAGAAACTCTTCAGCAAATTATGGAAAGAATTCAAGACAGAGTAGAGAGTTCTACCGGGTCACCACCACAGACAAAAGCAAAAGCAAAAATTTAGGAATCTGAAGAGAATGTCCAAATGCAGCCTATGCTAGAGGAAGAGCAAGAGCAAACCCCTTTGGAGCAACAAAGTCACCTTCCTGACCCAACTGAAACAACAATTTTGAATGAAGTACATTTTTGTAGTCAGGAAGCTTATATCAAATACCAAGAAAAAAGGGGTTACGATATTATTTACAGTAGACCAGTAAATTGGGATGGAATGCAAGAAATCAAAGATCTATTTGAATTCCAAGGTCTACTGCAATTTATATCTCAAGATAGAGGGCATGTAGTATATGAGAATTTAGTGCCCTGTTTCTATGCAAATTTAAGAGAAGGAGAAGGAGAATTAATTTCAAACGTGGAGGAAGCTGATGTACAGATAACACCAGAGCTTCTCCACAACATATTTGGTTTAAAGAATGAAGGAACAAAAATTTTGGAGGATACAACTGCAGTTGAATGGACTAAGCAGCAAATTAAGGATTGTTTAGCTATCAATCCTAGTGTGCCATTATTAAACAGATTGAAGCATTTAAATGGTAAAACACACATGGTAGTTAACATTCTGATTAAGAATGTCTATCAACGACAGGGCCATGACATAGAATTAAGTCAATTTGTCAAATGGGCCACGTATGTAGTTGTAAATAAGATCCAAATAAATTGGTTTGCAGTTTTTATCTCCAAGCTGAAAATAGTAAAGAAAAAATTATTTTATGGAGATTTGATTCCACTGCTGATGGTGGATAGTATTGATTTCACTAAATGGACATAAAAAAGGATAAGATCTAGAACCATTTTAGTGAAAGAATATAGAAATTTGGTAGCTACAGAATTAGCTGTACCTTCTAGAGAAATTGCAAGAGCAGTAGAGAGGATAAATCAATTAGAGCAGCAATTAGAAAAACTCCAGAAGGAAGTAGATGAACTTAGGCATAGAGATTAAATTGTATTGTTCGTCTACTTGTGTAAAATTGTATGAAATTGTATGATGTACTTGTAATGTAATTGATTCATATTAATGAATATAATTTTTCAGATGCAATTTTCATACTTATTTGAATGTGAAATGAATAGAATTTATTGAATATTATGTAATTTATGGAACTTTATGAATATGTAACAGATTTACAATTTGTTGAATGACAGGATAACTGCTTAAAAATTTCTGCATGTTATAAGGTAAAATGTAAATTCTGCATAACATAAAATGACCTTCAATTTAAATCTTTATATAATGTTCAGATTTAAATGTATTTTAATCAAAATGAGGCATTAATGACATAGATTTAACTTTATTATAGTTAGCAGAATGACAAAAAAAAAAAAAAAAAAACAGAATAGAAAACTTACGAGAGTGAAACTTAGAAGTTGCCAAGTGTTAACTCAATGAAGTAATTCCGTTGAGTTAACCGTAACTCCACGAGGTCAGTAATATAATATAAGGTCACTCCGTTGAGTTATCTGTAACTCAACGAAGTTAGTCCGTGGAGTTAGCAACAATAACCGACTGTGTTCTGTTGAGTAATCTGTAACTCAACGAGGTTAGTTCGTAGATTAAGCAGAACGGTTATTCTTTTAACCACAAACGAAACTTTGTCGGTTTAGCGGTTACCAAAATTTGAAATTAATAGTGATACACGTACCCATTAAAATAGGAACCACGATGCACTTTATGGATGCGCAATATATATATGAAACAGAATGTTATTTACGAGTTACCAGCACTTTTAAGAGAAAGGAGAAAGCGTTGGAGGAACTGGAAGGAGAAGCAATTGATTCAACCTTCATCCGACAACAAATATTTATAGAATGGAAAGCTTCAGACTAGTATGTAATTAATCTTCTATCATTTATTTATGAGCACATGGACTCGTTCTCTAAGCACTAAACGATTAGTAAGAACACCTATCCAGGAATTTTCATTACAGAGAGGTATTGAAAAATTTTCTGAACTGAACTTTAACGAAATTCTTTGGAGTGTAGCTAACCTTTCTTTAAAAGAGAACGTAGAGATGGCTGCTCTAGTAGAAAAACCATTAGGAGAGATTCTGTATCCTGAATTAATTGATGAACCTTCATGTATTCGATTGCCAAACTTTGAGGGAGATAGGTTTGAACTGAAATCTAATTATATTAGTCAATTGCCACATTTTCATGGATTAGAAAGAGAGGATGCCTATTATTTCCTTAGAGAATTTAACGAAGTTTGTCAAATGATGAGAATGCCGAACATGAGTATAGATGCTATTAAATTTAGATATATCCCATTTGCTTTAAAAGATACAGCTAAGAGATGGTTATATACTCTGTCGCCTGATTCAATTTCTACATGAACTGAATTTTGCTCTGTTTTTCTGGAAAAATACTATCCAACACATCAAACGATTAAAAAGAACAAAGAAATATTAATGTGTAGCCAAAAACAGGGTGAATCATTCTGGAAATATTTTGAAAGATTTAAAGATTTACTGACTCAATGTCCACATCATGCAATGAGTAAAGCACAATTAATAGGCATAATTTATGAAGGCATAGATGTTTCAACGAAATCTTTATTAGAATCTACTTGTCAAAATGGATTTTTAAAATTATGTAGTGAAGAAGCATGGGCATATTTAGAAAATTTTGCAAAAAGAACTACATAGTGGGAAAATTTGGCTGAAGCTATTGTAGATAAAAGATTATTGCCAAGAGGAATGCATGAAATAGATTCCAATACTATGCTTGAGGTGAAATTAAATGAATTAACAAAGAAAATAGAAGAGTTATCATTAAATCAAAAGCTAGCAAAAAAGAATACAAGCATAAATGACTTAGATATTATTTATGCTAGAAACCAAAGAGATAACTTGGGAAATTCTTATAATCCTAATTGGAGAAATCACCTGAATTTACCTTGGAGAAACCACAATTTCCAAGGAGGAGAAAATATAAATGAGAAGAACATAAGTTATGAAGTATTAATTGAACAAGGAGCTAGAATAGAGAAATTAGAAAAGATAATCCAACAAGTAAACAATCGTCTAGAATTTATATTTGGAAATGCTGTAAATCAAAATCAGAATAGAAATATACCACTTAGATAGAAGGAACCAATGGAAGTTAGACCTACTAGAGGATTGCCAATACAAGCTATACCTAATCCTGTCAATAGAATGGTTAATGAAATTGATACCTCTTCTGGGAGGGTAGCTAAATGAAGCAGCATATCTGAAGCAACTATCTGTATGTATATATGTTTTTATTTTTATTTTAAGTTAATAGTATCATAGAGTTAATTTTTAACTCAACGAACTTAGTCCGTTGAGTTATGCCTTAACTCCACAAGGGTGTGTAGTAGTTATGTTAATTTTTGTCTCTACTAAATTTTTGTTTTTATTTTACAGAATCGACAAATGGAATTAATGCAATTACCATTGGATGCACAAAGGAAAATACTAAGGAACTTGTCAGCTAAAGATCTGTGCAGGATGTGTTGTGTATCAAAGGAAATTAAAGACTGTATTGAAGAAAAATATTTTCAGGGACTACAAGCTGCAAAAATGACTAAGATTAGAGATGGATTCATATGGAGGTCATTTAATCGTAGTTCAAATACCATGAATATCTGGCTATGGAAGAAACTATTGGAACTCCACCCAATGCATTAGAAGGAATGAGTCATATTATGGGGATAGATGAAGGATTAATCATATACAAGACGAGACCAAGGTATGCAAGTTTATCATTACCTGAGATTTTGATAAGAAATCCTATAACAGGAGAAGAATGTAATATAGGAAGACCTAATATATTTGAAGCACCAATTGAAAATTGTGGGTCAGCTTTAATATATTCTGATAAAAATTATGCAATTCCTGAAAAATTATATTATTGGAGACCTATAGGAAATTGGGGTGAAGATTTACGCTTAAGTGTGTATAATTTTCTGAACAGATCTTGGAATGAAAACATTATAATATATCTAGGACAGAAATCATTAATTAACCAAACACATGTCATACTTGATGGTTATATTTATTTAGTCACGGAGATATCAATAGCATATAGATCTGATTTATACATAGTGAGCATAGACAGTTATGATGATTATATAGAAATTTTACCTGTACCGAGTGAAATAGCTAAACCACCATCTGAAAAATTTAATAAAATTCAAATAGGAATGTGGTATAATGAAAAAGATGATCCTACTTTATGTCTGATAAGATGGTGGGATGAACTGATGAAATTTCAAATATGGATTATGGAAGACATGAATGAATGGAAGTGGGAAGAGGAGTATATTGAAATAGATGTAGAAATAGAAACTGCTACATTACCTTGGAACCAAAAAGGATCCCTTTCTGCATTACATATCATTAATGGTAATACACTCGTATTTGGAATTTATAATATATTGCATGTTTACAAATTAAAAAGGACCAAGAACTGCATTAAAATAGAATTAATAGCAAGAAGAACTATGCCTAAAAAGTTTGCTTGGACTGATACATTTATTCCATTTGTTTCTACTTTTCAACCATATTCTTAAGCTGTGATTTGTGTGTTTAATGTTGTGTATTCTGCATTTATTTTTTGAAAAAAAAAAAAAAGAATTTTGAAGTTTTTCATGTTCATTTTATAAAAAAAAAACAATAAACAAACAAAACAAAATATCAATCCAGTTTGTTGGTATCTGTTTTGGGAAACCAACTGGCTTGCTTGTGAGCCACCAAAGGCATAGAAGCCTGGGTTCCACACAAGACACTAATTTATTAATACCTATTAAATGTTATTTTGTTTTATATTCTGTGTTTATCTGGGAATGAAAAGTTTTTCAGAATCAAAAATCGAAATATGTAGAAAGAGATACAAATGGAACAAGGTATGTAACCAATTAATTATCTTGAATTTTAAATCAAACAAAACTTTATTCATGCCTACTACAATTACTGTACTTATTGTCAAATCTTTTACATTGAGGACAATGCAAAATGTAGGTATGGAGGGGAGGTAATTAAAGTAACAGTCATGTAAGTTTGTTAATTAAAGGAATTAAAATGGTACTGCAAAGTTTTGAGGAAATTGAAAATTTTTATGAACTTGCTGTAACTATCCGATAATTGAGACTGTAAAATTTTTATAAACTGCTTGAATGTTATATTTAGAAGGCTATAGAAGATGCTATAAAATTTATTATTTAAGTAAATCTAGATATAGTATCTTATGATTTTTCTGAATTTCATGAGTTTAATAATTTCACGATTTTAAAATGAAATCAGAATATTTAATGCTTAATCAGAAAATTATCTGAAGTCCTGAAGGAGCTGAGATGTGAATTCTAGATTAAATGAAACACATATGATGAAAGATACATTTACTTTGACTGATTGAACTTATAGAATGATTTATGTGTAGATCTTATTAAACTACAGATAAAGTATGAGCTTATTGTTATGGATTCATATTTTTAGTAAATGATAGAAGCAGGATTATATGAGATTGGTGTTTTACTGCATCTGTATTAATGAAATACGTGCATATACAGTATGTGATTAATGCTTTGTTTTGTGTGTGCATTTATTTTTAGAAAAAAAAAAAAAAACCTTGAGAGTTTATTGACTTGTTTGATCATGAGCCTTTTGTACTTGAGCAGATAGGTATGTAAGGATTGTTGACCTGAAAAAGGACTCTGAAAATCTGGCAACCTAAGATCTTGATCAGATCTAGGATTGTTGACTGAAAGCTCGTTACATGGGTACATTAGAAAGCTCTTGTATGATTCAAGCTTGTCAAATTAACTTTTAAAGTACACAAAAAAAAAAAAAAACATATACTGTTCTGAAAAGATACAAGTGTTTTGTGAAATACAGATATCTTATGAATCGAGTATATTTTCTATTATCTAGAATTGCTGAAATATGAATCTGGAATTGACTTTTGAAGTTGTTTAATGGAAATACAATTCTTTATTCTACTTGTCTTAATCAGATTGAATTGGATTGTACTTTAATTTGTATGTTGTTGAAATTTCTTCTGGAAAAACTTATTGGAAAATTCAGGATTATAGATGATGAAAAAAAGAACAAACGATAATATAATTAACACCTATATGAAGATGATATACTTTGTATGTAATTTACATATATTCTAAATATCTTTGCAGGTTGATTACTGAAACATACAGAATATATGTTTATGCTAAACAGAAGAAAAAAAAAAACAAAAGGGGGAGAATTAATTCTAGCACTTTTTGAAAGACCAATTAATTAAATCTTAGTTTGCTAAGGGACTAGCAAAATTTAGGTATGGGGGAAGTGTTTAGAATGAAAAAGTGCATATTATTAACGGTTAAATGATGGTTAATTGCATAATATTTAGCTTATCATATGAGAATTAAGCCATTATGTTATAATTGCACTATTATATGCTTTAATTGAAGAATCTGCTTAATTTTGGGGAATTAATGTTAATTTAGTACATTTATGAACTGTCGGTAAATTGCAGGCTATGAAATTCTTAAGTATCCGAAAATGCATCTGAGCATCGGATAGTTATACCTGTAGCTCTCCAGAATGTTATTTTATGTTTAAACTGCTGTTGACACATGTTGAGAGCTGGTAGATTTACTTACGTTATAACTCGTTAAGTTAGTATAACTGCACGCGTTGAGTTACATGAAAATACACTAAGGCAACGCATTAGGTTAGCGTTATAAACTTAAGTTGTTATTTTTGCACGTGTTTTATAGTTAAATCAATGAAGGAAGTCCGTTGAGTTATCTGTAACTCCACGGACTATATATTTTCTAATATGCCACTGTAGCGGTTGTAGGAACAGACAGTTGGAAGGAAAAACCACGTTTGCACGTATCACGTAGGAATTCAATTGCGTTGGGAGAAAGAAATCATCGCCGTTGATCTGAAGGAAGGAAATCCAACCGACCATTCAAGTAGAAGCAATTACCACTGAAGAAATATAAAAGAAAAGAAGAAAAAAATGAAAGGGTGTGATCGATGGACGGCCAGTGTATACAGAGGAGGAGCACCGAGCTTTCTGCAAACAGTATCGGCGATTCTCCGAAGTATCACACCAACCATCGTATCACCACCATAATCACCAATCATCGGAGGTCTGTGAGGATACTTGCCTGATGTCGGGTTGATTTCGAGCCAAACACAGTGCTTGAGAACCACTGTGAGGAGTGATCGTGTCGCAGGAAGGGAAGACATTTTCACCAAGCACCGACTCATATTTCAAGAGATCGTAAAGCTTTTAGCCTTGGCTTTGGGTTGATGCCTGTATGCTGAAGAGGAGATCATCTTGCAATTCTGGACTCACAATTCTATAGGGAGAGGAGATAGAATTGTAAGTGGTTCAATTTTCAATGGTGTAATCACGTTGCAAGTAGTGTCGGAAGTATTTACTGTCAAGTGAAATTACTTTACATTTCACCTTTCACCCATCACATCAAAACAAAAATACCAAAAATAATTTATCTTTGTTTGTATGTTGTATTTGAGTGTAGTATTGTTGGTGTTGTATCATGATTAATGTTATCTGTATCAATTTTATGATTGTTTTATGTTAGTTTTAATTTTCCAGTTTACTGAAATTGGTTCGTACAAAACAACTTAAAGATTTTAATGGTTACTGTTTGAATCATCTGAATGTTAGTATTGCATAATGATAAATCCAATGTTAACTAGTATTAAAAAGCTTAATTGATGTTATTTACAATCTATGGAATCGCCCAATGGTTGGCCGAATTCCTCTGTAATTAGCAGTATTATAAAGAATAGACAGGCTCGTGGAGTTAACTTAAGTCCACGAGGATAGTCCGTTGAGTTATCCATAACTCAACGAACTTAGTCCGTTGAGTTAACTGTAACTCAACGGAGTGCTTATTGAATATAAATTTGAATTGTTCACAATCAAACATTTCTTAAATTCGTCAGCAATTCCCTGTGGGATCGACCTGTACTTGCACACTAATACAATAGACACTGTGCACTTGCAGTTGAAGTACAAATTGGAATTAATATCTAAATTGTATTAAAGGTTGTTTGTTTACTTCTAAAAGAAAGAATAGGCATAAAGATAAATTAACTAAGTAAAAATAGAAGTAACAAATCCAAGTTTTTCTAGTGTAGTGCTGGGAAAACATGAACATTTAGCAAAAAGCAAAATTGTGTAGCATTATCTACAACTAAAGTTGAATATATAGCTGCTGCACTTTGTTGTGCTCAAATCCTATGGATTAGACAAACTTTAAAAGATTTTAATTTAGCCTATGAACCAACTAAGATTTTCTATGATAGTAGTTCTGTAATAAGTTTGTCTAGAAATCCTATCTTACATTTATGAGCTAAACATATAGAAGTTCGACATCATTTTCTAAGGGATAATGTTATAAAAGGAAAAATAGTATTAAATTTTATTCCTACTACAAAACAATTAGCAAACCTATTTACAAAACCCTTAGATGAGAATACCTTTTCAAAATTACGATTAGAACTTGGTATCTGTAGGTTATCTGATGTTTAAATTGTCCTATTCATTACATAATATTTTGGTTTGTTACAAAGTAGCTTTAGAGTTTAATTTCTTTATATTAAAAAAAAAAACTCAATATATCTGTTTTAGAATTATTGTTTACTACTAGTTAAGAATTTATGAAATTCTGATTTTTACTAAGTCAATTTATTTAAGAAAAATTTAGAAAAGGTTACTTAAGGAAAGTTAATTTATTTCAATATGAGTACCAACTGTATTTTTGTTACTTATGTATACACCATTATAGAGATTTTAACTTAAAAATACATAGAAAATATGTACCATTTATTAAAGGAAAGTTATTAACATATTGTTAGAAAAATTAAGTCTTGTAGTTGCCTCTTATTCAATTTACTATCTTGTTTTATTGTTTATTTACAATTACTTGAGTAATTAAGTTCGTTGGGGGATCTTAAACCCTAGTCACTTGAACCAACTTATTTGGGATATGCTGACTAAAAACTCATTTTACAAGTAATTTAGATTTTTTTTTTTTAAAAAAAAAAGGTTACTTGCTCTCACTTATCATTGAGTAACTAGTTATCTTTCCCTTAAGCAAGAAATTGTGATCACGTAAAAAGATGATACTGTGGGAGGTAATACATAAAATATATATATAAAAAAAAAGGGGGCACTGTAGTCAACCTTAGTTTATGTGATGCGTGTGTCTTCCATCAAGTATATGTATGTGTCATTGAATATGGTTGTATTTCTTTGATAATTTGTACAGGGGCAAACTTGTCTTTTAGGTATCACCAATCGTTGCCCCTATATATATAAGGGGTCATCCACGTCCAAGGGATGCCATGCCAAACCATCCCTTGATTTTGTTCTCCCCCTTCTTTGTACCAGCAACCATACAGCAAGGAATCACGATAGATTGATCACCTGTAGACGTACCCGTGTTGGGGAACCACGTAAATTTGTTGTTCTTCGAATTCTCCACTCGTAATCCTCTCTTCCACGTAGATCTCTTCTCCACGCCACCCCTAGATGCTCCACGTTTATTTGATCTTTCCACACAACAACTGGTATCAGAGCCAGGTTGGACATCTCCAGGTTTGCATCTAAAATTTCGAAGAGATTGATCAAGGTTCAAGCCATTTCCGCAAGGATATCCCCCATTGCCGCAACTACCATCGTCGTCGTCACCAGTCTACACACTCTGACGTCAAGTCGTGCGCTTTCCTCGACCGTGCTCCGTTGCATCTCAAATTTTGAGGACGTGTAGTAAGCCTCCTAAAATTCCTTCCTTTAAAATTTCGTGGTCAGAAGTTTCATATTCAGAGAGATACAGCAGGAGGCGTCTAGCTAGGGCACAATAGTTTTCTGGACGAGTGACTCTTTGATTGTCGAATTTTGGGCATTTTGTGATTGTGGTTTTGTGCTTGGTTTGTGCGAGTATTGCTACTATTTTGTGCTAAGTAGTGTGCTTGGCTTGTGGCTGATTGCATTTCGTTGAAATCAGTAGTTTCAGTAGCATATTGTTGTTGAGATATTGCTTGCTATTGTATACCTTGCCGCAGAATTGTGTTTGTTGAAATCACATTGTATCTTGTGTGTATTGCTGGTTGTTTGTTGTTTTGGAAACATGAATACTTCGAGGTTGAAGATAGAAAAGTTTGATGGTAAGAATAGCTTCAGCTTATGGAAAATTAAGATGAAAGCACTTCTAAAGCAACAAGGTATTTAGGCTCCTTTAAATAAGGAAACTACTCTGAACAGAAATTTGCCAGAGTTTGAATTGCAGGAGGAGAAAGCTCACTCCACCATCTTGTTGCATTTGTCTGATGAAGTTATAATAGAAGTTGTTGATGAATCTACCTCGTTAGGTCTTTGGCAGAAACTTGAGTCATTGTATATGACTAAGTCTTTATTAACAAACAAATTGTTGTTAAAGCAGAGATTGTTCTCTTTAAAGATGATAGAAGGTGTATCTCTTAAGCAGCATTTAGATCAGCTAAATGCTATTTTGATGGAACTCAAGAATATTGGAGTAATCATAGAAGATGAAGATGCAGCTCTTATCTTGCTTTGTTCACTCCCATTGAGTTATGAAAACTTTGTTCAGTCTTGTGTAGTTGGAAGAGATTCAATTACACTAGAGGAAGTGAGGTCCAACCTTCATTCCAGGGAGCTCAGGCACATGGTGCATGGTAGAAATGAGGCAAGTGGTGTTGGCCTCTCAGCTCAACAGCAAGAGAACAGAGGAAGAAGCTAGAGACAAGGAGGAGGGAAGAATAGAAGCAGAAGCAAGTCGAAGGGCAAGTACTCTAGGGATACTTGCCATTACTGTAAGGAGAAAGGACACTAGAAATCACATTATCCCAAGCTTATGAACAAAGGAAAGGCTGCTGTGGCAGAAACCAATTCTACGTCAAGTGATGACTTTTCTCTTACAGTTTGTTGTAGTGCCTATTTTGATGATTAGTGGATTATGGACTTAGGAGCTTCACATCATATGACTCCTACTAAGGAGTATTTTGACACCTACGAGCAGGTGGAGGGTGGTCAAGTGACTTTGGCCAATGATGATGTGTGTTCTAGAGTTGGTGTGGGCATTATAAAATTTAAACTGCATGATGGCATAGTTAGAATTTTGGAGGACGTTTGGCACGTCCCAAAGCTTGGAAAAAGTCTGATCTCATTGATGGCCCTTGATGCTAAGGGTTATAGATATACAGGTGGTGAGGGGAAGATCAGCATACTGAAAGGCTCGTTAATTGTTATGAAGGGAACCAAATATGGTCCCATATACATTTTGCAGGGCACTCCAATTGTTGGCGCAGCTACATCAACTATATCTAGTCAGTAGGATTTTTCTGTCATGTGGCACTTAAGGATGGGTTATTTGGGGCAGAAAGGAATGTAGAAACTGAATAGTCTGGGCAAGTTTGATGGGCACAAGGTTGCTTGTATTGACATGTGCAAGCATTGTGTCTTTGGTAAACAGAAAAGAGTGTCATTTACGCGTAGTCAGCATAGCTCCAAGGGAGTTCTTGATTATATTCATGCTGATTGTTGGGGGCCTTCACGTCAGCCTTCTATTGCAAGTTCCAGATATTTTCTTCCTATCATTGACTGTCATTCAAGGATGAACTGGGTTTTCTTTTTGACACACAAAAGTGAAGCTTTTTCTTAATTCAAGCATTGGAAGAAGCAAGTAGAAAACCAAACAGACAAAAAGGTAAAATATCTTAGAACTGATAATGGTCTTGAGTTTTGTTCTCAAGAATTTGATAACTTTTGTAAAGATGAAGGCATTACACGACATAACACTGTCAGGTATACCCCTCAGCAAAATGGAGAGGCTGAAAGATTGAATAGAACACTCCTAGAAAAGGCACGTTGTATGCTGTCTCATGCAGGTTTGAGCAAGAAGTTTTGGGCAAAGGTTGTTAACACAACTTCCTATCTGGTGAACAGGTCCCCTTCTAGTGCCTTAGATGGGAAGATACCTCTTGAGGTATGGCTGAAAAGATCTACTAGTTATTCAAAGCTCAGAGTTTTTGGGTGTCCAGCTTATTATCATGTGAATAATGGCAAGTTGGAACCATGTGCCAAGAAAGGCATATTTGTGGGCTATGGTGTTGGTGTAAAGGGATACAGGATATATGATATTGAATCTCACAAAGTAATATATAGCCGTGATGTTACTTTTGATGAGAATTCTCTTTTGCAGGCAACCGATAAACTAGCAGGTGAAACACTAGAAATTGAGCACACCCTTCCTGAATAGATGGAGATAGATGACGCACAACAACCGCCTATCATTGATCAAGTTGAAATTAGAGAAATCTCATCTGAAACTCAAGAAAATGAAGTTGAGGAGGAAGAGGTGGAGCAACCACCACCAAGAACCATGTGCAAAGATCGTCCTAGAAGAGACGTTAAACCTCCGATTAGATATGGCTACGATAGTTTGGTTGCTTTTGCCTTACAAGTAGTAGTTGAGGTGGAGGATTCTATTGATCCACCTACATATGAAGCTACAATGAAAGATTCAAAAGCTGGTCTTTGGATGTCTACTATGGAGGAGGAACTCCAATCTCTCCATAAGAACAAGACTTGGGAACTAGTGAAACGTCCAAAGAACACAAATATTGTTGGTTGCAAATGGGTCTATAAGAAGAAGATTGGGACTCAAGGCAATGCAAGTGTGCAGCACAAGGCAAGATTAGTCGCCAAAGGTTATTCACAGTGAGAAGGAGTTGACTTCAATGAGGTATTTGCTCCTATTGTGCGTCATACATCTATTAGAATTTTATTATCCATTACTACAGCACAGAATTTAGAATTGGAACAACTAGATGTAAAGACGGCCTTCTTGCATGGTGAGTTGGAAGAAAATATTTGGATGGAACAACCAACAGGGTTTGTGGTGAAAGGTAAATCTGATTGGGTGTGCAAATTAAATAAGTCCTTGTATGAACTTAAACAGTCACCACGCCAATGATACAAAAGGTTTGATGCCTTTATAGTTAAAGTTGGTTTTAGACGCAGCAACTATGATTCATGTGTATATGTTAAAACTCTTGATAAGAGTACACATGTTTATTTGTTATTGTATATTGATGATATTCTTATAGCTGCGAAGAATATCGAAGTGATACAGGAGCTGAAGGACACATTAAAATCAGAATTTGATATGAAGGATCTTGGTCCAGTTGACAGAATTCTTGGAATGGAGATTAGGCGTGAAAGAAATTCTGGTAAGCTATTTTTGAATCAACAGAAGTATATTGAGAAGATCCTTAGCAGATTTGGTATGGCTTCATGCAAAGCCATTAGCACGCCTTATGACAGAAATGTCAAATTGTCATATGCAATGTGTCCACAAACTGATTCTGAAAAGCTTGATATGCAGCGAGTTCCTTATGCACAGGCAGTTGGAAGTCTTATGTATGCTATGGTATGCACTAGGCCTGAGCTGGCATATCCTTTGAGTGTTGTTAGTAGGTTCATGTCCAATCCGGGTAGGGAACATTGGAAAGCAGTTAAAAGGATATTCAGATATTTGAAAGGAACTCCAGGTGTTGGCTTGATGTATGCAGCAGATCAAGGTTGTACTATGGCTGGTTATACAGACTCAGACTATGTAGGTGATGTTGACAGAAGGAGATTATTATCTGGTTATGTCTTTACATTTGCAGGTCCTATTGTGAGTTGGAAATCAACTCTTTAGCCTACGGTATCTCTGTCCACAACTGAGGCTGAATATGTGGCTATGACAGAAGCTACAAAGGAAGGGATTTGGTTAAAAGGCTTACTTGGAGACTTTGGTTGGCACATTGATAAAGCTGATATCTTCTGTGATAGTCTTAGCGCTATTTGTCTCTCCAAAGATAATGTCTTTCATGATAGAACTAAACATATTGATGTTAAGTATCACTTCCTCAGGAATGAAGACAGGATAAAGATTATGAAGGTCAACACAAAGGACAATCCGGTTGATATGTTTACAAAGGGCATTGTTGAAAGCAAGTTCAAGCATTGCTTGGACTTACTCAATGTCTATTGCTACTGCTGACCCAAGTTGGGTCTTGGTGATCCATCACCTATTCGTGGTGAAGATTGATGAAAGACAAGGTGGAGATTTGTGATGCGTGTGTCTTCCATCAAGTATATGTATGTGTCATTGAATATGGTTGTATTTCTTTGATAATTTGTACAGGGGCAAACATGTCTTTTGGGTATCACCAACCATTGCCCCTATATATGTAAGGGGTCATCCACGTCCAAGGGATGCCATGCCAAACCATCCCTTGATTTTGTTCTCCCCCTTCTTTATACCAGCAACCATACATCAAGGAATCACGATAGATTGATCACCTGTGGACGTACCCATGTTGGGGAATGTTTAGAATGAAAAAGTGCATATTATTAACGGTTAAATGATGGTTAATTACATAATATTTAGCTTATCATGTAAGAATTAAGCCATGATGTTATAATTGCACTATTATATGCTTTAATTGAAGAATCTACTTAATTTTGGGGAATTAATGTCAATTTAGTACATTTCTGAACTATCGGTAAGTTGCAGGCTATAAAATTCTTAAGTATACGAATTTTCTGATAATTCGGACAGTTATGTTTAACAGACCGATCATGTCGGATAATTATGTTTAAATTGCCGAGCAGTTATATTTTGAAAGTTTCCTGAAGTTAATAACTAGTCGTTTCATTGCATTAATTTCTCATTTAGCTAAACGTTAAGTTAACGTGTGTTTTTATTGAAAAGCATGATATGTTTTAAAGTTATATCTTCTGTATCATGAACAGTGCATGTTTTGATAACTCGTTAAGTTAGTGAGTAAAAGAAGAGACGAACTCGTTAAGTTAACATAACTAAACACGTTGAGTTGCTATATTGAACACTAAGGCAACGCGTTAGGTTAGCGTTATAAACTTAAGTTGTTATTTTTGCACGTGGTAAAATTCTTATTATAAAAACATTTGTTTATTACTGAATCGGTGAGTTATCTATAACAACTTGTAACTCTTTGAAATGTTATTTTATGATTAAACTACTGCTGACATGTGTCGAGATCTGGTAGATTTACTTAAGTTATATATCGGTGAGTTATTTGTAACTATCTGAAATGCATCTAAGCATCAGATAGTTAAGTTTATAAGTATCTGAAATGCACTTGAGCATCGGATAGTTAAATTTATGCACGTGTTGAATTTAAATGCTTTAGTATATCACGTGAGATGCACATGTTTAACTCATTAAGTTAGCATAACTGTATGCGTTGAGTTACATGAATACACACTAAGGCAGCACGTTATGTTAGCAGCTTATTTCTTTATATTTTCTAATATGCCACTGTAGTGGTTGTAGAAACAAGACAGTTGGAAGGAAAACCACGATCACACGTATCACGCAGGAATTCAATCGTCGAAGGGAAAAGAAATCATCGCCATTGATATGAATGAAGGAAATCCAACCGACCATTCAAGCAGAAGCAGTTATTACTGAAGAAACATAAAAGAAAAGAAGAAAAAGAAGTAAAGCGTGCGTGTGTGATCAATGGACGACCAGTATATATAGAGGAGGAGCACCGAGCTTTTTGCAGACAGTATCGGCGATTCTCCGAAGTATTACACCAACCATCGTTACCACCACCATATCCACCACAATCACCAACCATCGAAGGTCTGTGAGAATACTTTCTTGATGTCGGGTCGATTCTGAGGCAAACATAGTGCTTGACAACTATTGTGAGGAGTGATCCCGTCGCAGGAAGGGAAGCCATTTTCACTAAGCACTGTAAACGCTTTTGTGTGTTATTAAAATAATGGCAAAAGCGCAAATTTTACATTTATAACTGCAAGCGCACGATGCCCATTGTAATAAGCATGTGCAAGTACGGGTCGAATCCACAAGGAGTTTGTCTTAAATAATTTTATTAAAATGATTATCCGATTAAATATCCACATTAAACTAATTCATAATTAAACTCTGATTACTTAATATTAATATACAAAATTTGTAGCACAATTAAGGTTTATAAGATTACCCCAAAATCCAATTAGTTATGATAAGATATTTAAGAAATCAATGAGTATTAATCCGGAAAGCACAGAATTTATGCTCGACTTTTAACTCCAATAACTTCCAACTTGAACGTTTAAAAATCCAGAATAAATAATGGTTGAAAAGATCCTCGGAATATCTTTCAAATGGCTATGAATTCGTGGATTAAATCAACTTAAAACTCTAGCAATATCTTATTTAAGAAAGGGGCGCAGACGGTTATGGAAACTTTCCAAAAACGCACCTTCGGTTCAAAAATCAAATCTCCGTCAAATCTTCATGAAATGCTACGAAATAAGCGCGCCTTGAAAGTAAATCCATTACACTAACAAGGAAAATTTACAGAACTGAATTCCACAAAATACACAATGCAAGCATAGCGCAGGCGTCGAGCTAAAAACTAGCACTCAACAGAGACTCAAAACTGCTGATACCTTCACAAAATAAAATCGAAAAGCTTTGAAAAACATTCTAAAAAATTCTAAAACTTTGTAAACTTATTCTACATTCATTATACTTACAAAACGAAACAAAAAATGGAATTTATAGATGACGAACAATTAGATACAATTCGAAGAAAAACTACTAATAATCTAACCATCTAAGAACGGAAAACTGCCTTCACAATTCACATCATCACATTCATTCAGACTAAACATATAATATGAACTCAATCCTGATATCAATTAACATCAAAACAATATGTGATCTTTAATATAGAACATTTGAAACAAAGATTTATGCATAGAATTTCGTCCTTCCACATACTCAAACTATACTCATACATATAAAATTGTAAAACATGAAAACTAGTATGAGGATCTCTCCTTTCCATCATACCTTTTAATCCTCCACGTTTCTTCAAGCAATGACTCCCCAAAGTCCTTGAAATCGATGCTCCATAGGGCTGTCACCACCTATAGCACGTCCAAGTGAAGCTTCTAAGGTTGCCTTGAAGAAGAGTGGTGCACGTCCTCAAGATCTTGCCTCCAAGACCCACAACTTTGGCTTCCACATCTAAGAATGGTGCTTCCGATGACTCAACTCTGAAGATCCTAACCTTTTGCTCCACTCCAAATTAGTCACACAAGCCTCCCAATCCACCAAGATGAACGCCCAAGGAGATCCTAACGTATGGCCGTCTGAATTGAAGAGAAGGTGTCTTCTAGGAGGAGTGGAAGACGCCAAAGCTCACCATTCTTGAAGAGAGCTTGTTCAAGATCAAGGGGAAGATGGGACTTTCTGGATGGAGATGTTGGAATGGCTGAAACCGCAGCTGCAATGTGTTGGAAGAGAAGGAGATAGCCTAGAATTGAGTGGTCAAACACTTTAAATACTCTAGGCTTTTGTTGCTTGGGCTCCAATAAGTTGCATCCAATGGCCCACGTTTTTTCCTCTTTAATCCACCTTGATTTCATGATTTATTGACCTATAAAACTCAAAACCAAGTTGGATGCACATATACATTGAATATAAATCATATGATGCAAATATAGTATACATGCATGCATGAGTTGCCATATATGGAAAGTTGCCAAATTAGGAAGGTTTTGGTCTACAACTTTTTCACATGTACATACATGAATTACTTAAAGTTCTTTAGTTTAACATCATATTTAAGTGATTTGGCAATCATACAATGTATATAAAGTCATACATTGAAGAATTATAAGAATTATGTCTAATACAAGGGCTATTGACTAGGTGTTAATTTAATAAAGGATAAATTTGTACATTATCAACTATTTAATCCCTAATTCATACATATGTCTAAAAATATGATTTTCATGTAATCCTTTATAAGAACATATATAATGATGACTTATAATCCTTAACATGCATGAATTAACATATATAAAATGCACAAATTGATACTTTACACACCCCCATACCTAGTCTTTGCTAGTCCCTTAGCAAAAGACTAAAACTAAACAATGATAACACAAAGCCCATATAAAAGCACATTCAATAAAAACCAAAAACAAACAAACTAAGAAATAAATAACAAAAATAAAACTAACCTAGGCCACTTTCGTAGGGATCACGACTACACTTAGCATGTGTAGCAAGCCTTTAAACCCCTAGGTCACCCTAGTGGTGGAGTTGTGTCTCCAGAGGGTTTTTAGCGGATATACCCACAAAATCCAAAACATAACATAAAACAACACAATTAAAAGATGAAAACAACAAAAATATGCTCTTGGTTTCCTAAACATGGATAAAGTTGCTTTTAAGTAGTCTTGACCTATTAGCTTCACCTTTATTCAATCACCTCTCACCTTTCTGGATTGGATTCAAATAATCATTCAATTTCCATCCTAAGAAAGTAAAGTACTATATAAATAGGTGTATGTGAAATTGGCCAAGACTAAGAAATAACCTACTCAACTCCCTCCAAGTTACCTAGGTAATCCCAAAGGTCTATCCTTGAGTCCATTATCCTTTTATTTTGACTCTCTTTTTTTTCTTTTTTTCTCTTTTTTATTACCTCCTACTCCAGCACCTTTTTACGCGACCACAATCCCTTACTTAGGGGAAAGTTGACCGGTTACTCAGTAGCTTTTGTAAGAACAAGTAATCAATCTCTCTTCTACTTTTTCTTTTCTTTTTCTTTTTCTTTTCTTTTTTTTCATTTTTCTTGTTTTTTTTTCTCTCTCTCTCCCTAACCCTCTACCCTTAAGAGTGCCTCCCACATCATTGTGTAGGAATGAGCAATTTTACCTTAGCCGTTTTATTCTACCCTTCTCATAGGACAACCCCAAGGTATATTCCTAGGTTTTTACCTAAGTTTCCCTTCAAGAGGAGTGGTTCCTTCCTAGTCAAGGCCTCATGTAAGTGCAATATTACATATAAGCTCAAAAATATGGATGGTTTTGAATTTTATTCTTCTCCTCCCCTTAAAGTTCAAGGTTTCTTTCCTAAAGGATTCACTTTTAGATCTCAATTATACCTAAAAGAACTCTATCCATTAGGGCCTATGAGCATTTATAAAACAAAATAAACAAGAAAAAGTACAAAATCGAAAAAAAACTGTCGTCAAATGCCTCCCCCCATACCTAAATCTTGCATTGTCCCCAATGTAAAAGAAAGTATTTAGGCAATAAGATAAAATCATGAAGATGACAAAAATAAAAGAAACAAACTATGACAAGCAAGGACAGATTACACCCCCATACCTAGCATGTAATCCATATGCACATGTGTAAATTTAAATTGTATTATTCCTAAAACATACAATGGAGATTGAGTAGTATGCTGAAGAAATAATGTTCAATACATGTATCATTCAAATGCATCATACAGAAATAAGGTGAAGAGTGCGTGCCTTGCTTGATGAAGAAAAATAATAACTACAAAACTAACAAACATATCAAAACAGAAAAGAAATTTATATAAATAGAACTATAGCATGCGATTAAGAATAAAAATACTAACAAAAAGAAATTTTTGTTTTTGTTTTTTTGTTTTTGTTTTATTATTTTTTGTTTTTTTTATATCTACTCATGCAGATGGTGAAGGGTTAGTTCCTGAAGTCTCTCCTTGTGCCAAATGCACACCTGCCAAGCGAGGATTTGGTACAATGTTACTTGGTAATTCTCCCCGTGCTCTACCTCCAGATGAAGTAGACAACCTATCAAACTTTGCTTCTAATCCCTTAATGATTTGGTCATGGCTAGCTAAAATGGGATTTACTTGTCTGCTAACTTGAATTAGGGATTGAATCCCTTTCTCCATTTCAGTAAATCTTTTCTCCAAGGCGGACATTCTATCACTTAAAATTGGTTGAGTGGGTCCATGATGCTCAGTATGGTTTCCAGGTGCTTCCTGTTGTCGCCACGAAAAATTGGGATGGTTTCTCCATCCCAGGGTATAGTGTGATGACGGTTGGAATGACCTTTGTCCCATATTAATGGCATTGACTTCCTCAAACTGTTGTCCTTGCATTGCAGGGCATTCTTCCATGATGTGCCCAGGAATTCCACATGCTATACACTTGACTTCAATCACTTTATCTTTTCCCTTTTGTTGACTTATAATCAGATCTTCTACTTTTTTAACCATGGACGACATCCTAGCTTCCATGCCTACCATGGGGTCTACTGTGTGCATTCCCCTTGCCAAAGTTCTATCAAATGTTCTATCTGATGAACTTTCCATTTCCATTATTCTCTCAGCAAGGTCCACAAGTCTATCCCATGCACTAACTTCATCTAATCTCATGAATCGTCCAGGACATACAGATTCTAATATCAACTTGGTCTGATAATCCAATCCTTCATAGATTACTTGACACTGTCTTGATTTAAGTAGACCATGATTAGGACATCTTGCCACTAGTCTATTGAAACGTTCAAAATATTTCCAAAAATGTTCATTGGTTTGCTGGCAGATGTTTATAATAGCATTCTTAGCTTGAATGGTCTTATGCAAAGGATGAAATTTCTTAATAAAGACAGCACAAAAATCAGTCCAAGTACAAATGGAATTAACAAGAAGGGTGTTCAACCATAGCTTTGCATCATCTCGAAGAGCGAAAGGAATAAATTTCAACTTTATTGCATCCACAAGTACTTCAGGTAGATTAATCATGTTCCAAACATCATTAAAGTCATTTAGAAATGCATATGCATCTTCCTTATCTAGTCCATGAAATCTAGGTAACTGATTTACATAATTCATATGCAATTGAAATTTATGTCCATCTACTTGAGGTAATACAAGACAAGAGGGATGGTCATGTATTTGAGGATAGCAGATGTCCTCAAGAGAAGGTAATTGTTGGTTTATACCTTGGTCTCCCATCCTTACAGGCTCTTCTAACACACTAACTTCTTCTTGTAAAGGGGGTTGTCTAATTAACCTAGATGCACTATCTCTCACCCACTTAGAAGTTTGCATACACTAACAATATCACAAAAGAAATATTTTTATAGAAAAAGGTACAAATGACACTTACAGTGGAATAGTCTTTGATCCCAACACCTGCATGTTAGATGGGTAAGTACATAATTGAAAAACAAGATGTACATAATGACAAAATCAACAAAAAGAAATAAGAGTAATTACATCTAAAACTAATAAAAAGAAAAACAAAAGAGCACTAATTATCAGATTCAGCATAGACAACATCGATTAAAACAACATTCTCTCCATGGCCAAATAATCTTTGCTGCAAGAAAGGTTTTAAATGGTGGCCATTGACCTTAGAAACTTCCCCACTCTTAGGGTTTTCAATCTCCACTGCTCCATGAGGAAATGTACTTTTTACCACAAAAGGTCCTATCCACCGTGATCTTAACTTACCAGGAAATAGATGTAGTCTAGAATTATACAACAATACCTGCTACCCTACTTCAAAATTCTTACGAAAGAGCTTGCTATCATGAAATACTTTACTCTTTTCTTTAGCTATTCGTGAATTCTCATATGCCTCTCTCCGTATTTCTTCTAATTCAGTCAATTGAAAATTTCTTTTCTTACTAGCAACCTTTAAATCTAAGTTGAGTCTTTGAATAGCCCATCTTGCCTTATGCTCAAGCTCTACTGGTAAATGACATGCCTTTTCAAACACTACTCTATATGGAGACATATTTAAAACAGACTTAAAAGCAGTCCGATAAGCCCATAATGCCTCATCTAACTTTTCTGCCCAATCTTTTCTTGTCTTTCCAACTATCTTTTCCAAAATTTGCTTAATTTGCTTATTGGCATTTTCTACTTGTCCATTGGTTTATGGGTGATAGGGGGTTGTCATTTTATGGTTTACTCCGAATTTTTTCATTAATACTTCAAAACTTCTATTATTAAAGTGTGTTCCCCTATCACTAATGATTGCTCTAGGAATGCCAAATCTAGCAAAAATGTTGCTCTTAATAAAATTTATTACTACCTTAGAATCACAAATCCGTGTGGGAATAGTTTCAACCCATTTGGACACATAATCAATAGCTAATAGAATATACAAATAACCTCCAGAATTAGGGAAGGGTCCCATGAAATCAATACCCCACACGTCAAATACTTCAACTTCAATAATTGGTGTAATCAGCATCATATTTCTTCTAGTCAATCTTCCCACTTTTTGACCATCTCTACAATTCTTAACATAGAAGTATGCATCTTTATGTAATGTGGGCCAGAAAAAACCACATTGAAGAACTTTAGTTGCAGTCTTAATAGGGTTAAGATGACCACCAGTAGGTTGGTCATGACAAAAAGATAGCACACTATGAATTTCCATATCTGGGATGCATCTCCTCAAAATCAAATCAGGGCCTAACTTATAAAGATAGGGGTCATCCCAATAAAATTTTTTGGCCCTAGCTAAAAATCTCTTAATATCTTGCCTTGACCAATTGCTATGTAGTTGTTTTGTCACAAGATAATTCACAATATCTGCAAACCAAGGGATTGGAGTTATAGCCATCAACTGCTTGTCAGGAAATGATTCATCAATGGGTAACTCCCCTTGAGGCGTGACAATACAAGACAAGTGGTCGACAACTACGTTCTCACATCCTTTCTTATCTTTTATCTCAATATCAAATTCTTGCAAGAGAAGAATCCATCTAACTAATCTAGCCTTAGCATCTTTTTTAGCTAATAAATATTTAATGGCAGAATGATCAGTGAAAATGATAACCTTAGAGCTTTGCAAATAAGATCTAAACTTCTCAAGAGCAAAAACTATAGCTAAAAATTCTTTCTCTATAACTATATAGTTCAATTGGGCTGCATTAAGAGTTTTAGTAGCATAATAGATTACCCTAGGTAATTTATCAATTCTTTGCCCCAACACAGCACCAATTGCATAATTTGATGCATCACACATCAACTCGAATGGTTGAGACCAATCAGGAGGATACACAATAGGGGCTGAGGTGAGGACTCCCTTAAGCTTATCAAAGACATCTTGACATTCTCTAGAGAATTCAAACTTATGATCCTTTGATAATAAACTAGTTAAAGGACGGGCAATCTTACTAAAATCCTTAATAAATCGTCTATAAAACCCAGCATGACCCAAAAATGCTCTTATATCCTTAACAGATTTAGGGGGTGGTAGGTTGGCTATCAAGTCTACTTTGGCCTTATCTACTTCCAACCCATTCTTAGAAACAACATGGCCCAACACAATTCCATGTTGCACCATGAAGTGGCATTTCTCCCAATTTAAAACCAAATTTTTCTCTATACATCTTTTTAAAACCAATTCTAAATTCTTAAGACACACATCAAATGAAGAACCTGACATAGAGAAATCATCCATAAAAATCTCTAAGAAGTTATCAATCATGTCCGAAAAGATTCCAGTCATACACCTTTGAAAAGTTGCAGGAGCATTACACAAACCAAAGGGCATGCCCCGGAATGCAAAAGTACCAAAAGGACATGTGAATGTGGTTTTCTCTTGGTCACAAGGTGCTACAGGAATTTGGTTATATCCAGAATAACCATCTAGGAAGCAATAATATTCTTGCCCAGCTAACTTCTCTAACATTTGATCCATAAAAGGCAAGGGAAAATGGTCTTTCCTAGTGGCGGTATTTAGTTTTCTATAATCAATACACACTCGCCATCCTGTTTGCACTCTAGTAGGGACTAGTTCATGATTGCTATTTTCTACAACTGTAATACCAGATTTCTTTGGGACAACCTTAACAGGGCTAACCCAAGGACTATCAGAAATAGGATAAATGATGTCATAATCTAGCCACTTAATAATTTCTTTTCTAACCACATCTTTTATGTTTGGGTTTAATCTTCTCTATGGGTCCCTAGAAGGTGTACTGTCATTATTCAAATGAATTCTATGTTGACATAAACTAGGGTCAATTCCTTTGATGTCGGCCATGATCCAACCAATGGCCTCCTTATGTTCTTTTAAAATTACCAACAACTTCTCTTCTTGCTCTCTAGAAAGATGGGAAGACAAAATAACTGGCAAGGTGTTCTCTTTTCCCAAATAGGCATACTTAAGGTCTTGGGGCAGGGGTTTTAGTTCAAGAGAAGGTGGTTCTACAATAGATGGTTTCTTAATCTCTCCTAAATCTCTTTCTAAAGGCTCTATGTAATTTAATTCAAAAATACTATCATTCTCACCAATGTCATCATCTAAGTCATAGATATGTGCTAGATCAACCTCATATTCTATAGGTGGATAATCTTCATCTACAGATAAACTATAATTTTCTACCCCCTCACTTTCATCCATAATGCTTAATAAGCTCACATTAAAATTTTCATTATCTAAAATTTTAACGTCTGGGTGAGATTTAAAAATATTTAAATCAACCTTAGTATCACCATATGTTATTTGCATAGACCCATCTCTACATCCTATATATGCATCTGCTGTGGCTAGGAAGGGTCTTCCTAAAATAAGGGGCACATTCTGCTTTCTACCAGGTGAAGGTTGATTTTGTAAGACAATAAAGTCTATGGGATAGACAAAATCTTTAATCTTAATCAATATATTCTCAACAACTCCTAAGGGAGTTCTAAAAGAATGGTCAACTAGTTGAATGAGAACCTTAGTGGGTTGAATATCATTAAGTCCTAGGTTCACATAAACACCAGATGACATAACATTTACTCTTGCTCCTAAATCTATCAATGCTCTATCAAAATAGGTATCTCCAATTGTACAAGAGATGGTTAGAATACCTAGATCACTAAACTTCTTAGGCAAGTCTTGACAGAAATAGGCACTAATGGATTTAGCTAAGCACACTTTCATAGGTGTCTTCCTAGCTCATTTCTTTGTACATAATTCCTTTAAAAACTTGGCATAGGCAGGTATTTGCTCTATTGCATCTAGTAATGGAATGTTAATACTAACCTATTCAAAGATTTCTCTCATCTTAATATTCTGATCAATATCCTTATGTGGAGTTCTTAATCTATGGGGAAAAGGGGCAGGTTGACTTTCTAAAGGGATACTTACCTCGGATAACTTACCTTTACCCTTTTTATCACCCAATAAAATTTCATTTTTAGATTCTTTATTTAGTTGATTGGATGAACCTAAATCATCTGTAGGAACATTCATTGGTACAAGAGAAGGAGTTTCCTTTTCAGGAATGCTCACCTCTCTCCCGGACCTTAAAGCAACATAAGTTTCAATTGATTCATCCTCAACCAAGGATGTTGATCTTAAATCTATGTTTTCATAACCATCTATGTCAATGGGGGCACTAGAGGCTTTTGCTAAGTTTAATAAATCCATAGAGGTGTTAAGTTCAGCAATTGCCTTAGCTAAGTTGACTGAAGATTCAGCATAGGGAATATTTCCTATAGACTTTTCCATTTTAATTTCACAACTATAGCTACTAGTGTCATAAGCATCAGCATTATAATTTAAATTTGGCATAGATAGGCTAACATTAGAACTAGAACATGCACCTACTTTGCTATTTAGCATATAAAATGGGCAATCAGCATCAACGTGATTATTCAATTTGCATTTGGAACATGTAGGTGTCAAATCAAAACTAAATTCATCCATATTATAAATTAAATATTTATCTAGAATGGCATGCAAATTTTCAAATAAATGAACAAACCGAATGTATTCAATCAAGCACAATCTTCAAGTGATTTAAGCAAATCTGCAACATAATACAGAAATTGATAAACAATTATTTTTTCTTTTACTTGAAACTTAATTTTTCGTAGATTCATTTAGTGACTATTCTATTATCATGCCACTAAATTCTAGATACAAACAGCAAAGCATATATCTCGCAAACATTGTATATAATCTGAGTTTCATCTAAAACAAGTAGTCATGGAATTTCTGAAACTAAACTGTACTACCTTGGCTTAAAAGTTTTCTACAGAAATTCATATAGCATGTAAATTCACAAATAAATACTCTTCTGAAAGTTAATTACTTCTAGTTTCTAAGAAAAATCAGAGACAAAAATTGCCAAAGCTGAAGTATTGTCAAAATCATGTGAAACTCAGATAACTCAGAATTCGTAATCTGCAGAACATGTCATTTTAGAAAAATTCTCCAGAAATGTATACAAATCCAAATACAACGTATAATACCTTGTTTGAAAGATAAACTACTGTAGTTTCAACGAAAAATTACAAAAATAATTTTTAACTCAAAATTTAATTGCAGTTTCGATTATAGTCATGCAGATAAAAAGAAATACCAGAAAAACTGCATCCATAGGGAGTTTGGAAGGTTAGCCACCTAACCTTCCGGAAAGGAAAAGTTTTCGGAAGGTTAACTGTTAACCTTCTAAAGAGCAGCAAAACATGAAGATTTCGGAAGGTTAGGCAATTAACCTTCCGAAATGGCAAAAAAATTTCGGAAGGTTAGAGAGAAACCTTCCGATTTGGCTGAAAGCTAAATATCTCAACTTGAAAAAATCACAGAAATTTATACAGCTCCAAAATTTACAATTAAATACTTGTCTAAAGGTAATTACTTCTAATTTTTATCAAAATCATGTAAAACCTCAGACAACTCAAATCCGTAATCTGCAAAATACATCATCTTAGAAAAATTCCCCAGAAATGTATACAAATCCAAATACAACATATAATACCTTGTTGGAAAATTAAACTCGTGTAGTTTCATGGAAAAATTTCAAAAATAATTTTTATTCAAACATGTATCTGCAGTTTCAAATATAAGAGTTTAGATAAAACTGTTCAACACCAGAAAATAACCATCCGATAGCTCACCCTAACTATCCGATTTTTGGTCAGGGAAAACTGAGATAGTTAGGTGTAACTGTTCGAGTTTTGGTTAGGGAAAACTAGGATAGTTAGGTGTAACTGTTCGAGTTTTTCATGAAGTGTTCGGACAATTATACCCCTGACTATCTGATTTTCATAATATTGGTTAAATCTGATATGCCAACTTTAAAAATTCACACAGAAATCTATATAAATCCAAATGAAGCTTATAAATACTCGTTGGAAAGATAATTTCATCTACTTTCTGGAAAAAATCACTGAATTAAATTTTACATACTTTCATAATATCATATTTTCAAAATTCATTAATAGAAACCTATCCAGAATTCTGTAAAACATCCCTATTTTCTAAGATTTTTATCTTTTAACATACTAATCAGAATTTTATGCATAAGTACTCAAAAGAAATCTCAGAAACCGAGTATTTCAGGAAAAATATCATAAAAATGAGTTCTAATCTCCTTCACATCAAACAATTTAAATTTACAGATAGATATATTCTGTCTTAATAATTTGTACACAAAGATTATCATTACTCCATTAAGCTACTTGTTACCACTTATATACTTTAATCAAACATGTAACAAGCAATTCAGATAACAAAGAATTAAACACATAGAACAGCCAATCTATGTATCAAGTAGACTTAAGTCCACGAGGTTAGTCCGTTGAGTTAGCCATAACTCAACGAACTTTTCCGTTGAGTTAACTGTAATTCAACAGAGAGCTTATTGAATATATAAATTTGATTGTTAACAAACGAACAGTTCTCAAATTCTTCAGCAATTTCCTATGGGATCGACCTGTACTTGCACAATGATACAATAGACACTGTGCACTTGCAGTTAAAGTACAAATTGGACTTAATATCTAAATTGTATTAAAGGTTGTTTGTTTACTTCTAAAAGAAAGAATAGGCATAAAGATAAATTAACTAAGTAAAAATAGAAGTAACAAATTCAAGTTTTTCTAGTGTAGTGTTGGGAAAACACAAACAAGGAACCACGTAAATTTGTTGTTCTTCGAATTCTCCACTCGCAATCCTCTCTTCCACACAGATCTCTTCTCCACGCCACACCTAGATGCTCCACGCTTGTTTGATCTTTCCACACAACAGTTTATTTTACAAGTGTTATAACAATTCTGCCATAATCTGTGCATATAATCTTTGTTATTATCTATTCGTTACACATAATGTAATGCATTTAATTTTCTTAAGTTTGTGTACTAATTATTGAATTCTTTTAAGTTACTTGAAGGTATATCTCTATGAATTTTCTTTTGTAAATTGAATAAAATAAAAGTCAGAAAGTTTAAATTGTTAAATCTACTATTTATTTATGTATTTAATTTTTTTTTTTAAAAAAAGGGTAGGGAGATTCAAATCTATTGAGGCTTGGCACCCTAGTTTAAGTATGCCAATTTTTGAACTTAAATGACAAATCTATTTAAGAGTTAGCAACCCACTTAAGTCAGCTATTTGGAATTTAATGACAAATCTATTAGGGCTTGACAACCTAATATTAAGTACGCCATAGTTTCTCTTGACTACATTTATGTAGGGGGAGCAAACAATGACAAACAATGGTAAATTTAATCAAATGCAAATATTCTAGAACTTATATGGGTAAAAAGTTAGATTCATTCAGTTAGTTTAACATACAATTATGTATTTCACTTGAATTCAGCTATTTTATCTCACATATTGTAATGCATGTTCTCTAGGAAGATAAAGTTTCGGTGAATCTACGAGTAGAAATCGTGGAAATTTAAAATGATAGTGGAGAAAGTTGAAATTTCAAAATGATAGTGGACATAGTGGAAATTCAAAAAGATAGTGGAAATTGTGGATAATTTGAATTCAAAATTAGTACATGGATTATGGATTATGGATTAAGTGGATGAACATGCTAAACGTGAAGTCAGAGTTCAACTACTAAAAATAGAGAGTATGAGCTGCATTACAATCATCCCAATCCTTAATCACAAACTGAAAGATCAAGTCTGAATATTCAATCCCAATCTCAAATCTGAATATTCAACTACATATTAAATCTAGAAAAATTCTCCAACATCAGAAGAAGTTTGGAATTCCAATCAATTTTAGAAAAAGAGTTGCAAATGCAAAAAGTCTGGAAATTCGACAACTAAAGAAGAGATACAAAAGTTGAGCAAAAAGAAGAAAAAGGAGCTATGTTCATAAAGATCAGGTTTTATACAATTCGAAATTAGCTTTGAATAAGGACTTCATTTTCTATTTGAATTATATATTAGACATTATTGTATCAAAACCGATAAGAAGGGAATTGAGTTGAAAAGATATTGTAAATTATTTCCTTAAAGTTTATAAAGAATAGAATTTTATTTACGAGTGCTTTGTGCTTTTGTTTTATTCACTAGTAATTTTAATTACTAAAGACACAATTCATCCCCCTCTCTTATGATACAGCGATCCTACAATAGAGATCTGATTCCACTACTGATGGTGGAAGTAATAGACTTCATGAAATGGACATCTAAGAAAATAAGATTTAGAACCATTTCTGTGATGGAGTATAGAAATTATAATACTGCTAGTGCTGCTGAAAATGTTGGATCTTCTAGAGAATTTACAAGAGCTGTAGAATGGATAAATCAATTAGAGCAACAATTAGAAAAACTTCAGAAGGAAGTAGATGAATTAAGGAATAGAGATTAATTATATTATTCATCTACTTGTACTAAAAATGTTTGATTGAATGTAATGTAAAAAATAGATATATATACATATGAATGCTTGAACATTGAGATGTTTCTGGATTCGTATGTTTATGAATGAATGTTTTAATTTAGAACTGTATTGAAGATGAATTTTGTATATCTATTTGTTTAAAGCTTTGTAGGACAAGTTTTTAAAATTTTTATGAATGATGTGGTTAAATGCATGATGATTTGATAATGTCTAAATATATCTACATTCTAAAAAGTAATATTTAATTTCTACATAATAGAAAATGAATTGTAAGTTAAATATGCATATAATGTTCAAATTTAATTGAGTTTAAATTGGAACACTACATTAATGTAATGTATTTAACTTTATTTAAGTTGATAGTATGCAAGAAAAAATATATATATAGAAGTTAAGATGAGAAGTATGTTTTTTAGGAGAATTTGTTAAGTGTTAACTCAACGAAGTTAGTTCGTAGAGTTAACCTTAACTCCACGAAGTTAATAATAAAATATAAGATCACTCCATTGAGTTAACTGTACTCGACAAAGTTAGTCTATGTAGTTTGCAAATAGAAGACAAAGCTAGTCCGTTGAGTTAGTGGTAATTCAACGAGGTTAGTTCGTTAAGTTAGGAATAGTAACTAAGGTAAGTCCATTGTGTTATCTATAACTCAATAAAGTTAGTTTGTGGAGTTAGCTTAATGGTTATTCTTTTCTCCACAAATGAGACTTTGTGGGTTTAGTAGTTACTGAAATTTAAAAATGAGAAGTGGAACATGCATCCATAAAAATAGGAACTATACCGCACATTACAAGACACGTTCTTACAACAAGATTCATTTGCCTTATGAACGTACATTATAAATATAGAATAGAAAGTTATTTACTGGTTACCAACAATTAAGAAGAGGAAAGAGAATTCATTGGGGGAACTAGAAGGAGAAGCAACTGATTCAACTTCATTTATCAATAATTATTTATTTAGAATAAAGTTTTAGACTAGTATGTAATTAATCTTCTACATTTTACTTTATGTTAAGAGTTTATGAGCACATAGACTCATTCTCCTAACACTAAACGATTAGTAAGAACACCTACATAGGATTATTCAACACAGAAGCATACTGAAATATTTACTGAATTAGACTTTAATGAAATCCTTAGGGGTGTAGCTAACCTTTCTTTAAAAGAGAACGAAGATATGGTTATGCTAGTAGAAAAACCATTAGGGGAAATTTTGTATCTTGAATTAGTTGATGAACCTTCATGTATTAGATTACGAAACTTTGAGAAAGATAGGTTTGAATTGAAATCTAATTATATTAGTCAATTACCATACTTTTATAGATTAGAAAGAGAAGATGCCTATTATTTCCTTAGAGAATTTAATAAAGTTTGCCAAATGATGAAAATACCGAACATGAGTATTGATGCTATTAAACTTAGATATATTCCTTTTGTTGTAAAACACATAGCTAAGAGATAGTTATATACTCTATTGGCTAATTCAATTTCTACATGGACTGAATTTTGCTTTGTTTTTTTGGAAAAATATTATCCAACACATCAAACAATTAAAAAGAAAAATGAAATATTAATGTGTAGCCAAAAATAGGGAGAATTATTTTGGAAAAGTTTTGAACGATCTAAAGATTTACTAACTCAATGTCCACATCATGCAATGAGTAAAGCACAATTAATAGGTATAATTTATGAAGGCATAGATGTTTCAACTAAATCTTTATTAGAATCTACTTGTCAAAATAAATTTTTGAAACTATGTAGTGAAGAAGCATGGGCATACTTAAAAAACTTTGCAAAAAAAACTATTCAATGGGAAAACTCAACTGAAGTTATTATAAATAAAAGAATATTGCCAAGGGGAATGCATGAAATAGATTCAAGCACTATGCTTGAAGTTAAATTAATTGATTTTACACCTACTACCAAGCACTAGCTCCTATAAGAACTCTAGAGTTAACTGTGTTTGGGTAGGAGCAGAACCAGGATGGGTGACCACTTGGGAAGTTCTTGTGTAGTGCAAGCATTAGATTGCCAATGCAAGCAGTGCCTAACCTTGTGAACAGAAATGTTAATATAAAAGAAGAATTGTTAGCAACTATGTTAATTGTTGATGTTAACACAATTGTTAGCAACTATGTATAATATAGTAAGTAGAAAAATATAGAAAAGAAGAAAAATGAAAGTTTAATTGTAGTTAGTAGTATCATAGAGTTATTACTTAACGAACTTAGTCCATTGAGCTATGACCTAACTCCATAGAGGTATGTAAATAGCTATGTTAATTTTATCTCTATTTAATTTTTGTTTATGTTATATAGAATCACAATAGATGAAATTAATGAAATTACCATTGGATGCACTGAGGGAAATATTGAGTAACTTATTAGTTAAAGATCTGTGCAGATTGTGTTGTGTATCAAGACAAATTAAACAATGTGTTAGAGAAAAGTATTTTCATAGACTACAAGCTACAAAGATGACTAACATTAGAGATGGATTTTTATGGAAGTCATTTAATCGTAGTTCAATTAGTTATGAATATCTGAACATATAAGAAATTGCTGGAATTCCACCTAATACATTAGAAGGAATAGATCATATTAGGGGAATAGATCATATTATGGGGATAGATGAAGGATTAATTATTTACAAAACCAAACCAAGGTATGCTATTCTGTTATCTGATATTTTGATTAAAAATCTTATTACTATAGAAGAATGGAATATAGGAAGGCCTAATAGATTTGAAGTACCAACTAAAAATTGTGGGTCAACCTTAACATTTTTTGATAAAAATTCAACCATTCTTGAAAAATTGTATTATTGGAGATCAACTGGAAATTGGGATGAGAATCTATATTTAAGTGTGTATAATTTTTTGAATAGATCTTAGAATGAAAATATTGTGATATATCTAGGAGAGAAAGCATTAGTTAACAATATACATGTCATACTTGATGGATATATATATCTAGTCACAAATATATTGGTTGCATTTAGATCTGATTTATACATAGTAAGTATAGATAGTTATGATGATGACTTTATAGAAATATTACCTAGACCTAATGATATAGCTGAACCATCATCTGTAGAACATGATAAAATTCAATTAAAAGTATGGTATAATGAATATGATGATCCTACTTTATGTATAGTAAGATGGTAGGATGAATTGATGAAATTTCAAATATGGATTATGAAAGACCTAAATGAATGGAAGTAGGAAGAGGAATATATTGAAATATATGTAAAAATAGAAACAACTACATTTTATTAGAACAAAAAAGGATCCCTTTCTGCATTTCAATTCATTAATAGTAATACACTTGTATTTAGTGTTGATAACATACTACAAGTTTACAAGTTAAAAAGTAAAGCAAACTACATTAAAGTAGAATTAATAGCCAGAAGAATTATGCCTAAAGGTTTTACTTGGACTGACATGTTTATTCCATTTGTCACTACTTTTCAATCATGTTCTTAAATTGTGATTTTGTATTTTTAATGTTGTGTGTATTCTACATTTATTTTTAGAAAAAAAAACTTTTAGTTTCTACTTTATTTATCTTACAAGAAAAAAAAGAGAAGGAAAAACCAAAATATCAATCCAATTTGTTGGTATCTATTTTGAGAAAACAACTAACTTTCTTATGAGTCACCAAAGGCATAGGAGCCTGGGTTCCACACAAGGCATTGGTTTAACAATTTGTGTTTTGTTGTTAGTTGTTATTTTATTATATATTTTGCTTTTATTTGTGAATGAAAAGTTTTTCAGAATTAAAAGTCGAAAGATTTTAAAGAAGATACAAAAGAACAAGGTATACAATTGATTACTTATCTTGAATTTACATTTAAGCACAATTTGTGGAATTATTCATTAACTTAATGAATTAAGTTCGTTGAGTTAGGTGCTAAGTCAAGAAAACAATATTCATGTTTGCTAACATTTACTATAAATATTTTACATTGAAGACAATGCAAAATGTAGGTATGGGGGGAGGTAATTAGATTAAAATTCAAGTAATCTTGTTAAATAGAGGAATTAGGATTGTGTTAGGATTGTGTTGCAAATTTCTGTGGAAACTGAAAATCTTTTACGAATTTTGCTGTAACTTTTCGAAATTTCCTATAATTATCTGAAAATTATCTGAAACCTTCTTATAGTTGAAATTGTAATTTTTTTTTTTTGAGAACTATAACTACCTAAATGTTATATTTAAAATCTTATATAAGATGCTACAAAATTTTACTATTAATACAAATCTAGATATAGTATCTTATGTTTTTACTAAATTTTATGAGTTTAACAGTTTCACGATTTTAAAAAGAAATCAAAATGCTTAACTGAAACTTTGGAAATTATCTGAAATCCTAAAAGAGCTGAAATGTTGATTTTTGGATTAAATAAAATACATATGATCAAGGATACATTTAATTTGATAGATTAAACTTGTAGAATGATTTATATGTAAATCTTATTAAACTACAGAAAAAGTATAAGCTTATTGATATGAATTCATAATTTTTAGTAGATTGTAGAAGTAGGATTATATGAGATTTGTGTTTTATTACATTTGTATTAATGAAATACATATATATGCTGTGTTGAAAAGAAAAAAAGGAAAAAAGAGAAAAACTTTGAGAGTTTATTGATTTGTTTGATCACGAGCCTTTTGTGCTTGAGCAAATAGGTATGTAAGGATTGTTGACCAAAAAAAAGACTCTTTAAATTTGACAACCTAAGATCCTGATCAAATCTGAGATTATTAACTTAAAGCTTGATATATGGGTACACTAGAAAGCTCTTGTATGATTCAAGCTTTTCAAATTAACTTTTAAAGTAAAAATATGCATATACTGTTTTGAAAAGATAAAAGTGTTTTGTGAAGATATAGATATCTTTTGAATCGAGTATATTCTTTGTTATTTATGATTACTGAAGTATGAATCTAGAATTAGACTTTTAAAGTTGTTTATTTGAGATACAATTCATTATTCTTCTTGGTTTAATCATATTGAGTTGAATTGTGTTTTGATTCATATGTAGTTGAAATTTATTCTGGAAATCATATTGGAAAATTCAGGATAACAAATGTTTGAAAAAAATTGATAATATAACTATCACCTATTTGATGATAGTATATTTGTATGTAAGTTACGTATTTTCGAAATATATCTGCAAGTTGGATAGGAAAAACAATGTTAAATTAGATTATTGAATTATATAGAATATCTTTATATTAATCTAATCTTAGTATTTTAAATATACAAAATGAAGAAATAATTTTCATAAGGAATACTAATGTATGAAGGTAAGAAATAGTTTTAGCACTTTAGAAAGACCTATTAATTAAATCATATGAGTTTGCTAAGGAACTAGCAAAAGTTAAGTATGGGGGAAGTGTTTAGAATGAAAAAGTGCATAGTATTAATGGTTAAATAATGGTTAATTACATAAAATTTAGCTTATCATATGAGAATTAAGCCATTATATTATATTTGCACAATTATATACCTTAATGAAAGAATCTACATAATTTCAGGGAATTAGTGTTAATTAAGTATATTTTTGAACTGTCGGTGACTTATAGGCTTTGTAATTCCTAAGTATCCGAAACGTTTGTTATTTCAGAGAGTTACATTTCATGTACTAGACAGTTATGTTTTGAATGCTTAAAAAAATTACTTTATTATTTCATAAAGGACATGTGTTGTTACCTTAATACATGACTTAAGTGGATTTTTGGTAAGTTAGATGCTAACTATTTGAAATGCATATAAGCATCAAATACTTATAGTTGTAACTATCTGAAATATCTTTTTTATTCGTAAGTTAGAATTATGCACATGTGAATTTAAATGTTTTATTATGTCACAAGAGCTGCACATGTTTAACTCGTTAAGTTAGCATAACTATACGTGTTGAGTTACTTGAATATACACTAAGGTAACACGTTGTGTTAGTATTATAAGCTTATAAGTTATTCCTTTATTGCACGTGTTTTATAGTTAAGTCAATGAAGTAAGTACATTGAGTTACACTAACTCCATGGACTAATTATTTTCTAATATGCCATTGTTAGTAGTTGCAGAAATAGGAAATTTGAAGGAAAACCACGATTGCACGTATCATGCAGGAATTAACTCGTGGAATGAAGAAGAAATCACTATCGTTGATACGAATGAAGGAAATCCAACTGATCATTTAGGTAGAAGTAATTACTATTGAAAGAAATATAAAAGAAGAGAAGAAAGACGAAAAAAGGAGGTGTGTGAAGGTAGAGGACTGCGCTAACTGCAACAAGTGTCGAAAGTTCCCTGAAGCTCCACAACACCACCACAATCATCAACCATCGGAGGTCTATGAGGATACTTTCCAGATGTCGGGTCGATTCGGAGCCAAATATGGTGACTAACAACCACTATGAGGAGTGATCCGTCGCAGGAAGGGAAGCCATTTTCACCCAGCACTAACTCATATCTCAGGAAATCATAAAGTTTCTAGCTTTGGTTTCAGGTTGATGGCAATATGCTGAAGAGGAGATCAACTTACAAGTCTTGGTTCACGATTCTATAGGGAGAGGAGGTATGACTATAAGTGATTAAATTTTCAGTGGTGTAATCATGTCACATGTAGTGATAGAAGTTTTTACTATCGATAGAGAATTTTTACATTTCACCTTTTGTTCATCTTTAAGAACATATCAAAACAAAAATACCAAAAAACTAATTATTTGTGTTTATAGTAGTATTTATGTGTTGTATTATTTATTTTGTATCGTGATTAATATTACTAGGTAGGCTCATGGAGTTAACTTAAGTCCACGTGGATAGTCTATTGAGTTAACTATAACTCAACAAACTTACTTCGTTGAGTTAATTGTAAATCAACGGAGAGCTTAATTGAACACATATAAACTCTAGTATAAAAATCAAAATAGTACATAATTCTTACTCAATCTTTGTGGGATCAACCTATACTTGCACACATATACAATATACATTATGCACTTGTACTTAAAAAAAAAACACAAATTGGACTTAATATTGAATTTGTGTGAAAAGTTGTTTGTTAACCCTAAAAGAATTTATTAATATATGCATTAAAACAAATCAAACAAGTTCTCTAAATAGACAAGTTTTGATTTAACTCTAAACAAACATATATAAACAACTTACTACATGATCGTCGAGACATAACTAGTTTGTGGAGTTAGCGAATCTCAATGAACTTACTCCGTGGACATAACCGTAACTCAACAAACCTACTTCGTGGAGTTAACTTTACTCAATGGACTTAACTTTTTCTGAACCATGATCTTTAATCTTGACTTTGTCAAATCGATATCTGATTGCCATCTGTAAATATTTTGACCAAGTCTTTTGTAATATGATGAAACATGTGTATGTTTACATGTGTGCCACGTGTCATTTACACAATAAATAATCTTTCACCAAAACTTTGATTAAATAAAACTATAACAATTAAATACATTCATCAAAGTCCTAACATTACGACTCTTCGTGCAGTTATGCTTATAACTTTACGAACTTATGCAAAGAAAAATATTACGAACATCCGTAAACTTACCTCCTTAACTTTACCAACTCTTATAGGCTTACACATGTAAAATATAATTCTATATCTTTTACAAACTACCTATACTAGACTTATAACTTTACAAACCCCCTTAGGAAATAACCTTATGAAGGTCTGTCAAGTTATCCTAATAACTTTACAGATTCTATATATCATAAGTTTATGAAGGTCTATAGCATTAAAGTCATATCTTTATGAACTTAAGACTTAACTTATATAACTCCATAACTTTATGGTTGTTCATCAATTTATCATCTTAACTATACAAGTCGCCATAAAATTATATACTTAAATAAAATTTAGAGTTCTAAACCAGAGTTAGATAAATTTCCCATTATACTTAAACATTATGGACTTGATATTATTTATGAAATTCATCATTTTGCATACTTTAAAAAATCATTTTGTCACACATCAAAATATATCAATATTAATGAATAAGAACATTATCCCTAACAATCTCCCCTTTTTTAATGATGACAAAACTTTTCAAGTAAGTCAAATATGCAATAAGAAATTTAACATTTCATAAACATTTAGCATTTAACATACTCATTTTCCTTCTTAAAATAAAATTCAAATCGTTTAGGCAATCATTCAATTCAACATATTTGAAATGTAACCTCTCCCCCTTTTTGTCATTTCAAAAAGTAAACATGTACAAATTTTTTTACATTACTTAAATACAAGTGAAGATTTGCAACTACAATTTGTCTTTTAATTTTTCAATATCTACCTGCATTCTTGCCATTGACTTTTGCAATTGTTCGATCCATGCAAGTAGTAGAAAGTCAGTTGAAGATCTAACTTCAAAAGAGGAGGGTTCTATTTGTGTATGTATTTGATCTTCTAAAGTAGATGTTATTGTGGTAATTGACTATCTATAAGTTGATGTAGTGTCACTTACTACATATTGTGTAAAATCTTTTATAGTCAAAAACCTTGACCTTTGTTGGCAAATTGTCCATTTGGCCAAAGATAAAGATCCACTTAGTAATTTGTATATGGCATCTCCAAAAAATAATTTCATTTTTGACATATTTCTCTCCAAACACCCTACACCAATTTACTTGGATGTTGTTCATAATAGCATAAGTGGCCAATTTAACAAACTAGCTTAGTTCCAATTCATGCCCTTGTCTTTGATAGATTGTTCTTATAAGAACAAAGGCAATAAATCGAGCTTTTTGTAGGATCGTTGTATCACAAGAGGGCGGGTGAATTGTGTCTTTAGTAATTAAAATATCGGTGGATAAAACAAGAGTACAAAATACTCGTAAATAAAATTCTATTCTTTATAAACTTTAAAGAAAGAATTTATAATTTCTTTTCAGCTCAATTCTATTCTTGTCGATATTGATACAGTAAGGTCCGATATACAATTCAAATAGAAAATGAAGTCCTTATTCTAAGCTAATTTTGAATTGTATAAAACCTAATATTTATGCACGTAGCTCCTTTACCTTTGTATTGATGTGAAAGGTTAGATCAGACAATTGGTTTAATTTGTCTTTAGGCTTATATCAATAATTATTTTTAGAAGTAATCTAACAAACTTTCACACAAATTAGATATTAATTCCAATTTGTATTATAACTGCAAGTGCACAGTGTATATTGTATTTGTGTGCAAGTACAAGTCGATCCCATAGAGATTGAGTAAGAATTGTGTATTGTTCCAATTTTCATAATGGAATTTATGTGTTCAGTAAGCACTCCGTTGAGTTACAGTTAACACAATGGACCAAGTTCGTGGAGTTATCGCTAACTCAACGGACTAACCTCGTGGACTTAACTCCATGAGCCTATCTTTTCAACTAAATACTATTTGTAGGATCGTATGGCTACACAAGAGGGGGGGTGAATTGTGTATTTTTAATATTTTCTGAAAAATAATTGAAACTTTAAAACTCAAAAACAAGTTGAGACATTGTTTTCATAAAATAATTTATATTCAAGGTTTCAATTACAATATATAATTCAATTCTCCTTAGAAATTGTAGATGCAATTATATCTCGATACCATGTATCATCTAAATAATTTCATAACTACAAATAGAGAAAATAAATTTGTGGAATTTAAAACATTTCTCCCTATTTGATATCTTTCTTCTTCTTCTTTTTCTTCTTCAACAATTCTTTAGTGACAAATATCTTGTCTTTCTCTGCTTCACTGAATTTTCTTTCTTCTGATACTTTAAATCTTCAGTGACATAAATAATACCTAGTTCTGCTTCACTGAATTTTCTTCCACTTGATACTTCAAATCTTCAGCAACATAAATTTGACCTTTTCTGCTTCACTGAAATTTCTTCCACTTGATACTTCAAATCTTCAGCGACATAAATTTGACCTTTTCTACTTCACTGAAATTTCTTCCACTTGAGAGATTTTCCCCGAAGAGGTGTTTTTTATCCCTGAAAAAATTCTTCTTTTGGTGTGCAGGGACAGTTTGATCGTTGAAAAGATTTTTCTTTTTGTGCGTAAGGATAGTTTGATCATTGAGAATTTTATGCCTTTTATACTGTATCTTCATTTCATGCATATCCTTCACGTTTAATCACTACCAGTTTTCCACTTCTCCACATCTTTTCTTTTTCCTTCATCGAAACACACACGTTCTGACCCACGTTTATATTTTGAATTTTCTTTAATCATCAGTCCTAGATCTCTGAAAAATTTCCTGCAAAATAAACTTTCTCGTCCAAAATCTTTCATCAAGCGTAATAAGAAGTCGTTACTTTAATGTTAACTAAACGAGTAACACAAGTATATAAATATAACTTAACATTTCTAACTTAACGAGTTCCTCATGTGCCATTTCACGTGACAAGTACTGTAGCTAACTCAACGAACTAAATCTGTGGTGTTACGCTAACTCAACGAACCAGCTTAACCTTTCTTTCGGAAGGTTAAATGATAACTCACCGAAAATAGTTTAAGTTTCGGATAGTTACGGTTGTAAGTCACTGAAAAACTCTTTATACCATAAAACTAGTGAGACACGTGTCAAGACCTGAAAACATGACTTAAGTTACCTTTCGGATAGTTACAACTCTAAGTCTCCGAAAAAACTTTAACTCACCGATTCAGTAATAAACAAATGTTTTTATAATAAGAATTTTACCACGTGCAAAAAATAACAACTTAAATTTATAACGTTAACCTAACGTGTTGCCTTAGTGTTCAATATAGCAACTCAACGCGTTTAGTAATGTTAACTTAACGAGTTAAACATGTGCACCTCACGTGATACAATACAACATTTGTAACATATAATTTCACCATATGTATAACACTAACTTAACGAGTTCGTCTCTTCTTTTACTCACTAACTTAACGAGTTATCACGTGACCTATTTTAACCTTTAAGCCTCTAACTTAATGAGTTCTCATGTGACCTCTATACAAACAAAACTCTAACTTAACGAGTTGCCTAAACATGCACTGTTCATGATACAAAAGATATAACTTTAAAACATATCATGCTTTTCAATAAAAACACACGTTAACTTAACGTTTAGTTAAATGAGAAATTAATGCAACGAAACGACTAGTTATTAACTTCAGATCCAATACAGACAAGTATTTATGCCAGTAAGCTTTTTCTGTATTAATTGATGATTTTAATTTCTTTTCATAAGCAATAGTAATTGAGCAAATATGATTATTTTCATTCAGCACACATCATCAAAACAAAATACTCAACAATCTCCCTCTTTTTGATGATGACAAAACCATATTAAATCAATTATCAAATATATGTTTAACTCAACAAAGCACCTTCGTTGGGTTAACTTTTAATTCAACAAACCTTTTTGTTGACTTAAGTTCACTTAAGCTTATTTCTATTGTTTGTGTAAATTTTACCTCTCAGAACTAAAACTCTGAGATGTCGATAATTATATATGTATCAGTTTTCTAATTATCATCTGTCAGAAACCATTTAAATATCATCTCTCTTTATAATATATGCAATTAAGATCATAATCATCTTTTTATAATATTTCTCCCCCTTTTTGTCATTAATCAAAAAGATAATTACAGAGAATATATATATATAAGAGATATATTTACAACAACTCTTTTTGTAAACAAGAATAATAATTGAACATATTTACAGAAAAATGTATTATTCAATGAATCAAACAAGTAATACAAACATTACATTTTGTATTCAAAAACAAACAAAAACAGTTATCGACCCCTCCTAAGTATATCACTTATAGCATTACATATTTTATCTCCTAGACGCCTAATATCATTTCTGATGTCATTAAGCACTACATCTAAGTCAGGAGGTAGTTGGGTTTGCTGTTCTGCTTGAACTGAATAACTTTGTTGTTGTTATTGTATATGGTCTATACAGTCAGGTTGTTGTTGTTGTTGAGGTTTATGCAAGGCCTAGAATTTTTGCAAATCTCTAACACTAAATGCTCTCATGCCTTTAGTTTCAGAGGGCCAGTCGGATAAATTCAATTGGCTTGCAAGGATTCTACATATAGCATCACCATAAAATAACTTTGAACTCATATGCTGTACTTGAGACATAAATACATCAAACCAATTTATTTGAATTCTATTCAGCAGGCCATAAGTTGCATATAAACAGCTTCTGTTGACTTCCAAATTGTGTCCAACTCTCTGAAATAAATTTGCATGCAATATATTTGCAATAAACCTTGCCTCTGCATTCAGATTTTCCATTAATCTCATTTCAGAATATACATCTGGAATTTTTGATAAAGACTGAATGTTCCATTCCAATTGTCTTATCATGTCAAATCTATTGGGAACAACAACACCTTCATTCTTTAATCCTAAAACTTCAAAAATTAACTCAGGAGACAATATAAACTCCTATTCATTTATTTGAGTTTTCAGAAAATTTCCATTCTTGACCAGATTGCTATAAAAAGTTGTAATAAGCTCTGTGTATTGCTTCCATTTCGTTCCTACTGGCAAGAATTTAATGAGGCCTTGAAACTCATACAGATCTCTTATTTCCATCAAATTTCTGAATTTTATTGGACGAGCATGCAGAATCTGACATGTAATCAGATTATTGTATTTCTGCAATGCTTCTTTAGATCTAAAATGAATTGCATTACCTTGAATTTTTAATATTGTATACAAAGAAGGTGATACCTGAATCCGTGATTCAGAGTTTAATTCATCTTCAGGAACCTCTTCTTCAAAATGAATGTCATGTTGTTCCTCTTCCAAAATATTATCTTGAAGCTACTCAGGTAAGCTTGATTCTTTAGCTTCAATAGTGTTAGGAACATCTTCAATATGCTCAAGATTCATTTGTTCAGTCTCTATAGAATCTTCAGAGTTCAATTTTTCCACAAATTCTACAGTCGGTGTATCTATCTGTAATTGTTCATTTTGTTCAACAGATATTTCCATTGATTCATGCTGTGAATTCTCAAACTCTGCTTCTATAGATTCTAAAGAAGGCTGGTTAACTTTTAGCTCTTCTGGAGTCTTAACATTTTCAATATCTGCTACTCCAAACAATTCAGCCTGTGAACTAGTTACTGCGTCAACATTGTCAATTATATCTGCAATAACTTATTCAATGTCAGGTGCTTGATGCTCGGATTTGTCAATTTCTACATCATCAGGACTTGTACTAATAGAAAAACTTGAGCTCATATTTGACTTGTATTTCTTCTCAAGCTTTCTAGCGAGGGAAAATAAAGTCTCATTATCTTCATCAGTTTCAGTGTGTTTGGAACTGATGAGTTTATCAGATGCATAATAAGGTACAATGTCTAGACATCCATTGTCCTTTTGAAATAAATTTTCATCTGAGTTTCCTTTTTCAATAGACTTTGTTTTCTTAGACATAATTTTTCTAACTTTTCTTCTTCTATAACATTTCTGTTTCTCCTCTTCAAGTATTGCTGTTTTCTTTTCAACTTGTTGCATAACAGTTTTCTACTTTAATTCTTCTAAGGCACTTTCTATTGCAATGACCTTTCGAAGACTGTCAACTTTTGTTTTGTCTACAGCAATATTTGATTCTACTTGTTTTGAATATAAAGGAGTAGGGATAGCTGAGTCATGCTCTTCCTCAAATGTATGTAGTCTAGTACCGTTTATTGGTATTTGAGGAGTTCTAGTTGAAGAACCTACACCTTTTTCCAAATAATTTGCATACTGCTCGAGAAATGTAATCTCAGCACATTTCATTTTGTATTCTTTATCAAATTTACTACGAATACCCATGTATGTAATATTTGCATCAGTATTTTGGAGTTCTTGTCTAACTTCAATCAGTATGCCTTCAAGAAAGAAATATTCACTATAAATTTCTACTAACCTTTTGTCCACTCGAAATATTTTCTTAAACCAAGTGTGTGGAACTTCATCATTCTCTATTTCTTTTCCTGTTGCATCTCTTCTACTTTTGCCTTTTCCTCTATCACGACCTTTGTAGAACTTGGAGACCATTGTCGTAGGTTGTAACAGCAACAAGTGGAAAATATTTTCTTGACAAAGTTTACAAATAACCTAAGTGCTCGTGTAATTAGTGTTTAAATAGGGTTTTAGGCGAATAACTCAACGTGAAGAGAAGTCGGGTTTAGATATTAAATAAATATTGAATAAAGTTTATTCAATCAAGGTACTTGAAATATTCAAGTATAACTCGTTGAGTTAACTAACCTAACGAGTAAAACACTGTCTAGAGGTAGTTTTACATGTTACCTTATCTAAAATAACGTCTAGTTAGTACACTTAGAACAATTTTCCAATTGAAACGTTCCGAAAACAACACACATGCTAAACTTAACATTATCTTGAGAACATTTTAAAATATTCGAACATTTTTGTCCTTTGAATCTAAAATTGTTTGTTTGTTTTTGGTTTTAAATTATTTCATCAAGAGTTTAAGAGGACATTAATTTAGATTAATCAAGATTTGTATTCTAAATGATATTAATCTATTTTTGACATTGTTAATCCTCCCCCTACAAATATACTTCAAATATATTCAATCAAAATACAAAATATACTTGTAGTGACAATAGATGTTAAGTATAACTATACTTTTAAATTTTCTTTTCAGAAACTTCCGTTATTCTGACATCATCAAAAATGATTTCCAGAATCAATTCCTACTGTATATGAATCAAAACACAACTTTGAACTCAATGTGATTAATTCAAGGAGAACAAAAGAATGTATCTCAAATAAACATTTTCAAAAGTACTAATGTTGATTCAATAAATCAATAGTCATATTGGTAGAAACTATATGTGATTCAAAGATATTTGTAATTAATGAAATAATTGTGCTTGTACTATAAACTAAAGTGCAAATTTTTTTTTTTTTTTTCAAAATAGTAAATATTCATAATTTTCATTAAAAGTTAGTTTGAAAAGCTTGAATCATACAAGAGCTTTCTAATGTACCTGTGTAATGAGCTTTCAGTCAACAATCCTAGATCTGATCAGGACCTTAGGTTGCTAGATTTAAAGAATCCTTTTTTAGGACAACAATCCTTACATACCTATCTGCTCAAGTACAAAAGGCTCGTGATCAAACCGATCAATAAACTCTCAAAGAATTTCACTTTGTAAGCACTTTTCATTTTAAGCACAGTATATATGTATTCCATTAATACAGATGCAATAAAACACAAATCTCATACAATTTTTTACTTCTATGATTGTACTGAGAATATGAATCAGTTTCAATAAGCTTATACTATTGATTAACAGTTTAAGATGAGTTACATATAACTTATTCTACAAGTTTAATCAATTAAGTCAAATTTATGCATGGTCATATGCATTTTCCTTGATTCAAAAAAAACATTTAACCAAAATTTCAGAATGTCAGAAGTATTTAATGTTTTTCATTTACACTTCCACTTAAAATCGTAAAAACCATTAAAATTGATAAATTACTTATAATCAATAAGATACTACTATGATTTTACAATAAATACATAGTATCTTAAGCAGCAGTTTAGATATGAGGTGAACAACATCATCAATAATATATATATATATATATATATATATATATATATTTTATGTGGAGTTTAAGCATTTTACACATCACATAGTCTACAAATACCTAAATTTAATCTAATGTTGCAAAATGTATTTTCATCTAAAGGTTTTGTAAATATATCAGCTAATTGATTTTTACTAGACACAAATTCTAATTTAATTTTTCCTTTAATTACGTTATCTCTTAGAAAATGATGTCTAACCTCTATATGCTTTGGTCTTGAATGTAATACAGGATTTTTGGAAAGATTTATTGTAGAACTACTGTTAAAATAAATCTCAGTTGTATCATAAGATAATCCAAAATCTTCTAAAGTTTGCCTTATCCACAGAATCTGAGTGCAACACAGTGCAGCAACGACATATTCAACTTCTGTAGTAGAAAGTGCTACACAGTTTTGCTTTTTACTAAACCATGACACCAAATTATTTCCCAATAATTGACATATGCCATTAGTACTCTTTCTATCAGATTTAGATCCTGCATAATCAGCATCAGTATATCCTATAAGATCTATTGAACTATCCTTAGAATAATACAATCTGAAATTTTTAGTTCCTTGTATATATCTAAATATTCTTTTAACTGCAATTAAGTGTGATTCTTTAGGATTAGATTGAAATCTAGCACAAACACACACAGCAAACATAATATCAGGTCTACTAGTAGTCAAATAAAGTAAAGAACCAATCATACTTCTGTATTTTCTTTGATCTATGGATTTTCCTATGTCATCAATATTTAACTTTAAATAAGTACTCATAGGAGTTCCTCGAGTCCTTGTATCATTAAAATTAAATTTCTTAAGCATTTCATCTACATATTTTTCCTAATTTAAAAATATACCTTTATCCATTTGCTTAATTTGAAGTCCTAGAAAATATGAAAGTTCTCCTATCATACTCATTTCAAATTGATTAGTCATCTCTTCAGAGAATATTTTTATCAACTTATCAGAGGTTGCTCCAAAGATTATATCATCCATGTATATGAACAACAATCTGATCTTTACCATCTCTCTTAATAAATAGAGTATGATCCACTTTTCCCATGATATAGCCTTTTTCTATTAAAAAAGTAGGCAATCCTACATACCATGATCTAAGTGCTTGCTTCGAACCATATAAGGCTTTCTTCAATTTATATACAAAGTTAGGATTTTTAATATCTTCAAATCTAGGTGGTTGTTTTACATAGACTTCTTCATTAATTAAACCATTTAGAAATGCACTCTTTACATCCATTTGATATAATTTAAAATCCATATAACAAGCATAGGCCAATAATATTCTAATACTTTCTAACCTAGCCACAGGAGCAAATGTTTCATCATAATCTAATCCTTCTTCCTATGTATACCCTTGTGCAACTAATCTAGCTTTATTCCTTATAACTTGACTAGTTTTGTTAGTTTCGTTTCTAAAGATCCACTTTGTACCTATTATGGACTGATTTTCTGGTGGAGAGACTAATTCCCATACATCATTTCTAATGAATTGATTTAGTTCTTCATGCATTGCCACTATCCAATTTTCATTAGATAATGCTTCTTGTATATTCCTTGGTTCCACCATAGAAGCAAACATACACATACTATTTAAATTTACTGAAGCTCTAGTTTTAACTCCCTCATTAATATTACCAATGACTTGAGTAATGGGATGTGATGAAGAATAACGCCAATTTCTCTAATTTTCATTAATATTCTCATCAACATCTGAAGGTACATCATTTTCATCATCAGTTTGATCATTTAAGTTCATATTTTTGATTTTCTCAGATAAATCATCAATCTCTCTATTGATGTCTAACTCTTTTGGAAGATTGATCAAATCATCATTATCAGCTTTAGATTGAGATTCTCTAAAAGAATTTTCATTGAAGCTTACATGGAGGGTTTCTTCAATAGTCCTAGAAGTCTTATTATATACTCTATAGGCTTTACTTCTAGTAGAGTAACCTACAAAAATTCTTTCATCCGATTTGGCTTGAAATTTATCCCTTTTATCCTTAGTATTAAGAATAAAACACTTGCAGCCAAATGGTTTCATATAGGAAATTTTTGGAACCCTATTAAACATAATTTCAAAAGGAGTTTTATTAATATGAGATCTTAAATGACTTCTGTTAATAACATAACAAGTTGTATTTACTGCTTCAGCCCAAAGATTTTGAGGTAACTTATGTTCATTCAACATAGTTCTGGCCATTTCTTGAAGTGATCTATTCTTTCTCTCAACAATACCATTTTGACACTGTGATCTTGAAAAAGAAAATATGTGATCAATGCCATGCTCATTACAATAATTATCCATTTGATCATTTTCAAATTCAGTTCCATGATCACTCCTAAGTTTTTGAATAGAGACACTTTGTTCATTTTGAACCAAATTGCAAAACATTTTAAACTTTTCAAAAACTTCTGTCTTAGATACTAGAAAATATACCCAAGTGTATCTAGAGAAGTCATCTACTAAAACAAATACATACCGTTTACCACCAAGACTCATGATTCTTGTTGGTCCAAATAGATCCATATGTATAAGTTCTAAGACTCTCTTGCTTGAAATATCAGTTTTGGATTTAAAAGAGTTTTTATGAAGTTTACCTAACTCACATGCATCACAGATAAAGTCCTTTGAGTATTTAATCTTTGGTAAACCTCTCACTAAATGTTTTTTTGATAGTTTATGTAATAGTTTCATATTTATGTGCCCAATCCTTCTATGCCACAGATATGCATCGCTAGTTTCAGCTAGCAAACATGAATTTAAATCAACTGCAACAGAAGGTAAAGATAAAATACATACGGAACCTTTTCTTTTAGTAATAAACTTAATTTCATCTGTGTTTTTATCAATTATTTTGCATACATTATCTTCAAACACTACATAATATCCATTTTCAGTTAGTTTTATGACACTTAGCAAATTAAATCCTAGGTTTTCTACATATAGTACATTCGAAATAACACAAGTAGGAGTTATTTGAACATTGCCCATACCTATGATTTTATCTTTGCTTTTGTTTCCAAATGTTACACTTCCTTTCATGGTATTTGTAAAATTTTGTAGTAGACTTTTCTGTCTGGTCATATGACTTGACGCTCCATTGTCCAAGATCCATTTTGATGTTGTTTCCTCCTACAACACAAATTAAGAAAAACTTTTTCTTGGTACCCAATGTTGTTGAGGACCAAGTTCATTAAACGCATATTTCTTCTTTTTGTTTAAAAATAGTTTAACATTATCATTTATATTCTTATTAGTTGTAAGTAGTATTGATTTATCATTAGCTTCATACTCACATATAGCATTATTGCTCTTAGAATCATTCTTTTTATTTTCAGATGTAGTATAACCAAGACCAAACTGATTTTTATCAGATTTTAATTTATTTTGGTCATGCTCATACATTTCAGTATGTTCATACCAAGATTTTGTACTTGTATTTGAATTTTCAATGCATACAAAATCTTTTTCTGTACACAAATTTTCAAATTTATCACATGTAGAATGAGTAATTGGTCTAATACTAGTGTATTGAATTACATGCTCAGGTTTATGAATTTTCAGTTTATTACAATTGTTTGAAATTTTAGAAACATTAGAAACTGAATTTCCAGAACAAGAAACAAGATTTTTAGAAACATTTATAGTCATGATAGAAGTACAATTTGACAAATCACATTGATTTATATTATTACTGCATGATTCATCCCTTGAAGTACCTACTTCTACATATTTATTACCTTGTTTCATAATAAAAGGAATTTTAGTCCTAAATTTACTTGAACTGCAACTAATAAATCCTTTATTGGCTTGAGATTCAGGATATTCAGGATAATCAAATCCTAAGTCAAATTTATAAGTCACCGTAGGGGTACTAGTTAGTTTGTCTAACTTAGTTTGACTTAAATTCCATTTCTCAATGGTAGATTTAAATCTTGCTCTCTCAGTTTTAATTTAACTATCTCTAATTCAAGTTCGTTTATATTGTTTCTCAACATTTCATTTTTAGATTCTATCTTTAATTTTTCAGCATCTATGTTTAGTATTTTTGTTTTGATGATGTGTGCTGAATGAAAATAATCATATTTGCTCAATTACTATTGCTTGTGAAAAGAAATTAAAATCATCAATTAATACAGAAAAAGCTTACTGATATAAATACTTGTCTATATTGGATCTGAAGTTAATAACTAGTCGTTTCGTTGCATTAATTTCTCATTTAGCTAAACGTTAAGTTAACGTGTGTTTTTATTGAAAAGCATGATATGTTTTAAAGTTATATCTTCTATATCATGAACAGTGCATGTTTAGACAACTCGTTAAGTTAGAGTTTTGCTTGTATAGAGGTCACGTGAGAACACATTAAGTTAGAGGCTTAAAGGTTAAAATAGGTCACGTGATAACTCGTTAAGTTAGTGAGTAAAAGAAGAGACGAACTCGTTAAGTTAGTGTTATACACGTGGTGAAATTATAAATTACGAATGTTGTATTGTATCACGTGAGGTGCACATGTTTAACTCGTTAAGTTAACATAACTAAACGCGTTGAGTTGCTATATTGAACACTAAGACAACACGTTAGGTTAGCGTTATAAACTTAAGTTGTTATTTTTGCACGTGGTAAAATTCTTATTATAAAAACATTTGTTTATTACTGAATCGGTGAGTTAAAGTTTTTTTCGGAGACTTACAGTCGTAACTATCCGAAAGATAACTTAAGTCATGTTTTCAAGTCTTGACATGTGTCTCACTAGTTTTATAATATAAAGAGTTTTTCGGTGACTTACATCTATAACTATCCGAAACTTAAACTATTTTCGGTGAGTTATCGTTTAACCTTCCGAAAGAAAGGTTAAGCTGGTTCATTGAGTTAGCATAACACCATGAACTTAGTTCGTTGAGTTAGCTACAGTACTTGTCACGTGAAATGACACATGGAGAACTCGTTAAGTTAGAAACATTAAGTTATATATATATACTTGTGTTACTCGTTTATTTAACATTAAAGTAACGACTTCTTATTACACTAATGAAAAATTTTTGGACGAGAAAGTTTATTTTGCAGGAAATTTTTCAAAGATCCAGGATTGATGATTAAAGAAAATTTGAAATATAAACGTGGGTTAGAACGTGTGTGTTTCGATGAAGGAAAAATAAAAGACGTGGAGAAGTGGAAAACTAGTAGTGGTTAAACGTGAAGGATATGCATGAAATGAAGATATAGTATAAAAGGCATAGAATTCTTGTGGATCAAACCATCCTTGCACACAAAACGAAAAATCTTTTCAAGGATCAAACCATCCCTATACACCAAAAGAAAAATCTTTTTCAAGGATCAAAAACACCTCTTTAGGAAAAATCTTTCAAGTGGAAGAAAATTCAGTGAAGCATAAAAAGGTAAGATTTTCATCACTAAAGATTTGAAGTATCAAAAGAAAGCAAATTTGGTGAAGCATAAAAAGAAAAGATATTCGTCACTGAAGAATTGCTGAAGAAGAAAGAAGAAGAAGAAGAAGAAGAAAGATCTCAAATAGGGAGAAATGTTTTAAATTCCGCAAATTAGTTTTCTCTGTTTGTAGTTATGAAATTGTATAGATGAAACATGGTATCAAAATATAATTGCATCTACAATTTCTGAGGAGAATTGAATTGTATATTGTAATTGAAACCTTGAATAAAAATGATTTTATGAAAACAATGCCTCGACTTGTTTCTGAGTTTTAAAGTTTCAATTATATTTCAGAAAATATTAAAAATACACAATTCACCCCCCTCTTGTGTAGCCATACGAACCTACAAGTGGTATCAGAGCTTTGTTAATAATCTTTGATATAAAATCTATACCAACTTATTTAATATCATTGCTTATTCTAACTTCCTTGTTTTTAAATAGAAATTAATATATGAGCATATGTTTAACTTTCTTGATTTAAGGCTCAAGTTGTTTTAAAGCTTTTAGACTGTTTAAAATCAAATAGGTTGAAAAATCTAAGGTAAAATGGCTACTGGAAATGGTAATTTTTCTTTATATGAAGGCCAAAATCTTAATCGTCCTCCTTTATTTGATGGAATACATTTTGAATATTGAAAATATAGGATGACTATTTTTATTCAAAGTATAGATCATAAGTTGTGGTTCATGATTTCTAAATCATATACTCTGTTAACTACTCCTTATAATACTTGGACAATTACTGAAAAAGAAAATGAAACTCTGAATACTAAGGGCTTAAATATTTTATTTTATGCATTGAGTTATGAATAGTTCAGTAAAGTGTCGGCATATAAATCTGCTTATGAGGTGTGACATGCATTAGAAGTTTCACATGAAGGTACTTCTCAAGTTAAAGAGACAAAAATAAATATGTTGATTCATATGTATGAACTCTTTAAGATACATGAAGATGAAAATATTTCTGAGATGTTTTACAGATTTCTTGATATCATAAACTCTTTAAAATGTTTAGGAAAGAATTTTGAACAAAAGGATTTGGTGAGGAAAATTCTTAGATCCCTAAGTTCTAAATGGTCTCAAAAAGTAACATCAATTGAGGAATCACGATATTTAAATGTTTATACTATGAATGAACTTATAGGAAATTTAATAGCTTATGAAGTTCAATTAAATGAATCACTAAGTCACAACAAACTAAAAATGAAGAAAGAAGTAGCCTTCGAAATTAACTCAGATTCTGATATATCTACTGATTCTGACGAGGATTTGATTTTGCTGACTAGGAAATTCAGGAAAGCATGGAAAGCTAGGAAATAGCAAAGGAACAAAAATGATAAACCCTCAACGTCAAAATCACTAAATGACAAGAATTCTTCATTCAGAAAGTATGTTTGTTACAACTATAAGAAACCTGGACATCTTTCTCCAGATTGTCCTATGAGGAAAAATGAAAAGCAAAGTAGGACAAATTAGAAGAAGACGGCTTAGAAAACTCAGAAAAAGTTTTACAAGAAAAAAGCTTTGAAGGTCACTTGGGATGACACGTCTGAAGAGTCTGAATCTAAGGAATCAACATCAAAATCTTCACATTCAGAAGGAGAACAAGAGTTAGAAGACGTTGCTCATGTGTGCTTCATGGCAGATGAGTCTGAGGTAATATCTGATCCTGAAAGTCATTCAGATTTCAACTTTGATGAATTATTGTGTGCTTATCATGCATTATTACAAAAACTTAAAGTATGTAAACTGGAAAATAAGAATATTAGAAAATCTTCATCCATTATGGAAGAAGAAAATTGTTTCCTGTCTACTACATTAGAAAAGTTTAAATGTGATAATGAAAATCATGCTAGAGATTTGCAAAAATTTAGATTTAATGAATGTATCTTGCATGAACAAATACAGAATATAAATGTTGAAAAATTAAAGAAAGAATCTGAAAATGAAATATTGAGAAACAATATAAATGAACTTGAATTAGAGATAGATAAATTAAAACTAAGAGAGCAAGATTTAAATTCTATCATTGAGAAATGGAATTTAAGTCAAACTAAGTTAGACAAACTAACTAGTACCCCTACGGTGTCTTATAAATTTGGCTTAGGATTTGATTATCCTGAATATCCTGAATCTCAAGCTAATAAAGGATTTATTAGTTGTAGTTCAAGTAAATCTAAGACTAAAATTCCTTTTATTATGAAACAAGTTAATAAATATGTAGAAGTAGGTACTTCAAGGGATGAATCATGCAGTAATAATATAAATCAATGTGATTTGTCAAATTGTACTTCTAACATGACTATAAATGTTTCTAAAAATCTTGTTTCTTGTTCTGGAAATTCAGTTTCTAATGTTTCTAAAATTTCATACAATTGTAGTAAACTGAAAATTCAGAAACCTAAGCATGTAATTCAATACACTGGTATTAGACCATTTACTCATTCTACATGTGATAAAACTAAAAATTCTTGTGCAGAAAAATATTTTGTATGTACGGAAAATGTTAATACAAGTACAAAATCTTGGTATGAACTTACTGAAATGTATAAGCATGACCAAAATAAATTAACATCTGATAAAAATCTGTTTGGTCTTGATTATACTACATCTGTAAACAAAAAGAATGATTGTAAAAGCAATAATGCTATATGTGAGTATGAAGCTAATGATAAATCAATAGTACTTACAACTAATAAGAATATAAATGATAATGTTAAACTATTTTTAAACAAAAAGAAGAAATATGTGTTTAATGAACTTGGTCCTCAACAACATTGGGTACCAAGAAAAAGTTTTTCTTAATTTGTGTTGCAGGAGGAAACAACATCAAAAATGGATCTTGGACAATGGAACATCAAGTCACATGACCGGACAAAAAAGTCTATTACAAAATTTTACAAATACCATGAAAGGAAGTGTAACATTTGGAAACAAAAGCAAAGATAAAATCATAGGCATGCGCAATGTTCAAATAACTCCTACTTGTGTTATTTTGAATGTACTATATGTAGAAAACCTAGGATTTAATTTGCTGAGTGTCATAAAAGATAAAGGTATATTTTTAAATCAGGAAAAATATGCTGATGAAATGCTTAAGAAATTTAATTTTAATGATACAAGGATTCGAGGAACTACTATGAGTACTACTTTAAAGTTAGATATTGATGACATAGAAAAATCTATAGATCAAAGAAAATACAGAAGTATGATTGGTTCTTTACTTTATTTCACTGCTAGTACACCTAATATTATGTTTGATGTGTGTGTTTGTGCTAGATTTCAATCTAATCCTAAGGAATCACACTTAATTGTAGTTAAAAGAATATTTAGATATATACAAGGAACCAAAAATTTCGGACTATATTATTCTAAGGATAGTTCAATAGATCTTATAGGATATACTGATGCTGATTATGTAGAATCTAAATCTGATAGAAAGAGTACCAGTGGCACATGTCAATTATTGGGAAATAATTTGGTGAGGAAAAAGGGGGAGATTGTTGAGTATTTTTGTTTTGATGATGTGTGCTGAATGAAAATAATCATATTTTTTCAATTACTATTGCTTGTGAAAAGAAATTAAAATTATCAATTAATACAGAAAAAGCTTACTGATATAAATACTTGTCTGTATTGGATCTGAAGTTAATAACTAGTCATTTCGTTGCATTAATTTCTCATTGAGCTAAACGTTAAGTTAACGTGTGTTTTTATTGAAAAGCATGATATGTTTTAAAGTTATATCTTCTGTATCATGAACAGTACACATTTAGACAACTCGTTAAGTTAGAGTTTTGTTTGTATAGAGGTCACATGAGAACTCGTTAAGTTAGAGGCTTAAAGGTCAAAATAGGTCACGTGATAACTCGTTAAGTTAGTGAGTAAAAGAAGAGACGAACTCGTTAAGTTAGTGTTATACACGTGGTGATTTTATAAGTTACGAATGTTGTATTGTATCACGTGCGGTGCACATATTTAACTCATTAAGTTAACATAACTAAACGCGTTGAGTTGCTATATTGAACACTAAGGCAACGCGTTAGGTTAGCGTTATAAACTTAAGTTGTTATTTTTGCACATGGTAAAATTCTTATTATAAAAACATTTGTTTATTACTGAATCGGTGAGTTAAAGTTTTTTCGGAGACTTATAGTCGTAACTATCCGAAAGGTAACTTAAGTCATGTTTTCAGGTCTTGACATGTGTCTCATTAGTTTTATAATATAAAGAGTTTTTCGGTGACTTACATCTATAACTATCTGAAACTTAAACTGTTTTCGGTGAGTTATCGTTTAACCTTCCGAAAGAAAGGTTAAGCTGGTTTGTTGAGTTAGCATAACACCACAGACTTAGTTCGTTGAGTTAGCTACAGTACTTGTCATGTGAAATGGCACATGGTGAACTCGTTAAGTTAGAAACATTAAGTTATATATATATACTTGTGTTACTCGTTTAGTTAACATTAAAGTAATGACTTCTTATTACACTGATGAAAAATTTTTGGACGAGAAAGTTCATTTTGCAGGAAATTTTTTAGAGATCCAGGACTGATGATTAAAGAAAATTTGAAATATAAACGTGGGTTAGAACGTGTGTGTTTCGATGAAGGAAAAAGAAAAGACGTAGAGAAGTGGAAAACTAGTAGTGGTTAAACGTGAAGGATATGCATGAAATGAATATACAGTATAAAAGGCATAGAATTATCGTGGATCAAACCATCCTTGCACACAAAATGAAAAATCTTTTCAAGGATCAAACCATCCCTGCACACCAAAAGAAAAATCTTTTTCAGGGATCAAAAACACCTCTTTAGGAAAAATCTCTCAAGTGGAAGAAAATTTAGTGAAGCATAAAAAGGTAAGATTTTCGTCCCTGAAGATTTAAAGTATCAGAAGAAAGCAAATTCGGTGAAGCATAAACAGAAAAGATATTCGTCACTGAAGAATTGCTAAAGAAGAAAGAAGAAGAAGAAGAAGAAAGATTTCAAACAGGGAGAAATGTTTTAAATTCCGCAAATTAGTTTTCTCTGTTTGTAGTTATGAAATTGTATAGATGAAACATGGTATCGAAATATAATTGCATCTATAATTTCTGAGGAGAATTGAATTGTATATTGTAATTGAAACCTTGAATAAAAATGATTTTATGAAAACAATGTCTCGACTTGTTTTGAGTTTTAAAGTTTCAATTATATTTTAGAAAATATGAAAAATACACAATTCACCCCCATCTTGTGTAGCCATACGATCCTACAATTTATATTCGGTATTTGTTCATGCAAGATACATTCATTAAATATAAATTTTTGCAAATCTCTAGCATGATTGTCATTATCACATTTAAACTTTTCTAAAGTAGTAAATAGGAAACAATTTTCTTCTTCCATAATGGATGAAGATTTTCTAATATTCTTATTTTCCAGTTTACATACTTTAAGTTTTTGTAATAATGCATGATAAGTACATAATAATTCATCAAAGTTGAAATCTAAATGACTTTCAAGATTAGATATTACCTTAGACTCATCTGCCATGAAGCACACATGAGCAACGTCTTCTAACTCTTGTTCTCCTTTTGAATGTGAAGATTTTGATGCTGATTCCTCAAATTCAGACTCTTTAGACGTGTCATCCCAAGTGACCTTCAAAGCCTTTTTCTTGTAAAACCTTTTCTGAGTTTTCTGAGCCGTCATCTTCTGATTTGTCCTACTTTGCTTTTCATTTTTCCTCATAGGATAGTCTGGAGAAAGATGTTCAGGTTTGTTACAATTGTAACATACATACTTTCTAGATGAAGAATTCTTGTCATTCAGTGATTTTGACGTTGAGGGTTTATCATTTTTGTTCCTTTGTTGTTTCCTAGCTTTCCATGCTTTCTTGAATTTCCTAGTCAACAAAATCAAATCCTCGTTAGAATCAGTAGATATATCAGAATCTAAATTAATTTCGAAGGCTATTTCTTTCTTCATTTTTAGTTTGTTGTGACTTAGTGATTCATTTAATTGAACTTCATAAGCTGTTAAGTTTCCTATAAGTTCATTCATAGTATAAACATTTAAATCTCGTGATTCCTCAATTGATGTTACTTTCTAAGACCATTTAGAACTTAGGGATCTGAGAATTTTCCTCATCAAATCCTTTTTTTCAAAATTCCTTCCTAAGCATTTTAAAGAGTTTATGATATCAAGAAATCTGGAAAATATCTCAGAAATACTTTCGTCTTCATGCATCTTAAAGAGTTCATATTTATGAATCAACATGTTTATTTTAGTCTCTTTAACTTGAGAAATACCTTCATGTGAAACTTCTAATGCATGCCATACCTCATAAGAAGATTTATATGCTGACACTTTACTGAACTATTCATAATTCAATGCACAAAATAATATATTTAAGCCCTTAGCATTCAGAGTTTCATTTTCTTTTTCAGTAATTGTCCAAGTATTATAAGGGGTAGTTAACAGAGTATATGGTTTAGAAATCATGAACCACAACTTATGATCTATACTTTGAAGAAAAACAGTCATCCTATATTTCCAATATTCAAAATGTATTTTATCAAATAAAGGAGGACGATTAAGATTTTGGCTTTCATATAAAGAAAAATTACCATTTCCAGTAGCCATCTTACCTTAGATTTTTCAACCTATTTGATTTTAAACAGTCTAAAAACTTTAAGACAACTTGAGCCTTAAATCAAGAAAGTTAAACGTATGCTCAGATATTAATTTTTGTTTAAAAACAAGGAAGGTAGAATAAGCAATGATATTAAATAAGTTGGTAGCGATTTTATATCAAAGATTATTAACAAAGCTCTGATACCACTTGTAGGATCGTATGGCTACACAAGAGGAGGGTGAATTGTGTATTTTTAATATTTTCTGAAATATAATTGAAACTTTAAAACTCAAAAACAAGTCGAGACATTGTTTTCATAAAATCATTTTTATTCGAGGTTTCAATTCTCCTCAGAAATTGTAAATGTAATTATATCTCGATACCATGTGTCATCTAAACAATTTCATAACTACAAACAAAGAAAACTAATTTGCGGAATTTAAAACATTTCTCCCTGTTTGATATCTTTCTTCTTCTTCTTTTTCTTCTTGAGCAATTCTTTAGTGACGAATATCTTGTCTTTCTCTGCTTCATCAAATTTGCTTTCTTCTAATACTTTAAATCTTCAGTGACATAAATAATACTTGGTTCTGCTTCACTAAATTTTCTTCCACTTGATACTTCAAATCTTCAATGACATAAATTTGACCTTTTCTACTTCATTGAAATTTCTTTCACCTGATACTTCAAATCTTCAACGACATAAATTTAACATTTTCTACTTCACTAAAATTTCTTCCACCTGAGAGATTTTCCCCGAAGAGGTATTTTTGATCCCTGAAAAAGATTTTTCTTTTGGTGTGTAGGGATAGTTTGATCCTTGAAAAGATTTTTCTTTTGGTGTGTAGGGATAGTTTGATCTTTGAAAATATTTTTCTTTTTGTGTGCAAGGATAGTTTGATCACCAAGAATTCTATGCCTTTTAAACTGTATCTTCATTTCATGCATATCCTTCACGTTTAATCACTACAAGTTTTCCACTTCTCCACATCTTTTCTTTTTCCTTCATCGAAACAAACACGTTCTGACCCACGTTTATATTTCGAATTTTCTTTAATCATCAATCCTAGATCTCTAAAAATTTTCCTGCAAAATAAATTTTCTCGTCCAAAATCTTTCATCAAGCATAATAAGAAGTCGTTACTTTAATGTTAACTAAACGAGTAACACTAGTATATAAATATAACTTAACATTTCTAACTTAACGAGTTCCTCATGTGCCATTTCAAGTGACAAGTACTATAGCTAACTCAATGAACTAAATCTGTGGTGTTACGCTAACTCAACGGACCAGCTTAACATTTCTTTCGGAAGGTTAAACGATAACTCATCGAAAATAGTTTAAGTTTCGGATAGTTACAGTTGTAAGTCACCAAAAAACTCTTTATACCATAAAACTAGTGAGACACGTGTTAAGACCTGAAAACATGACTTAAGTTACCTTTCGGATAGTTACAACTGTATGTCTCCGAAAAATCTTTAACTCACCGATTCAGTAATAAACAAATGTTTTTATAATAAGAATTTTACCACGTGCAAAAAATAACAACTTAAATTTATAACGCTAACCTAACGCGTTGCCTTAGTGTTCAATATAGCAACTCAACGCATTTAGTTATGTTAACTTAACGAGTTAAACATATGCACCTCACGTGATACAATACAACAGTTGTAACTTATAATTTCACCACGTTTATAACACTAACTTAACGAGTTCGTCTCTTCTTTTACTTACTAACTTAACGAGTTATCACATGACCTATTTTAACCTTTAAGCCTCTAACTTAATGAGTTCTCGTGTGACCTCTATACAAACAAAACTCTAACTTAATGAGTTGTCTAAACGTGCACTGTTCATGATACAGAAGATATAACTTTAAAACATATCATGCTTTTCAATAAAAATACACGTTAACTTAACGTTTAGTTAAATGAGAAATTAATGCAACGAAACGACTAGTTATTAACTTCAGATCCAATACAGACAAGTATTTATGCTAGTAAGCTTTTTCTGTATTAATTGATGATTTTAATTTCTTTTCACAAGCAATAGTAATTGAGCAAATATGATTATTTTCATTCAGCACACATCATCAAAACAAAATACTCAACACTATTATTTACAAAGGAATTCGATCAACCATTGGGCGGTTCCACAAATTGTAAATAACATCAATTAAGCTCTTTAATGCTAGTTAATATTAGATTTATCATTAAGCAACACTAACATTCAGATATTTCAAATAGTAACCATTAAAATCTTTAAGTATCTGGAACGAATCAATTTCAGTGAACTGTAAAACTATTTTCTATTTTTTTGAATCAAACAACATAAAACATTCACAATACTGACAATGCTAACATTACTCACGATACAAAACAAACAATACAACACTTAAATACTAAATATAAACACAGATAAGTTGTTGTTTTTGGTATTTTTGTTTTGATATATTCATGAAGATGGGCGAAAGGTGAAATGTAAAAATCTCTATCGATAGTAAATACTTCTGTCACTACATGTGACGCGATTACACTACTGAAAACATAATCACTTACAATCTTGCTTCCTCTCCCTATAGAATCGTGAGTCTAGAATTGCAAGATGATCTCCTCTTCAGCATACTGGCATCAACCCGAAACCAAGGCTAGAAGCTTTACTATCTCTTGAGATATGAGTCGATGCTTGGGGAAAATGGTTTCCCTTCCCGCGACGCGATCACTCCTCACTGTGTTTGTTAGGCACCATGTTTGGCTCGGAATCGACCCGACATCAGGAAAGTATCCTCACAAACCTCTGATGGTTGGTGATTATGGTGATGTTGGTGATTTTTGGTGATGGTGTGGAGCTTCAGTGAACTTACGACACTACTTGTAATTAGTGCGGTCCTCTACCTCTGCACACACTGCCAACCACCCTTTCTTCTTTTTTCTCCTCTTCTTTTATATTTCTTCCGTAGTAACTACTTCTACTTAGATGATCGGTTGGATTTCCTTCATTCATATCAATGATGGTGATTTCTTCTTCCTTCCACGAGTGAATTCCTACGTGATACGTGCAATCGTGGTTTTCCTTCAATTGTCCTATTTCTGTAACCGCTACAATGGCATATTAGAAAATAAATGGTCCGTGGAGTTACAGATAACTCAACAGACTTACTTCATTGATTTAACTATAAAACTCGTGTAATAAAGAAATAAGTTGCTAACATAATGTGTTACCTTAGTGTGTATTCATGTAACTCAACACGTACAGTTATGCTAACTTAACAAGTTAAACATGTGCATCTCACGTGATATACTAAAGCATTTAAATTCAACACGTGCATAATTCTAACTTAACAAGTTCAGATATTTCAGACACTTACGAACCTAACTATCTGATGCCTAGATGTATTTCGAATAGTTAATAGATAACTTACTGAAAATCCACTTAAGTCATACATTAAGGTTTCAACACGTGTGCTCCAAGAAATAATAAAATATTCTTCTATCATTAAAAACATAATTGTCTGGTACCTGCAATATAACTCTCCGAAATAATAAAAAATTTTGATACTAAGAATTTTACAGCCTGCAATTTACTGACAGTTCAGAAATGTACTAAATTAACATTAATTCCCTAAAATTATGTAGATTCTTTCATTAATGCTTATAATAGTGCAATAATAACATAATGGCTTAATTCTTATATGATAAGCTAAATATTATGCAATTAACCATCATTTAATCGTTAATATTATGCACTTTTTCATTCTAAACACTTCCCCATACTTAAATTTTGCTAGTCCCATAGCAAACTAAGATCTAAATAGTTAGTCTTTCTAAAGTGCTAGAATTAATTCTTCCCTTCGTTCTTCTTCAAAATACATAATTTAGATTACTATATAGATATTTTGTATTTTTTAGTAATCTGTTTTAACATTGTTTTCTCCTTTACAACCTGCAAATATATTTAAAACATATGTAAATTACATACAAAATACATTAGCATCACATAGGTGTTAATTATATTATCATTTTTTTCTTCTTTTCAGCATCTGTCATCCTGAATTTTCTAATATGATTTCCAAAATAAATTTCAACTACATATGAATTAAAACACAATCCAATTCAATATGATTAAAACAAGTAGAATAAAGAATTGTATCTTAGATAAACAACTTCAAAAGTCTATTCTAGATTCATACTTCAGCAATTTGAGATAACAGAAAATATACTCGATTCAAAAGATATTTGTATTTCACAAAACACTTGTATCTTTTCAGAACAGTATATGCATATTTGTACTTTAAAAGTTAATTTGACAAGCTTGAATCATACAAGAGCTTTCTAGTATACCCATGTATCAAGCTTTCAGTCAACAATCTCAAATCTAATCAGGATCTTAGGTTGCCTGATTTAAAGAGTCCTTTTTAGGTCAACAATCCTTACATACCTATCTGCTCAAGTACAAAAGGCTCGTGATCAAACAAGTCAATAAACTCTCAAAGTTTTTCTCTCTCTTTATTTTATTTTAAAAACACAGTATATATACGTATTTCATTAATACAGATGCAATAAAACACAAATCTCATATAGTCCTGCTTCTATTATTTACTGAAAATATGAATCCATATCAATATGCTCATACTTTTTCTATAGTTTAATAAGATCTACACATAAATCATTTTACAAGTTTAATCAATCAAATTAAATGTATCCTTGATCATATGTATTTCATTTAATCTAAAAATCAACATTTCATCTCTTCTAGGATTTCAGATAATTTACTAAGTTTCAGTTAAGCATTCTGATTTCTTTTTAAAATTGTGAAACTGTTAAACTCATAAAATTCAGCAAAAACATAAGATACTATATCTAGATTTGTATGAATAGTAAAATTCTATAGCATCTTATATAATATTCAAGTGGTTACAGTTCTTAAAAATTTTACAATTTCAATTATCAGATAGTTACAACAAATTCATAAAAAAAATTTCAATTTCCACAAAACTTTTGCAGTACCATTCTAATTCTTCTAATTAACAAAATTACATGGCTATTACTTTAATTACCTTCCCCCCCATACCTACATTTTGCATTGTCCTCAATGTAAAAGATTTTATAGTAAATACAGTAATTGTAGCAAGCATGAATATTGTTTCATTGACTTAGCACCTAACTCAAAGAACTTCATTCGTTGAGTTAATGAATAACTCCCCGAACTGAGTTTAAATGTAAATTCAGGATAAGTAATCAATTACATACCTTGTCCTTTTGTATCTCCTTCAATATCTTCAGATTTTTGATTCCGAAAAACTTTTCATTCACAAATAAAAGCAGAATATATAACAAAATAACAAAACATAACTTGTTAAATCAATGTCTTGTGTGGAACCTAGGCTCCTATGCCTTTGGTGGCTCACAAGCAAGCCAGTTGGTTTCCTAGAACAGATACCGACAAATTGGATTGATATTTTGTTTTTGTTTTTTTTCTTATAAAATAAAACTAAAACTATAATTTTTTCTCTTCTTTTTCTTTTTCTTTTTTAAAAATAAATGCAAAATACACAACATTAAAAACACAGAATTATAATTTAAGAACATGATTGAAAAGTGGTAACAAATGGAATAAATGTGTTAGTCCATGCAAACTTTTTAGGTATAATTCTTCTTGCTATTAATTCTGTTTTAATGTAGTTCATTTTCCTTTTTAGTTTGTAAACTTGCAGTACGTTATCAATGCTAAATATAAGTGTATTACCACTAATGAAATGAAATGCAGAAAGGGATCCTCTTCTGTTCCAAGATAATGTAACTGTTTCTATTTCTACATCTATTTCAATATATTCTTCTTCCCACCTCCATTCATTTAGGTCTTTCATAATCCATATTTGAAATTTCCTCAATTCATCCCACCATCTTATCAGACATAAAGTAGGATCATCATATTCATTATACCACATTTCTAATTGAATTTTATCATATTCTAAAGATGGTGGTTTAGCTATATTACTCGGTATAGGTAATATTTCTATAAAATCATCATAACTGTCTATGCTTACTATGTATAAATCAAATCTAAATGCAACTGATATATCTGTGACTAGATATATATATGCATCAAGTATGACATGCATGCTATTAATTAATGCTTTCTGTCCTAGATATATCATAGTATTTTCAATCCAAGCTCTATTCAGAAAATCATACACACTTAAGCATAAATCTTCATCCTAATTTCTAGTTGGTCTCTAATAATATAATTTTTCAGGAATGGTCAAATTTTTATTAGAAAATATTAAAGCTGACCCACAATTTTCAATTGGTACTTCAAATCTATTAGGCCTTCCTATATTCAATTCTTCTCTTATGATAGGATTTCTAATCAAAATGTCGGGCAATAGAATTGCATACCTTGGTTTAGTTCTGTATATAATTAATCCTTCATCCATCCCCATAATATGATCTATTCCTTCTAATGTATTGGGTGAAATTCTAGTAGTTTCTTCCATATTCAAATATTCATAGTAGATTGAACTACGATTAAACGACTTCCATAAAAATCTATCTCTAATCTTAGTCATTTTTGCAGCTTGTAATCCATGAAAATATTTTTCTCTAACATAGTCTTTGATTTCCTTTGATACATAACAAAATCTGCACAGATCTTTAGCTGACAGGTTACTCAGTACTTCCCTTAGTGCATCTAGTGGTAATTTCATCAATTCCATCTATTGTGATTCTGTATAACATAAACAAAAATTTAACAAAGACAAAATTAACATAGCTACTTACTTACCCTCATAGAGTTAAGTCATAACTCAATGGACTAAGTTCGTTGAGTTAAGTAATAACTCTATGATACTACTAACTATAATTAAACTTACATTTTTTTTATATATTATTATTTTTTATTTACTATAATATACATAGTTACTTTAGTTATACTACTTCATTCAACTTCCCTCCCATAGGAGATATCAATTTCATTAATAGTTCTGTTAATAGGGTTAGGTACTGCTTGCATTGGCAATCCTCCTGTAGGTCTAACTTCTATTGATTTCTTCTGTCTAGGGGGGTATATTTCTATTTATATTTTGATTTTGAATTGTAGCATTTCCAAATACAAGATCTAGACGATTGTTTAATTGTTGGATTATCTTTTCTAATTTCTCTATTCTAGATCCTTGTTCAATTAAAGTTTCATAACTTATATTTTTGTCATTTATATTTTCTCCTCCCTAGAAATTGTTATTTCTCCAAGATAAATTCGAGTGATTTCTCCAATTAGGGTTATAAGAATTTCCAAAGTTATCTTTCTAGTTTCTAGCATAAATAATATCTAAATCATTAACGTTTGCATTCTTTTCTGGTTGCTTTTGATTTAATTATTACTTTTCTATTTTGTTTATTAATTCAGTTAATTTAACTTCAAGCATAGTACTTGAATCTATTTCATGCATTCCCCTTGGCAATATTCTTTTATCTGTATTAGCTTCAGTTGAGTTTTCCCACTGTGTAGTTCTTTTTGCAAAGTTTTCTAAATATGCCCACACTTCTTCACTACACAATTTTAAAAATCCATTTTGACAAGTAGATTCTAATAAAGATTTTGTTGAAACATCTATGCCTTCATACATTATACCTATTAATTGTGCTTTACTCAGTTGTTAGGACCTGATGGCTTACCAAAGGGGGGTGAATGGTAATAATAATTGTTTCTTAGAAATTGGACGAATAATTGGCAATGTAAAATAGCAGGCACATAGTAAAAGAATGCACACAAGAATTTTTAGGTGGTTCACCACTAACGGCTAGTCCAGCCCCAAGGGATACTTGAGCTTCACTAAACTTTCACAGACTTACAAACACTTGCTTTAAGGTCAAAGCAAGAACCAACCAATCTGATTAAGCTTTCAGGTCGTAGCTCCAACCAACCTTTCACTAAAGTTTTTAATTCATGTACTTTAGTAAACACTTGCTTGAATGTATCAGAGTTGAGTGCGTGGAGAGCTTCTAAATTTGAGTCTGTATATGCTGATAATGATTTGATCTCGAAGACTTTCTTTTATTGAGCTTGGTGTATAGATTTGTATGAGCAAAATGTTATCTGATTCTGTAGTCTTTTGCTTGTATATATACTATTATGTGTAATGATCATATTTTCTTCTAATGGATGTATTCTACTGTACTTGGTAAGATTTTAGACCCAAATTTGGTAAGTTACTGTTCAAGGAGGTATTTCAAGATACCCTTCCAATTTTTTGGGTTTTTTAGAGGTTTAACAATGTAACTCTTCGAAAAATACCTGTAACTTACCGAAAAGTCACTTAAGTCTCTTTGCCATGTAGGACTTTAAGTCGTACACATGTGGTGTTATAGGATCAGATACTTGTAACTGTAACTCACCGAAAAGTCTTTTGACTATCGGATAGTTAGCTATAGTAACCCTTTATTTTCCTTCTTTAAGTTTCCAACTGCTTTCTTATTTCGGCACGTGCATAAAAGGATAACTTAAGTTTCGGATACTTAAATCTGTAACCTACCGAAAGTTCTTGTTTTTCAAATAGTTAACTTTCGAACTTTTCGAAAAGCCTTTTAAACTTTTGTTCTGGATTTCTACATGTGGAAAATTTACTAACTTAAGTTTCGAATAGTTGGCTTTCCTATCCTTCTGAAATTCTTGACCATTCAGATAGTTAGCGCCTTAACTCTCCGATCATTCAGTCAACTTCCTTTAAAACTCTCCGAAGACCTTTTATTTCCTGATAGGCTGCTTTGAACTGATTCTTCTTTTAAGCTTCTCTTTACATTTTGAAATTCTGTCTCTTCTAGATAGTTGAGCCTAGTAACCTTCTGAACTCCTTGTTATTACTTGCAACAAATTCTGAATTGTATGTATCATCTTCTGCTCTTTTGTTGACTGTTGTATCCGAGAAATACAATTTAAATCCTTATATTGATTTTTGCATTATCAAAATCTAGAGGCCTTTCAATCTCCCCCTTTTTGATAATGGTAGAAATCTTATAATATATTACATGTATTTCTCTCCCTATAAGTCTATACAGATAATCACACAAGGAAATAGAATACAGTAGATTGAAAAATTGAGAACACTCCCCCTATTTGTCTAAAACTCCCCCTAAGTTTACTCCCCTTACTTTGTTGCAACCTTCTAACAAGGTATGATTTTTCTCCCCCTTTTTTGCCATTTGTCAAAAGGAGATACTGACATTTTTTGGAGCAATTTTAACTAGTTGAAGAGTGACTAAGTTGCTACAAGACAGAATTGTTAGAAGAACAAGATCCTAGATGTGAGCTTGGAGAGTAGAGAGGTATTGAATTATAAATCATTCAAAGAACAAATGCCTAAGTTTCGTCTAATATGATTAAATGCAACTTCAGATAAAGGTTTAGTGAAAATATCTGTAAGTTGTTCTTTAGTAGAAACATATTCTAAAGAAATATGACCTTTTTCAACATGGTCTCTTAGAAAGTGGTGCCTAATCTCAATATGTTTTGCTCTAGAGTGTAGAACTGTATTTTAAGAGAGATTGATGGCACTACTATTGTCACAGTAAATAATTGTATTCTGAAAAATTAGCTTATAGTCTACTAAAGTTTATTGCATCCATAAAATCTGTGCACAACATAGGCCTGCTGCCATGTATTCAACTTCAGTGGTAGATAGAGCTATAGAATTTTCTTTCCTGCTGAACCAAGAAACAAGTGAGTGACCAAGCAACTGACATGTACCACTGGTGCTTTTTCGATCTGATTTGCATCCTACATAATCTGCATCATTGTGGCCTGCTAATATTAGATGATTCTGTGAAGAATAGAATAAGCCAAAATCTTTGGTACCCTGTAAATATTTAAAAATACGTTTAACTGCTTTTAAATGTGATGCTTTTGGAGAGGCTTAATATCTTGCACAGGCACAAACACTGAACATTATGTCTGGTCTATTGGCTGTTAGATACAGAAGTGATCCAATCATACCTTTGTATTTCTTTTGATCTATTGAATTGCTAGAGATATCCTTATCAAGTTTTTCATTTGAGTTCATAGGTGTATTTGCTACTTTGGATTTATCCATACCAAATTTCAAGAGAATCTCTTTGCAGAATTTTTCTTGATTCTGAAAGATGTCGTGTTGAAGTTGATGAATTTGTAATCCTAGAAAGAATTTTAATTCTCCCATAAGACTCATTTCAAATTCATTCTTCATTAAGGTCTGAAAATCATGACATAGTTTCTCATGTGTAGCACCAAAAATGATATCATCAACATAAATTTGAATGATCAACATATGAGAATTTTCTGACTTGATAAAAAGAGTGTTGTCTACAGTTCCTATGTTAAACTATTTTTCAATAAGGAGACCCTTTAGTTTATCATACCATGCACGTGGTGCTTGCTTCAAACCATAAAGAGCTTTATTCAGTTTGTATACATGATTTGGTCTTTCTTCATCTTCAAAACCTAGTGGCTGTTCTACATATACTTCCTCTTGTAAAATGCCATTCAGAAAGGCACTTTTAACATCCATCTAATAGAGCTTGATTTTCATATTGCTTGCAAAGGCAAGCAACATTCTAATTGCTTCAAGTCTTGCAACAGGTGCAAAAGTTTCTTCATAATAGATTCCTTCCTACTAGTTGTATCCCTGAGCAACGAGTCTAGCTTTGTTCCTAATAATATTGCCATTATTATCAAGTTTATTCTTAAACACCCATTTAGTTCCAATGATTGATTTTTCAATGGGCCTTTCAATTAAGTCCCAGACTTTATTTTTCTTGAACTGATTCAGTTCTTCTTGCATGGCCATTATCCAATATTCATCATTGCAAACTTCTTCAACTGTTTTAGGTTCAATTTCATATACAAAAGCACAATAATTGCAGATATTCTAAATTTTGCTTCTCATTTGAACACCTTGATTTATATTCCCAATAATTTGTGCAATGGGATGCCCAAATTTTGTCTTCCAAGCTTTTTCTATCATAGTAGGTGCAGGCAGTGTTATGCTATCCTTTTCTTGTAGAGTTTTCTGATTTCCTGATTCACTTTCACTTTCACGATCTATTTTTAGCTGCTTCAATTTTCCTACTAGATCTTCATCAAAAGATACATTTATTGACTCTTCTACTCTTCTTTCATGTTCAGAATAGACCCTATAAGCCTTACTTCTTGAAGAGTATCCAACTAGTAGAGCAGGATCAGACTTTGCATCAAATTTGTCATTTTGATCCCTTGTATTAAGCACAAAACATCTTGATCCAAAGACATTAAAGTATCCAACATTTGGTGTTTTACCATACCATACTTCAAAAGGTGTCTTATGCAAGATAGGTCTAAGATGAGTTCTGTTTATTGAATAACATGCAGTATTTACAACTTCAACCCATAAGAACTTTGGTAGATCAGATGCATTCAGAATTGTTCTTGCCATTTCTTGTACTGATCTATTTTTCCTTTCTACAACTCCATTCTGTGTAGGAGTTCTTGGACATGAAAATTCATGCAGTATGCCAAAGGAATTACATAATTCTTCAAATTCAAAATTTTCAAATTCACCTCCATGATCACTTCTGATCCTCTTCACAATTTGATTCTTTTTCATTTTGAATTCTAATGCAAAGATGTTTGAATTCATAGCAAGCTTCATTCTTGTGTTTTAAGAAAATAACCCAAGTGAATCTTGTATAATCATCAACTACCACTATTTAGAATGAAAAATTGCATATTATTAACGGTTAAATGATGGTTAATTGCATAATATTTAGCTTATCATATGAGAATTAAGCCATTATATCATAATTGCACTGTTATATGCTTTAATTAAAGAATCTACTTAATTTCGGTGAATTAATGTTAATTTAGTACATTTCTGAACTATCGGTAAGTTGCAGGCTGTGAAATCCTTAAGTATCCGAATTTTCTGATATTTTGGATAGTTATGTTTAACATACTAAACATGTATCAGAGAGTTATGTTTAAATTACCGAACAGTTATGTTTTAATAGAATAGTTTATTATTTCTTGAAGTACACGTGTTGAAACCATAATGCATGTCTTAAGTGAACTTTCGGTGAGTTATCTATAACTATCCGAAATTGTAGTTGGGCATCGGATAGTTATATGTGTAACTCTCCAAAATCTCCTTTTATTTATAAAATAGCCGTGGACACGTGTCATGTTCTAGGAAAGTGACTTAAGTGAATTTTTGGTGAGTTAGCTGTAACTATCCGAAATGCAACTGAGCATCGGATAGTTAAACTTGTAACTCTCCGAAATGTTTCTTTTATTATTAAACTACTGATGACACGTGTCAAGATCTGGTAGATTTACTTAAGTTATATATCAGTGAGTTATCTATAGGTATCCAAAATGCATCTGGGCATCGAATAGTTAAGTTTGTAAGTATCCGAAAATGCACCTAAGCATCGGATGGTTAAATTTATGCATGTGTTTTATAGTTAAATCAATGAGGTAAGTCCGTTGAGTTATCTATAACTCCACAGACTATTTATTTTCTAATATGCCACTGTAGCGGTTACAGAAACAAGACAGTTGGAAGGAAAAACCACGATCACACGTATCACATAGGAATTCACTCGTCAAAGGGAGAAGAAAGCATCGTAGTTGATATGAATGAAGGAAATCCAATCGACCATTCAAGCAGAAGCAGTTACCACTAAAGAAATATTAAAGAAAAGAAGTAAAGGGTGTGTGATCAATGGGTATGGCTAGTGTGTACAGAGGAGGAGCACAAAACTTTCTGTAGACAGTGTCGGCAATTCTCTGAAGTACCACACCAACCATTATCACCACCACATTATCACCACCACCATAATCACCAACTATCGGAGGTCTGTGAGGATACTTTCCTGATGTCGGGTCTATTCCGAGCCAAACACAATGCTTGACAACCATTGTGAGGAGTGATCGCGTCGCGGGAAGGGAAGCCATTTTTACTAAGCGCCGACTCATATTTCAAGAGATCGTAAAGCTTCTAGCCTTGGTTTCGGGTTGATGCCTGTATGCTGAAGAGGAGATCATCTTGCAATTCTGGACTCACAATTCTATAGGGAGAGGCGATACAGTTGTAAGTGGTTTAATTTTCAATGGTGTAATCGCGTCGCATGTAGTGACGGAAGTACTTATTGTCAATTGAGATTACTTTACATTTCACCTTTCGCCCATTTCCATGTTCATATTAAAACAAAAATACCAAAAACAACTTATCTGTGTTTGTATTTTGTATTTGAGTGTTGTATTGTTTGTATTGTATCGTGATTAATGTTATCTTTGTCAGTGTGTGATTGTTTTATGTTTGTTTTAGTTTTACAATTTACTTAAATTGGTTCGTTCAAAAGACTTAAAGATTTTAATGGTTACTGTTTGAATTATCTGAATGTTAGTATTGCCTAATGATAAATTCAGTATTTACTAACATTAAAGAGCTTAATTGATGTTATTTACAATCTATGGAATCACCCAATGGTTGGCCGAATTCCTCTGTAAATAGCAATATTAAAAAGAAAATGTAGCCTTGTGGAGTTAACTTAAGTCCACGAGGTTAGTCAGTTGAGTTAGTCATAACTCAACGAACTTTGTCCGTTGAGTTAACTGTAATTCAATGGAGAGCTTATTGAATATATAAATTTGATTGTTAAAAATGGAACAGTTCTCAATTCTTAAGCAATTCCCTGTGAGATCGACTTGTACTTGCACACTAATACAATAGACACTATACACTTGCAGTTAAAGTACAAATTGGAATTAATATCTAACTTGTATTAAAGGTTGTTTGTTTTCTTCTAAAAATGAATAGGCATAAAAATAAATTAACTAAGGAAAAATAGAAGTTAACAAATCCAAGTTTTTCTAGTGCATTACTGGAGATTCAAAACAAGTTTTCTAGTGTCGTGCTGGCCAAACACGAACAAGTTTTATAGCGCCGTTGCTGGGGAATTGAATTGAATTAATATAAGCAACTGTTAGAGCTATTTTGTTTTAATAGCCAGAGTTGTGTGTTTTCTTCTGTAATTGAGAATATGGCATATGCTTATGTTCAAAGATTTCTAAAACCTTTAGTTAGCGTATGTGAATTCTACAATTCTGAAGGTCATGACATTTCTAACTGTTTGAAATTGAGACGTTTGCAGATGGTTAGATCTCATGAACAACAAATGAATTATCCTCAATATAATAGAGCCGAGTATGAGAATCCTACAGTTTACCCAACTGATGGTCAGTATAGAATGTGTAATATGTTGAGAGACACTGAAGTTTGGGATAGGTATGATAGACTAGAGCGTAGTATAGAGCAAAACCTGGACAAACTAGAATACTTTATGTGTCAGCAACAAGAACTCAACCAATTAAACTATAAGGAAGCATATTCAGAACCTAAAATGGATTTAATTTACGAAACTGAAAAAACCATAATGAAAATTGATCAAAAATTGAATGTAATGAGATTAGATGATCTAGAAAGAAAATTAACAGCATTAGACAAATATACAATGAAAATACAAGTTATGCAATAGGACAATGAAAATTACAATGTTATAGATCTACATAATTTGCAAAATATACAGCAAACAGAAAATACTAATGCAAGAGAATTTAAAGAATGCACTTTAAAACTAAAAACAATTGAAGATCATAATCACGAAAATGATATACAAAAACATCATGAGAGTAACGAAAATCTAGAAGATGTTTGTGTAACACTAAGATCTGGAACTGATATACACCCAAGAACTCAAAATGAAAATGATAAGAAGGTGGATAAGAGTAAAAATCAAAATGATAATGAAAATGTAATAGCTGAAAATCTAGAAATCAATGAAGAACAATCTAAATCTGCTAATGAAGCTAAAAATGATCAAACAAATCAACTTAAAGAAAAAGAATCTTTTAAATCACAATCTTTAGCACCTTATCTTGAAAGATTACAACAAACAATACCTGAAAAACAAGAAAAAATTAGAGAAATTTTTGAAAAAGTACAAGTTAACATTCCTTTATTAGAGCTATTGCAGAAAATGCCACCTTGTGCTAAATTTCTGAAGGATTGGTGTACTAAGAAAAGAGAGCGAAAAGTTCTTAGAAAGGTCTTTTTAGCTGAGCAAAGTAGTTCCCTATTTCTACCACAAATTCCTAAAAAGTTATCTAATCCTGGAATCCCTGTTATATCATGCACCATAGGAAATACCATTCTAGAAAGAACCTTAATAGACTTAGGTGCAGGTATAAATGTTATGCCAAGTGATATATTTGCATCCTTAGGATTAGAAGGCTTAACTCCTACTAGTACAGTTATTCAATTAGCTGATAGAAGTATAAGATACCCTAGATGAAAAATAGAGGATGTCTTAATTAAAATCAAAAACTTTATATATCCTATTGATATTGTAATTTTGGATTCCCAACAAATTAAGCATAGAAATAGTGATACATCTTTAATTTTGGGAAGGCCATTTTTAGCAACATCAAGGGCTGTTATAAATTGTAAAACTGGAGAAAGGAAGTTAGCATATGGTAATGAGGATACTCAATTAAATATTTTCAAACCAGAAAGGTTTGAGGAGTTAGAAATGTCCTTACATACCATAGACTTTTTAGAGGATGAAGGAGATATGTTAGATGATGTGATTCAAGAAGAATTAAATAGGCAAATCAATTCTGAAACTTTAGAAGAAAGTGAAAGCATAAATATAGAAGGAGATCTGGAAGAAATTAATTTAGAAAATGATGATGTTCAATTAGGAGCTCTTACTTCTGATGGGCAACATTTAGAATTAAAACTTTTACCTCCTGATTTAACCTATATATTTCTGGAAGAGAAACGAACATGTCCAATCATTATTGCTTCAGATTTAAAAGAGGATCAAATAGCTAAATTAAAAGATGTAGTGAAAAGTTATAAAGAAGCAATAGGATGGACTATGATTGATATAAAAGGGTTAAGTTCAACTTTATGTTGTCACCACATATATTTAGAAGAGAATGCCAAACCTGTTAGAATTCCTGAGAGGAGATTAAATCCAAACCTTAAAGAAGTAGTCAGGAAGGAAATAGTGAAATAGTTAGATAATGACATAATTTATTCGATTTCTGATAGCTCGTGGGTTAATCCAATCCATGTAGTTCCCAAGAAATCAGGATTAACAGTTATTAGGAATGAAAGTCAAGACTTGATACCTACTAGAATTCAATCAGGATGGAGAGTATCTATAGATTATAGAAAGCTGAATGCAGTGACTAGAAAAGATCATTTTCCCTTACCTTTTATAGATCAAATGCTGGAAAGATTAGCAGGGCAAGAATATTTCTGTTTCCTAGATGGGTATTCAGGTTATAATCAAATTCTAGTAGCATTAGAGGATCAAGAGAAAACAACTTTCACCTGTCCTAATGGAACTTATGCTTTTAAGAGAATGTCATTCGGATTATGCAATGCGCTAGCTACCTTTCAAAGGTGTATGTAAGGTGTTGAGCTATATTTTTAGCTCAAGCTTTACTGCAAGTGCACAGTTCTTTTGGTGTACATGGCAAATACAGGTCATTCTTCCACAAGGATTGTGTTTATGACTTAATCAACTATTACTCAACTTGTTCTTCAAGCTCTTAGGTATACTTCAGTAAATTAATGACATGTGAATGTAGAATAATCAAAATTAACACAAGCTCACAAATCATGCAATTTCAAGGCAATGTGTAGTGGAAAATGGTGATGTGAATCAATTTCTTTACTTGTAAATCTATCAACTCATTCAATTATAACATTCACACAAGTTCCACATGATTTCAAAAGTGATATCCATGCATCAATATTGAGGAAAGAAAAATAAAACAAGAAGGTTCAATAGACTATACTACTCTATTCTAATTTATACTAAATGCATGCAACTATGCTATTTGCTAATCTAGCTAAACTATACTATACTACTTGCATTAGAAATTCTTTTTTGGAGATTGATTAGGACAAAATGTGATCAATATAAGATATAACAAACTCAATTAACTACTGAAATTAAAATTAACAACTAGATATAAGTGATAGGTTCTTCATTCAAATGAACATCAACACTTGTTTTCTTCTTCTTTCAATTCACACCTTCTTCTCAAATGTGCCAAGCCACCATTGGTGAGTGTCATTCACTCATGTGAAAGCCTCACCAACAACCCCAACAATACACGTGAATAGAGGATGCAAATTAGAAGTTGAAAAGAAGAATTAAACATTCATATACATTTATTGAACTCTATCTAGCTAAGAAGACATATAATTGAGATGTTCACCACCATTTCTCATCAATTCTTCCTTCTATACAAGAAAATAATAAACTCTAAGAGTTGTCACTACCTTAGGAGCTTCTTATCTTCTTCTCTAGAGCTTTGAATTCAATGGAACTTGGCAGCAACTCCACCTCCAAGCTTGGACGTCTTCTCCTTAGCCCTTGGAATGGTGAATAGCATGAATGGATGGTCTCTCTTTGGAAGCACAAGCCTCACCTCCAAGCTTCTTCTCCTCCTTTCTCTCGTTGGAAACACCAAGTTGTTGGCCGAAATTCCTCTCCCCTTGTATTTATGTTGTTTTGTCTTCTCTCTCTTTGATGTGGCACCTTGGTTTTATCACCAAGCCAATAAGATGTCATAGATCTAGGAGGGCCAATAAGGTGTTGGCATGTCCTCTTCTTTAAAGTTTAGTCCACCAACTTTTGATTCTTTACATCTTCTTTGGTCTTTTGCATTAAGCTCCTCCCATATATATGTTACCTACAATTAATGGAAGTTGAACTCCAAGAGACGTTAGCCAACATAGGACATGCAAAATAAATCAATGTGTTTCATGTAAAATTATATCCAATGGGGGATGCACTTGTTAATTAAATTTCTATATTGCACTATATTTCAAGACTTATATTACCCATAATTAATATCATTTATCCACCATAGATATTTAATATCATGCAAAATTACTTATAAAATTCATTAAAAATGGGCAAAATTAAAGCTTGAACACCCCCCCACACTTAAGCTTTGCTAGTCCTCTAGCAAAATTTAAAGAAGAAAAGATTAAGGAATCCCTTTTAAACAAACAAACACAATAAAGAAAATTAAGGCAAATTAAATTCTCACCAAGTAATGCAACAATACTTATAGATAATCTCCACTCACAAGTTGAGTTCCTGTAATGGTGAGGAATATAGAATAGACATCTAATGCCAACCTAAGGAAAATAAGTTTTTAAGATATTATTAAGTGCAAAGTGCTTAGACCCATAATCAATAGCATCTTGGTTCATCTCACTTAATCCAAGAATACATGAAGGTTTCTTTAGGCTTCTATCCTCTAGTACATTGCCCCTTTATTTTCAATTGAGTTTTTTTTTTTTTTTATTCTATAAAAGTATTTTCTTTATTCATTCTATAGAACAACTTCTTCTTCTTCTTTTCTTTTTTTTTTCTTTTTTTTTTTGAAACCTCTCTTTTCTCACATCCTACCACTACCCTTAGGATACCTCCCATAAATGGTTTACACGTGAAGACTAAGAGGTTACTTAGCCTCTGTCCCCAGCAACCTTATGAGAACGGGTATCAAACCTTATTCCCAAATTCATATATCTACCCTTCTCATGGGACAACCTATTGGAAAGATTTCCTAAGCCACTCCTCAAGATTCATGTCATAAGAAGAGTCCTCTAGATACCACATGATTAAGAGTCTAGTGCAAGAATGTGTATATGTTATAAGTAAGAAACTATGGTTGGCATCTCAAATGCATATTCCTATCCTCACCTTAAAGATAAGCTCAGCTCTAAGTGTAAGACATCATAAGGAAAGAACATTACTGAGGAAAATTCAACATGCCACAAAAAGAAATTAAGTTCAAATGAAAACAAAGCTAAAACTAATAAAGAATTAATGATCTTAACCTTAAGAGCATACAATGGAGATTGAGTAGCATGCTAGTAAGGCTAAGATGCAATCATTCAAAATCAAAATTAAACTAACAAAGCTATTTCCTAAAAAAAATTGACATGCAAGTTCTTATCATGGATACACATAAAACATGGTGGCATGCAACATATAGAACGAATTTTCAAACTTACCACCAACCTGCTTGTGAAAGAAACTTACATTTGGAAAATTTTCAATTTCATTGCTGTAGTATGCATCCTAAAACATTTTTTTACTTTCTCCTCCCCCCTGCACTTAGTTCCTACATTGTCCTCAATGTAGAAAGGATTGTTTCAACAATAAGAATAAGTAAAAAAATGTTAGCGCATACCTGTTGTGCACTGCTCTTCAAGTGGTGTAGATAAATTGTATTTAACTCTAATTATAGTTGAACATCAATTTGTCAAACAAACACATGATATAATGATAAAGTCTTTCAACCCATTCTACACCCTTCAAGTGTTTGAAAATCATGCATATAAAATTTAGACGTGAACTTGCAATAATCAATTTTATTGTTAACTACTAACACAATAATACATATAATGAAAAATTACTAAAAATTAAGAAAAGAAAAACTACATCTACAACTAAATACATATAAAAACTAATTATAATTGGGTTCCAACAACAAAGCACTCTCTCCATGATTGTAGGTTTTTCCAGGATAATATTCTTTAAGTCTTTGACCATTCACTACAATTTTAAATCCTGTCTTACAATTTTCTATAGCTATAGCTCCATGATTATATATATGTTTAATGATGAATGGTCCTGTCCATCTAGTCTTAAATTTTCCAGGGAACAAATGTAATCTAGAGTTATATAATAAAACTTCTTGTCCCTTATGAAAGTCCTTTCTCAAAATTTTCTTATCATGGAATGCTTTTGCTCGTTCTTTTGCAATCTTTGCATTTTCATAAGCCTCTCTTCTTATTTCTTCCAGCTCATTGAGTTGATATTTTCTTGCTTTTCCTGCATCATCAACACACATGTTAAATGTTCTAATAGCCCATTCTGCTTTATGTTCTATTTCTATAGGTAAATGACATGCTTTCCCATAAACTACTCTAAATGGTGACATTCCCAACACAGTTTTATGGGCAGTCCTATAACCCCAAAGTGCATCATTAAGCTTTTATGCCCAATCCTTCTTACTTGGTTTGATTACTTTTTCGAGCATGTGCTTGATTTGTCTATTGGATACCTCAACTTGCCCACTTGTTTGAGGATGATATGGTGTTGCTAACTTGTGAGTAACCCCATACTTCCTCAAAGCCATTTGAAATACTCTATTGCAAAAGTGAGGTCCATTATCACTAATTATAGCTCTTGGAATACCAAATCTAGCAAAATTGTTAGATCTAAGAAAATCAACAACAACTTTAGCATCATTTCTCTTAGTTGGGATAGCTTCAATCCATTTAGAAACATAATCAACAGCCAATAAAATATAAGAATAACCAAAAGAAATGGGAAATGGTCCCATGAAATCAATGCCCCAAACATCAAAAATTTCAACTTCAATGATAGGATTCAAAGGCATCATATTTCGTCTGGAAATTTTTCCCATTCTTTGGCATCTATCACAATGTCTACAATGATCTTTAGAGTCTTTAATTAGAGAAGGCCAATAAAATCCACATTCAAGAATTTTCAAAGAAGTTTTTCTATGGCTAAGATGACCTCCACAAGCATGATTATGACAAAAATTTAAGACATTAGCAATTTCATCTTCAGGAAGACATCTTCTTAAAATTTGATCAGAACCCATTTTATACAAATAAGGTTCCATCCAAACATAATGTTTAGCCATGTACCTCAATCTTTTCTTATCTGGTTTAGATAAATCAATTGGTATTAACCCTGTAGCAAGATAGTTAGCAATGTCTGCAAACCAAGGTAACTTACCAACTAGAAATAAACTCTCATCAGGAAACTTTTCATTAATCACATTATTGCATGCTGGAATATTTTCTAATCTAGAGAGGTGATCAGCAACTAAATTTTCTTTTCCAACCTTATCTTTAATTTCTATGTTGAATTCTTGCAACAATAAAACCCAACGAATTAATCTTGGTTTTGCATCTTTTTTACTCATCAAATGTTTAATAGCTGCATGATCAGTATGCACAATAACTTGATTGCAAACTAAATATGGTCTAAATTTATCTAGAGCAAAAACAACAGCAAGAAATTCTTTTTCTGTGGTAGTATAATTTACTTGAGCTTCATTCAAAGTTTTACTAGCATAGCATATGACATGATGTTTCTTATCAATTATTTGCCCAAGTACCGCACCTATTGCATAATTGGAGGCATCACACATAATTTCAAAAGGATAATCCCATATTGGGGCATGAATTATAGGAGGAGATATTAATGCATGCTTAAGTTGATTAAAGGTAGCAAGACAATGTTCATCAAAAACAAACTCAGAATCTTTTGCAAGTAAATTAGTTATAGGTCTTGCTATCTTGCTAAAATCATGAATAAATCTACGATAAAAATCAGCATGTCCTAAAAAGCTTCTAACCTCCTTAACAGATTTAGGTGGCTGCAAATGAGATATAACGTCAATTTTTGCCTTATCCACCTCAATCCCTCTATTAGATATCACATGCCCAAGAACTATGCCTTCATTCACCATGAAATGGCACTTTTCCCAATTTAAAATAAAATTCTTTTCAACACATCTTTGCAAAACCATATCTAAATGATGTAAACAAATATCAAAATTTTTGCCAAAAACAGAAAAGTCATCCATGAAAATTTCTAAAAATTTTTCATTCATATCATAAAAAATTCCTACCATGCATCTTTGAAATGTTGCAGGCGCATTACATAAACCGAAAGGCATACGCCTAAAAGCATAGGTTCCGCTTAGACAAGTAAAAGTAGTCTTTTCTTGATCTTCAAAGATTATGGGTATTTGATTGTACCCAGAGTATCCATCAAGAAAACAATAAAATTCATGTCCAACTAACCTTTCTAGCATCTGATCAACAAATGGCAATGGGAAATGATCTTTACGAGTTGCAGAATTCAATTTATGATAATCAATACATACCCTCCAACTAGTTTTTATTCTAGTAGGCACTAACTCATGATCTTGATTTTCAACTACTATAAAGCCCGATTTCTTAAGTACTACATCCATAGGGCTTACCCACCTACTATCACTAATAGGGTATATAATGCCGTTGTCAAGCCATTTAACTATCTCCTTCTTTACCACCTCACTCATTTGGGGATTTAATCTATGTTGAGGTTCTCTAAAGGCATAGTTCTCATCTTCTAGGATAATTCTATGTTGAACTATAGTGGGACTAACTCCTACAATATCACTCAATTGCCAACCAAGAGCTCTCTTGTTTCTACTTAATATCTTCATTAATTTTTCTTCTTGGTTTGGGATTAAGTTTGCTCCAATTATAATAGGATATTCATTTTGCTTATATATAAATGCATATTTCAGATTTTGTGGGAGTGCTTTTAATTTATTCCTTTCCTTAACTTCTAAAATCAAGTCATTATTCATTTCATGCTCACCACTATTCTCTTGTAACGATGCCTTGTGTTCTAGATTATCTTCATCGTCTAGAAAGCAAATTTCAGCACTAAGTTCTTCCTCATTACTACTATTTTCAACTTCTTCAAATAATTCAGAAATGCTTACATTAATGTTGTCATCTACTTGATGGTTTATAGTCCTATCTCTTTGAAAAATGTTCAATGATATCACCTTATTGTTAAAGGAGATTGACATTTTACCATTTCTGCAATTAATGTGGGCATTAATAGTTGCTAAGAATGGTCTCCCTAGGATCAAAGTAGATTCATTTGGTTCACAAGTTGGTGCATTGGTTTCTAAAATGATAAAGTCGGCTGGGTATATAAAATCTTCAATTTGAATTAAGACATCTTCTACAATACCCATGGGACTCCTATATGATCTATCAGCTAGTTTAATTAGTGTTCTAGTTTTCTTAATTCCTGTGATTCCCAATTGTTCATATAAGTGTTTTGGCATCACGTTAACTCCTACACCAAGATCTAATAATGCTTTTTCAATTAAAACATTCCCTATTAAGCAAGTTATTAGAGGAACACCAGGATCATTGAATTTTTTAGCTAAACTATCAAGCAACATTGAACTACTTAACTCGGTTAAATAAACTTGCTTACTTAATTTTTTTCTTGGCTTCCTATGCTTGGTACAAAGGTTTTTAAGCACCCTCCCATATGCTGGAATTTTTCTAATTAATTCTAACATAGGCATATTAACATTGATTTTCTCAAATATGGTTCTTATAGCTTCATTTTCCTCATTTTCTTTGTTGTTGTCAAGCCGACTAGGAAATGGTGGTTTGTTGTTCATATTTTCAGATGTTTCTTCTTTCTTTTTATCCATTTCTAAGTCTATAACAGGGTTTTCTTCAATTAATTCTTCATTAGTTTCATCCATTAGACATTTTTCAAGTTCAACTCCTTCATGTTCTAGTTCTACATCCTTATGTTCATCTCTTGTCAACATATTTTCTTCCTTTTCATCTACGTTTTCTTCACTTTGTTTTTCTTCACTTTCATGTTCTAATATGTTTCTTTCTATGGTTTTTCCAAATCTTAAAATTAAATTCACGTTTTCATCTACATTAGAGTCTTTTTCATCATCTATGACAATTACACATTCTTTTTGTTGTAGGAGCTTAGTGGCAACATAATAGCTATCTCCTAACTCTATGATTCTCTCTATATTCCTCATGGACTCTTCTGTAGAACTACTACTAACATGATAGCAATCAAGAACATCATTTCTATCATCAATCTGAGATTTATGCGTATCAAAATCATAAGAAAGTTCACTAGCATCATGCAAGACATCATATTCATCACTAACATGAGTTGTTTCTTCTACTGGTTGAATTTTTATATTAAATAACTTGCTGGTACATATTCTTTCATCATGACCTTTTACATGGCAATACGAACAAGCACTTTCAGATAAAAAATCATTTATAAACTTAAAAGGATCATCATGATGAAAACTTGACATACTTGCAAGAAATTTAAGCAATAAAATTCACAACTAAGCACAAGAAAGATATGTTTATGAAAATTTATCAAACAACCAACTAAGAACTTCAAATATGGTAAAAATAAACTAAGCCAAATTGCCAATCCCCGGCAACGGCGCCAAAAACTTGTTGAGCTATATTTTTAGCTCAAGCTTTACTACAAGTGCACAGTTCTTTTGGTGTACATGGCAAATACAGGTCATTCTTCCACAAGGATTGTGTTTATGACTTAATCGACTATTACTCAACTTGTTCTTCAAGCTCTTAGGTATACTTCAGTAAATTAATGACATGTGAATGTAGAATAATCAAAATTAACACAAGCTCACAAATCATGCAATTTCAAGGCAATGTGTAGTGGAAAATGGTGATGTGAATCAATTTCTTTACTTGTAAATATATCAACTCATTCAATTATAACATGCACACAAGTTCCACGTGATTTCAGAAGTGATATCCATGCATCAATATTGAGGAAAGAAAAATAAAACAAGAAGGTTCAATAGACTATACTACTCTATTCTAATTTATACTAAATGCATGCAACTATGCTATTTGCTAATCTAGCTAAACTATACTATACTACTTGCATTAGAAATTCTTTTTTGGAGATTGATTAGGACAAAATGTGATCAATATAAGATATAACAAACTCAATTAACTATTGAAATTAAAATTAACAACTAGATATAAGTGATAGGTTCTTCATTCAAATGAACATCAACACTTGTTTTCTTCTTCTTTCAATTCACACCTTCTTCTCAAATGTGCCAAGCCACCATTGGTGAGTGTCATTCACTCATGTGAAAGCCTCACCAACAGCCCCAACAATACACGTGAATAGAGGATGCAAATTAGAAGTTGAAAAGAAGAATTAAACATTCATATACATTCATTGAACTCTATCTAGCTAAGAAGACATATAATTGAGATGTTCACCACCATTTCTCATCAATTCTTCCTTCTATACAAGAAAATAATAAACTCTAAGAGTTGTCACTACCTTAGGAGCTTCTTATCTTCTTCTCTAGAGCTTTGAATTCAATGGAACTTGGCAGCAACTCCACCTCCAAGCTTGGACGTCTTCTCCTTAGCCCTTGGAATGGTGAATAGCATGAATGGATGGTCTCTCTTTGGAAGCACAAGCCTCACCTCCAAGCTTCTTCTCCTCCTTCTTTCTCTCGTTGGAAACACCAAGTTGTTGGCCGAAATTCCTCTCCCCTTGTATTTATGTTGTTTTGTCTTCTCTCTCTTTGATGTGGCACCTTGGTTTTATCACCAAGCCAATAAGATACCACAGATCTAGGAGGGCCAATAAGGTGTTGGCATGTCCTCTTCTTTAAAGTTTAGTCCACCAACTTTTGATTCTTTACATCTTCTTTGGTCTTTTGCATTAAGCTCCTCCCATATATATGTTACCTACAATTAATGGAAGTTGAACTCCAAGAGACGTTAGCTAACATAGGACATGCAAAATAAATCAATGTGTTTCATGTAAAATTATATCCAATGGGGGATGCACTTGTTAATTAAATTTCTATATTACACTATATTTCAAGACTTATATTACCCATAATTAATATCATTTATCCACCATAGATATATAATATCATGCAAAATTACTTATAAAATTCATTAAAAATGGGCAAAATTAAAGCTTGAACACAAGGCATATTTACTGGAATGACTGAAGATTTTTTAGAAATGTTTATGGATGATTTTACTGTATATGGCAACTCATATGAAGTTTGTTTAAGCAATTCAGACCAAATATTAAAACGCTGTGTGGAAAAAAATCTGATTTTGCTGATAGAAGATAGAAAAATCTCCTAGAGTGATTCATTATGCAACCAAAACCTTAAATGATGCTCAAGTTAATTACACAACTACTAAAAATGAACTATTAGCTGTTGTGTTTGCCTTAGAAAAGTTTAGATCATATCTGATTGGAGCAAAGTAATAGTATACACGGATCATGCAGCTTTAAAACATCTAATAAAGAAAAAAGAGACTAAGCCTAGATTGATCCGATGGATATTATTATTAGAAGAATTTGATCTAGAAATTAAAGATAAAAAAGGTTGTGAGAATGTAGTAGCAGATCATTTATCAAGATTACAAATAGAAAAATCAAATATTGAAATTAAAGATAATTTTCCTGATGAACAATTAATGATCATCAACACAATGCCTTGGTATGCAGACATAGTTAATTACTTAGTTACTGGTTTAACACCTAAGGATTGGAATAGACAGGATAAGAAATTGTTTTTCTCAAGAGTAAAATATTACTATTGGGAAGGCCCATACTTATTTAAGAAATGTCCTAATCTAGTTTTAAGGAGGTGTGTTCTAGAAATTGAATATCCGAGCATATTGTCTTTCTATCATGACCAAGCTTGTGGAGGGCGTTTTGGATCAGGGAAAACTACTGCAAAAATTCTGCAATGTGGATTTTCTTGGCCACTATTCAAAGATGCTATAAATATTGCTTAAGTTGTTTAAGATGTCAACAAATAGGAAGAATATCAAAGAGGAATATGATGCCTCTTAATCCTATTGTTGAGGTTGAAATCTTTGATGTGTGGGGAATAGATTTTATAGGTCAATTTCCTATGTCTAATCAATTTAATTACATATTGTTGGGGGTGGATTATGTATCTAAATGGATAGAAGCTATTACTACAAAAACTAATGACAACAAAGTGGTAATACAATTTATAAGAACCAATATATTTGCCAAATTTGGAATACCTAAAGCTATTATCAATGATAGAGGAACTCATTTCTGTAAAAGAAGTTTTGAAGCCTTAATGAAGAAATATGGAGTAAACCACAAAATTGCAACATCATATCATCCACAAACAAGTGGACAAGTAGAAAGTGCTAACAAATAAATTAAATTAATCTTAGAAAAAGTAGTAAATCCTACTAGAATAGATTGGGCTAATAGATTGATAGATGCACTTTGGGCTTATAGAACTACTTATAAGACAAGCTTAGGTATGTTACCTTTTAGGTTAGTATATGGAAAAAGTTGTCATTTACCAGCTGAAATAGAACATAAAGCTTATTGGACATTAAAAACTCTGAATACTAATTTAAATCAAGCTTCTAAAAATAGAAAAATGCAATTAATTGAATTAGAAGAATTTAGAAATAAAGCTTATTTGAAGACTTTAATAGAAAAAGAGAAAATGAAATTCTGGCATAATAGAAAAATTATTCCAAAAAGCTTTGAAATAGGACAAGAAGTATATCTTTATATGGCTAGACTCCATAACCATCTAGGAAAATTAAGATCTAGATGGGCAGGACCTTACATAGTTCGAAATATTTAACCTTATTGAGCTATTGAAATTGAAAATCCTAAAAATTAGAATATATTTAAAATGGACAAAGACTTAGACTTATTCTGAAAACACCAAAAATCTCCTTTGGAATTATAGAAGAAGTCAGAGTAGAGAACTACTTGAGCTTTTCTTAGTAAGAAATTAGTTTTTATTTTATGATTGTAAAAAAATAAAAAAATTTTAAAAAAATTATTATTATAAAATGTAAAAATCATTGCAGTTCAACCGACCAGATCCATCGGTATGACCGGAACATAAAAAATATCTATATTAATTTTCAGAAAAAAATTTTGGTTTTATCGAAATAGAGTATCGGTTAAACCGGGAAAAAATTAGGTCTGACCGAAATATAGTATCGGTTAAACCAGTAAAAACAAAGAAACTATTACCTTAAGTATTATTATTATTATATATCTATTTGTACGGGGAGTCCGTTGAGTTACGCTTAACTCAACGAGCTTACTCCGTTGAGTCTTGAGTTAGTCAACGAGCTTATTCCGTTGAGTAAACTGTAACTCAATGGAGTATTGTAGCTAAGATCGCGGATGAGAGAGCAATAGTTGGTTCGGGAAATTACCCAATTACCCACCTAAACTTAGGGCTTATTTAAACTAAAACCTATGGTTTTGGGGGCATTATCCGATAAATCATTTAGAATTTAGAATAGTAGAGATCAGAGCGATTCGTGCTGCTGTGTAACTCCACGATGAAGAAGATGACACCTGAGTTCTAGGAGGATGTTGTTGACACATCAGAATTTCTGAAAGAGTCAGAGGAATGGCACACGCAGTAGAAGATCAGGAATACAACAAGAGAAAAAGAGCTACAGAAGGTAGAATCAGAACTTTTCAACTTCAAAAGAGATTTAGTAGATTTGGGTATACAAATACCTCAAATAATGGAAACAAGAATAAAGGTTGCTACGGAAATTGTTGTAAGCAAGGAAAGAAAAATAAGGCCAAACAACGAAGTTACCCTAGAATTCATCCAACGTAAGTCCTAGCTCTGGTTCAAAAGACAAATCTGTAGACGAGCTAAATGGGCGATCCGGGAGCAAGAAAGGAAAGAAAATGAAGAAGAGGCAACTGAAGGACAAGACGAGTCGACTGCTAAAAGACCTGTTCTTGAGGAACAGTAGTCAGGACCTCCAGTTCAGCTAACAGAGCCATTGCCATGAGTAGCATTTGTTTGGCCGAGAACTGATGAAGAAGAGAAAGAGTTTACTAGCTTGGTTAAAACAACAAGAGACCAAGGTGATGAAGAAAGTATAGCTATAGCTAAGGCACATATTTTATATGATGGCATTAAAAGAAGAAGGGCAGAAGAAAAGTTGAGGGCCTAGTACAAAATTAAAGTGGAACAGCATCAAGAAGCTACTACCAAAACTGCTGTCAGATTTGCTGCAAAAGAAGCTGAAGCTGGTCCTTCAAGACCAGCAATTATTGGAAAAATTAAACAGGAAGAGCCAGTACCTGTGGCTCAAAGGTGTGTAGAGCCTTTATTTTTAAATTTAATCTCAGATGAAGAAGAGGAAGAATAGGCACAATTAATAACATGAAGGAAAGGAAAAGAGATAGTGCTTGAGTATCAAAAAGAGATTAAATCTGAAGCACTAATAGCAATAAGGCCTGTGGAGCCAATTTTTATAAACTTGCTATCTGATTCTGAGGAGGAGCAGGAGTAGCAACAGCAAGAGCAAAGAGAAGAAGAAAAGTAGGCTGAAACTAATCTACAGCCTGTACAAGAAGAAGAAACAGAAATTAGGGTAGAAACTAAATTGCCCGTGACTCCATCCCAATCTACCACAGAATTAGAAAGAACAGTTACAAAGCAGATTGGTAGTCAGGAGGAAGAAGAAAGAACAGAAAATGAAGAAGAAGCTGAATGAAGCCATTTGGACAAAAATGACTTTGCAGATTCCACTGAAGAGCAAGAAACTCTTCAGCAATTTATGAAAAGAATTCAAGACAGAGTGGAGAGTTCTACCGGCTCACCATCACAAACAAAAGCAGAAGCAAAAATTCCGGAATCTATAGAACATGTTCAAATGCAGCCTATGGTAGAGGAAGATCAAGAGCAAACCCCTCTGGAATAACAAAGTCATATTCCTGACCCGACTGAAACAACAGTTCTGAATGAAGTACATTTTTGGAGTCAGGAAGCTTATAATAAATATCAAGACATTAGGGGTTATGATATTATATATAGTAGACCAGTAAATTGGGATGGAATGCAAGAAGTCAAAGATTTATTTAAGTTCCAAGGTCTACTGAATTTTATTTCTCTAGAAAGAGGGCATGCAGTATATGAGAATCTAGTGCCCTATTTTTATGCAAACTTAAGAGAAGGAGAAGGAGGATTAATTTCCAACGTGGAGGAAGCTGATGTACAGATAACACTAGAGCTTCTCCACAACATTTTTGGATTGAAGAATGAAGGACAGGGAATATTAGAAAGCACAACTACCGTTGAATGGACAGAATAGGAAATTAAGGACAATTTGGCTATCAATCTTGGTGTGCCTTTATTAAATAGACTGAAGCATTGAAATGGTAAAGTACACATGGTAGCCAACATTTTAATTAAGAATGTCTATCAACGACAAAGCCATGACATAAAATTGAGTCAATTTGTCAAATGGGCCATGTTTGCAGTTGTAAATAGAATTCAAATAAATTGGTCTATAGTTTTTATCTCCAAGCTGAGAACAGTAAAGAAGATATTGTTTTATAGAGATATGATTCCACTGCTAATGGTAGATTGTATTGATTTCACGAAATGGGCATCAAAAAGGATCAGATCAAGAACCATTTCAGTGAAAGAATACAAAAATTTTGTAGCTATAGAAATAGCAGAACCTTCTAGAGGAATTACAGGAGCTGTAGAGAGAATTAATCAATTAGAACTTCAATTAGAAAAACTCCAAAAGGAAGTAGATGAACTTAGGAATAGAGGCTAAATTGTATTGTTCGTCTACTTGTATAGAATTATATGAAAATTGTATGATGTACTTGTAATGTAAATTGATTCATATTAATGAATATAAATTTTCAGATATACTTTTCATATGTGTTTTGAATGTGAAATGAATAGAATTTATTGAATGTTATATAATTTGTGGAATATTATGAATGAATGTTAATAGATTTACAATTTGCTGAATGACAAGATAGATGCTTGAAAATTTCTACATGTTGCAAGATAAAATGTAAATTCTACATAACATAAAATGACCTGCAAGTTAAATATTTGTATAATGTTCAGATTTAAATGAATTTTGATTAGAATGATGCATTAATGACATAGATTTAACTTTATTTCAGTTAGCAGAATGCAGAAATTTTTTTTATAAACAAAGAGGTACTTACAAGGAGTAAACTTAAAAGTTGCTAAGTGTTAACTCAATGAAGTAAGTTCGTTGAGTTAAACTTAACTCCACGAGGTCAGTAATATAATATAAGGTCACTCCGTTGAGTTATCTGTAACTCAACGAAGTTAGTCCATGGAGTTAGCAACAGTAACCAACATTGTTCCGTTGAGTTATCTGTAACTCAACGAGGTTAGTTCGTGGATTAAGCAGAACGGTTATTCTTTTAACCACGAACGAAACTTCGTCGGTTTAGCGGTTACCAAATTTGAAATTAATAGTAGTACACATACCCATAAAAATGGGAACCACGATGCACGTTGCAAGACACGTTCTTGCAACGAGATTTATTCACTTTATGGATGTGCATTATATATAGAACAGAATGTTATTTACAAGTTACCAGCACTTTTAAAAGTAAGAAGGAAAGCGTTGGAGGAATTGGAAGGCGAAGCAGCTGATTCGACTTCATCTGTCAACAAATATTTACTGAATGAAAAGCTTCAAACTGGTATGTAATTAATCTTCTGCTATTTATTTATGAGCACATGGACTTGTTCTCTGAGCACTAAACGATTAGTAAGAACACCTATCCAAGAATATTCAATGCAGAGGCACACTGAAACATTTTCTGAATTGGACTTTAACGAAATTCTTTGGGGTGTAGCTGACCTTTCTTTAAAAGAGAACATAGAGATGGCTGCTCCAGTAGAAAAACCATTAGGAGAAATTCTGTATCCTGAATTAGTTGATGAACCTTCATGTATTCGATTGCCAAACTTTGAGGGAGATAGGTTTGAACTGAAATCTAATTATATTAGTCAATTGCCACATTTTCATGGATTAAAAAGAGAGGATGCCTATTATTTCCTTAGAGAATTTAATGAAGCTTGTCAAATGATGAAAATGCCGAACATGAGTATAAATGCTATTAAACTTAGATATATCCCTTTTGCTTTAAAAGACACAGCTAAGAGATGGTTATATACTCTGTCGCTTGATTCAATTTCTACATGGACTGAATTTTACTCTGTTTTTCTGGAAAAATATTATCCAACACATAAAACGATTAAAAAGAAAAAGGAAATATTAATGTGTAGCCAAAAACATGGTGAATCATTTTGGAAATATGTTGAAAGATTTAAAGATTTACTGACTCAATGTCCACATCATGCAATGAGTAAAGCACAATTAATAGGTATAATTTATGAAGGCATAGATGTTTCAACGAAATCTTTATTAGAATCTACTTGTCAAAATGGATTTTTGAAACTATGTAGTGAAGAAGCATAGGCATATTTAGAAAACTTTGCAAAAAGAACTGCACAGTGGGAAAACTCGGCTAAAGTTATTGCAGATAAAAGAATATTGCCAAGAGGAATGCATGAAATAGATTCAAGTACTATGCTTGAAGTGAAATTAACTGAATTAACAAAGAAAATAGAAGAGTTATCATTAAATCAAAAGCTAGCAGAAAAGAATACAAACATTAATGATTTAGATATTATTTATGCTAGAAACCAGAAAAATAACTTTGGAAATTCTTATAATCCTAATTGGAGAAATCACCCGAATTTATCTTGGAGAAACAACAATTTGCAAGGAGGAGAAAATGTAAATGAGAAGAATATAAGTTATGAAGCATTACTGGAACAAGGATCTAGAATAGAGAAATTAGAAAAGATAATCCAATAATTAAACAATCGTCTAGATTTTGTATTTGGAAATACTGCAATTCAAAATCAGAATAGAAATATACCACTTAGATAGAAGGAATCAATGGAAGTTAGACCTACTAGACGATTGCCAATACAAGCAGTACCTAACCCTGTCAATAGAACTGTTAATGAAATTGATACCTCTTTTGGGAGGGTAGCTGAATGAAGTAGCATATCTGAAGCAACTATCTATATATATATGTTTTTTTTATAGTTAATAGTATCGTAGAATTAGTCCTTAACTCAACGAACTTACTTTGTTGAGTTATGCCTTAATTCCACGAGGGTGTGCAGTAGTTATGTTAATTTTTATCTCTGCTAAATTTTTGTGTGTTTTATATAGAATCAACAAATGGAATTGATGCAATTACCGTTGGATGCACTAAGAGAAGTACTGAGTAACTTGTCAGCTAAAGATCTGTGTAGGTTGTGTTATGTATCAAAGGAAATTAAAGACTATATTGTAGAAAAATATTTTCAGGGACTACAAGCTGCAAAAATGACTAAGATTAGAGATGGATTCATATGAAGGTCATTTAATCGTAGTTCAATTAACCATGGATATCTGACTATGAAAGAAACTACTGGAATTCCACCCAATACATTAGAAGGAATAGAACATATTATGAGGATAGATGAAGGATTAATCATATACAGGACGAGACCAAGGTATGCAAGTCTATTACCTAATATTTTGATAAGAAATCCTATAACAAGAGAAGACTAGTATACAGGAAGACCTAATAGATATGAAGTACCAACTGTAAATTGTGGGTCGGCTTTAATATTTTTTGATAAAAATTTGACCATTCCTGAAAAATTATATTATTGGAGACCTACAGGAAATTGGGGTGAAGATTTATGCTTAAGTGTGTATAATTTTCTGAATAGATCTTGGAATGAAAATATTATGATACATCTAAGACAGAAATCATTAATTAACAACATGCATGTCATACTTGATGGATATATATATCTAGTCACAGATAGATCAATAGCATTTGGATCTGATTTATACATAGTGAGCATAGACAGTTATGATGATTTTATAGAAATATTACCTATACCGAGTGATATAGTTAAACCACCATCTATAGAATTTGATAAAATTCAAATAGGAATGTGGTATAATGAATATGATGATCCTACTTTATGTTTGATAAGATGGTGGGATGAATTGATGAAATTTCAAATATGGATTATGAAAGACATAAATGAATGGAAGTGGGAAGAGGAATATATTGAAATAGATGTAGAAATAGAAACTGCTACATTACCTTGGAACTGAAAAGGATCCCTTTCTTCATTTCATATCATTAATGGTAATACACTTGTATTTGGAATTTATAATATATTACATGTTTACAAATTAAGAAGGAACAAGAACTACATTAAAACAGAATTATTAGCAAGAAGAATTATGCCTAAAAAGTTTGTTTGGACTGACACGTTTATTCCATTTGTTTCTACTTTTCAATCATGTTCTTAAACTGTGATTTTGTGTGTTTAATGTTGTGTGTTTTCTGCATTTACTTTTAAAAAAATGTAGTTTTCATTTTTATTTTATAAAGAAAAAAAAATATATATATATCAATCCAATTTGTTGGTATCTATTCTGGGAAACCAACTGACTTGCTTGTGAGCCACCAAAGGCATAGGATCCTGGGTTCCACACAAGACAATGATTTATCAATATCTGTTAAATGTTATTTTGTTATATATTTTGCTTTTATCTGTGAATGAAAAATTTTTCAGAATCAAAAATCGGAATATGAAGAAGGAGATATAAACGAAACAAGGTATGTAACTGATTACTTATCCTGAATTTAAATTTAAACTCATTTGTTGAGTTAGGTGCTAAATCAACGAAATTGTATTCATGCCTGCTACAATTACTGTATTTATTGTCAAATTTTTTACATTGAAGACAATGCAAAATGTAGGTATGGGGGGGAGATAATTAAAGTAACAGCCATGTAAGTTTGTTAATTAAAGGAATTAAAATGGTACTGCAAAGTTTTGTGGAAATTGAAAATTTTTATGAACTTGCTGTAACTATTCGATAATTGAGACTGTAAAATTTTTATAAACTGTAACTACTTGAATGTTATATTTAGAAGGCTATATAAGTTGCTATAGAATTTACTATTTATGCAAATCTAGATATAGTATCTTATGTTTTTTCTGAATTTCATGAGTTTAACAGTTTCACAATTTTAAAATGAAATTAGAATGCTTAATGAAAAAAAATTATCTGAATTCCTGAAGGAGCTGAAATGTGAATTCTAGATTAAATGAAACACATATGATTAAAGATACATTTAATTTAACTGATTAAACTTATAGAATGATTTATGTGTAGATCTTATTAAACTACATAAAAGGTATGAGCTTATTGTTATGGATTCATATTTACAGTAAATGATAGAAGCAGGATTATATGAGATTGGTGTTTTATTGCATCTGCATTAATGAAATACATACATATACAGTATGTGATTAATGTTTTTTGTTTTGAAAAAAAAAAAGAAATTTTGAGAGTTTATTGACTTGTTTAATCACGAGCCTTTTGTACTTGAGTAGATAGGTATGTAAGGATAGTTGACTTGAAAAAGGACTCTTGAAATCTGGCAACCTAAGATCCTGATCAGATCTAGGATTGTTGACTGAAAGCTCATTACATGGGTACATTAGAAAGCTCTTGTATGATTCAAGCTTGTCAAATTAACTTTTAAAGTAAAAAAAAAAAAAATTTAAATTAAATACATATACTGTTCTAAAAAGATAGAAGTGTTTTGTGAAATATAGATATCTTGTGAATCAAGTATATTTTTTGTTATCTAGAATTGCTGAAATATAAATCTAAGAATTGACTTTTGAAGTTGTTTAATGGAGATACAATTCTTTATTCTACTTGTCTTAATCATATTTAATTGGATTGTACTTTGATTCGTATGTTGTTGAAATTTCTTCTAGAAATCTTATTGGAAAATTCAGGATGACAAATGATGAAAAAAAGAACAAACGATAATATAATTAATACCTATGTGATGATGATATACTTTGTATGTAATTTGCATATATTTTAAGTATATTTGTAGGTTGATTGTTGAAACATACAGAATATCTATATGATAATACTAGTTCTTATGCTGAACAGAAGAAAAAAAGGGGGAAGAATTAATTCTAGCACTTTTAGAAAGACCAATTAATTAGATCTTAGTTTGCTAAGGGACTAGCAAAATTTAGGTATGGGGGAAGTGTTTAGAATGAAAAAGTGCATATTATTAACGGTTAAATGATGGTTAATTGCATAATATTTAACTTATCATATGAGAATTAAGCCATTATATCATAATTGCACTGTTATATGCTTTAATTAAAGAATCTACTTAATTTCGATGAATTAATGTTAATTTAGTACATTTCTGAATTGTCGGTAAGTTGCAGGCTATGAAATCCTTAAGTATCCGAATTTTCTGATATTTCGGATAGTTAGGTTTAACATACCGAACATGTATCGGAGAGTTATGTTTAAATTGCCGAACAGTTATGTTTAATAGAATAGTTTATTACTTCCTGAAGTACATGTGTCGAAACCATAATGCATGTCTTAAGTGAACTTTCGGTGAGTTATCTATAACTATCCGAAATTGCAGTTGGGCAACGGATAGTTATATGTGTTACTCTCCAAAATCTCCTTTTATTTATAAAATAGCTATGGACACATGTCATGTTATGGGAAAGTGACTTAAGTGAATTTTCGGTGATTTAGCTGTAACTATCCGAAATGCAGCTAAGCATCGGATAGTTAGACTTGTAACTCTCTGAAATGTTTCTTTTATTATTAAACTACTGATGACACATGTCGAGATCTGGTAGATTTACTTAAGTTATATATCGGTGAGTTATCTGTAAGTATCCGAAATGCATCTGGGCATTGGATAGTTAGGTTTGTAAGTATCCGAAAATGCACTTGAGCATCGGATAGTTAAATTTATGCATGTGTTTTATAGTTAAATCAACGAGGTAAGTCCGTTGAGTTATCTATAACACCACAGACTATTTATTTTCTAATATGCCACTATAGTGGTTGCAGAAAAAGGACAGTTGGAAGGAAAAACCACGATCGCACGTATCACGTAGGAATTCACTCGTCGAAGGGAGAAGAAAGCATCGTCGTTGATATGAATGAAGGAAATCCAACCGACCATTCAAACAGAAGCAGTTACCATTGAAGAAATATAAAAGAAAAGAAGTAAATGGTGTGTGATCGATGGGTATGGCCAATGTGTATAGAGGAGGAGCACCAAGCTTTCTACAGAAAGTGTCGGCAATTCTTTGAAGTACCACACCAACCATTATCACCACCACATTATCACCACCACCATAATCACCAACCAACGGAGGTCTGTGAGGATACTTTTGTAGGATCGTATGGCTACACAAGAGGGGGGTGAAATGTGTATTTTTAATATTTTCTGAAATATAATTGAAACTTTAAAACACAAAAACAAGTCGAGACATTATTTTCATAAAATCATTTTTATTCAAGGTTTCAATTACAATATACAATTCAATTCTCCTCAGAAATTGTAGATGCAATTATATCTCGATACCATGTATCATTTAAACAATTTCATAACTACAAACAGAGAAAACTAATTTGCAGAATTTAAAACATTTCTCCCTGTTTGAGATCTTTCTTCTTCTTCTTTTTCTTCTTCAGCAATTCTTTAGTGAAGAATATCTTGTCTTTCTCTCCTTCACCGAATTTGCTTTCTTCTGATACTTTAAATCTTCAGTGACATAAATAATACCTTTTCTGCTTCACTGAACTTTCTTCCACTTAAGAGATTTTCCCCGAGAAGGTGTTTTTGATCCCTGAAAAAGATTTTTCTTTTGGTGTGCAGGTATAGTTTGATCCTTGAAAAGATTTTTCTTTTTGTGTGCAAGGATAGTTTGATCACCGAGAATTCTATGCCTTTTATACTATATCTTCATTTCAAGCATATCCTTCACGTTTAATCACTACCAGTTTTCCACTTCTCCATGTCTTTTCTTTTTCCTTCATCGAAACACACACGTTCTGACCCACGTTTATATTTTGAATTTTCTTTAATCATCAGTCCTCAATCTTTGAAAAATTTCCTGTAAAATAAACTTTCTCGTCCAAAATCTTTCATCAAGCGTAATAAGAAGTCGTTACTTTAATGTTAACTAAACAAGTAACACAAGTACATAAATATAACTTAACGAGTTCCTCATGTGCCATTTCACGTGACAAGTACTGTAGCTGACTCAACGAACTAAATCCGTGGTGTTACGCTAACTCAACGAACCAGCTTAACCTTTCTTTCGAACGGTTAAACGATAACTCACCGAAAAATAGTTTAAGTTTCGGATAGTTACAGTTGTAAGTCACCGAAAAACTCTTTATACCATAAAACTAGTGAGACACATGTCAAGACCTGAAAACATGACTTAAGTTATCTTTCGGATAATTACGACTGTAAGTCTCCGAAAAAAACTTTAACTCACCGATTCAGTAATAAACAAATGTTTTTATAATAAGAATTTTACCACATGCAAAAATAACAACTTAAGTTTATAACGCTAACCTAACGTGTTACCTTAGTGTTCAATATAGTAACTCAACGCGTTTAGTTATGTTAACTTAATGAGTTAAACATGTGCACCTCACGTGATACAATACAACATTTGTAACTTATAATTTCACCACGTGTATAACACTAACTTAACGAGTTCGTCTCTTCTTTTACTCACTAATTTAATGAGTTATCACGTGACCTATTTTAACCTTTAAGCCTCTAACTTAACGAGTTCTCACGTGACCTCTATACAAATAAAACTCTAACTTAACGAGTTGTCTAATCGTGCATTGTTCATGATATAGAAGATATTACTTTAAAACATATCATGCTTTTCAATAAAAACACACGTTAACTTAACGTTTAGTTAAATGAGAAATTAATGCAACGAAACTACTAGTTATTAACTTCAAATCCAATACAGACAAGTATTTATGCTAGTAAGCTTTTTTTATATTAATTGATGATTTTAATTTCTTTTCACAATCTTTATATTCTTCCTATTTATTGACATTTTAAACAACTTAAGCAATATTTATGAGCATCTTTGAATAGTGTTGGCCAATAAAATCCACATTATAGAATTTTAGTAGTAGTTTTCCCTGAACCAAAATGCCCTCCACTTGCTTGGTCATGGCAGAGAGACAATATGCTTTGATATTCAATTTCTGGAACACACCTCCTTAAAACCATATTAGGACATTTCTTAAATAAGTATGGGTATTCCCAATAGTAATATTTTACTCTTGAAAAGAACAATTTCTTATCCTGTCTATTCCAATCCTTAGGTGTTAAACTAGTAACTAAGTAATTAATTATGTCTGCATACCAAGGCATTGTGTTAATGATCATTAATTGTTCATTAGGAAAATTATCTTTAATTTCAATATTTGATTTTTCTATTTGTAATCTTGACAAATGATCTACTACTACATTCTCACAACCTTTTTTATCTTTAATTTCTAGATCAAATTCTTGTAATAATAATATCCACTGGATCAATCTAGGTTTGGTCTCTTTCTTTGCTATTAGGTGTTTTAAAGCTGAATGATCCATGTATACTATCACTTTAGCTCCAATCAGATATGATCTAAACTTTTCTAAGGCAAACACAACAGCTAACAGCTCTTTTTCAATAGTTGTGTAATTAACTTGAGCATCATTTAAGGTTTTGCTTGCATAATAAATCACTCTAGGAGATTTTTCTATCTTTTGTCCCAGCACTACTCCTACACCAAAATCAGATGCATCACACATTAATTCAAATGGATGGCTCCAATCATGTGCTTGAATTATAGGAGTTGAAATTAAGCTCATTTTAAGCTTGAAAAATGCTTCTTTGCAATTTTTATCAAAGTTGAATGGGACATCTTTTAATAGATTAGTTAAAGGTCTAGCTATTTTGCTAAAATCTTTAATAAATCTTCTATAAAAACCAGCATGTCCTAGAAATGATCTAATATCTTTAACTGATTTAGGTTTTGGTAGATTAGAAATTACTTCTATTTTAGCTCTAACTACTTCCAACCCTTTCTTTGAAACAGCATGTCTCAAGACTATTCCTTGTTTAACCATGAAGTGACATTTTTCCCAATTTAAAACCAGACCTTTCTCCACATAGCTGTAAAGTTAAGATTTGTGCATTTTATTATATGCTAAAGCATGCATTTTATGGATTTCAATTGCATATCACATGATATTTATATAAGATTACATGAAAACTATATTTTTAGGCTATGCATGTTTTTAGGTAACTCAACGAGTTATGCTTAAATTTTTGGGTCCCTCAATTGAATAAACTTTATTCAATATTCATTTAAAATCCAAACTCAACTAATAGACTCGTTAAGTTATTCTACTGAAACCCTATTTAAACACTTGTTACACGAGAACTTAGGTTATCTCGTAACATCTTTCTGAAAATCTTTCCTGCTTGTTCCTATAACTACCTGCGATGATGTATTCAAAGTTCTACAAAGGGCATGGTAGAGGAAAAGGAAGAGGTAGAGGAAATGCAAAATACAAACAAATAGATGAAGATGAAGTTCCACAATCATAGTTTAAGAAGATTTTTCAAGTTGACAAAAAGTTAGCTCAAATATATAGTGACTATTTCTTTTCTGAAGAAATACTTGATGAAGTTCAACTAGAACTTAAAAATAATGCTAAGAGTATACAATACATGGGTATTAGAAGTAAATTTGACCAAGAATATTGTATGAAATATGTTGAGATAGCATTTTTGGAACAATATGCTCAATACTTGAAAAAAGGAGTAGGTTCATTGAGTAGAATTCCTCAAACACCTATAAATGAAACTCGACTTACATCATTTGAGGAAGTTCATGAATCTACAATACCTACACCTTTATTTTCAAAGGAAAAACAGACAAATATTGCTGTAGATCAAGAAAAAGTTGAATGTCTTTGTAAAACTATAGCTATTGAGAGTGCTTTCGAAGAAGTGAAACAGAAAACTTTTTTGGAACAAATTTAGAAGAAAACAGTAATAATAGCAGAAGAGGAACTGACTTGCTACAAGAGAAAAAGAGTTAGAAAAATGAAACAAAAAGAGATTGTTTTTAAAGAAACAAATTTAGTTGGAAAATTAGATGAGGATTTAATTCCAAAAGACAATGTATGTCTAGACATTGTGCCTTACATTGCATCTAACAAGGTCATTAGTTTAGAACATACTAAAACTGATGATGATAATGAAACATTATTATCATTTTCTAGAAAACTTGAAAAGAGATCAAAGCAACAAATTAATTTAAGTTTTTCTATAGTATCAAGCCCTGATGATAAGGAAATTGAATAATCAGAGCATCAAGCAGACGACATTGAACAAGTTACTGTAGAAGTGCTTGAAAATATTCAAGTAGTAACTAGTTCAGAGGTTGGATTGTTTGGAGTAGTAGTTATTGAAAAATATAAGACTCTAGAAGAACTTAATATTGATCAGCCTTTTTCAGAATCTATAGAACTAGAGTTTGAGAATTAACAACATGTAGAAATGGAAATATCTGTTGAGGAAACTAAAGAATTACAAACAGATACACCAACTATTGAATTTATGGAAAATTTGCACTCTGAACATTCTATAGAAACTGAATTAATAGATGTTGCGGATGTTAAGAATGTTCCTTACATTATTGAAGTTGGAGAATCAAGCTTACCTGAGCAACTTCAAGAAAATATTTTGACAAAGGAAAACAATGACATTCATTTTGAAAAAGAGATTCCTAAAGAAGAATTAAATTCTAAATCAAGGCTTTAGGTATCACCTTCTGAGTATAGAATACTAAACATTCAAGGTAATTCAATTTATTTTAGATCTGAGGAAGCATTGCAGAAATACAATAGTTTGATTTCATGTCAAATTCTGCATGCTAGACCAATAAAATTTAGAAGTTTACTGGAAATAAAGGATCTATTTGAGTTTCAAGGCTTAATGCAATTCTTACTAGTTGAAACAATATGGAAGTAATACAAAGAGCTTATTCCAACTTTTTACAGCAATCTGGTACAAAATGAAAATCTATTGACAACTCAAATAACTCAACAAGAGTTTACTTTATCTTTTGAATTAATTTTTGAAGTTTTGGGATTACAGAATGAAGGTGTTGTTGTTACCAACAGATTTGACATAGTTAGACAACTGGAATGGGACATTTAGTCTTTATCATAGATTCGGGATGTATATACAGAAATGAGATTAATGGAAAATCTGAATGCAAAAGCTAGGTTTATTACAAATATTCTACATGCAAATTTATTTCAAAGAGTCGAACATAATCTAGAAGTAAGCAGAAGTTGTTTATATGCAACTTATGACATACTGAACAAAATACAAATAAATTGGTTTGATGTTTTCATATATCAACTATAGCATATGAATTCAAAGTTATTTTTTAGTGATGTTGTATGTCGAATTATTGCAAGCCAACTAGATTTATCTAACTGGCCCTCTAAAAGTAAAGGCATGAGAGCATTCAGTATAAAAGATTTGCAAAAGCATCAACAAATGCAACAATAGCAACAATAACAACTTAACCTTCCACATCAACAACAATAGCAAACCTATTTAGATCAAGTATAACAACAACCCAAGCTACCTCCTAACTTAGATGTAGTACTAAATGACATCAGAAATGATATTAGGCATCTAGGAGATAAAATTTATAATGCTATAAGTGATATTATTAAGAGGAATAGATAAATGTATTATCATTTGTATGTTTACTTGATTTCTGAATATAAAATGTAATGTTTGTATTTATTGATTAAATATTTGAACAATACATTTTACTGTAAATGTGTTTTAATTCTTATTAAAGTTTAGTTGTACATAATTATCTCTCGAATTTTAAACTATGTAAACATCTTTTTGATTAATGACAAAAAGGGCGAGATGATTATGTGATTGTTGAAATTTTTCTGAAAGTTTTACTTGTGAGAGATGATTTTTACACAAACAATAGATATAAGATTAAGTAAACTTAAGTCAACAAACTTGTTTGTTGAATTAAAACTTAACCCAACGGAGGTGCTTTGTTGAGTTAAATATATTTCATAATTGATTTAATATGGATTTGTCATCATCAAAAAGGGAGAGATTGTTGAGTATTTTGTTTTGATGATGTATGCTAAACGAATATAATCATATTTACTCAATTACTATTGTTTGTGAAAGTAAATTAAGAACATCCATTAATACAGAAAAAGTTTACTAAGATGAATACATGTCTGTATTGAATCTGAAATTATGCTAAGTTAAATAACCAGTCGTTAAGTTAAACTAACTTTTCATTTAACTAAACGTTAAGTTAACGTGCGCTTTTATTGTAAAACATGATATGTTTTAAAGTTACATTTTTTATATCATGTATAGTGCACGTTAAGACAACTTGTTGAGTTAATGCGTTATTTGTAAAATGGTCACCTAAGAACTCATTGAGTTATAGGCTTAAAGGTTAAAATAGGTCACATGAGAACTCGTTGAGTTAGTGAACAAAAGGTTAAAATGAAGAGACAAACTCGTTAAGTTAGTATTATGTGTTAGGACCTGATGGCTTACTAGAAGGGGGTGAATGGTAATATTTTGTTTTCTTAAGTGCAATTTCAGGAGATTAACAATGAATGACTGTTAGGAATTTTGTTTTGATGATAAATGCTTTATTAAAGTTTTTAAATAAGTCTAAATAATATTTTCTAAGTATAATAGTCATGTAATTAAATGTTGACAAGTTATCAGAAAGTTTCATTTAAAATTTCAGATAGTTAACTTTTGGATAGTTAGATTTTCGAATAGTTAAAATTTTCAGATAGTTAGAATTTTAGACAGTTAAATTTTAAAATAGTTAACGTTTCGATTTAGTCAAAAAGTTATGTTAAAAACTCGTATAGTTAAGTTATCTACACGTGTGTTTTTAATGTTTTAAGTTATCACATGTTTTCCATGTACGTTCGTTAATGAAAATCGAAGAGTTAGATAACTGTTTGAGTTTTTATACGCATGGATAGATAACTGTTCAAGTTTTATAAAATGACTAATGAACAGATAAGTTTTCCTTGTTCAGTCACATGTTTTACAAGTGCAAAAACTCAAAGAGTTACAGATAAGTATTCAAGTTTTTACAAGACTTAAAGGATAAGTGTTCGACTAAAATGAAGACTTAGAAGATATTCTATAAAACTCCAGGAAGATAAAGTTTCGATGAATCTACGAGTGGAGATCGTGGAAATTCAAAATGATAGTGGAGAAAGTGGAAATTTCAAAATAATAGTGAACATAGTGGAAATTCAAAAAGATAGTGGAAATCGTGGATAATTTGAATTTGAAATTAGTACATGGATTATGGATTAAGTGGATGAACATGCTGAACGTGAAGTCATAGTTTGACTACTAATAGAGAGTGCGAGCTACATTACAAAGTGGATCCCAATATCAAGTCTAAATATTCATATCTAGAAAAATTCTCCAACATCAGAAGAAGTTCGAAATTTCAAGCAATTTCAGAAAAGGAGCTGCAAACGCAAGAAGTTTGGAAATTCAACAACTAGAGAAGAAGAGATACAGAAGCTGAGCAAAAAGAAGGAAAGGAACTATGTGCATAAAGATTAGGTTTTATACAATTTGAAATTAGTTTTGAATAAGGACTTTATTTTCTATTTGAATTGTATATTAGACATTACTGTATCAAAATTGTTAAGAAGGGAATTGAGCTGAAAGATATTGTAAATTCTTTCTTTAAAGTTTATAAAGAATAGAATTTTATTTATGAGTGTTTTGTGCTCTTGTTTTATCTGTTGGTAATTTTAATTACTAAAGGCATAATTCACCCCCCTCTTATGATACAACGATCCTACAACTAGTATCAGAGCATAATTAAGAGCTTTCATTTCTCTATTTAGGAATCAATTTTTCCTGTCATTTACTTAGGATTATCTATTTAAAATGGATAATACTGAAATCTTAGTTATGACTAAAGGACAGACCACAAATCGTCTTCCTATGTTCGAAGGTAGCAATTATGGCTATTAGAAATATAAGATGAAAGTATTCTTTCAGTCAATTGATTTCAAATTATGGCATATAATTAGCAATCCTATAGTGTTAGTTACGACTCCATATGATACTTGGACTTTTAATGAAAAGGAGCGAATGACACTGAATGTTAAAGATTTAAACATCTTGTTTTGTGCTTTATCTCATGATCAATTTAACAAAGTTTCTACATATCAAACTGCATATAAGATATGGCATGCATTAGAAGTTGCCAACGAAGGTACTAACCAGGTCATGGAATCTAAGATTAATATGTTAGTACATAAATATGAGCTTTTTAAAATGCATGAAAATGAATGTATTTCTGATATGTTTTCCCATTTTCTTAAGATTGTAAATTCATTAAAATCTTTAGGCAAGAAATTCGAGGAAAAAGACTTGGTAAGAAAGATCCTTAGATCTTTAACTAAAATTTGGGCTCAAAAGACATCTATTGAAGAGTCCAAAGATTTAAATGCATATACTCTCGATGATCTCATAGGCAATCTAACAGCTTATGAAGTACAACATTTAGATCCAAAAGGGAAGAATCCTAGACGGAATTTGACTTTTGAGGCTAATAAAGTCTTAGAAGTCACTAGTGATTCTGACGATGATTTACTGTTATTGACTAGAAAATTTAGAAATTTGTTGAAGAAATGTAGGAACTTCAAGTCAGCAAAGACATCTGGAGATATGGAAAAGAAGTCATTTATGAAAGACAAAATCATATGCTACAAGTGCAACAAGCTAGGTCACTTTCAAACTGATTGTCCTCTCAACAAAGAAAAGAAGAATTCGAGGAGGAATTTCAGGAATAAGAAATTCAGAAAGAGAATGGCTCTTAAAGTGACATGGGATGACTCTTCAACTTCACAAAGTAAAGAAACAAAGGATTCAACATTAGACAATGAATCCTCATCAACATCAGATTCAAAAGAAAATTTAGCAAATGTATGCTTTATGGCAAAATCCAGTGAGGTTTCATTTGATCAAAATGCTAGTTTTGATAGTTTTGATGGATTACTTATTAAATACAATAAACTAGCTAGAAAATATAAGAAAGTAAAAATAGAAGGAAAGAACACTAGGAAAATGCTAGATGAATCTGAAAATAAGATTGATTTTTTGAACTCTACATTGAATAAATTTAAAGAAGAAAATCAAAAGCATGCATAGGAAATTTTAAAGTTTACTGCAATAGAAAGAAAATTGCATGCAAATTGTGAAAATTTAATTGCTAATAAAAAGAAAATGATCTGTGAAATTGAAAAACTAAAACTAACTATTACTAATTTAAATTCAAAAATTGATATGTTAAAGATTAAGGTTTGCGATTAAAAGGCTACATTAAGTAAATGGAATAATAGTCAAACTATAACAAATGAACTTAGTAGTAAAATATCAAATGTAGAAAAACATGGTATTGGTTTACATGATGCATCTTCTAAAAATTATATATTGCATGATGATACTGATAAAAATAATGTCTTTAGTTCTAGTACTAAGAATAGTAAAAGAAAAACTATTCCATGTGTGATTAAAAAGGGACATAAATATGTGCAAATTGATAAAATGCAGCATATAAATAATAGCACACAATGCAATAATTTCAAAAGAAATTTTCAAAAAAATCAAGCTAAGTCATTTGAGGATTTTAATATTATTAATTAGTTTTCTTCATATTTAAAAAATATTAGATATTAGGATCAACAATTAAATAATGTCAGAAATGAAAATTTCAACTCTAGTTTACATAGAGATAAATGTTCTGATAATTATAATACTAAGAGAAATAAACGCAAGAATAATTATCAAAAAATAGATAAGTTGAAGTTTAAAAATATTGATTATTTTGATATGACTCTCTCTAAAATTCTTGGACCCACTTAGAAATGGGTTCCAAGAGATAAAATCTCTTCTTAACTGTTTTGTAGGTACACAAATCAAAATGGATAATGGACAGTGGAGCATCCAGCCACATGACTAGAGATATACGATTACTTACAGAAGTAACAAAGACCAAAAACAAACAACTTACCTTTAGAAATAAAAGCAAAACAAATATCCTTGGGTCTGGCAAGGTTCAGGTAACTAAAAAATGTTATATAAATGATGTCTTATTAGTAGAAAACTTAGGTTTTAATTTATTGAGTGTTCCTGTTTTAATAAAGTTTTATAGAGTAATTTTTGAAAAAGATTCCTGTAAAATTATGGACATGTCTACAAACGAAATTTTATTCACTACATATAAGAAATGATCTGTTTGTATTCTGAATTTGCCTTCTGATATTATTAAAGATAATGCTTGCTTAGTTGCAAAATCGGATGACGTTATTTTGTGGCTTAGAAGGCTAGGACACTTAAACTTAAAATTATTACAAAAGCTGTCTAAAAAGAATTTAGTTAGAGGTTTACCTAGTATTAAGTACTTGAAAGAGTTTAGGTGTGATGCATGTCAACTAGGTAAATTACATAAAACATCCTTTAAAATTTTAAATGAAATAACAAGCAAAAAAGTATTAGAACTAGTGCATATGGATTTATTTAGACCTACTAGGACTACTAGTCTAGGAGGTAAACATTATGCTTTTGTACTAGTTGATGACTATTCTAGGTTTACTTGGGTTTATTTTCTAGCTAATAAAACTAAAGTTTTTGAAATATTTAAGATATTCTATAATAAAGTTTAGAATGAGCAAAATGTTAAAATTCAAAAACTTAGAAGTGATCATGGTACATAATTTGATAATGATCAAATGGACACCTTTTGTGAAGAATTAGGCATAGATCATATGTACTCATTTCCAAAAGCTCATTCACAAAATGGGATAGTAGAATGTAAAAACAGATCACTTCAGGAAATGTACAGAACCATGTTAAATGAAAATAAGTTACCCCTATCTCTCTAGGCAGAAGCAGTTCATACAGCATGTTATGTTATAAATAGAGTACATATAAGAATTTTGGATAAAACTCCTTATGAGATATGTTATAACAGGGTTCCCAAAATAAGTTATTTAAAACCCTTTGGCTGCAAATGTCTTATTTTAAACACTAAGGAATGTAGAGACAAATTTAGAGACAAATTTAGAGCCAAATCAGATGAGGGTATTTTTGTTGGTTATTCCATTAGAAGTAAGGCATATAGAGTATATAATAAATCAACAAAACCATTGAGGAAACCCTACATGTGAAATTTTATGAAAATTCTCATTTGGATTTTAGACATGCTAAAAACTTTGATTCAGAAATTCTCCTAGAAATGGTACCAAATGATGTTGAGAGAGAAATTGAGAGATTATCTGACGGAATAAGAAATATAAACTTAAATGATAAAGATTTAAAAGAAAATAATGTCATACCTATAGAAAATGTGGAACAACATAGAAATTGGCATTATGCTTCATCTCATCCTATTGATTAGATAAAAGGTGATCCTAATCAAGGAATTAAGACTAGGTCATCAGTAGTCAACATTTATGGTGTTTATTCATTTGTTTCTTTACTAGAACCTAAGAAAATTGAAGATTCCTTAGAAGATGAATTTTGGTATTTAGCTATGCAAGATATCAATTTATAAGAAATGAGGTATGGGATCTAGTTTCACCACTTGAAAATCAGTCCATAATAGGAACAAGGTGGGTATTTAGATACAAAGTAGATAAGGATGGACATATAGTTAAAAATAAAGCTAGGTTAGTTGCTCAAGGTTACAAGCAAGAGGAAGGAATTGACTATGATGAAACATTTGCTCCTGTTGTTAGACTAGAATCAATACGAATTTTGTTAGCATATGCTTGTTATATAGATTTCAAATTATATCAAATGGATGTTAAGACTACTTTTTTAAATGGATATATAAAAGAAGAAGTTTATGTAAAACAACCTCCAAGTTTTGAAGATTCAAAACATCCCGAGTATGTTTACAAGCTTAAAAAGGCACTATATGGTCTTAAACAAGCCCCTAGGTCTTGATATGAGAGATTATCTAAATTTCTTATGGAAAAAGAATATTCTATGGGAAAGGCAGATCACACTCTTTTTACCAAGAAGGTCGAAAAAGATATATTAGTAGTTCAAATTTATGTAGATGACATTATATTTCGAGCAACAAATAATAAATTAATTGAGTCTTTTTCAAAAGACATGACTAATCAATTTAAAATGAGTATGATGGGTGAACTATCATTTTTCCTAGGCTTACAAATTAAGCAGTTAGAACGGGGTACTTTTATTTCACAAGAAAAATATACTCAAGATTTATTAAAGAAGTTTGGGTTAGACAACACTAAAACAAAGAATACACCAATGAGTACTATCACTAAGTTGGATAAAGATGAGTCTGGAAAAATTGTAGATATAAAATAATATAGAAGTATGATTGATTCATTACTTTATTTAACAACTAGTCGACCATATATTATGTTTAGTGTGTGTACTTGTACTAGATATCAATCTAATCCTAAAGAATCACACCTACTTGCTGTTAAATAAATTTTTAAATATCTATTAGGAACCATCAATTTTGGATTGTTTTATTTTAAACACAGTTCTTTAAATTTAATAGGTTATAGTGATGCTGATTTTGCAGGATGTAAGTCTGAAAGAAAAAGTACTAGTGGCACATGTCAATTATTAAGAAATTCTTTAGTGTCTTGGTTTTGCAAAAAGCAAAATTGTGTAGCATTATCTACAACTGAAGTTGAATATATAGTTGCTGCACTTTGCTGTGCTCAAATCCTATAGATCAGACAAACTTTAAAAGATTTTAATTTAACCTATGAACCAACTAAGATTTTCTGTGATAATAGTTCTGCAATAAGTTTGCCTAAAAATCGTGTCTTACATTCACAAGCTAAACATATAGAAGTTTAACATCATTTTTTAAGAGATAATGTTATAAAAGGAAAAATAGTATTAAATTTTGTTCCTACCATAGAACAATTAGCAGATCTATTTAGAAAACCCTTAGATGAGAATACCTTTTCAAAATTACGATTAGAACTTGGTATTTGTAGGTTATCTGATGTTTAATTTTTCTTGTTCATTACATAACATTTTGGTTTGTTATAAAGTAGCTTAAGAATTTAATTTCTTTATTAAAAAAACAAAAACAAACTCAAAATATCTGTTTTAGAATTATTATTTACTAATAGTTAAGAATTTATGAAGTCAATTTATTTAAGAAAAATTCAGAAAAGGTTACTTAAGGGAAGTTGATTTAATTCAATATGAGTGCCAACTGTATTTTTGTTACTTATGTATACGCCATTATAGAGATTTTAATTAGAAAATACATAGAAAATATGTACTGTTTATTAAAGAAAAGTTATTAGCATACTGTTAGAAAAATTAAATCTTGCGGTTGCCTCTTATTCAATTTACTGTATTGTTTTATTGTTTGTCTATAATTGCTTGAGTAATTAAGTTCGTTGGGGGATCTTAAACCCTAATCACTTGAACCAACTGGTTTGGGATGTGCTAATTGAAAACTCATTTTACAAGTAATTCAGATTCTATTTAATATAAAAAAAAGTTATTTGTTCTCACTTATCATTGAGTAACTAGTTATCTTTCCCCTAAGCAAGGGATTGTGATCACATAAAAAGATGATATTGTGGGAGGTAATACATAAAATATATATATATAAATAATAATAATAAAGGGGCAATGTACTCAAGCTTAATTTATTTTACAGATGTTATAACAATTATGCCATAATCTGTGCATATAATCTTTGTTATTTTTTTTTGTTATTATCTATTCTTTACACATAAAGTAATGCATTTATTTTCTTAAGTTCAAGTACTCATTATTGAATTCTTTTAAGTTACCTGAAGGTATATCTTTATGAATTTTCTTTTATAAACTGAATAAAATAAAAGCTAGAAAGTCTAAATTGTTAAATCTACTACTTATTTCTGTATTTAAATTAAAAAAAAAATAGAATGATAAATCTATTACGGCTTGGCAACCCAGTTTAAGTACGTTAGATTTTGAACTTAAATGACAAATCTATTTAAGGCTTAGTAACAAACTTAAGTCAACTAATCTTGGACTTTAATGACAAATTTATTAGGGCTTGGCAACCTAATATTAAGTACACCATAGATTCTCTAAACTATATTTATGTAGGGGGAGCAATTTATCATATGAGAATTAAACCAATATGTTAAAATTGCACTATTATATGCTTTAATGAAAGAATTTGCATAATTTCAGGAAATTAACATTAATTAAGTACATTTCTAAACTATTGATGAATTACAGGCTTTTTAATTCTTAAGTATCCAAATTTTTTGTTATTTTAGAGAGTTATATTGCATGAACCGGATAGTTATATTTTAAACAACTAAAGAATATTTTATTACTTCTTGGAGTACACGTATTGAAACCTTAATGCATAACTTAAGTGAATGTTTGGTAAGTTATCTGGTAACTATCTGAAATGCATCTGAGCATCAAATAATTAGGTTTGTAAGCATCTGAAAATATTTGAACTCGTTAAGTTAGAATTATACACGTGTTGAATTTAAATGTTTTATTATGTCACATGTTGAAACTCGAACAGTTATGCTTAAGTCTTTGATTTTTTCGCATATCCATCTGAGAAACTCAAACAATTATCTTAATATTATTATATTTTTATGAAAGACTTAAAATATGACAATAACTATTCTAGTTTGTCGTATAGTTATGTGCTTTACTACTCATAAAACTCGAATAGTTATCATAAGTCTTCGAGTTTTCTCAATTTTTACTTAGCTAGTAGTTATTTTCTTTACACGAATAGTTACGTTAAGTCTTCTGCTTTTGTCGGTTGTAAAACTCATACAGTTATTGTAAGCATTCGAGTTATTTATCAGTAACGAATCTTATATTTATGATTTCAATGATTGAATCCATTTATCTGTTTATAAACTTGAAGAGTTATAAATGTTTTACTGACAACCTTTCATGTTTCTACCTTGATAAAACCTTAGTTTCACAATCTTTACTTTCACTAAGTTCTACAGTGAACAGCGAAGATTAATCGACAATGTCAGGACGTGGAAGAGGACATGGTAGAATGACAAAAGTGTAGAAAAGTGAGATGGAACTTCAGAAGATAGAAAGTGAGATCAACGACATTTACTCAAGGTATACTTTTTCTAATGAAGTACTACATGAAATTCGAAAAGCTATTCAAGATAAGAAAATTTTCTATTAGAAATTTATTAGAAACTATGCTAAGACATAGTTTAAAATAAAATAGGTCAAACTTTTCGCGTTACAAATGTGGAAACAAACTTTACAACCTAACCTTGAGGTTGCTACAAGTTTTGGACAAGTACCTAAAAAATTGGTACAGTCTATTACTTATTATGGAAAGAAATGGGGACCAATGATAGAAAATGCCAACAAGGAATTAGAATCTTTGTATTCCCAACATTATTTTCCCCCGGCTATTTTAGACGACATTCAACAATTTATTAATGAACAGAAAACTGCCATTTGGAAAATGGGCCTTCGAAGTGGACAAAAAGTTTATCAACTAAAAATGGCAAAGGTTGAAAGTTTAAAACTCTATATTCCATTATTGCAACCTAGGCATCATGGTGAAGGACCATTAAGACCATAGGTGCCTTTAATAGGAGAAATTAAGAAAACTTTAGAACCTCCTGAACAACTAGAAACACTACAGACATATAGTCGGAAAAAGAAGAAGACATTAGAATATTTTGGACTACCTACAGGTGTACAAGGCATATTGCAGCAAAGAGAAGAATTGTTGAAAAATGGAAAACTATGTTCCATTGCACAAGCTGGATAGGATTTTGTTTTAGGAATCCTAGTAGATGTGACAAATATCAGATTACAAGCATACACTCTAAAGTATTGTGTCACATTAGTGCATAATATTTCTTTTAATACAATGGACAATTTTTCACATCATGCTACAAGCCAACATTCTTTTCCTACGAAAAGAGAACATGTAGGAAATTTTGATGATATATACATAGATGATATCAATTTTGATGACATAGACACTAAGTCTATGAATTTTGAAGATATTTCATCTAAAGAGGAATGTACAGATATTCTTCCTCTTATTGTATCTTGGATAGAGACTTTTGATTTTTGGTATAGTTGCTTATACTACATTTTATACATGTGGTTATGTATGTTACAGTATACAGTATATTTGTTGATAAATGTATATAATCAACAAACTACACAGTTACTAATAAAATATAACATTGTCAATGTCTCGATTATAGAAATTTCAGAAATACAAAATGACTCTATTACACAGATAGATATAGAACATTCTTTCATAAAGAGACAATTGTTGTATAGGCCAATTATAGAAATAAACGTTGCTGATAGACAGAATCATAGAGAGACTATTTATACTGATATGTTTCAAGAAGATCAAACAGAGGAAATTCAATAGATTATTGATACAATAATAACAGATATTTCAGACATTTATACTAGCTTTTGATAGAAATTCCACCAGTTCTGAAATATCTGAAAATATAGTTGTTGCTAATAATATTGAAACAAGTCCTAGATCAGAACATTATGACAAGAAAATACCTAATCCTGAGCAGAATTTGGACAAAAATACATTGTTATGGTTCAGAAATAGTTCCTGTTATGAAAAATTTCAAACATATAAAACTTTTACAGTTTTATTCAACACCAGTTAAGTTTGAAGCGATGACACATATACGAGAAATGTTTGAATTTCAAGGCTTGTTGACTCTACCTCCACAATAGCCAGACCATCTTGTTATACCAGAACTTGTAAGTTGTTTTTACTCAAACTTAACAGTGGAAGAAGGTATTCCTATTTTCAATATACAAGACTACGATATATATTTAACTCTAGAATTACTTTATCAAGTACTTGGTCTGAAAAATGAAGGAGTTAAATTATCAGAAAGAAAACAGGTTTATCAGTTACGATGAGACATTAAAAGTTTAGCCAAAGATCCAACTGCCAATAATCAAATGAGATTACTAAATGATTTAAATGGCCAAGCAAGTTTTATTGCAAAAATATTGCATGCTTCACTCTTTCAGAGGTTTGGCCATGGGGCAGAGGTTGGCAAATGCTGTCTTTATGCTACATATGCATTAATTAACCATATACAAGTGAACTGGTATGATATTTTTGCTTCTCATATCTTAAACTTGCAGAGTAAATTATTTTATGGTGATACACTTTTAAGAATTGTGGCAAGTCAAATAGATATTACACCTTGGCCATAAAAAAAATTAAAGTCAAGATCTTTCTCTACAAAGGAACTACAAAAATACCAGGAAGTAGATACACTTGTAATTTGACAACAACAACAACAGGATTGGCGAACTCAGTCACAACAGCAACAGCAATAGTCGACACAGTTTTCAGAACAACAGCAACATATAGATACAAATACAAGTATACATACAGATACACATACAAACATAAAAACCAAATTTTTACAGCAACCGTCACAAGTTTCACAAACTAATTTAGATCAAGCAATAATTGATCAGATCAACAGAGTAAGTACAAAAATTGCAAGGCAAATTTCAAATACTCTGATCAATATTTTTTGAAGACAAAGAGGCTTGTGATTATACAAATTATGTATTACATGATTTATTTATTGTAATTTGTTACCAAAAATTACTTATGTAAAGCAATCGCATTATGTAAACTATTTACTGCATTTAATGATCATTGTTTAGAATGAAAAAGTGCATAATATTAACGGTTAAATGATGGTTAATTACATAATTTTTAGCTTATCATATGAAAATTAAGCCATTATTTTATAATTGCACCGTTATATGCTTTAATGAAAGAATCTACATAATTCCAGGAAATTAGCGTTAATTTAGTACATTTTTGAACTGTTGGTAAATTACAGGCTGCGAAATTCTTTAGTATCCGAATTTTTTGTTATTTTGGAGAGTTATGTTTAATATACTGTTTGGGTTTTCCCAACACTACACTAGAAAAACTTGGATTTGTTACTTTTGTTTTTACTTAGTTAATTTATTTTTATGCCTATTCTTTCTTTTAGAAGTAAACAAACAACCTTTAATACAATTTAGATATTAATTCCAATTTGTACTTTAACTGCAAGTGCACAATGTCTATTGTATTAGTGTGCAAGTACAGGTTGATCCCATAGGGAATTGCTGACGAACTTGAGAACTGTTTGCTTGTTAAAAATCAAATTTATATATTCAATAAGCTCTCCATTGAATTACAGTTAATTCAACGGACTAAGTTCATTGAGTTATGGCTAACTCAACGAACTAACCTCGTGGACTTAAGTTAACTCCACGAGCCTGACTTTTCTTTTTAATACTGCTATTTACAGAGGAATTCGGACAACCATTAGGCGATTCCACAGATTGTAAATAACATCAATTAAGCTCTTTAATGTTAGTTAACATTGGATTTATCATTAAGCAATACTAACATTCAGATAACTCAAACAGTAACCATTAAAATCTTTAAGTCTTTTGAACGAACCAATTTTAGTAAACTATAAAACTAAAATAAACATAAAACAATCACAACACTAACAAAGATAACATTAATCACGATACAACACAAATAATACAACACTCAAATACAACATACAAACATAGATAAATTGTTTTTGGTATTTTTGTTTTAATATGAACATGGAAATGGGCGAAAGGTGAAATGTAAAGTAATCTCACTAGACAGTAAATACTTCTGACACTACTTGCAACGCGATTACACCACTAAAAATTAAACCACTTACAATCCTGTCTCCTCTCCCTATAGAATCGCGAGTCTAGAATTGCAAGACGATCTCCTCTTCAGCATACAGGCATCAACTCGAAGCCAAGGCTAAAAGCTTTACGATCTCCTGAAATATGAGACGACGCTTGGTGAAAATGGCTTCCCTTCCCACGACGCGATCACTCCTCACAATGGTTGTCAGGCACTATGTTTGGCTCGGAATCGACCCGACATCAGGCAAGTATCCTCACAGACCTCCGATGGTTGGTGATTATGGTGGTGATGATGATGGTTGGTGTGGTACTTCAGAGAATTGTGACGCTCATCCTCCTCTACACACATTGTCCGTCCATCGATCACACACCTTCTTCTTTTTTTCTTCTTTTCTTTTATATTTCTTCAGTAGTAACTGCTTCTGCTTAAATGGTCGGTTGGATTTCCTTCATTCATATCAACGGCAATGCTTTCTTCTCCCTGCACGATTGAATTCCTGCATGATACATGCAAACGTGGTTTTTCTCTTCCAACTGTCTATTCCTGCAACCACTATAGTGGCATATTAGAAAATATAAAGAAATAAGCTGCTAACATAATGTGTTACCTTAGTGTAATAGTCATGTAACTCAACGCGTACAGTTATGCTAACTTAACGAGTTAAACAAGTGCATCTCACGTGATATTCTAAAGCATTTAAATTCGACACGTGCATAAATTTAACTATCCGATGCTTAGGTGCATTTCAGATACTTATAAACTTAACTATCCAATGCTCAGGTACATTTCGGATACTTATAAACTTAACTCACCGATATATAACTTAAGTAAATCTACCAGATCTTGACACGTGTCAGCAGTAGTTTAATCATAAAATAACATTTCGGAGAGTTACAGGTCTAACTATCCGATGCTTAGATGCATTTCGGATAGTTACAGCTAACTCACCGAAAATCCACTTAAGTCACTTTATCAGAACATGACACGTGTCCTTAGCTACTTTATAAATAAAAAGTGATTTCGGAGAGTTACAGGGATAACTATCCAATGCTCAACTACAATTTCGGATAGTTATAGATAACTCACCGAAAGTTCACATAAGTCATTCATTATGGTTTCGACACATGTACTTCAGGAAATAATAAAATATTCTCTCAAAACATAACTGTTCGGCAATTTAAACATAACTATCCGATATATGTTCAGTCTATTAAACATAATTGTCCAAATATGTTCGGTATGTTAAACATAGTTGTCTGAATATGTTCAGTATGTTAAACATAATTATCCGAAATATCAGAAAATTCGGATACTTAAGAATTTCACAGCCTGCAACTTATCGACAGTTCATAAATGTACTAAATTAACATTAATTCCCTCAAATTAAACAAATTCTTCAATTAAAACATATAACAGTGCAACTATAACATAATGGCTTAATTCTTATATGATAAGCTAAATATTATGCAATTAACCATCATTTAACCATTAATAATATGCACTTTTTCATTCTAAACACTTCCCCCATACCTAAATTTTGCTAGTCCCTTAGCAAACTAAGATCTAATTAATTAGTCTTTAAAAGTGCTAGAACTAATTCTTCCCCTTTTGTTTTTCTTCTGTTTAGCATAAAAATATATTCTGTATGTTTCAATAATCAACCTGCAAATATACTTAGAATATATGTAAATTACATACCAAGTATATCATCATCATATAGGTGTTAATTATATTATTGTTTGTTCTTCTTTTCATCATTTGTCATTCTGAATTTTCCAATAAGATTTCTAAAAGAAATTTCAACAACATATGAATCAGAGTACAATCCAATTCAATCTGATTAAGACAAGTAGAATAAAGAATTGTATCTCCATTAAACAACTTCAAAAGTCAATTCCAGATTCATATTTCAGTAATTCTAGATAACATAAAATATACTCGATTCATAAGATATCTGTATTTCACAAAACACATATATCTTTTCAGAATAGTATATGTATATTTTTTTATACTTTAAAAGTTAATTTGACAAGCTTGAATCATACAAGAGCTTTCTAATGTACCCATGTAATGAGCTTTCAGTCAACAATCCCAGATCTGATCAGGATCTTAGTTTGCCAGATTTCAATAGTCCTTTTTCAGGTCAACAATCCTTACATACCTATCTGCTCAAGTACAAAAGGCTCGTGATCAAACAAGTCAATAAACTCTCAAAATTTTCCCTTTTTTTTTTTTTTTACAACATACTACAAACACAAAACAAAACATTAATCACATACTATATATGTATGTATTTCATTAATACAGATGCAGTAAAACACCAATCTCATATAGTCCTGCTTCTATCAATTACTGAAAATATGAATCCATAACAATCAGCTCATACTTTTTCTGTAGTTTAATAAGATCTACACATAAATCATTCTACAAGTTCAATCAGTAAAATTAAATGTATCTTTAATCATATGTGTTTCATTTAATCTAAAATTCACATCTCAGCTCTTTCAGGACTTCAGATAATTTACTGATTTTTCATTAAGTATTCTAATTTCATTTTAAAATCGTGAAACTGTTAAACTCATGAAATTCAGAAAAACATAAGATACTATATCTAGATTTGCATAAATAGTAAATTCAATAGCATCTTATATAGCCTTCTAAATATAACATTCAAGTAGTTTATAAAAATTTTACAGTCTCAATTATCGGATAGTTACAGCAAGTTCATAAAAATTTTCAATTTCCACAACTTTGCAGTACCATTTTAATTTCTTTAATTAACAAACTTACATGGCTGTTACAATTACATGGCTGTTACTTTAATTACCTCCCCCCATACCTACATTTTGCATTGTCCTCAATGTAAAAGATTTGACAATAAGTACAGTAATTGTAGCAGGCATGAATACAGTTTTGTTTGATTTAAAATTCAGGATGAGTAATTAGTTACATACCTTGTTTCATTTGTATCTCCTTTTGCATATTCCGATTTTTGATTCTGAAAAACTTTTCATTCATAGATAAAAGCAAAATATAAAACAAAATAACATTTAACAGATATTAATAAATCAATGTCTTGTGCGGAAACCAGGCTCCTATGCCTTTGGTAGCTCACAAGCAAGCTAGTTAGTTTCCCAGAGTAGATACCAACAAACTGGATTGATATTTTGTTTTGTTTGTTTTTTTTTATAAAAATGAACATGAAAACTTCAAAATTTCTTCTTTTTTTTTTCTAAAAATAAATGCAGAATACACAACATTAAACACACAAAATCACAACTTAAGAACATGATTGAAAAGTAGAAACAAATGGAATAAATGTATCAGTCCAAGCAAACTTTTTAGGCATAGTTCTTCTTGCAATTAATTCTCTTTTAATGCAATTCTTGTTCCTTCTTAATTTGTAAACATGTAATATATTATAAATTCCAAATACGAGTGTATTACCATTAATGATATGTAATGCAGAAAGAGATCATTTTTGGTTCTAGGGTAATGTAGCAGTTTCTATTTCTACATCTATTTCAATATACTCCTCTTCCCACTTCCATTCATTCATGTCTTCCATAATCCATATTTGAAATTTCATCAGTTCATCCCACCATCTTATCAAACATAAAGTAGGATCATCTTCTTCATTATACCACATTCCTATTTGAATTTCATTAAATTCTGCAGATGGTGGTTTAGTTATTTCACTCGGTATAGGTAAAATTTCTATATATTCATCATAACTGTCTATGCTCACTATGTATAAATCAGATCTATATGCTATTGATATCTCTGTGACTAAATAGATATATCCATCAAGTACGACATGTGTTTGGTTAATTAATGATTTCTGTCCTAGATATATCATAATATTTTCATTCCAAGATCAGTTCAGAAAATTATACACACTTAAGCGTAAATCTTCACCCCAATTTCCTGTAGGTCTCCAATAATATAATTTTTCAGGAATTGCAGAATTTTTATTAGAAAATATTAAAGCTGACCCATAATTTACAGTTGGTGCTTCAAATCTATTAGGTCTTCCTATATTCCATTCTTCTCCTGTTATAGGATTTCTTATCAAAATATTAGGTAATAATAAACTTGCATACCTTGGTCTCGTCTTGTATATGATTAATCCTTCATCTATCCCCATAATATGATTTATTCCTTCTAATGCATTGGGTGGAATTCCAGTAGTTTCTTCCATAGCCAAATATTCATGGGTATTTGAACTACGATTAAATGACCTCCATATGAATCCATCTCTAATCTTAGTCATTTTTGCTGCTTATAGTCCCTGAAAATATTTTTCTTCAATACAGTCTTTAATTTCCTTTGATACACAACACAGCGTGCACAGATCTTTAGTTGACAAGTTACTTAGTACTTCCCTTAGTGCATCCAACGGTAATTGCATCAATTCCATTTGTCGATTCTGTAAAACACAAACAAAAATTTAGTAGAGACAAAAATTAACATACTATTGCACACCCTTGTGGAGTTAAGGCATAACTCAATGTACTAAGTTTGTTGAGTTAAAAATTAACTCTATGATACTATAAAAATAAAAAATAAAAAAAACATATATACATACAGATAGTTGCTTCAGATATGTTGCTTCATTCAGCTGCCCTCCTAGAAGAGGTATCAATTTCATTAACTGTTCTATTAACAGGATTAGGTATAGCTTGTATTGGCAATCCTGCAGTAGGTCTAACTTCCATTGGTTCCTTCTGTCTAAGTGATATATTTCTATTTTGATTTTGAATTGCAGCATTTCCAAATATAAATTCTAAACGATTGTTTACTTGTTGGATTATCTTTTCTAATTTCTCTATTCTAGCTCCTTGTTCAATTAATACTTCATAACTTATGTTCTTCTCATTTATATTTTCTCCTCCTTTGAAATTGTTGTTTCTCCAAGATAAATTCGGGTGATTTCTCCAATTAGGATGATAAAAATTTCCCAAGTTATCTCTCTGGTTTCTAGCATAAATAATATCTAAGTCATTTATATTTGCATTCTTTTCTGCTAGCTTTTGATTTAATGATAACTCTTCTATTTTCTTTGTTAATTCATTTAATTTCACCTCAAGCATAGTATTGGAATCTATTTCATGCATTCCTCTTGGCAATATTCTTTTATCTACAATAGCTTCAGCCGCATTTTCCCACTATGCAGTTCTTTTTGTAAAATTCTCTAAATATGCCCATGCTTCTTCACTACATAATTTTAAAAATCCATTTTGACAAGTAGATTCTAATAAAGATTTCGTTGAAACATCTATGCCTTCATAAATTATACCTATTAATTGTGCTTTACTCATTGCATGATGTGGACATTAAGTTAGTAAATCTTTAAATCTTTCTAACTATTTCCAGAATGATTCACCCTGTTTTTGGCTACACATTAATATTTCTTTCTTCTTTTTAATCGTTTGATGTGTTGGATAATATTTTTCCAGAAAAATAGAGTAAAATTCAGTCCATGTAGAAATTGAATTAGGCGACAGAGTATATAACCATCTCTTAGATGTGTCTTTTAAAGAAAAAGGGATATATCTAAGTTTAATAGCATCTATACTCATGTTCGGCATTTTCATCATTTGACAAACTTCGTTAAATTCTCTAAGGAAATAATAGGCATCCTCTCTTTCTAATCCATGAAAATGTGGCAATTGACTAATATAATTAGATTTCAGTTCAAACCTATCTCCCTCAAAGTTTGGCAATCGAATACATGAAGGTTCATCAACTAATTCAGGATACAGAATCTCTCCTAATGGTTTTTCTACTAGAGTAGCCATCTCTACGTTCTCTTTTAAAGAAAGGTTAGGTACACCCCAAAGAATTTCGTTAAAGTTCAATTCAGAAAATTTTTCAGTACTCCTCTATAATGAAAATTCCTAGGTTGGTGTTCTTACTAATCGTTTAGTGCTTAGAGAACGAGTCCATGTGCTCATAAATAAATAGCAGAAGATTAATTACATACTAGTCTGAAGCTTTCCATTCAATAAATATTTGTTGTCGAATGAAGTTGAATCAGCTGTTTCTCCTTCCAATTTCTCCAACGCATTCTCCTTTCTTTTAAAAGTGCTGGTAACTCGTAAACAACATTCTGTTTTATATATATACTACGCATCCATAAAGTGAATAAATCTCGTTGCAAGAACGTGGCTTGCAACATGCATCGTGGTTCCTGTTTTTATGGGTACGTGTACCACTACTAATTTCAAATTTTGGTAACTGCTAAACCGACGAAGCTTCGTTCGTTGTTAAAAGAATAACTGTTCTACTTAATCTACGAACTAACCTCGTTGAGTTACAGAAAACTCAACAGAATACAGTCGATTACTGTTGCTAACTCCACGGACTAACTTCGTTGAGTTACTAATAACTCAACGGAGTGACCTTATATTATATTACTGACCTCATGGAGTTACGGTTAACTCAACGAACTTACTTCATTGAGTTAACACTTAACAACTTCTAAGTTTTGCTCTCGTAAGTTCCTCTCTGTTTCTTTCTTTTTTTTTCTTCTTCATTCTGCTAACTGTAATAAAGTTAAATCTATGTCATTAATGCATCATTTTGATTAAAATTCATTTAAATCTAAATCTTATATAAAGATTTAACTTGTAGGTCATTTTATGTTATGCAGAATTTACATTTTACCTTATAACATGCAGAAATTTTTAAGTAGTTATCTTGTCCTTCAGCAAATTGTAAATTTGTTACATATTCATTCATAAAGTTTCACAATGACATAATATTCAATAAATTTCATTCATTTTACATCCAAACCACGTATGAAAATTGCATCTGAAAAATTATATTCATTAATATGAATCAATTACATTACAAGTACATCATACAATTTCATACAATTTTATATAAGTAGATGAACAATACAATTTAATCTCTATGCCTAAGTTCATCTACTTCCTTCTGGAGTTTTTCTAATTGAAGCTCTAATTGATTAATCCTCTCTACTGCTCCTGTAATTCTTCTAAAAGGTACAGCTAGTTCTGCAGCTACAAAATTTCTGTATTCTTTCACTGAAATGGTTCTTGATCTAATCATTTTTTATGTCCATTTAGTGAAATCGATACAGTCCACCATCAGTAGTGGAATCAAATCTCCATAAAATAATTTCTTCTTCACTATTTTCAGCTTGGAGATAAAAACTACAGACCAATTTATTTGGATCTTATTTACAACTGCATATGTGGCCCATTTGACAAATTGACTTAATTCTATGACATGGGCCTGTCGTTGATAGACAATCTTAATCAGAATGTTAGCTACCATGTGTGCTTTACCATTTAAATGCTTCAATCTATTTAATAATGGCACACCAGGATTGATAGCTAAACAATCCTTGATTTGCTGCTCAGTCCATTCAACTACAGTTGTATCTTCCAAAATTTTTATTCCTTCATTCTTTAAACCAAATATGTTGTGGAGAAGCACTGGTGTTATCTGTACATCAGCTTCCTCCACATTTGAAATTAATCCTCCTTCTCTTTCTCTCAAATTAGCATAGAAACAGGACACTAAATTCTCATATACTGCATGCCCTCTTTCTTGAGATATAAATTGCAGTAGACCTTAGAATTCAAATAAATCTTTGATTTCTTGCATTCCATCCTAATTTATTGGTCTACTGTAAATAATGTCGTAACCCCTTATTTCTTGGTATTTGGTATAAGCTTCCTAACTACAAAAATATACTTCATTCAAAATTATTGTTTCAGTCGGGTCAGGAAGGTGACTTTGTTGTTCCAGAGGGGTTTGCTCTTGCTCTTCCTCTTCTATAGGCTGCATTTGAATATTTTCTACAGATTCTTGAATTTCTATTTCTGTTTGTGGTGGTGAGCCGACAGAACTCTCCACTCTGTCTTGAATTCTCTCCATAAATTGCTGAAGAGTTTCTTATTCTTCAGTGGAATCTATGAAATTATTTTTGTCCAAATGGCTTCTTTCAGCCTCTTCATTTTCTGCTCTTTCTTTTTCCTCCTGACTACCAATCTGTTCTGTTACTGTTCTTTCTTATTCTGTAACAGATTGGGATGGAGTCACGGGCAATTCAGTTTCTGCCCTAATTTCTATTTCTTCTTGTACAGGGTGTAGACTAATTTCAGCCTGATTTTTTTCTTTTCTTTGCTCCTCCTACTCCTCCTCAGAATTGGATAACAGGTTAATAAAAATCTGCTCTACAGGCCCTGTAAAAATTGGTACTTCAAATTTAATTTCCTCATATTCAGGCACTTTTTCTTTTCCTTTCTTTTTTCTGATTAATTGTGTCTGTTCTTCCTCTTCATATTCTGAAATTAAATCTACAAAAATAGGCTCTGTAGGCCTTCGAGCCATAGGTACTAGCTCTTCCTATTTAACTTTTTTTATAACTACTGGTCTCGAAGGACCAACTTCATCTCCTTTTGCAGCAGGATTGGCAGCAGTTCTGGCAGTAGCTTCATGATGCTGTTCCAATTTGATTTTATATTGGGCTTTCAACTTTTCTGCAGCCCTCTTTTTGTAAAGTGCATCAAACACTAGGTGTGCTTTGGCCACTGCCAAATCTTTTGATTCTCCTTGGTTCTTCCCAACTTGAACTAGTTCTGCAAATTCTCTTATCTCTTCTTCAGTCGAAGGCCCCATCATTTTTGCTCGTGCCAACGGCTTAAATGGTGGAACTAAAGGTCCAAGCTGCTGCTCCTCAGAATTAGGTCTTTCAGTAGTCAACTCCTCTTGTCCTTCAGTTGCCTCTTCTTCATTTTCTTTCCTTTCTTGCTCCCAGATCACCCATTTAGCTCGTCTACAGATTCATCTTTTGAACTAGAGCTGGGACTTACGTTGGATTAATTCTAGGGCTACTTCATTGTTTGGCCGTATCTTTCTTTCTTTACTTAATGCAATTTCAGTTGCCACTATAATTCATGTCTCCATTATCTATGGTATCTGTATTTCTAATTCAACCAAAATTTTTCTCAAGTTAAAGAGTTCTGATTCTACCTTTTGTAGCTCTTTCACTCTTGTTGTATTTCTGATCTTCTGCCTCGTGTGCTATTCTTCAAATTCCTTCAGAAACTATGCGGTGTCCACTGCCTCTTCCTAGAATTTAGGCATCATCTTCCTCATCATGGAGTTACACAACAGCACGGAATCGCTCTGATTTCTACTATTCTAGATTCTAAATGATTTGTTGGATAATGCCCCCAAAACCCTAGGTTTTAGTTTAAATAAGCCCTAAGTTTAGGCAGGTGATCGGGTCATTTCTCGAACCAACTATTACTATTTTATCCGAGGTCTTAGCTACAGTACTCCTTTGAGTTACAGTTAACTCAACGGAATAAGCTCGTTGACTAACTCAAGACTCAATAGAGTAAGCTCGTTGAGTTAAGCATAACTCAATGGACTCCCCGTACAAGCAAATATAATAATAAAAATATTACAGAGAATAGTTTTTCTTTCTTTTTTTTACCGGTTTAACCGATACTATGTTTCGGTCAGACCTAAATATTTTTTATTTTTTTTATTTTTCTTTCAGTTGAACCAATTCTATGTTTCGATAATACCAATATTTTTTTTCTGAAAATTAATATACAGTTTTTATGTTCCGGTTATACCAATGGATCCAGTTGGTTGAATCGCAACGACTTTTATGTTTTACATATATTTTTAATGTTTTTATATATATATATATATATATATAAACATAAAAACTGATTTCTTACTAAGTAAAGCTCGAGTAGTCCTCTACTCTGACTTCTTCTATAATTCCAAGGGAGCTTTTTGGTGCTTTTAGAATAGGTTTTAGTCTTTGTGCATTTACATTAAATATATTCTGATCTTTAGGATTTTCAATTTCAATAGCTCCATAAGGATAAACATTTCGAACTATGTAAGGTCCTGCCCATCTAGATTTCAATTTTCCTAGATGGTTATGGAGTCTAGCCATATAAAGATATACTTCTTGTCCAATTTCAAAGCTTTTAGGAATAATTTTTCTATCATGCCAAAATTTAATTTTTTCTTTTTCTCTTACAGTCTTCGAATAAGCTTCATTTCTAAATTCTTCTAATTCAATTAGTTACATTTTCCTATTTTCAGCAGCTTGATTTAAATTAGTGTTCAGAGTTTTTAATGCCCAATAAGCTTTATGTTCTATTTCAGCAAGTAAATGACAACTTTTTCCATATACTAGCCTAAAAGGTGACATACCTAAGCTCGTTTTATAAGTAGTTCTATAAGCCCAAAGTGCATCTATCAATCTATTAGCCCAATCTATTCTAGTAGGATTTACTACTTTTTCCAAGATTAATTTAATTTGTTTGTTTGCACTTTCTACTTGTCCACTTGTTTGCGGATGATATGATGTTGCAATTTTGTGGTTTACTCCATATTTCTTCATTAAGGCTTCAAAACTTCTATTACATAAATGAGTTCCTCTATCACTGATAATAGCTTTAGGTATTCCAAATCTGGCAAATATATTTGTTCTTATAAATTGTATTACCACTTTGTTACCATTAGTTTTATTAGGAATAGCTTCTATCCATTTAGATACATAATCCACCCCCAACAATATGTAATTAAATTGATTAGACATAGGAAATGGACCCATAAAATCTATTCCCCAGACATCAAAGATTTCAACCTCAACAATAGGATTAAGAGGCATCATATTCCTCTTTGATATTCTTCCTATTTGTTGACATCTTAAACAACTTAAGCAATATTTATGAGCATCTTTGAATTGTGTTGGCCAATAAAACCCACATTGCAGAATTTTCGCAATAGTTTTCCCTGAACCAAAATGTCCTCCACAAGCTTGGTCATGACAGAAAGACAATATGCTTGAATATTCAGTTTCTGGAACACACCTCCTTAAAACCAGATCAGGACATTTCTTAAATAAGTATGGGTCTTCCCAATAATCATATTTTACTCTTGAGAAAAACAATTTCTTATCCTGTCTATTCCAATCCTTAGGTGTTAAACCAGTAACTAAGTAATTAACTATGTCTGCATACCAAGGCATTGTGTTGATGGTTATTAATTGTTCATCAGGAAAATTATCCTTAATTTCACTATTTGTAATCTTGATAAATGATCTGCTACTACATTCTCACAACCTTTTTTATCTTTAATTTCTAGATCAAATTCTTGCAATAATAATATCCATCGGATCAATCTAGGTTTAGTTTCTTTTTTCTTTATTAGATGTTTTAGAGCTGAATGATCCGTGTATACTATTACTTTAGCTCCAATCAGATATGATCTAAACTTTTCTAAAGCAAACACAACAGCTAATAATTCTTTTTCAGTAGTTGTGTAATTAACTTGAGCATCATTTAAGGTTTTGCTTGCATAATGAATCACTCTAAGAGATTTTTCTATCTTCTATTCTAACACTGCTCCTACAACAAAATCAGAAGCATCGCACATTAATTCAAATGGATGGTTCCAATCAGGTGCTTGAATTATAGGAGTTGAAATTAAGCTACTCTTAAGTCTGAAAAATTCTTCCTTGCAATTTTTATCAAAGTTAAATGGAACATCTTTTAATAGATTAGTTAAAGGTCTAGCTATCTTGCTAAAGTCTTTAATAAATCCTCTATAAAAACCTACATGTCCTAGAAATGATCTAATATCTTTTACTGATTTAGGTTCTAGTAGATTAGATATTACTTCTATTTTAGCTTTATCTACTTTCAACCCTTTTTTAGAAACAGCATGCCCTAAGACTATTCCTTGTTTAACCATGAAGTGACATTTTTCCCAATTTAAAACCAGATTTTTTTCCACACAGTGTTTTAATATTTGGTCTAAATTGCTTAAACACACTTCATATGAGTTGTCATATATAGTAAAATCATCCATAAATATTTCTAAAAAATCTTCAGTCATTCCAGTAAATATGCCCTGCACACACCTTTGAAAGGTAGCCGACGAATTGCATAATCTGAATGGCATTCTTTTAAAAGCATAAGTTCCATTAGGACAGGTGAAAGTTGTTTTCTCTTGATCCTCTAATGCTACTGGAATTTGATTATACCTTGAATACCCGTCTAGGAAACAAAAATATTCTTGCCCTGCTAATCTTTCCAGCATTTGATCTATAAAAGTTAAGGGAAAATGATCTTTCCTAGTCATAACATTCAGCTTTCTATAGTCTATACATACTCTCCAACCTGATTGAATTCTAGTAGGTATCAAGTCTTGACTTTCATTCCTAATAACTGTTAATCCTGATTTCTTGGAACTACATGGATTGGACTAACCCACAAGTTATTAGAAATCGGATAAATTATATCATTATCTAACCATTTAACTATTTCCTTCCTAACTACTTCTTTAAGGTTTGGATTTAATCTCCTCTCAGGAATTCTAATAGGTTTAGCATTCTCTTCTAAATATATGTGATGACAGCATAAAGTTGAACTTAACCCTTTTATATCAGTCATAGTCCATCCTATTGCTTCTTTATAACTTTTTACTACATCTTTTAATTTAGCTATTTGATCCTCTTTTAAATCTGAAGCAATAATGATTGGACAGGTTCGTTTATCTTCTAGAAATATATAGGTTAATTTAGGAGGTAAAGGTTTTAATTCTAAATGCTGCCCATCAGAAGCTAGAGCTCCCAATTGAACATCATCATTTTTTAAATTAATTTCTTCCCGATCTCCTTCTATATTTATGCTTTCACTTTCTTCTAAAGTTTCAGAATTGATTTGCCTATTTAATTCTTCTTAAATCACATCATCTAACATATCTCCTTCATCCTCTAAAAAGTCTATGGTGTGTAAGGACATTTCTAACTCCTCAAACCTTTCTGGTTTGAAAATATTTAATTGAGTATCCTCATTACCATATGCTAACTTCATTACTCCAGTTTTACAATTTATAATAGCCCCTGATGTTGCTAAAAATGGTCTTCCCAAAATTAAAGATGTATCACTATTTTTATGCTTAATTTGTTGGGAATTTAAAATTACAATATCAATAGGATATATAAAATTTTTGATTTTAATTAAGACATCCTCTATTTTTCCTCTAGGGTATCTTATACTTCTATCAGCTAATTGAATAACCGTACTAGTAGGAGTTAAGCCCTCTAATCCTAAGGATGCAAATATATCATTTGGCATAACATTTATACCTACACCTAAGTTTATTAAGGTTCTTTCTAGAATGGTATTTCGTATGGTACATGATATAACTTGGATTCCAAGATCAGATAACTTTTTAGGAATTTGTGGCAGAAATAGGGAACTACTTTGCTCAGCTAAAAAGACCTTTCTAAAAACTTTTCGCTCTCTTTTCTTAGTACACCAATCCTTCAGAAATTTAGCACAAGGTGGCATATTCTGCAATAGATCTAACAAAGGAATGTTAACTTGTACTTTTTCAAAAATTTCTCTGATTTTTTCTTATTTTTTAGGAATTGTTTGTTGTAATCTTTCAGGATAGGGTGCTAAAGATTTTGATTTAAAAGACTCTTTTTCTTTCAATTGATTTGTTTGATCATTTTTAGCTTCATTCGCAGATTCAGATTGTTCTTCAGTGATTTCTAGATTTTCAACTATTACATTTTCATTATCATTTTGATTTTTACTCTTATCCACCTTCATATCATTTTCATTTTGAGTTCTTGGTGGTATATCAGTTCCAGATCTTAATGTTACACATACATCTTCCTGATTTTCGTTACTTTCATGATGTTTTTGCATATCATTTTCGTGATTATGATCTTCAATTATTTTTAGTTTTAAAGTGCATTCTTTAAATTCTCTTGCATTGGTATTTTCTATTTGTTGTATATTTTGCAAATTATGTAGGTTTATAACATTATAATTTTCATTGTCCTATTGCATAACTTGTATTTTCATTGCATTTTCATTTAATGCTTTTAATTTTGTTTCCAGATCATCTAATTTCATTGCATTCAATTTTTGATCAATTTTCATTATGGTTTTTTCAGTTTCGTAAATTATATCCTTTTTAGGTTCTGAATATGCTTCCTTATAGTTTACTTGGTTGACTTCTTGTTGTTGACACACAAAGTATTCCAGTTTAACCAGATTTTGCTCTATACTATACTCTAGTCTGTCATACCTATCCCAAACTTCAATGTCTCTCATCATATTACACATTCTATACTGACCATCAGTTGGGTAAACTATAGGATTCTCATACTCGGCTCTATTATATTGAGGATAATTCATTTGTTGTTTATGGGATCTAACCCTCTGTAAATGTCTCAATTTCAAACAATTAGAAATGTCATGTCCTTCAGAATTGCAAAATTCACATATGCTAATTACAGGTTTCAGAAATCTTTGAGCATAAGAATATGCCATATTCTCAATTACAGAAGAAAACACACAACTCTGGCTATTAAAATGAAACAGCTCTAACAGTTGCTTATATCTATTCAATTCAATTCAATTCAATTCAGTTCAATTCAATTCCCCGGCAACGGCACCATAAAACTTGTTTGGGTTTTCCCAACACTACACTAGAAAAACTTGGATTTGTTACTTCTGTTTTTACTTAGTTAATTTATCTTTATGCCTATTCTTTCTTTTAGAAGTAAACAAACAACCTTTAATACAATTTAGATATTAATTCCAATTTGTACTTTAACTACAGTGCATAGTGTCTATTGTATCAGTGTGCAAGTACAGGTCGATCCCATAGGGAATTGCTGACGAACTTGAGAACTGTTTGCTTGTTAAAAATCAAATTTATATATTCAATAAGCTCTCCGTTGAATTACAGTTAACTCAACGGACTAAGTTCGTTGAGTTATGGCTAACTCAACGGACTAACCTCGTGGACTTAAGTTAACTCCACGAGCCTGACTTTTCTTTTTAATACTGTTATTTACAGAGGAATTCGGACAACCATTGGGTGATTCCATAGATTGTAAATAACATCAATTAAGCTCTTTAATGATAGTTAACATTGGATTTATCATTAAGCAATACTAACATTCAGGTAACTCAAATAGTAACCATTAAAATCTTTAAGTCTTTTGAACGAACCAATTTCAGTAAACTGTAAAACTAAAATAAACATAAAACAATCACAACACTGACAAAGATAACATTAATCACGATACAACACAAACAATACAACACTCAAATACAACATACAAACATAGATAAATTATTTTTGGTATTTTTGTTTTAATATGAACATGGAAATGGGCCAAAGGTGAAATGTAAAGTAATCTCACTTGACAGTAAATACTTCTGACGCTACTTGCAACGCGATTACACCATTGAAAATTAAACCACTTACAATCCTATCTCCTCTCCCTATAGAATCGCGAGTCCAGAATTGCAAGATGATCTCCTCTTCAACATACAGGCATCAACCCGAAGCCAAGGCTAAAAGCTTTACGATCTCCTGAAATATGAGTAGGCGCTTGGTGAAAATGGTTTCCCTTCCCGCAACGCGATCACTCCTCACAGTCGTTGTCAGGCACTGTGTTTGGCTCAGAATCAACCCGACATCAGGCAAGTATCCTCACAGACCTCCGATGGTTGGTGATTATGGTGGTGATGATGATGGTTGGTGTGGTACTTTAGAGAATTGCAACGCTCATCCTCCTTTGCACACACTGTCCATCCATCGATCACACACCTTCTTTTTTTCTTCTTTTCTTTTATATTTCTTCAGTAGTAACTGCTTCTACTTAAATGGTCGGTTGGATTTCCTTCATTCATATCAACAGCGATGCTTTCTTCTCCCTACGCGATTGAATTCCTGTGTGATACGTGCAAACGTAGTTTTTCTCTTCCAACTGTCTATTCCTGCAACCGCTATAGTGGCATACTAGAAAATATAAAGAAATAAGCTGCTAATATAACACGTTACCTTAGTGTAATATTCATGTAAATCAACGCGTATAGTTATGCTAACTTAACGAGTTAAACATATGCATCTCACGTGATATTCAACACGTGCATAAATTTAACTATCCGATGCTTAGGTGCATTTCAGATACTTATAAACTTAACTATCCAATGCTCAGGTGCATTTCAGATACTTATAAACTTAACTCATCGATATATAACTTAAGTAAATCTACCAGATCTCGACACATGTCAACAGCAGTTTAATCATAAAATAACATTTCGGAGAGTTACAGGTCTAACTATCCGATGTTTAGATGCATTTCGGATAGTTACAGCTAACTCACCGAAAATCCACTTAAGTCACTTTATCAGAATATGACACATGTCCTCAGCTATTTTATAAATAAAAAGAGATTTCAGAGAGTTATAAGGATAACTATCCAATGCTCAGCTACAATTTCGAATAGTTATAGATAACTCACCGAAAGTTCACATAAGTCATTCATTATGGTTTCGACACATGTACTTCAAGAAATAATAAAATATTCTCTCAAAACATAACTGTTCAGCAATTTAAACATAACTATCCGATACATGTTCAGTCTGTTAAACATAACTATCCGAATATGTTCGATATGTTAAACATAACTGTCCAAATATGTTCGGTATGTTAAACATAATTGTCCGAAATATCAGAAAATTCGGATACTTAAGAATTTCACAGCCTACAACTTACTGACAGTTCATAAATGTACTAAATTAACATTAATTCCCTAAAATTAAACAAATTCTTCAATTAAAGCATATAACAGTGCAACTATAACATAATGGCTTAATTCTTATATGATAAGCTAAATTGTTGAGTATTTTTGTTTTGATGATGTGTGCTAAATGAAAATAATCATATTTGCTCAATTACTATTGCTTGTGAAAAGAAATTAAAATCATCAATTAATATAGAAAACGCTTACTAATATAAATACTTGTCTGTATTGGATCTGAAGTTAATAACTAGTCATTTTGTTGCATTAATTTCTCATTTAGCTAAACATTAAGTTAACGTGTGTTTTTATTGAAAAGCATGATATGTTGTAATGTTATATCTTCTTTATCATGAACAGTGCACGTTTAGACAACTCGTTAAGTTAGAGTTTTGTTTGTATAGAGGTCACGTGAGAACTCGTTAAGTTAGAGGCTTAAAGGTTAAAATAGGTCACGTGATAACTCGTTAAGTTAGTGAGTAAAAGAAGAGACGAACTCGTTAAGTTAGTGTTATACACGTAGTGAAATTATAAGTTACGAATGTTGTATTGTATCACGTGAGGTGCACATGTTTAATTCGTTAACTTAACATAACTAAACGCGTTGAGTTGCTATATTGAACACTAAGGCAACGCGTTAGGTTAGTGTTATAAACTTAAGTTGTTATTTTTGCACGTGGAAAAATTCTTATTATAAAAACATTTGTTTATTTCCGATTTGTTGAGTTATCATAACACAACGGAGATGGTTCGTTGAGATAGCATAACACCATAGACTTAGTTCGTTGAGTTAGCTACAGTACTTGTCACATGAAATAGCACATGGTGAACTCGTTAAGTTAGAAACGTTAAGTTATATATATATATTTGTGTTACTCGTTTAGTTAACATTAAAGTAATGACTTCTTATTACACTGATGAAAAATTTTTTGACAAGAAAGTTTATTTTCAGGAAATTTTTCAGAGATCCAAGACTGATGATTAAAGAAAATTTGAAATATAAACGTGGGTTAGAATGTGTGTGTTTCGATGAAGGAAAAATAAAAGACGTGGAGAAGTGGAAAACTGGTAGTGGTTAAACGTGAAGGATATGCATGAAATGAAGATACAGTATAAAAGGCATAGAATTCTCGTTGATCAATTTATCCTTGCACACAAAACAAAAAATCTTTTCAAGGATCAAACCATCCTTGCACACAAAATGAAAAATCATTTCAAGGATCAAACCCTCCCTACACACCAAAAGAAAAATCTTTTTCAAGGATCAAAAACACCTCTTCGGGAAAAATCTCTCAACTGGAAGAAAGTTTAGTGAAGCATAAAAAGGTAAGATTTTCGTCACTAAAGATTTGAAGTATCAGAAGAAAGCAAATTCGATGAAGCATGAAAAGACAAGATATTCGTCACTAAAGAATTGCTGAAGAAGAAAGATCTCAAATAGGGAGAAAAGTTTTAAATTCCGTAAATTAGTTTTCTCTATTTGTAGTTATGAAATTGTTTAGATGATACATGGTATCGAGTTATAATTGCATCTACAATTTCTGAGGAGAATTGAATTGTATATTGTAATTGAAACCTTGAATAAAAATGATTTTATGAAAACAATGTCTCGACTTGTTTTTGAGAATTAAAGTTTCAATTATATTTCATAAAATATTAAAAATACGTAATTCACCCCCCTCTTGAATAGCCATACGATCCTACAAGTTGCAATTAACCATCATTTAATTGTTAATAATATGCACTTTTTCATTCTAAACATGTATCGGACAGTTATGTTTTAAATGCTTAAAGAATATTTTATTATTTCCTGGATTACACATGTTAAAACTATAATGCATGACTTAAGTGGATTTTTGGTAAGTTATCTGTTAACTATCCAAAATGCATCTGAGCATCGAATAGTTAGGTTCGTAAGTGTCTAAAATATTTGAACTTGTTAAGTTAGAATTATGCACATGTTGAATTTAAATGTTTTAGTATATCACGTGAGATGCACATGTATAACTCGTTAAGTTAGCACAACTGTATGCGTTGAGTTACATGAATACACACTAAGGTAACGTGTTAGGTTAGCAGCTTATTTCTTTAGTGCATGTGTTTTATAGTTAAATCAACGAAGTAAGTCCATTGAGTTACCTGTAACTCCATGGACCATTTATTTTCTAATATGCCACTATAGCGATTACAGAAATAGGACATTCGAAGGAAAACCACGATTGCACGTATCACGTAGGAAATCGCTCGTGGAAGGAAGAAGAAATCACCATCGTTGATATGAACAAAGGAAATCCAACCGATCATCGAAGCAGAAGTAGTTACTACTAAGAAATATAAAAGAAAATGAGAAAAAACGAAGAAGTACGTGGCCTATGTGTGTGTATAGGAGGACCGTGCTAACTGCAGGCAGCGTCGGAAGTTCCATACTACCATCACCACCATCACCATAATCACCAACCATCAGAGGTCTGTGAGGATACTTTCTTGATGTCGGGTCGATTCCGAGCCAAACATAGTTCCTAACAACCACTGTGAGGAGTGATCATTTCGCGGGAAGGGAAGCCATTTTCACCAAGCACCGACTCATATCTTAGGAGATTGTAAAGCTTCTAGCCTTGGCTTCGGGTTGATGCCAATATGCTGAAGAGGAGATCAACTTGCAATTCTATAGGGAGAGGAGACAGAATTGTAAGTGGTTAAATTTTCAGTGGTGTAATCACGTCGCATATAGTGACGTAAGTTTTTACTATCGATAGAGATTACTTTTACATTTCACCTTTCGCCCATTTTCAATACCATATCAAAACAAAAAATACCAAAAACAACTTATCTATGTTTATAGTTAGTATTTGAGTGTTGTACTATTTGTTCTGTATCGTGATTGATGTTAACATTGTCAGTATTGTGAATGTTTCATGTTTGTTTGATTTAGAAAATAGAAAATAGTTTTACAGTTTACTGAAATTGAATTGTTCCTGATACTTAAAGATTTTAATGGTTACTGTTTGAAATATCTGAATGTTTGTGTTGCTGAATGATAAATCTAATATTAACTAGCATTAAAGAGCTTTATTGATGTTATTTACAATCTATGGAACTACCCAATGGTTGGCCGAATTCCTTTGTAAATAGCAGTATTAAACTGGATAGATAGCTTCGTTGAGTTAATTAAATTCCACGAGGTTAGTTCGTTGAGTTAGCTATAACTCAACGGAGTGCTTACTGAATATATAAATTTCATTATTAAAAACAGAACAGTACACAATTCTTGCTCAATTCTCTATGGGATCGACCTGTACTTGCACACAAATACAATATACACTATGCACTTGCAGTTAAAATACAAATTGGAATTAATATCTAATTTATGTGAAAGATTGTTTGTTTACTTCTAAAAAGGAATTACTGATAAGCATAAAGACAAATTAACTAAGTTACAAACAGAAGTTAACAAGCCAATACAAGTTTTCTAGCACCGTTGTCGGGGAATTAAGCAACTAAGCAACTGTAAGTGCTATTTTGTTTTAATAGCAAGAGGGGTATTGTGTGTTTTCTTCTATAATTGAGAATATGACATATGTTTATGCTCAAAGATTTTTGAAACCTGTAGTTAGCTTATGTGAATTCTACAAATTGGAAGGTCACGACATCTCTGATTGTTTGACACTAAGACGGTTGCAGATGGTTAGAGCACATGAACAACAGATGAATTATATTTAATATAATAGAGCTGAGTATGAGAACCCTATCGTTTACCCAACTGATGGTCAGCTTAGAATGTGTAATATATTGAGAGACTATGAAGTTTGGGATAGGTATGACAGATTAGAGTGTAGTTTAGAACAAAACATGGACAAACTGGAATAATATATGTGTCAACAACAAGAAGTCAACCAATTAAACTATACGGAAGCATATTCAGAACCTAAAATTAACATTATATACGAAACTAAAAAAACTATAATGAAAATCAATCAAAAATTGAATGTAATGAGATTAGATGATCTAGAAAGAAAACTAAAAGCATTGGACGAGTTTACAATGAAATTACAAGTTATGCAACAGGACAACACAAATGAAAACTTTAATGTTATAGATTTGCATAATTTGCAAGACATACAAACAACAGAGAATACCAATTTAATAGAATTTAAAGAATGCAATTTAAAACTAAAAATAGTTGAAGATCATAATCACGAAAATTAAATACAAGAACATCAAGAAAGTAACGAAAATCAAGAAGATGTATGTATAACACTAAGATCTAGAACTGATATACCATCAAGAATTCAAAAAGAAAGTAATATAAAGATGGATAAGAACACAAATCAAAATGATAATGAAAATATAGAAATCAATGAAGAAAAGTTTGAATCAAAAAATGAGACTAAAAATGATCAAACAAATCAAACGAAAGAAAAAGAATCTTTATCACAATCATTAGCACCCTATCCTGAAAGATTACAACAAACATTTCCTGAAAGACAAGAAAAAATTAGAGAAATTTTTGAAAAAGTACAAGTTAACATTCCTTTATTAGACTTATTGCAAACAATGCCACCTTGTGCTAAATTTCTTAAGGATTGGTATACTAAGAGAAGAGAGTGAAAAGCTTTAAGGAAAGTCTTTTTAGCTAAGCAAAGTAGTTCCCTATTTCTGCCACAAATTCCTAAAAAGTTATCTGATCTTGGAATCCCTGTTATATCATGCACCATAGGAAATACCATTCTAGAAAGAACCTTAATAGACCTAGGTGCAGGTGTAAATGTTATGCCAAGTGATATATTTTCATCCTTAGGATTAGAAGGCTTAATCCCTACTAGGACTGTTATTCAATTAGCTGATATAAGTATAAGATACTGTTTAGAATGAAAAAGTGCATATTATTAACGGTTAAATGATGGTTAATTGCATAATATTTAGCTTATCATATGAGAATTAAGCCATTATGTTATAATTGCACTGTTATATGCTTTAATTGAAGAATCTACTTAATTTTGGAGAATTAATGTTAATTTAGTACATTTATGAACTGTCGGTAAATTGCAGGCTGTGAAATTCTTAAGTATCCGAAAATGCATCTGAGCATCGGATAGTTATACCTGTAACTCTCCGAAATGTTATTTTATGTTTAAACTGCTGCTGACACGTGTTGAGAGCTGGTAGATTTACTTACGTTATAACTCGTTAAGTTAGTATAACTACATGCGTTGAGTTACATGAAAATACAATAAGGCAACGCGTTAGGTTAGCGTTATAAACTTAAGTTGTTATTTTTGCACGTGTTTTATAGTTAAATCAACAAAGGAAGTCCGTTGAGTTATCTGTAACTCCACGGACTATATATTTTCTAATATGCCACTGTAGCGGTTGCAGGAATAGACAGTTGGAAGGAAAAACCACGTTTGCACGTATCACGCAGGAATTCAATCGCGCAGGGAGAAAGAAATCATCGCCGTTGATCTAAAGGAAGGAAATCCAACCGATCATTCAAGCAGAAGCAGTTACCACTGAAGAAATATAAAAGAAAAGAAGAAAAAAAGAAAGAGGGTGATCGATGGATGGCTAGTGTATACAGAGGAGGAGCACCGAGCTTTCTGCAGACAATATCGGCGATTCTCCGAAGTATCACACCAACCATCGTATCACCACCATAATCACCAATCATCGGAGGTCTGTGAGGATACTTGCCTGATGTCAGGTCGATTCTGAGCCAAACACAGTGCCTGACAACCACTGTGAGGTGTGATTGCGTCGCGGGAAGGGAAACTGCTACATTACCCTGGAACCAGAAAGGATTCTTTTCTGCATTACATATCATTAATGGTAATACACTTGTATTTGGAATTTATAATATATTGCATGTTTACAAATTAAAAAGGACCAAGAACTGCATTAAAACAGAATTAATAGCAAGAAGAACTATGCCTAAAAAGTTTGCTTGGACTGATACATTTATTCCATTTGTTTCTACTTTTCAATCATGTTCTTAAGCTGTGATTTTGTGTGTTTAATGTTGTGTATTCTGCATTTATTTTTAGAAAAAAAAAGAATTTTGAAGTTTTTCATGTTCATTTTATAAAAAAAAAACAAACAAAACAAAATATCAATCCAGTTTGTTGGTATTTGTTCTGGGAAACCAACTGACTTGCTTGTGAGCCACCAAAGGCATAGGAGCCTGGGTTCCACACAAGACACTGATTTATTAATATCTGTTAAATGTTATTTTGTTTTATATTCTGTGTTTATCTAGGAATGAAAAGTTTTTCAGAATCAAAAATCGGAATATGCAGAAAGAGATACAAATGGAACAAGGTATGTAACCAATTACTTATCCTGAATTTTAAATCAAACAAAACTTTATTCATGCTTGCTACAATTACTGTACTTATTGTCAAATCTTTTACATTGAGGACAATGCAAAATGTAGGTATGGGGGGGAGGTAATTAAAGTAACAGCCATATAAGTTTGTTAATTAAAGGAATTAAAATGGTACTGCAAAGTTTTGAGGAAATTGAAAATTTTTATGAACTTGCTGTAACTATCCAATAATTGAGATTGTAAAATTTTTATAAACTACTTGAATGTTATATTTAGAAGGCTATAGAAGATGCTATAGAATTTATTATTTATGTAAATCTAGATATAGTATCTTATGATTTTTCTGAATTTCATGAGTTTAATAGTTTCACGATTTTAAAATGAAATCAGAATATTTAATGCTTAATCAGAAAATTATCTGAAGTCCTGAAGGAGCTGAGATGTGAATTCTAGATTAAATGAAACACATATGATGAAAGATACATTTACTTTGACTGATTGAACTTGTAGAATGATTTATGTGTAGATCTTATTAAACTATAGATAAAGTATGAGCTTATTGTTATGGATTCATATCTTTAGTAAATGATAGAAGCAGGATTATATGAGATTGGTGTTTTACTGCATCTGTATTAATGAAATACATGCATATACAGTATGTGATTAATGCTTTGTTTTGTGTGTGCATTTATTTTTAGAAAAAAAAAAAAGAAAAAAAAATATATATTGAGAGTTTATTGAATTGTAAGTGGTTCAATTTTTAATGGTGTAATCGCGTTGCAAGTAGTGTCGGAAGTATTTACTGTCAAGTGAAATTACTTTACATTTCACCTTTCGCCCATCACATAAAAACAAAAATAACAAAAACAATTTATCTTTCTTTGTATGTTGTATTTGAGTGTTGTATTGTTTGTGTTGTATCGTGATTAATGTTATCTGTATCAGTTTTATGATTGTTTTATGTTAGTTTTAATTTTACAGTTTACTGAAATTGGTTTGTACAAAACAAATTAAAGATTTTAATGGTTACTGTTTGAATCATCTGAATGTTAGTATTGCATAATGATAAATCCAATGTTAACTAGCATTAAAAAGCTTAATTGATGTTATTTACAATCTGTGGAATTCCCCAATGGTTGGCTGAATTCCTCTGTAAATAGCAGTATTATAAAGAAGAGACAGGCTCGTGGAGTTAACTTAAGTCCACAAGGATAGTCCGTTGAGTTATCCATAACTCAACGAACTTAGTCCGTTGAGTTAACTGTAACTCAACGGAGTGCTTATTGAATATAAATTTGAATTGTTCACAATCAAACATTTCTTAAATTCGTCAGCAATTCCCTATGGGATCGACCTGTACTTGCACACTGATACAATTGACACTGTGCACTTGCAGTTGAAGTACAAATTGGAATTAATATCTAAATTGTATTAAAGGTTGTTTGTTTACTTCTAAAAGAAAGAATAGGCATAAAGATAAATTAACTAAGTAAAAATAGAAGTAACAAATCCAAGTTTTTCTAGTGTAGTGCTGGGAAAACACGAACAGATACCCTAGAAGAAAAATAGAGGATGTCTTAATTAAAATCAAAAACTTCATATATCCTATTGATATTGTAATTTTGGACTCCCAACAAATTAAGCATAAAAATAGTGATACATCTTTAATTTTGGGAAGACAATTTTTAGCAACATCAAGGGCTGTTATAAATTGTAAAACTGGAATTATGAAGTTAGCATATGATAATGAGGATACTCAATTAAACATTTTCAAACCAAAAAAGTTTGAAGAGTTAGAAATGTCCTTACATACTATAGACTTTTTAGAGGATGAAGGAGATATGCTGGATGATGTGATTCAAGAAGAATTAAATAGGCAACTTAATTTTGAGATTTTAGAAGAAAGTGAAAGCATAAATGTAGAAGGAGATCAGGAAGAAATTAATTTAGAAAATGATGATGTTCAATTAGGAGCTCTAACTTCTGATGGGCAACAGTTAGAATTAAAACATTTACCTCCTGAATTAACCTATATATTTTTGGAAGAAAAACGAACATGTCCAATCATTATTGCTTTAGATTTAAAAGAGGATCAAATTGCCTAGGTAAGAGTTCTTTAGTTCTTTTGGAATTGTAGAAGTAAGAGTAGAGGACTACTCGAGCTTTACTTAGTAAGAAAGTTTCTAGGTATATATAAAAAATAAAAAAAACTTATTTAAAACATAGTCACGGTTCAACCAGAAGAAATTGTCGATTTTACCGAAACATGTTTTAAAAAGAAAAAAATCGTTGCGGTTCAACCGACAGGATCCATCGGTCTAACCGAAACACAAAAACATAAAATATATATATTATATTTAGTTAAGTGTCGTTGTTACCAAAGTATAGTATCGATTCAATCGATAGAAAAAAAAGAGAAAATATGTAATTTCGATTCAACCGAGGAATGTAACGGTTTGACCGAAAACTTTTAAAGTGTTAAAAAATTAAGAATCGGTTAGACCGAAAATTCTTCGATCTTGACCGAAGAAAAAATTATTATTATATGTATTTTTATTAGATATAACTTTACGGAAAGTCCGTTGAGTTACACTTAACTCAACGAACTTACTCCGTTGAGTCTAGGATAAGTTAACGAACTTACCCCGTTGAGTTAACTATAACTCAACAAAGTACTGCAGTTAAGTCCACGAACTTAGTCCTTGGAGTTAACTGTAATTCCACGAATGAGAGAGCGAGAGTTGATGTGGGAAACGATCTAATTACCCACCTAAACTTAGGGCTTATTTATATTAAACTTAGGGTTTAGGGGCATTATCCACAGAATCATTTAGAACATAGAACAGTAAAGATCAGAGTGACTCCGTTCCATTGCATAATTCCACGATGAGGAAGATGACACTTGAGTTCTGAGAAAAGGCAATAGACACGTCAGAATTTCTTAAAGACTTGGAGGAATGGCACACGAAGCAGAAAATCAAAAATACGACGAGGGAAAAAGAGCTACAAAAGGTAGAATCTGACCTTTTCTATTGGAGGAAAGAGTTAGTAGATTTGGGTATACAAATTCCTCAGATAATGGAAACTAGAATCAAAGTTGCTAAGAAAATTGCTGTAAGTAAAGAAAGAAAAATCAGGCCAAATAATGAAGTTGCCCTAGAACTAATCCAACGTAAGTCCTAGCTCTGGTTCAAAAGACGCATAGGTAAATGAGCTCGATAGGCAATCTGGGAGCAACAAAGGAAAGAAAATGAAGAACAAGAGGAACCAACTACTGAAAGACCTGTTCCTAAGGAACAACAGCCAAGACCTTCAGTTCTACCACCAACGCTGTTGGAACGAGCAGCAATTTTGGGGCCTTCTACTGAAGAAGAAAGAAGAGAATTTCAAGAACTGATTCAAATAGGAAAAGACCAAGGAGAACTAGAAGAATTGGTAGTAGCTATAGCACATCTGGTGTTTGATGCACGGTGCAAAAAGAGGGCTGTAGAAAAGATGAAAGCCTAATATAAAATCAAATAAAGAAGAAATCAAGCCCCAAAATTGCCAAGTTGAAAGAAAATAAATTGGTCTGCTGTTTTCATTTCCAAGTTGAAAGCAATAAAGAAGATATTATTTTATGGAGATTTGATTCCACTACTAATGGTGGACTGTATTGATTTCACGAAATGGGCATCTAAAAATATTAGATCAAGAACTATTTTAGTGAAAGAATACAGAAATTATGTAGTTGTAGAGATTACTAGACCTTCCGAAGGAATTACAGGAGCTGTAGAAAGGATTAACCAATTAGAGCAACAAGTAGAAAAGCTCCAAAAGAAAGTAGATGAACTTAGGAGAAAAGATTAAAATTGTGTTGTTCGTCTACTTGTAATTGTATATATTTGTATGAAAAATATCTGACTGATTGTAATATACACTATTCTTATAAATGAATGTATGTTTTTCAGATATTTTTACATGCTTGTTTGAAAATGATGTACTAGATGAACTATCTTGAATATTAAATAACTATTTCAACATTATGCAATTTGCTGAATGACAAGATTAAAGGCATAATAACAAATTAATGCCTGAAAATATCTGCATGCTGCAAAGTAAAATTTAAATTCTGCACAACATGAAATGAACTGCAAGTTAAATATTTATATAATGTTCAAATGTAAATGAGTTTTAATTAGAATGCTACATTAATGACATGTATTTAATTTTATTTAAGTTGGAAAAATGCAGGAGAGAAGAAAAGTATAGAAGTTAATATGAGGAGTAAACTTAGAGGTTGCTAAGTGTTAACTCAACGAAGTAAGTCCATTGAGTTAACCTTAACTTCACGAGGCCAATAATATAATATAAGGTCACTTCGTTGAGTTATCTGTAACTCAACGAAGTTAGTCCGTGGAGTTAGCAGTAATAACCGAAGATAGTCCGTTGAGTTATATATAACTCAACGAGGTTAGTTCGTGGATTAAGCTAAACGGTTATTCTTTTAGCCACAAACAAAACTTCATGGGTTTAGCGGTTATTGAAATTTGAAATTAGAAGTGGCACACGTACCCATAAAAATAGGAACCATACTGCATGTTACAAGACACGTTCTTGCAATGAGATTCATTTGCTTTATGGACGTGCATTATAAATATAGAATAGAATGTTGTTTACAAGTTACCAGCATTAAAAGAAAATCCGTTGGGGAACTAGAAGGAGAAGCAACTGATTCAACTTCATCCGTCAACAACTATTTACTGAATATAAAGCTTCAAACTGGTATGTAACAAATCTTCTGTTATTTTATTTTCTGTTAAGAGTTTATGAGCACATGGATTCGTTCTCTTAGCACTAAATGATTAGTAAGAACACCTACATAGGATTATTCAACATAGAGACGTACTGAAAAATTTTCTGAATTAGACTTTAACGAAATCCTTAGGGGTGTAGCTAACCTTTCTTTAAAAGAGAACGAAGATATGGCTACTCTAGTAGAGAAACCATTAGGGGAAATTCTATATCCTGAATTAGTTGATGAACCTTCATTTATTCGATTGCCAAACTTTGAGGGAGATAGGTTTGAATTGAAATCTAATTATATTAGTCAATTGCCACATTTTCATGGATTAGAAAGAGAGGATGCCTATTATTTCCTTAGAGAATTTAACGAAGTTTGTCAAATGATGAAAATGTCGAATATGAGTATAGATGCTATTAAACTTAGATATATCCCTTTTGCTTTAAAAGACACAGCTAAGAGATTGTTATCCCTTTTGTCATACAGAATCACAATAGATGGAATTGATGAAATTACCACTAGATGCATTGAGGGAAGTATTGAGTAACCTGTCAGCTAAAGATCTATGCAGATTGTGTTGTGTGTCAAAGGAAATCAAAGACTGTGTTAGAGAAAAATATTTTCATGGACTACAAGATGCAAAGATGACTAAGATTAGAGATAGATTTTTATGGAAGTCATTTAATCGTAGTTCAATCAGCTATGAATATCTAAATATGGACGAAACTACTAGAATTCCACCCAATACATTAGAAGGAATAGAACATATTATGGGGATGGATGAAGGATTAATTATTTACAGAACCAAACCAAGGTATGCAATTCTATTACCTGATATTTTGATTAGAAATCCTATCACAAGAGAAGAATGGAATATAGGAAGACCTAATAGATATGAAGTACCAATTGAAAATTGTGGGTTAGCTTTAATCTTTTCTGAAAAAAATTTGACCATTCCTAAAAAATTATATTATTGGAGACCAACTGGAAACTAGGATGAAGATTTATGCTTTAGTGTGCATAACTTTCTGAATAAATCTTGAACTAAAAATATTATGATATATCTAGGACAGAAAGCATTAATTAACAACTTGCATGTCATACTTGATGGATATATATATCTAGTCATAGATATATCAGTTGCATTTAGATCTGATTTATACATAGTAAGCATAGACAGTTATGATGATTTTATTGAAATATTACCTATACCGAGTGATATAGCTAAACCACCATCTACAGAATATGATAAAATTCAATTAGGAATGTGGTATAATGAATATGATGATCCTACCTTATGTCTAATAAGATGGTGGGATGAATTGAAAAAATTTCAAATATGGATTATAAAAGACCTAAATGAATGGAAGTGGGAAGAGGAATATATTGAAATAGATGTAGAAATAGAAACAGCTACATTATCTTAGAATAGAAAAGGATGTCTTTCTGCATTTCATTTCAAAAATGGAAATACACTTATATTTAGTGTTGATAACATACTGCAAGTTTACAAATTAAAAAGGAAAATAGATTGTATTGAAACATAATTAATAGTAAGAAGAATTATGCCAAAAAAGTTTACTTGGACTGACACGTTTATTCTATTTGTTACTACTTTTCAGTCATGTTCTTAAAGTGTGATTCTGTGTTTTTAATGTTGTGTGTATTTTGCATTTATTTTTAGAAAAAAAAAAGGAAGAAAAATTTTAGTTTTAGTTTTATTCTATAGAAAAGAAGAAAAACAAAATATCAATCTAGTTTGTTGGTATCTGTTCTGGGAAACCAAATAGCTTGCTTGTGAGCCATCAAAGGCATAGGAGTCTGGGTTCCACACAAGACTCTGATTAACAAGTTATGTTTTGTTATGATTGTTGTTATATATTCTGCTTTTATTTGTGAATGAAAAGTTTTTCAGAATCAAAAATCGGAAGATATTGAAGGAGATACAAAAGAACAAGGTATGTAATTAATTACCTATCCTGAATTTACATTTCAACTAAGTTCATTGAGTTAGATGTTAAATCAACAAAATAATATTCATGCCTACTGCAATTACTGTATTTATTATAAAATCTTTTACATTGAGGACAATGCAAAATGTAGGTACGAGGGGGAGGTAATTAAAGTAACAGCCATGTAATTTTGTTAATTAGAGGAATTAGAATAGTACTGCAAAAGTTCTGTAACTATCCGATATTTGAAATTGTAAATTTTTTTTAAGAACTGTAACTGCTGGAATGTTATATTTATAATCTTATATAAGATGCTACAAATTTTACTACTCATACAAATCTAGATATAGTATCTTATGTTTTTGTTGAGATTTATGAGTTTAACAGTTTCACGATTTTAAAAAGAAATCAAAATGCTTAACTAAAACTCAGTAAATTATTTGAAATCCTGAAAGAGCTGAAATGTTGATTTTTGGATTAAAGGAAATACATGCAATCAATGATACATTTAATTTGATTGATTAAACTTGTAGAATGATTTATGTGTAGATCTTATTAAACTACAGAAAAAGTATGAGCTTATTGATATGGATTCATATTTTCAGTAAATAATAAGAGCAGGACTATATGAGATTTGTGTTTCATTGCATCTGTATTAATGAAATACGTACATATACTGTGTTGAAAAGAAAAAAAAAAAACTTTAAGAGTTTATTGACTTGTTTGATCAGGAGTCTTTTGTACTTGAGTAGATAGGTATGAAAGGATTGTTGACCTAAAAAATGACTCTTTAAATCTGGCAACCTAACATCCTGATCAGATCTGGGATTGTTGACTGAAAGCTCGATACATGGGTACACTAGAAAGCTCTTGTATGATTCAAGCTTGTCAAATTAACTTTTAAAGTACAAATATGCATATACTGTTCTGAAAAGATACATGTGTTTTGTGGAATACAAATATCTTTTGAATTGAGTATATGTTCTGTTATCAAAAATTGTTGAAGTTTGAATCTAGAATAGACTTTTGAAGTTGTTTATTTGAGATATAATTCTTTATTCTACTTGTCTTAATCATATTGAATTGGATTGTGTTTTGATTCGTATGTACTTGAAATTTATTTTGGAAATCATATTGGAAAATTCAGGATGACAAATGCTGAAAAGAAAAAATGATAATATAATTAACACCTATGTGATGCTGATATATTTTGTATGTAATTTACATATATTCTAAATATATTTCCAGGTTGAAGAGGAGAAAACAAAGTTAAAACAGATTACTAAAACATATAGAAGATCCATATAGTAATCTAATTTATTATTCTGAAGAAGAACGAAATGAAGAATTAAATCTAGCACTTTAGAAAGACCAACTAGTTAGATCTTAGTTGGCTAAGGGACTAGCAAAATTTAAGTATGGGGGAAGTGTTTAGAATGAAAAAGTGCATAATATTAACGGTTAAATGATGGTTAATTACATAATTTTTAGCTTATCATATGAAAACTAAGCCATTATGTTATAATTACACTGTTATATGCTTTAATGAAAGAATCTGCATAATTCCAGGAAATTAGCGTTAATTTAGTACATTTCTGAACTGTCAGTAAATTGCAGGCTGTAAAATTCTTTAGTATCTAAATTTTCTATTATTTCGGAGAGTTATGTTTAATGTACCGAACAGTTATGTTTTAAATGCTTAAAGAATATTTTATTATTTTCTAGATTACACGTGTTGAAACTATAATGCATGACTTAAGTGGATTTTCGATAAGTTATCTGTTAACTATCCAAAATGCATTTGAGCTTCAGATAGTTAGGTTCGTAAGTGTCTGAAATATTTGAACTTGTTAAGTTAGAATTATGCACGTGTTGAATTTAAATATTTTAGTATATCACGTAAGATGCACATGTATCACTCGTTAAGTGAGCATAATTATACGCATTGAGTTATATGAATACACACTAAGGTAACGCATTAGGTTAGCAACTCTTTTCTTTAGTGCACGTGTTTTATAGTTAAATCAACGAAGTAAGTCCGTTGAGTTATCTGTAACTCCACGAACCATTTATTTTCTAATATGCCACCGTAGCGGTTACAGAAATAGGACATTTGAAGGAAAACCACGATTGCACGTATCACGTAGGAAATCGCTCATGGAAGGAAGAAGAAATCACCATCGTTGATATGAATGAAGGAAATCCAACCGATCAACGAAGTAGAAGTAGTTACTACTAAGAAATATAAAAGAAAAGGAGAAAAAACGAAGAAGTGTGTGGCTAGTGTGTGCGTAGAGGAGGAGGACAGCGCTAACTGTAGGCAAGGTCGGAAGTTCCCTGAAGTTCCATAATACCATCACCACCATCACCATAATCACCAACCATCGGAGGTCTATGAGAATACTTTCTTGATGTCGAGTCGATTCCAAGCCAAACACAGTGCTTGACAACCACTGTGAGGAGTGATCGTGTCGCGAGAAGGGAAGCCATTTTCACCAAGCACCGACTTCTATCTCAAGAGATTGTAAAGCTTCTAACCTTGGTTTCGGGTTGATGCCAATATGCTGAAGAGGAGATCAACTTGCAATTCTAGACTCGCGATTCTATAGGGAGAGGAGATAGAATTGTAAGTAGTTAAATTTTTAATGGTGTAATCACGTCGCATATAGTGACGGAAGTTTTTACTATCAATAGAGATTACTTTTACGTTTCACCTTTCGCCCATTTTCATGACCATATCAAAACAAAAAATACCAAAAACAACTTATCTGTGTTTATAGTTAGTATTTGAGTGTTGTATTGTTTGTTTTGTATCGTGATTAATGTTATCATTGTCAGTATTGTGAATGTTTCATGTTTGTTTGATTTAGAAAATAGAAAATAGTTTTATAGTTTACTGAAATTGAATCATTCCTGATACTTAAAGACTTTAATGGTTACTATTTGAAATATCTAAATGTTAGTGTTGCTGAATGATAAATCTAATATTAACTAGCATTAAAGAGCTTTATTGATGTTATTTACAATCTATGGAACCGCCCAATGGTTGGCCTAATTCCATTGTAAATAACAATATTAAACTGGATAGATAGCTTCGTTGAGTTAATTCAATTCCACTAGGTTAGTTCGTTGAGTTAGCTATAACTCAATAGAGTGCTTACTGAATATATAAATTTCATTATTAAAAATAGAACAGTACACAATTCTTGCTCAATTCTCTGTGGGATCGACCTGTACTTGCACACAAATACAATATACACTATGCACTTGCAGTTAAAATACAAATTGGAATTAATATCTAATTTGTGTGAAAGATTGTTTGTTTACTTCTAAAAAGGAATTACTGATAAGCATAAAGACAAATTAACTAAGTTACAAACAGAAGTTAACAAGCCAATACAAGTTTTCTACCACCATTGCCGGGGAACTAAATAAGTTCTCTAGTGTCGCCTAAAAACCCAAACAATCATATACTTGTTTTTGACAATTTATGTTTAAAATAGTTTTATCTAAATAGTTTATTCTTATCCACGAAAGTTATGCATGTTTAAAAAAGTCTTTTTAAATAATATGTACTTTTTTATAATGCCAAAAAGGGGGAGAAGATAGATTATTTGACTTATTAGGTTTTGACATCATCAAAAAAGGGGAGATTGTTAGGAATTTTGTTTTGATGATAAATGCTTTATTAAAGTTTTTAAATAAGTCTAAATAATATTTTCTAAGTATAATAGTCACGTAATTAAATGTTGACAAGTTATCGGAAAGTTTCATTTAAAATTTTAGATAGTTAACTTTTGGATAGTTAGATTTTCAAATAGTTAAAGTTTTCAGATAGTTAGAATTTCAAACAGTTAAACTTTTAGATAGTTAACGTTTCGATTTAGTCGAAAAGTTATGTTAAAAATTCGTATAGTTAAGTTATCTACACGTGTGTTTTTAATGTTTTAAGTTGTCACATATTTTCCATGTGCGTTCGTTAATGAAAATCGAAGAGTTTGATAACTACTCGAGTTTTTATACGCTTCGATAGATAATTATTCGAGTTTTATAAAATAACTAACAAACAAATAAGTTTTCCTTGTTCAGTCACGTGTTTTGCAAGTGCAAAAACTCAAAGAATTACAAATAAGTGTTCGAGTTTTTACAAGACTTAAAGGATAAGTGTTCGACTAAAACGAAAACTTAGAAGATATTCTACAAAATTCCAGGAAGATAAAGTTTCGATGAATCTACGAGTGGAGATCATGAAAATTCAAAATGATAGTGAAGAAAGTAGAAATTTCAAAATGATAGTGGACATAGTGGAAATTCAAAATGATAGTGGACATAGTGGAAATTCAAAAAGATAGTGGAAATCATGGATAATTTGAATTTGAAATTAGTACGTGGATTATGGATTATGAATTAAGTGGATGAACATGCTGAACGTGAAGTCATAGTTTAACTATTAATAGATAGTACTACCTATATTACAATGTGGATCCCAATCTCAAAAACCAAGTCTGAATATTCAATCTGGATCCCAAATTGAAATATCAAGTCTAAATATTCATATCTAGAAAAATTCTCCAACATCAAAAGAAGTTCAAAATTCCAAGCAATTTCAAAAAGAAGCTGCAAACACAAGAAGTTTGGAAATTCGACAACTAGAGAAGAAGAGATACAGAAGCTGAGCAAAAAGAAGGAAAGGAGCTACATGCATAAAGATCAGGTTTTATACAATTCGAAATTAGTTTTGAATAAGAACTTTATTTTCTATTTGAATTGTATATCAGACATTATTGTATCAAAACCGTCAAGAAGGGAATTGAGTTGAAAAGATATTGTAAATTTTTTCTTTAAAGTTAATAAAGAATAGAATTTTATTTACAAGTGTTTTGTACTCTTATTTTATCTACTAGTAATTTTAATTATTAAAGACACAATTCACCCCCCTCTTATGATACAACGATCCTATAATAACTAATTGACAATATAATTCAGCAAGCACACAATAAAAGATAATGCACACAGGCATTTTAAGTGGTTCACCACTAATAGCTAGTCCACCCTCAAGGGATACTTGGGCTTAACTAAGCTTTCAAAACTTACAAACACTTACTTTAAGGTCAAAGCAAGAACCAACCAATCAAATTGAGCTTTCAGGTCGTAGCTCCAACCAACCTATCTCTGAAGTTTTCAGTTGGTGCACTTCAGTAAACCACTAGCTTGAAGAAAGCAAAGTTCATTGCATGGAGAGCTTCTAGACTTTAGTTTGCATCTACTGAAGATTTGACCTTCAAGATGTTGTGCTATATGTGTGAAGCTTAGTGTATGAATTTGTATATTAAAGAAGCTATCTAACTCTATTGTCTACTGTTTATATTTATAACATTATGCATAACGATCATATTCACTTCCAACGAATGTATTCTGTTGTACTTACTAAAATTGCAGAACCAAATTTGGTAAGTTACCTATATGCTGTCCAACTTATAACCTTCTGATTCCCTTTGATTTTCGGATGGTTAGTTGTGTAACTCTCCAAAGGACAGTTGTAACTCACTGATAATCTACTTAAGTCATTTTGTCTGTGTCACGTGAGACTTTAAGTCATACATGTGAGGTGTCATAAGTTCGGATGTTTATAACTGTTAACTTACCGAAATTTTTCAACTTTCGGATAGTTAGCTATAGTAACCTTCTGATTCTTCTTCAAAGCTTTCGATTGCTTTCATATTTCTGCACGTGCAAAATAGGATGACTTAAGTTTCAGATAGTTAAATTTGTAACCTTCTGATTTTTCAAATAGTTAGCTTTCTAACTCTTTGAAAAGTCCTTTTAAGCTTCTGTTCTGAATTTCTATACGTAGGAAGTTTAATGACTTAAGTTTCGGATAGTTAGCTTTCCTAACTTTTTGATTTTTCATTCAACCATCTTTGTAACTCTCCAATAGAATTCCTACTACTTAAAACTACCTTTCGGATACTTAAGCCTCTAACTATGCGATTTTCTTGTAGCTTTGTAGCAACAATTTCTAAACTACCTGTATCTATTTATTTGCCTCCTGATTTTGCTAAACTATCTTAAATGTGAAATACAATTTGATTCCTCACATTGATTTTTGCATTATCAAAATCTAGAGGTCCTTTCAATCTCCCTCTTTTTGATAATGGCAAAAACCTTTCAATATATTATATGTATTTCTCTCCCTATATAGCTATACAGATAAACACACAAAGAAGAAATAGGATACAAAGTTTGAAATTGAAATTGCTCCTCCTATTTTTTTGAGTTTACTCCCCCTACTTTACTACAGCTTGCTGAAATGATATTGTGTTTTTCTCCCCCTATTTTGCCACTTGTCAAAAGGAGTGAATATTATGTAACTAGCTTTGTAGAGTAATTATATCTGGATAGTTCGTAGCTGGCCTGAAATTTAGCTAAGTTGTTGCAATAAAAAAATGTTAGTAAGACAAGTTCCTAGTTGTGAGCTTGGAGAGTAGAGAAGTATTGAATTATAAATCATACGAAGAATAAATCCCTAAGTTTCGTCTAATATGATTAAATGCATATTCAGATAAGGGTTTGGTGAAAATATCTGCTAGTTGTTCTTTAGTAGAGACATATTCTAAAGAAATATGACTTTTCAACATGGTCTCTTAGAAAGTGGTGCCTAATCTTGATATGTTTTGCTCTAGAATGTAAGACTATATTTTTGGAGAGATTTATGACACTACTACTATCACAGTAAATAATTGTATTCTGAAACTTAAGTTTATAATCTACCAATGTTTGTTGCATCCATAGAATTTGTGCACAACATAAGCTTACTGCCATATATTCAGCTTCAGTTGTAGAGAGTGCTATAGTTTCCTGCTGAACCATGAAACAAGATAGTGACCAAGTAGTTGACATTTACCATTAGTGCTTTTTCTATCTGATTTGCATCCTACATAATCTACATCACTATAACTTCCTAATATTAGATAATTTTGTGATGAATAAAATAAGTCAAAGTCTTTTGTACCTTGTAAATATTTAAAGATACATTTGACTGCTTTTAAATGTGATGCTTTTGGAGAGGCTTGATATCTTGCACAAGCACATACATTGAACATTATGTCTGGTCTACTGGCTGTTAAATACAGAAGTGATCCAATTATGCCTTTGTATTTCTTTTGATCTACAAAAGTGCTAGAGATATCTTTATCAAGTTTTTCATTTGAGTTCATAGGTGTATTTGCTTCTTTGGATTTTTCCATACCAAGCTTTAAGAGAATCTCTTTGCAGAATTTTTCTTGATTCAGAAAGATGTCATGCTATAATTGATGAATTTGTAATCCTAGAAAGAATTTTAATTCTCCCATAAGACTCATTTTAAATTCATTCTTCATTAAAATCTGAAAGTCATGACATAGTTTCTCATTTATGGTACCAAAAATAATATCAACATAAATCTGAATGATCAACATATGAGAATTTTTTGACTTGATAAAAAGAGTATTATCTGCAGTTCCTATGTTAAACTAATTTTCAAGAAAGAAACCATTCAGTTTATCATACCATGCATGTGGTGCTTGCTTCAGACCATAAAGAGCTTTATTCAGTTTATAGACATGGTTTGGTCTTTCTTCATCTTCAAAACCTGGTGGTTGTTCTACATATACTTCCTCTTGCAAAATGTCATTAAGAAAAGCACTTTTAACATCCATTTGATAGAGCTTTATTTTCATACTACTTGCAAAGGCAAGCAACATTCTAATTGCTTCAAGTCTTACAATAGGTGCAAAAGTTTCTTCATAATCAATTCCTTCCTACTGGTTATATCCTTGAGCAACAAGTCTAGTTTTGTTTTTGATAATATTACCATTATTATCTAATTTATTCTTAAACACCCATCTAGTTCCAATAATTGATTTTTCAATGAGCCTTTCAATTAAATTCCAGACTTCATTTTTCTTGAACTGATTCAGTTCCTCTTGCATGGCCATAATCCAGTATTCATCATCGCAAGCTTCTTCAACTATTGTAGGTTCAAGTTTAGATACAAATGCACAATAATTATAGATATTTTGAATTTTGCTTCTTGTTTGAACACCTTGATTTATATTTCTAATAATTTATGCAATGGGGTGTCCAGACTTTGCCTTCCAAGCTTTTTCTGTCACAATAGGTGCAGGCAGTGTTGTGCTATCCTTTTTCTATAGAACTTTCTGATTTTCTAATTCACGTTCACTCTCACTATCTATTTTCAACTGCTTTAATTTTCCTACTAGGTCTTCATCGAATGATACATTTATTGATTCTTCTACTCTTCTTTCATATTCAAAATAGACTTTGTAAGCCTTACTTCTTAAAGAGTATCCAACTAGTAGAGCAGGATCAAACTTTGCATCAAATTTGTCCTTTTGATCCCTTGTATTAAGCACAAAATATCTTGATCCAAAAATTTTCAAGTATCCAACATTTGGTGTTTTACCATATCATAATTCAAATGGTGTCTTATGTAAGATAGGTCTAAGATGAGTTCTGTTTATTGAATGACATGCAATATTCACAACTTCAGCCCATAAAAATTTTGGTAGATCAGATGCATTAAGAATTGTTCTTGCCATTTCTTGTACTGATCTATTTTTCCTTTCTACAACTCCATTCTGTGCAGGAGTTCTTAGACATGAAAACTCATGTAGTATACCAAAGGAATTACATAAGTCTTCAAACTCAGAATTTTCAAATTCACCTCCATGATCACTTCTGATCTTCTTCACAATTGATTCTTTTTCATTTTGAATTCTAATGCATAGATGCTTGAATTCCTAACAAGCTTCATTCTTGTGTGCTAAGAAAATAACCCAAGTGAATCTTGTGTAATCATCAACTACCACTAAGATATATTTTCTTCCTCCTAAACTGGCTATCTGAGTAAAACCAAATAGGTCCATATGTAGCAGTTCTAGTGGCTGACTTGTGGCAATATCTTCAATACTCTTGTGTACCGATTTCTTTTGTTTTCCAATCATACAGTCACTACAAAGTTTATCCCTTTTGAATTTGAGTTTGGGCATACCTCTAACGAGATCATGTTTGGTCAACTTTCTTAAGATTCTCATATTTACATGATTTAGTCTCTTATGCCATAACCATTCATCTTCATTAGAAGCATCTAAGCATGCATCACTAGACATATTATCTAATGGAAATTCTAATGCATAAATTGAATTATTCCTATATCTAATAAATTTAATTTCATGCATATCTTGTTGTAATATAAGACAGTTCTCAACAGTAAAAAGTAGATTGTAACCTTTGTCACATAATTGACCTACACTTAGTAGATTTTGTTTTAGACCATTTACATGTAAGACATTTTCTATCTTCCCATTTTTAGATGCAACATTTCCTATAGCAGTAATTTTACATTTTACATTTTTCATTATTACTAAACTTATCTGATCCTGAATTTATGGACTTAATAGATTCCAGAAATCTTTTCTTACCTATCATGTGCTTTGAACATCCACTATCAATGATCCACTTTGACGTTTGAGCTTCCTTGTCCTTGCAGTCCTACAAATTATATAGAAATTAAGGCTTTTGATACCCATATTTTCTTAGGTCCATTAGTGTTAGTCCTTAGCATATTAAATATGTTGCCTCTTGGCAGCCATATATGAGTAGATCTTCTTTTAATAACAAAAATAGTTGTGTCATCTCTATAAGATCTAATTTTTCCACCACAATAGGGAGTTTCCTGTGGTATAACATACCCTAGGCTAAATTTACTTGTTCCTGTTCTTTGAGATCCTATGATTTTATTTAAGTTATTTTCACCTTTAGTAAATTTACATACAGTGTTTTTCAAATCAGTAATTTCGGATAATAAATTTTTGTTTTCTTTCAAATCAAAATTTTTACAACTATAGTTATCCATTTTAGTTTTTAGTTCCCTATTATCAACTAGAGCTTTTTCTAATTCAGCAAAAACATCCTCTAAATAAGAATTTAGACTCTTTAATTCTTTCTTATAGTTCTTACACTTTACATATAGATTATCTACTATATAGAGAAGATTATCTACATCTAAATCATCATTTTTTTTTCTGAACAATAAGGAGATGTAGAGCATACCTCTTGTGTAGTAAAGCACACATTTGCAGAGACATCTTCCTTTGAGTCTGATGAGCTGTTTTCATCCCATGTGGCTTTCAAGGCCATTTTCTTCTTATTTTTCTTCTTTCATTTTTGTTTGTCCTCCTGTTGGAAAGGACAATAGAGTTGAATGTGTCCCAATTTTTTGCACTTGTAGCATGTGGGGACTTTTGATCTTGAGGAGCTAGCTTTGCCTCCTTGCCTCATCATTTTTCTAAAATTTTTGGCTAATAGTAAAACTTCATCTTCATCCGAGCTTGGTTGGTCTTCTATTGAGGGAAAAGCTAGTTCTTTTTTTTTCTCAGCCTTTCTTTCAATGGCTCCCTCTTCTTCTTTCCATTCCTTCATTTGAACTTCATGAGCCAAAAGATTTTCCAATAGATCTTCTACCAAGTAGTTGTTTAGATCCTTTGAATCTTGTATGGAAGTAGACTTCTGTTTCCATTCAACTGTCAGGCTTCTTAAAATCTTCTGTACCTGTTCACGATTAGAAAAATCCCTTCCAAGGCCTCTCAATTCATTCACAATTTCAGTGAATCTTGAAAACATTTCAGTAATACTTTCTTTTTCAAGCATTTTGAATAATTCATATTTTCTTAACAAAATGCTGATTTTGGTATCTTTTACTTGGCTGGTTCCTTCATATATAATTTGAAGGGTCTTCCAAGCCTCATGAGAAGATTTACATGCAGATATTTTATTATACTGTTCACTAGTTAGTGCACAGTAAATAGAATTTAGCCCACGAGCATCCATCTAGATGATTCTTTCATTCTCCTCAATCCAGTCACTTTCAAGACTGATTGGAAGTGGTGTACCATGTACAACCATTCTCTAGAGTTTTACATCTATACTATTGAGAAAACACTCCATCCTATTTTTCTAGTAGCTATAATTGCTACCATCAAAGAAGAGAGGTCGATGGATATTCTGTCCCTCTACAGTGTGGAAAGCCATGATCTCAGATGGTTAAATCTATTAATGAGACCAACCTTGCTCTGATACCAATTGTTAGGACCTGATGGTTTACTAGAGGGAGGGTGAATGGTAATATTTTGTTTTCTTAAATGCAATTTTAGGAGATTAACAATGAATGTGTTAGGAATTTTGTTTTGATGATATATACTTTATTAAAGTTTTTAAATAAGTCTAAATAATATTCTCTAAGTATAATTCTCATGTAATTAAATGTTAACAGGTTATTGGAAAGTTTCATTTTTATTTCAGATAGTTAAAGTTTCCGGATAGTTAAAGTTTTCGAATAGTTAGAATTTCGATAATTATACTTTTAGATAGTTAACGTTTCATTTTTGTCAAACAGTTTATGTTAAAAACTCATATAGTTAAGTTATCTGCACGTGTGTTTTTGTTTTAAGTTGTTACGTGTTTTCCATGTGCGTTCAGTAATGAAAATCGAATAGTTAGATAACTGTTCGAGTTTTTATACGCATGGATAGATAACTATTTGAGTTTTATAAAAGGACTAAAGAACAAATAAGTTTGCTACGTTTAGTCACGTGTTTTATAGGTGCAAAAACTCGAAGAGTTACAGATAAGTGTTCAACTAAATCGAAGAGTTAGAAGATATTCTACAAGACTCCAGGAAGATAAAGTTTCGGTGAATCTACGAGTGGAGATCGTGGAAATTCAAAATGATAGTGGAGAAAGTGAAAACTCAAAAAGATAGTAATTTAAATTAAAGAAAAAATTAGTACGTGGATTACGTATTATGGATTATGGATTAAGTGGATGAACATGTTGAACGTGAAGACATAGTTCAACTACTAATAAAGAGTATGAGCTACATTACAAAATAGGATCCCAATCTCAAAACCAAGTCTGAATATTCAATTTGGATCCCTAACTGAAAAGTTAAGTTTGAATATTCATATCTAGAAAAATTCTCCAACATCAGAAGAAGTTCGAAATTCCAAGCAATTTCAGAAAAAGAGCAGCAAACGTAAGAAGTCTGGAAATTCGATAACTGGAGAAGAAGAACTACAAAAGCTGAGCAAAAAGAAGGAAAGAAGTTGTGTGCATAAAGATTAGGTTTTATACAATTCGAAATTAGTTTTGAATAAGAACTTCATTTTTCTATTTGAATTGTATATCAAACATTACTGTATCAAAACCGTCAAGAAGGGAATTGAGCTGAAAAGATATTGTAAATTCTGTCTGTTGGATCGTATGGCTATACAAGAGCGGGGTGATTTGTGTATCTTTAATATTTTCTGAAATATAATTGAAACTTTAAAACACAAAAACAAGTCTAGACATTGTTTTCATAAAATCATTCTTATTCAAGGTTTCAATTACAATATACAATTCAATTCTCCTCAGAAATTGTAGATGCAATTATATTTCGATACCATGTATCATCTAAACAATTTCATAACAACAAACAGAGAAAACTAATTTGTGAAATTTAAAACTTTTCTCGCTGTTTGAGATCTTTCTTCTTAACGAGTTATCACGTGACCTATTTTAACCTTTAAGCATCTAACTTAACGAGTTCTCACGTGACCTCTATACAAACAAAACTCTAACTTAACGAGTTGTCTAAACGTGCACTGTTCATGATACAGAAGATATAACATTAAAACATATCATGCTTTTCAATAAAAACACACGTTAACTTAATGTTTAGCTAAATGAGAAAATAATGCAACGAAACGACTAGTTATTAACTTCAGATCCAATACAGACAAGTATTTATATCAGTAAGCTTTTTCTGTATTAATTGATGATTTTAATTTCTTTTCACAAGCAATAGTAATTGAGCAAATATGAATATTTTCATTCAGCATACATCATCAAAACAAAAATACTCAACAATCTCCCCCTTTTTGATGATGACAAAACCATATTAAATCAATTATGAAATATGTTTAACTCAACAAAGCACCTTCGTTGGGTTAACTTTTAATTCAACAAACTTGTTTGTTGACTTAAGTTCACTTAAGCTTATTTCTATTGTTTGTGTAAATTTTACCTCTCAGAACTAAAACTCTCAGATGTCAACAATTATATAAGTATCGGTTTTCTAATTATCATCTGTCAGATTACAATAACCATTTAAATAGCATCTCCTTTTATAATATATATATGCAATTAAGATCATAATCATCTTTTTACAATATTTCACCCCCTTTTTCTCATTAATCAAAAAGATAATTACAGAGAATATATATATATATATATATATAAGAGATATAATTACAACAACTCTTTCTGTAAACAAGAATAATAATTGAAGACATTTACAGAAAAATGTATTGTTCAATCAAATCAAACAAGTAATACAAACATTACATTTTGTATTCAGAAACAAACAAAAACAGTTATCGACCCCTCCTAAGTATAACACTTATAGCATTACATATTTTATCTCCTAGATGCCTAATATCATTTCTGATGTCGTTAAGCACTACATCTAAGTCACGAGGTAGCTGGGTTTGCTGTTCTGCTTGAACTGAATAACTTTGTTGTTGTTGTTGTATATGGTCTATATCAGGTTGTTGTTGTTGTTGTCATTGAGGTTTATGCATGGCCTAGAATTTTTGCAAATCTTTGACACTAAATGCTCTCATGCTTTTAGTTTCAGAGGGCCAGTCAGATAAAGTCAATTGGCTTGCACGGATTCTACATACAACATCACCATAAAATAACTTTGAACTCATATGTTGTAGTTGAGACATAAAAACATCAAACCAATTTATTTGAATTCTATTCAGCAGGCCATAAGTTGCGTATAAACAGCTTCTGCTGACTTCCAAATTGTGTCCAACTCTCTGAAATAAATTTGCATGCAATATATCTGCAATAAATCTTGCCTCTACATTCAGATTTTCCATTAATCTCATTTCAGAATATACATCTGGAATTTTTGATAAATACTGAATGTTCCATTCCAGTTGTCTTATTATGTCAAATCTGTTGGTAACAACAACACCTTCATTCTTTAATCCTAAAACTTCAAAAATTAACTCAGGAGACAACATAAACTCCTGTTCATTTATTTGAGTTTTCAAAAAATTTCCATTCTTGACCAAATTGCTATAAAAAGCTGCAATAAGCTTTGTGTATTGCTTCCATTTCGTTCCTACTAGCAAGAATTTAATGAGGCCTTGAAACTCAAACAGATCTCTTATTTCCATCAAATTGCTAAATTTTATTGGACGAGCATGCAGAATCTGACATGTAATCAGATTATTGTATTTCTGCAATGCTTCTTCAGATCTAAAATGAATTGCATTACCTTGAATTTTTAATATTGTACACAAAGAAGGTGATACCCAAAGCCGTGATTCAGAGTTTAATTCATCTTCAAGAACCTCTTCTTCAAAATGAATATCATGTTGTTCCTCTTCCAAAATATTATCTTGAAGCTGCTCAGGTAAGCTTGATTCTTTAGCTTCAATAGTGTTAGGAACATTGTCAATATGCTCAACATTCATCTATTCAGTCTCTATAGAATGTTCAGAGTACAATTTTTCCACAAATTCTACAGTCGGTGTATCTGTCTGTAATTGTTCATTTTGTTCAACAGATATTTCTATTGATTCATGCTGTGAATTCTCAAACTCTACTTCTATAGATTCTGTAGAAGGCTGGTTAACTTTTAGCTCTTCTAGAGTCTTAACATTTTCAATATCTGCTACTCCAAACAATTCAGCCTTTGAACTAGTTACTACCTCAACATTGTCAATTATATCTGCAATAACTTGTTCAATGTCAGGTGCCTGATGCTCTGATTTGTCAATTTCTGCATCATCAGGACTTGTACTAATAGAAAAACTTGAGCACATATTTGACTTGGATTTCTTCTCAAGTTTTCTAACAAGGGAAAATAAAGTCTCATTATCTTCATCAATTTCAGTGTGTTCGGAACTGATGAGTTTATCAGATGCACAATAAGGTACAATGTCTAGACATACATTGTCCTTTGGAAATAAATTTTCATCTGATTTTCCTTTTTCAATAGACTTTGTTTCCTTAGACATAATTTTTCTGACTTTCTTTCGTCTATAACATTTTTGTTTTTCCTTTTCAAGTATTGCTGTTTTCTTTTCAAATTGCTCCATAAAAGTTTTCTGCTTTAATTCTTCTAAGGCACTTTCTATTGCAACGGCCTTTCGAAGACTGTCAACTTTTGTTTTGTCTACAGCAATATCTGATTCTACTTGTTTTGAATATAAAGGAGTAGGGATAGCTGATTCATGCTCTTCCTCAAATGCATGTAGTCTTGTAACGTTTATAGGAGTTTGAGGAGTTCTATTTGATGAACCTACACCTTTTTCCAAATATTTTGCATACTGTTCCAAAAATGCAATCTCAGCACATTTCATTCTGTATTCTCTCTCAAATTTACTACGAATACCCATGTATGTAATATTTGCATCAGTATGTTAAAGTTCTTGTCTAACTTCATCAAATATTCCCTGAGGAAAGAAGTAATCTCTATAAAGTTCTGCTAACATTTTGTACACTCAAAATATTTTCTTGAACCAAGTACGTGGAACTTCATCATTCTCTATTTCTTTTCCTTTTGCATCTCTTCTGCTTTTTCCTTTTCCTCTGCCACGACCTTTGTAGAACTTGGAGACCATCGTCGCAGGTTGTAATAGCAACAAGCGGGAAAGATTTTCTTGACAAAGTTTACAAATAACCTAAGTCCCCATGTAATAAGTGTTTAAATAGGGTTTTTAGGCGTATAACTCAACGTGAAGAGAAGTCGAGTTTAGAAATTAAATAAATATTGAATAAATTTTATTCAATCAATGTACCCGAAATATTCAAGTATAACTCGTTGAGTTAACCAACCTAACGAGTAAAACGCTGTCTAGAGGCAGTTTTACACGTTACCTTATCTAACATAACGTCTAGTTAGTACACTTAAAACAATTTTCGGATGCTTCCAACTGAAACGTTCCGAAAACAACACACATGCTAAACTTAACATTATCTTGAGAACATTGTAAACTATTTGAACATTTTGTCCTTTGAATCTAAAATAGTTTATTTGTCTTTTTAAATTATTTCATCAAGATTTTAAGAGGACATTAATTCAGATTAACTAAGATTTGTGTTCTAAATTATATTAATCTATTTTCGACATTGTTAATCCTCCCCCTACAAATATACTTCAAATATATTCAATCAAAATACAAAATATACTTGTAGTGACAATAGATGTTAAGTATAACTATACTTTTACATTTTCTTTTCAGAGACTTACGTTATCCTAACATCATCAAAAATGATTTCCAGAATCAATTCCTACTGTATATGAATCAAAACACAACTTTGAACTCAATTCGATTAATTCAAGGAGAATAAAAGAATGTATCTCAAATAAACATTTTCAAAAGTACTAATGTTGATTCAATAAATCAGTAGTCATATTGGTATAAACTATATGCGATTCAAAGATATCTGTAATTAATGAAACAACTTTTTCTTTTCAAAAACAGTAAATATTGATAATTTTCTTTAAAAGTTAGTTTGAAAAGCTTGAATCATACAAGAGCTTTCTATTGTACTCGTGTAATGAGCTTTCAGTCAACAATCCCAGATCTGATTAGGACCTTAGGTTGCCAGATTTAAAGAATCCTTTTTTAGGACAATAATCCTTACATACCTATCTGCTCAAGTACAAAAGGCTCGTGATCAAACTGATCAATAAACTCTCAAAGATTTTTACTTTGTAAGCACTTTTCATTTTAAGCACAATATATATGTATTCCATTAATACAGATGCAATAAAACACAAATCTCATACAATTTTTACTTCTATGATTGTACTGAGAATATGAATCAGTTTCAATAAGCTTATACTTTTGATTAACAGTTTAAGATGAGTTACATATAACTTATTCTACAAGTTTAATCAATTAAGTCAAATTTAAGCATGATCATATGCATTTTCCTTGATTCAAAGAAAACATTTAATCAAAATTTCAGAATGTCAGAAGTATTTAATGTTTTTCATTTACACTTCCACTTAAAATCGTAAAAACTATTAAAATTGATAAACTACTTAAAATCAATAAGATACTACTATGATTTTACAATAAATACATAGTATCTTAAGCAGCAGTTTAGATATTACTTTAGATATTTATAATAAGTATATAATATCTATGAGGTGAACAACATCATCAATAATATTTATCTTTTTATGTGGAGTCTAAGCACTTTACACATCACATAGCCTACAAATACCTAAATTTAATCTAATGTTGCATAATGTATTTTCGTCTAGAGGTTTTGTAAATATATCAGCTAATTGATTTTTACTAGACACAAATTCTAATTTAATTTTTCCTTTAATTACGTTATCTCTTAGAAAATGACGTCTAACATCTATATGCTTTGCTCCTGAATGTAATACAGGATTTTTGGAAAGATTTATTGTAGAACTACTGTCACAATAAATCTCAGTTGTATCATAAGATAATCCAAAATCTTCTAAAGTTTGCCTTATCCACAGAATCTGAGTGCAACACAGTGCATCAACAACATATTCAGCTTCTATAGTAGAAAGTGCTACACAGTTTTGCTTTTTACTAAACCATGACACCAAATTATTTCCCAATAATTGACATGTGCCACTGGTACTCTTTCTATCAAATTTAGATCCTGCAAAATCAGCATCAATATATCCTATAAGATCTATTGAACTATCCTTAGAATAATACAGTCTGAAAATTTTAGTTCCTTGTATATATCTAAATATTCTTTTAACTGCAATTAAGTGTGATTCTTTAGAATTAGATTGAAATCTAGCACAAACACACACAACAAACATAATATCAGGTCTACTAGCAGTCAAATAAAGTAAAGAACCAATCATACTTCTGTATTTTCTTTGATCTATAGATTTTCCTATGTCATCAATATCTAACTTTAAAGTAGTACTCATAGGAGTTCCTCGAATCCTTGTATCATTAAAATTAAATTTCTTAAGCATTTCATCTACATATTTTTCTTGATTTAAAAATATACCTTTATCCATTTATGACACTCAGCAAATTAAAACCTAGGTTTTCTACATATAGTACATTCGAAATAACACAAGTAGGAGTTATTTGAACATTGCCCATACCTATAATTTTATCTTTGCTTTTGTTTCCAAATGTTACACTTCCTTTCATGGTATTTGTAAAATTTTGTAATAGACTTTTTTGTCCGGTCATGTGACTTGACGCTCCACTATCCAAGATCCATTTTGATGTTGTTTCCTCCTACAACACAAATTAAGAAAAACTTTTTCTTCGTACCCAATGTTGTTGAAGACCAAGTTCATTAAACGCATATTTCTTCTTTTTGTTTAAAAATAGTTTAACATTATCATTTATATTCTTATTAGTTGTAAGTACTATTGATTTATCATTAGCTTCATACTCACATATAGCATTATTGCTTTTGCAATCATTCTTTTTGTTTTCAGATGTAGTATAATCAAGACCAAACATATTTTTATCAAATGTTAATTTATTTTGGTCATGCTTATACATTTCTGTAAGTTCATACCAAGATTGTGTACTTGTATTAGCACTTTCCGTACATACAAAATCTTTTTCTACACAAGAATTTTTTGTTTTATCACATGCAGAATGAGTAATTGGTCTAATACCAGTGTATTGAATTACATGCTCAGGTTTCTGAATTTTCAATTAACTACAATTATCTGAAATTTTAGAAACATTAGAAACTGAATTTCCATAACAAGAAACAAGATTTTTAGAAACATTTATAGTCATGTTAGAAGTACAATTTGACAAATCACATTGATTTATATTATTACTGCATGATTCATCCCTTGAAGTACCTACTTCTACATATTTATTACCTTGTTTCATAATAAAAGGAATTTTAGTTTTAGATTTACTTGAACTGCAACTAATAAATCCTTTATTGGCTTGAGATTCAGGATATTCAGGATAATCAAATCCTAAACCAAATTTATAAGACACCGTAGGGGTACTAGTTAGTTTGTCTAACTTAGTTTGACTTAAATTCTATTTCTCAAAGGTAGAATTTAAATCTTGCTCTCTTAGTTTTAATTTTTCTATCTCTAATTCAAGTTCATTTATATTGTTTCTCAACATTTCATTTTCAAATTCTATCTTTAATTTTTCAGCATTTATATTCTGTATTTGTTCATGCAAGATACATTTATTAAATATAAATTTTTGCAAATCTCTAGCATGATTTTCATTATCACATTTAAACTTTTCTAAAATAGTAGACAGGAAACAATTTTCTTCTTCCATAATGGATGAAGATTTTCTAATATTCTTATTTTCCAGTTTATATACTTTAAGTTTTTGTAATAATGCATGATAAGCACATAATAATTCATCAAAGTTGAAATCTGAATGACTTTCAGGATCAGATATTACCTCAGACTCATTTGCCATGAAGCACACATGAGCAACGTCTTCTAACTCTTGTTCTCCTTCTAAATGTGAAGATTTTGATGCTGATTCCTTAGATTCAGACGTGTCATCCCAAGTGACCTTCAAAGCCTTTTTCTTGTAAAACTTTTTCTGAGTTTTCTGAGCTGTCTTCTTCTGATTTGTCCTACTTTGCTTTTCATTTTTCCTCATAGGACAATCTGGAGAAGGATGTTCAGGTTTCTTACAGTTGTAACATACATACTTTCTAGATGAAGAATTCTTGTCATTTAATGATTTTGACATTGAGGGTTTATCATTTTTGTTCCTTTGTTGTTTCCTAGCTTTCCATGCTTTCTTGAATTTCCTAGTCAGCAAAATCAAATCCTCGTCAGAATCAGTAGATATATCGAAATCTAAATTAATTTTGAAGGCTATTTCTTTCTTCATTTTTAGTTTGTTGTAACTCAGTGATTCATTTAATTGAACTTCATAAGCTGTTAAATTTCCTATAAGTTCATTCATAGTATAAACATTTAAATCTCGTGATTTCTCAATTGATGTTACTTTCTAAGACCATTTAGAACTTAGGGATCTGAGAATTTTCCTCACCAAATCCTTCTGTTCAAAATTCTTTCCTAAACATTTTAAAGAGTTTATGATATCAAGAAATCTGGAAAACATCTCAGAAATATTTTCGTCTTCATGCGTCTTAAAGAGTTCATACTTATGAATCAACATGTTTATTTTTGTCTCTTTAACTTGAGAAGTACCTTCATGTGAAACTTCTAATGCATGCCACACCTCATAAGCAGATTTATATGCCGACACTTTACTGAACTATTCATAACTCAATGCACAAAATAAAATATTTAAGTCCTTAGCATTCAGAGTTTCATTTTCTTTTTCAGTAATTGTCCAAGTATTATAAGGAGTAGTTAACGGAGTATATGGTTTAGAAATCATGAACCACAATTTATGATCTATTCTTTGAAGAAAAACAGTCATCCTATATTTCCAATATTCAAAATGTATTCCATCAAATAAAGGAGGACGATTAAGATTTTGGCCTTCATATAAAGAAAAATTACCATTTCCAGTAGCTATTTTACCTTAGATTTTTCAACCTATTTGATTTTAAACAGTCTAAAAACTTTAAAACAACTTGAGTCTTAAATCAATAGAGTTAAACGTATGCTCATATATTAATTTCCGTTTAAAAACAAGGAAGGTAGAATAAGCAATGATATTAAATAAGTTGGTATCAATTTTATATCAAAGATTATTCACAAAGCTCTGATACCACTTGTAGGATCGTATGGCTACACAAGAGGGGGGTGAATTGTGTATCTTTAATATTTTCTGAAATATAACTGAAACTTTCAAACACAAAAATAAGTTGAGACATTGTTTTCATAAAATCATTTTTATTCAAGGTTTCAATTACAATATACAATTCAATTCTCCTCAGAAATTGTAGATGCAATTATATTTCGATACCATGTATCATCTAAACAATTTCATAACTACAAACAGAGAAAACTAATTTACGGAATTTAAAACTTTTCTCCCTGTTTGAGATCTTTCTTCTTCTTCTTTTTCTTCTTCAGCAATTCTTCAGTGACGAATTTCTTGTCTTTTCATGCTTCACCGAATTTGCTTTCTTCTGATACTTCAAATCTTCAGTGACGAAAATCTTACCTTTTTATGCTTCACTAAACTTTCTTCCACTTGAGAGATTTTCCCCGAGAAGGTGTTTTTGATCCTTGAAAAAGATTTTTCTTTTGGTGTGCAAGGATGGTTTGATCCTTGAAAAGATTTTTCTTTTAGTGTGCAAGGATGGTTTGATCCTTGAAAAGATTTTTCTTTTTGTGTGCAAGGATGGTTTGATCAACGAGAATTCTATGCCTTTTACACTATATCTTCATTTCATGCATATCCTTCACGTTTAACCACTACTAGTTTTCCACTTCTCCACGTCTTTTTTTTTTCCTTCATCGAAACATACACGTTCTAACCCACGTTTATATTTCAAATTTTCTTTAATCATCAGTCCTGGATCTCTGAAAAATTTCCTGCAAAATAAACTTTCTCGTCCAAAAATTTTTCATTAGTGTAATAAGAAGTCATTACTTTAATGTTAACTAAACGAGTAACACAAGTATATATATAACTTAACATTTCTAACTTAACGAGTTCCTCATGTGCCATTTCACGTGACAAGTACTCTAGCTAACTCAACGAACTAAGTCCGTGGTGTTATGCTATCTCAACGAACCATTTCGGTTGTGTTATGATAACTCAACGAACCATTTCGGTTGTGTTATGATAACTCAACGAACCAGTAATAAACAATTGTTTTTATAATAAGAATTTTACCATGTGCAAAAATAACAACTTAAGTTTATAACGCTAACCTAACGCATTGCCTTAGTGTTCAATATAGCAACTCAACGCGTTTAGTTATGTTAACTTAACAAGTTAAACATGTGTACCTCACGTGATACAATACAACATTCGTAACTTATAATTTCACCACGTGTATAACACTAACTTAACGAGTTCGTCTCTTCTTTTACTCACTAACTTAACGAGTTATCACGTGACCTATTTTAACCTTTAAGCCTCTAACTTAACGAGTTCTCACGTGACCTCTATACAAACAAAACTCTAACTTAATGAGTTGTCTAAACGTGCACTGTTCATGATACAGAAGATATAACATTAAAACATATCATGCTTTTCAATAAAAACACACGTTAACTTAACGTTTAGCAAAATGAGAAATTAATGCAACGAAACGACTAGTTATTAACTTCAGATCCAATACAGACAAGTATTTATATCAGTAAGCTTTTTCTGTATTAATTGATGATTTTAATTTCTTTTCACAAGCAATAGTAATTAAGCAAATATGATTATTTTCATTCAACACACATCATCAAAACAAAAATACTCAACACTGTCTTTGAAGTTTATAAAGAATAGAATTTCATTTACGAGTGTTTTGTGCTCTTGTTTTATTTGCTGGTAATTTAATTACTAAAGACACAATTCACCCCCCCTCTTATGATACAACGATCCTACAACTAGTATCAGAGCTTTTATTATTGTCAGATTGCCTACACTCTGCTACATCTAGTATCAAAGCATCTGAAAAGCTTTCATTTCTCTAGTTAGAAATCAATTTTTCTTGTCATTTACTTAGGATCATCTGTTTAAAATGGATAATACTGAAATCTTAGTTATGACTGAAGGACAGACCACTAATCATCCTCCTATTGTCGAAGGTAGCAATTATGGCTACTAGAAATATAGGATGAAAGTTTTCTTTCAGTCAATTGATTTCAAACTATGGCATATAATTAGCAATCCTATAGTGTTAATTACGACTTCATATGATACTTGGACTTTTGATGAAAAGGAGCGAATGACACTGAATGCTAAAGGTTTAAACATCTTGTTTTGTACTTTATCTCATGATCAATTTAACAAAGTTTCTGCATATCAAACTACATATGAGATATGGCATGCATTAAAAGTTGCCAACGAATGTACTAACCAGGTCAAGGAATCTAAGATTAATATGTTAGTACATAAATATGAGCTTTTTAAAATGCACGAAAATGAATGTATCTCTGATATGTTTTCCCATTTTCTTGAGATTGTAAATTCATTAAAATCTTTAGGCAAGAAATTCAAGGAAAAAGACTTGGTAAGAAAGATCCTTAGATCTTTAACTAAAATTTGGGCTCAAAAGACAACATCTATTGAAGAGTCCAAATATTTAAATACATATACTCTCGATGATCTCATAGGAAGTCTAACAACCTATGAAGTACAACATTTAGATCCAAAAGAGAAAAATTCTAGAAGGGATCTGGCTTTTGAGGTTGATAAAGTCTTAGAAGTCACTAGTGATTCTAACAATGATTTACTGTTATTGACTAGAAAATTTAGAAATCTGTTGAAGAAACGTAAGAACTTCAGGTCAACAAAGACATCTGGAGATATGGAGAAGAAGTCATTCATGAAAGACAAAATCATATGCTACAAGTGCAACAGACCTGGTCACTTTCAAACTTATTGTCCTCTCAACAAAGATAAGAAGAATTCGAGGAGGAATTTTAGGAGTAAGAAATTCAGAAAGAGAAGGGCACTTAAAGTGACATGGGATGACTCTTCAGCTTCACAAAGTGAAGAAACAAAGGATTCAACATCAGACAATGAATCGTCATCAACATCAGATTCAAAAGAAAATCTGGCAAACGTATGCTTCATGGCAAAATCAGTGAGGTATCCTCTGATCAAAATGCTAGTTTTGATAGATTACTTATTGAATATAATAAACTGGCTAGAAAATATAAGAAAGTAAAAACAGAAGGAAAGAACACTAGGAAAATGCTAGATGAATCTAAAAATAAGATTGATTTTCTGAACTCTACGTTGAATAAATTTAAGAAGAAAATCAAAAGCATGCATAGGAAATTTTAAAGTTTACTGCAATAGAAAGAAAATTGCATGCTAATTGTGAAAATTTAATTACTAATAAGAAGAAAATGAACTGTGAAATTCAAAAACTGAAACTGATTATTACTGATTTAAATTCAAAAATTGATATGTTAAAGATTAAGGTCTGTGATCAAAAGGCTATATTAAGTAAATGGAATAATAGTCAAACTATAACAAATGAACTTAGTAGTAAAATATCAAATGTAGAAAAACATGGTATTGATTTACATGATGCATCTTCTGAAAATTATATATTGCATGATTGTACTACTAAAAGTAATGTCTTTATTTCTAGTACTAAGAATAGTAAGAGAAACTATTCCATGTGTAATTAAAAAGGGAGATAAATATGTGCAAATTGATAAAATGTAGCATATAAATGATAGCACACGATGCAAGAATTTCAAAAGAAATTTTCAGAAAAATCAAGCTAAGACATTTGAGAATCTTAATATTTTTGATTAGTTTTCTTTATATTTAAAAAATATCAGATATTGGAATTAGCAATCAAATAATGTCAGAAATGAAAATTTCAACTTTAGTTTACATAGAGATAAATGTTCTGATGATTATAACACTAAGAGAAATAAATGCAAGAATAATTATCAAAAAATAGATAAGTTGAAGTTTAAAAATATTGATTATTTTGATATGACTCTCTCTAAAATTCTTGGACCCACTCAAAAATGGGTTCCAAGAGATAAAATCTCTTCTTGACTGTTTTGTAGGTACACAAATCAAAATGGATAATGGATAGTGGAGCATCCAGCCACATGACAGGAGATATACAATTACTTACAGAAGTAACAAAGACCAAGAACAGACAAGTTACCTTTGGAAATAAAAGCAAAACAAATATCCTTGGGTTTGGCAAGGTTCAAGTAACTGAGAAATGCTTTATAAATGATGTCTTATTAGTGAAAAACTTAGGTTTAAATTTATTGAGTATTCTTGTTTTAATGAAGTTTTATAGAGTAATATTTGAAAAAGATTCCTGTAAAATTATGGACATGTCTACAAACGAAATTTTATTCAATGCATACAAGAAAAGATTTGTTTGTATTCTGAATTTGCCTTCTGATATTATTAAAGACAATGCTTGCTTAATTGCAAAATCGGATGAAGTTATTTTATGGCATAGAAGGCTAGGACACTCAAACTTAAAATTATTACAAAAGCTGTCTAAAAAGAATCTAGTTAGAGGTTTACCTAGTATTAAGTACTCGAAAGAGTTTATGTGTGATGCATGTCAACTAGGTAAATTACATAAAACATCCTTTAAAAGTTTAAATGAAATAACAAGCAAAAGAGTATTAGAACTAGTGCATATGGATTTATTTGGACCTACTAGGACAACTAGTCTAGGAGGTAAATATTATGCTTTTGTACTAGTTGATGACTATTCTAGATTTACTTGGGTCTATTTTCTAGCTAATAAAATTGAAGTTTTTGAAATATTTAAGATATTCTGTAATAAAGTTCAGAATGAGCAAAATGTTAAAATTCAAAAACTTAGGAGTGATCATGGTATAGAATTTGATAATGATCAAATGGACACCTTTTGTGAAGAATTAGGCATAGATCATAGGTACTCATTTCCAAGAGCTCCTTCACAAAATGGGATAGTAGAACGTAAAAACAGATCACTATAGGAAATGTCTAGAACCATGTTAAATGAAAATAAGTTACCCCTATCTCTCTAGGTAGAAGCAGTTCATACAGCATGCTATGTTATAAATAGAGTACATCTAAGACCAATTTTAGATAAAACTCCTTATGAGATATGGTATAACAAGGTTCCCAAAATAAGTTATTTAAAACCCTTTGGCTGTAAGTGTTTTATTTTAAACACTAAGGAATGAAGAGACAAATTTAGAGCCAAATCAGATGAAGGTATTTTTGTTGGTTATTCCATTAGAAGTAAGGCATATAGAGTTTATAATAAATCAACAAAAACCATTGTGAAAACCCTACATGTAAAATTTCATGAAAATTCTCATTTGAATGTTAGACATGCTGAAAACTTTGACTCAGAAATTCTCCCAGAAATGGTATCAAATGATGTTGACAAAGAAATTGAGAGATTATCTAACGGAATAAGAAATATAAACTTAAATGATGAAAATTTAGAAGAAAATAATGTCATACCTATAGAAAATATGGAACAACATAGAAATTGGTGTTATACTTCATCTCATCCTATCGATCAGATAATAGGCGATCCTAATCAAGGAGTTAGGACTAGGTCATCAGTAGTCAACATTTGTGGTGCTTATTCATTTATTTCTTTGCTAGAACCTAAGAAAATTGAAGATGTCTTAGAAGATGAATTTTGGTATTTAGCTATGCAAGATGAGCTAAATCAATTTATAAGAAATGAGGTATGGGATCTAGTTCCACCACCTGAAAATCAGTCCATAATAAGAACAAGGTGGGTATTTAGAAACAAAGTAGATCAAGATAGACATACAGTTAAAAATAAAGCTAGATTAGTTGCCCAAGGTTACAAGCAAGAGGAAGGAATTGACTATGATGAAACATTTGCTCCTATTGTTAGACTAGAATCAATATGGATTTTGTTAGCATATGCTTGTTATATGGATTTCAAATTATATCAAATGGATGTTAAGACTGCTTTTTTAAATAGATATATAAAAGAAGAAGTTTATGTAAAACAACCTCTAAGTTTTGAAGATTCAAAACATCCTAAGTATGTTTATAAGCTTAAGAAGGCATTATATGGCCTTAAACAAGGCCCTAAGTCTTGGTATGAGAGACTATCTAAATTTCTTTTGGAAAAATGGTATTCTATGGGAAAGGCAGATCACACTCTTTTTGTCAAGAAGATCGAAAAAGATATATTGGTAGTTCAAATCTATGTAGATGACATCATATTTGGAGCAACAAATGATAAATTAGTTGAGTCTTTTTCGAAAGACATGACTAATCAATTTGAAATGAGTATGATGGGTGAACTATCATTTTTCCTAGGCTTACAAATTAAGCAATTAGATCAAGGTACTTTTATTTCATAAGAAAAATATACTCAAGATTTATTAAAGAGGTTTGGTTTAGACAATACTAAAACAAAGAATACACCAATGAGTACTATCACCAAGTTGGATAAAGATGACTCTAGAAAAACTACAGATGTAAAACAATATAGAAGTATGATTGGTTTATTACTTTATTTAACAGCTAGTCGACCATATATTATGTTTAGTGTGTGTACTTATGCTAGATACCAATCTAATCCTAAAGAATCACACCTACTTGTTGTTAAATGAATTTTTAAATATCTATTATGAACCATCAATTTCGGATTGTTTTACTTTAAACACAGTTCTTTAAATTTAATAGGTTATAGTGATGCTGATTTCATAGGATGTAAGTTTGAAAGAAAAAGCACTAGTGGCACTTGTCAATTATTAGGAAATTCTTTAGTGTCATGGTTTAGCAAAAAGCAAAATTGTGTAGCATTATCTACAACTAAAGCTAAATATATAGTTGTTGCACTTTGCTGTGCTCAAAGCCTATGGATCAGACAAACATTAAAAGATTTTAATTTAGACTATGAAGCAACTAAGATTTTCTGTGATAATGTTAGCCTACAATAAGTTTGTCTAAAAATCCTGTCTTACATTCACGAGCTAAACATATAGAAGTTCGACATCACTTTCTAAGGGATAATGTTATAAAAGGAAAAATAGTATTAAATTTTGTTTCTACCACAGAACAATTAGCAGATCTATTTACAAAACCCTTAAATGAGAATACCTTTTGAAAATTACAATTAGAACTTGGTATCTATAGATTATCTGATGTTTAAATTGTCCTGTTCTTTGTTAGAAAAAAGGTAGTTTTAGAATTTAATTTCTTTATTATTAAATATATATATATATATCTCTATTTTTGAATTACTGTTTTCTGATAGTTAATAATTTATGAAATTCTGATTTTTATTGAAGTCAATTTATTTAAGAAAAATTCAAAAAAGATTACTTAAGGAAAGTTAATTTGATTCAATGTGAGTGCCAACTATATTTTTGTTACTTATGTATATGCTATTACAGACATTTTAACAGGAAAATATAATTACCTGTAAGAAAGTATTATATGCTATATACTTAATTTACTTGTTCTCACTTGTCATTGAGTAACTGGTTATCTTTCCCCTAAGCAAGGGATTGTGATCACGTAAAAAGATGATATTGTGGGAGGTAATACATAAAGTATATATATATAAATATAAACAAAAAAAGGGGGGGCCAATGTACTTAAGCTTAATTTATTTTCCAAGTGTTATAACAATCCTACCATAATCTGTGCATATAATCTTTGTTATTGTCTACTCTTTACATATAATGTACTGTATTTATTTTCTTAAGTTCGTGTACTCATTATTGAATTCTTTTAAGTTCCTGAAGGTATATCTCTATGAATTATCTTTTGTAAACTGAATAAGATAAAAGCCAAAAAGTCTAAATTGTTAAATCTACTACTTATTTCTGTATTTAATTCATATATATATAATAATAATAAAGAGGAGAGAGACTCAAATCTATTAAGGCTTGGCAACCCAATTTAAGTACATCATAGATTCTTTAGACTACATTTATGTAGGGAGAGCAATTTCTCATATAATAATTCAACTATTATGAACTATTATATGCTTTAATGAAAGAATCTACATAATTTCAGGAAATTAACATTAGTTAAGTACGTTTCTAAACTATCAGTGAAATACAAGCTTGTCAGTTCTTAAGTATCTGAATTTTCTATGATTTCGGAAGGCTATATTGTATATACCGGACAGTTATGTTTTAAACGATCAAAAAAATATTTTATTATTTCCTGAAGTACACGTGTTGAAGCCTAAATGCATATCTTAAGTGAATGTTTGGTAAGTTATCTGACAACTCTTCGAAATGCATCTAAGCATCGAAAAGTTAGGTTTATAAGTATCTAACTATATCTGAACTCCTTAAGTTAGAATTATGCACGTGTTGACTTTCATTGCTTTATTTTGTCTCAAGTTGAAACTTGAACAGTTATGTTTAAGTCTTCGACTTTTACGTATATCTATTCGAGAAACTCGAACAGTTAACCTAATATTCTTATATATTTTTCTAAAAGACTTAAACTATGACAATAACTATTCTCATTTGTCGTATAGTTATGTGCTTTACTACTCACAAAACTCGAATAGTTATCATAAGTCTTCAAGTTTTCTCACTTTTCACTAAGCCCGAAGTTATTTTCTTTACTCGAATAGTTACGCTAAGTATTCTGCTTTTGTCGGTTGTAAAACTCGTACAGTTATTGTAAGCATTCGAGTTATTTATTAATAACGAATCTTATATTTATGATTTCAATGATTGAATCCGTTTATCCGTTTATAAACTCGAAAAGTTAAAAATGTTTTACTAACAACCTTTCGTGTTTCTACCTTGGTAAAACCCTAGTTTCACAATCTTTACTTCCACTAAGTTCTACAGTGCATAGTAAAGATTAATCGATAATGTCAGGACGTGGAAGAGGACGTGGTAGAATGACAAAAGTGCAGAAAAGAGAGCTGCAACTTCAGAAGATAGAAAATGAAATCAACGACATCTACACAAGGTATACTTTTACTAATGAAGTACTACATGAAATTTGAAAAGCTGTTCAAGACAAGAAAAATTTATGTTGGAAGTTTATTCGCAATTATGCTGAAACACAGTTTAGACTAAAACAGACTGAACTTTCCGAATTACAACTATGGAAACGAACTTTACAACCTAACCCTGCAATTGTTACAAGTTCTATACATGTACCTGAAAAATCAATACAGTTTATCACTTATTATGGAAAGAAATGGGGACCAATGATAGAAAATGTCAACAAGGAATTAGAATCTTTGTATTCCCAACATTATTTTCTCCCAGCTGTTTTAGACGACATTCAACAATTTATTGATGAACAGAAACCTGCCATTTGGAAAATGGACCCTCGAAGTGAAGGACAAAAAGTTTATCAACTAAAAATGGCAGAGGTTGAGAGCTTAAAACTCTATATTCCATTATTACAACCTAGGCATCATGGTGAAGGACCATCAAGACCACAGGTGACTTTTGTTAGAACCTGAGTATTTTGATAATGCAAAACCTATGTGAGGAAACATATTGTATTTCACAGTTAAGTCTGTACTGCTTTAGTTCAGAAGGCTGTTAGAACAATTTCCAAGCAGACGAATAGATTGAGAAGGTTCCAGATGATAATACTTTCAAGTTACAATAAAATCGGACAGTTACAGGTTCAAGCATCCGAAGAATAAAACAGCAGCAAGACTATCGAACAGTTACAAGGATAACTATCCGAATTTTACAAAGCCTTCGGAGAGTTATTATATCAGACAGTTAAGTTGGTTGAATGATCGAAGAGTTATGGAGTTAACTATTCGAAAGAAAAAGGAAAATCGGAAAGTTAGAAAGGCTAACTATCTGAAACTTAAGTCATTCAATAAATCACGTGCAGAAATATAGAACGGAAGCTTAAAGGACTTATTGGAGAGTTAGATAACTATCCAAGTTTTCTTTTCAGAGAGTTATATAACTATTCGAGTTTTTCGATAAGTTACAAGCATAACTTTCCGGAACTTAAGTCATTTTATTACGCACGTGCAAAATGGAGATGCTGGCAGTTGAAAGATTAAAAGAGAAAAATCAGAGAGTTAGTTAACTATCCAAAATCTTAAGAGAATTTCGGTGAGTTATGGTTTAACTATCCGAAACTTAAGTTAGTGATTTTCCCATGTGAAGAATTCCAGACAGATGTTCAGATGGGTTTTTCGAAGAGTTAGAAAGATAACTATCTGAAATCTCAAGAGAATTTCGGTGAGTTATGTCTTAACTATCTGAAACTTAAGTTATGTTTTTATGCACGTGTAGTTTTGAAGGAATAGCTGTTAGAGGCTTAAATGAAAGTTCGGTAAGTTACAATAGTTAACTATCTGAAAATCAGGAGCTCTTTCGGTAAGTTAAATACAAGACTCCGAACACTTAACTTTACACGTTAGCAACTTAAAATCCTCACGTGACTTAGAGAACAGAACATGAGTGATGAATCGGCAAGTTATGGATGCTTTTCGGTAAGTTATTTTTATAACCATCTGAAAGCCTGAGATTTTCGGAAGGTTATTTACTGAATATCAAACAGAACGGTAACTTACCATATTTAGGTCTAATTATTTACCTAGTACAGCAGAATACATCCGTTGAAAGAAAAATATGATTGTTATGCCTTTAGCATATATATGAGGAGTTTAAGAGAAGAAGATACACACAACAGATATAATTTATACAGTGAGCTACACCCTAATTTCAAATACACTCAAGTCTACAAACAACGAAATATACTCTAAAGACTTACTACAGAAAAAGCTTTGTGCGCCAAACTTTGATTGAAAGATTCAAGCTGTTGGTTCATGGCTTCAACCTGAAAGCTACATTCAGTTGTTGGTTTGAGTTTTGACTTGAAAACTCTAGTAGTTGGTTTACTGAAGTTTTTACCTGAAAACTTCTGTGTTGTTGGTTCTTGCTTTGACCTGAAAGCAAGTGTGTAAGTGTTGAAACACTTAGTGAAGCCCAAGTGAATCTTGGGGGTGGACTAGACAAGTTGGTGAACCACCTAAAACTTGTTGTGTGTTATCTTTCTTTACTACTTTGCATTCATTTAAATTCATCTCATTTCACTTCTATCTGAATCATTTGTTTCAACAATCAAAAGAACTTAAAAATTACACACTTTCACCATTCACCCCCTCTCTAGTGAGTCTACCGATCCTAACAATTGGTATCAGAGCAAGGTTAATCCTTCATAAGATTTAACCATCTGGATTTATGGCTCAATTTGCTGAGGGACAAAACATCCATAGACCTCCCCTATTCGATGGCTCCAATTATAATTATTGGAAGAATAGAATGAAGTGTTTCCTTAGGAGTTCTGATGTTAAACTCTAGAAGATTGTTGTTCTTGGAACTACACTTCCAACTAGTAATGTTATGGACTGGTCTGAGGAGGATGAGAAAATCATCCAGTTGGATACTAGAGGGTTGAATGTCATTTATTGTGCACTAACTACTGATCAATATAATAAAGTATCTGCATGTAAATTTGCTCATGAGGCGTGGAAAATCCTTCAAGTTACTCATGAAGGTACAAGCCAGGTTAGGGATACAAAAATCAATATTCTTTTAAGAAAACTTGAACTATTTAAAATGAATGATAATGAAAACATAACTGAAATGTTTTCTAGATTTACTGAAATCACCAACAATCTAAAAGGCTTGGGAAAGGAGTTCTCTTCACATGAACAGGTACAGAAGATCTTGAGGAGATTAACTGTTGAGTGGAAACAGAAGTCCACATCTATTCAAGATTCCAAGGATCTTAACAACTATACAGTTGAAGAATTGTTGGGCAATCTTCTGGCCCACGAAGTTTAGATGAAGGACTGGAAAGAGCAAGAAGGAACTGTTGAAAAGAAAGCTGAAAAGAAAAAGGAAATAGCATTTCCATCTACAGAAGAAGTTCCAAGCTCAGATGATGATGAGATCATGTTGCTGGCAAGAAATTTCAGAAAATTCATGAAGAAAAAGAATAAGCCCAGCTACTCTAAAAGAACTGTTCCTACATGTTTCAAATGTAAAAGGCAATGGCACATACAGACCTTCTGTCCATTTTAGACAGAAGAGGATCAAGGAGATAAGAAGAAGAGATTGAAGGACAAAAAGAAGATGGCTCTCAAAGCTACGTGGGATGACAATAGCTCTTCAAGCTGTTCATCAGATTCTGAAGAAGAAGCTGCAGCAAATGTTTGTTTTGCAGCACAAGAGGTATGCTCTACTTCCTCTAGTTCAAAAAATGAGCATAATGATCTAGACATAAACAGTCTTTTATCTACTGTAGATAATTTATATGTGAAGTGTAGAGATTTTAAGAAAGAAATTAAAAGATTAAATCATTGCTTAGAAAATTCATTTGCTGAATTAGAATCAACTATAGTTGAAAATAGGAATGTAAAATCAAATTTAGATAAGTATAGTTGTGATAATTGTGAATTAAAAGATGAAAATAAAAATCTATCAACTACTATATCAGATTTGAAAAATACTATATGTAAATTTACTCAAGGACAAAAAGGATTAAATAAAATAATAGGATCTCAACGATCAAATGGGAATAAATATGGCCTAGGGTATGCTACACCACAGGAAATACCTTATTGTGGTGGAGTGATTCGATCTTATAGAGATGGCACCACTGTGTTTGCCATCAAACGAAGATCAGGTCATATGTGGCTGCCAAGAGGCAATAGATTTAATGTTTTAAGGACTAACTCTACTGGACCCAAGAAGATGTGGGTACCAAAAGCTTTAATTTCAGTATAATTTGCAGGGTGACAAGGAGTTTCAAGCACGTTCAACTAAATGGATTGTGGACAGTGGATGCTCAAAGCATATGACAGGTAAGAAAAGTATTATTGACTCAGTTAAACACTTAAGTTCAGGATCTGTTAAGTTTGGAAATAATGAAAAGTGTAAAATAATTGCAATAGGAAATATTACATCTGAAAATGGTAAAATTGAGAATGTCTTGCATGTAAATGGATTAAAACAAAATTTGTTAAGTGTAGGACAATTATGTGATAAAGGCTATACTATTTCTTTTAATGCTAAAAACTACTACATTATTGATCTTGCCACAAATGAAACAAAATTTACTGGTATTAGAAATTGCTCAATATATACATTAAACTTTCCATGTGAAAATTCTGCAAGCAATTCCTGTTTGGTAGCAACTAGTGAAGACGATTGGATGTGGCATAGAAGACTTGGTCACATCAATATGAAGAATATTAGAAAGCTATCTACAGGTGATCTTGTTAGGGGTCTGCCTAAACTCACTTTTAAGAAGGATCGAGTGTGCAATGAGTGTATGCTAGGGAAGTAGAAGAGAACTGCTCTTCACAGCAAAAGTGTTGTTTCCACCAAAAGGCCATTAGAACTGCTACATCTAGATTTGTTTGGTCCTTCTCAAGTATCAAGTCTTGGGGGTCGAAAATATACCTTTGTTATTGTTGATGATTTCTCCAGATTAACTTGGGTGATATTTTTGACACATAAAAATGAAACTTGCAATGAGTTCAGGAATTTCTGCATAAGAGTTCAGAATCAGAAGGAACTAATAGTGAAGAAAATTAGAAGTGATCATGGAGGTGAATTTGAAAACTATGAATTTGAAAACCTCTGCAATTCATTTGGAATTTTGCATGAATTCTCTTGTCCTAGAACTCCTGCTCAAAATGGAGTTGTAGAAAGGAAAAATAGGACATTATAAGAAATGGCTAGAACTATGTTAAATGCCACGGATCTACCTAAATTTCTCTAGGCAGAAGCTATAGGAACAGCTTGTCACATTTCCAACAGAACTCACATTAGATCCATATTGAATAAGACACCCTTTGAAATTTGGTTCGATAAAACTCCAAATGTTGGCTATTTTAAGACATTTGGATGCAAATATTTTGTCTTAAATACAGGAAATGCTAAAGACAAGTTTGATGCTAAGTTTGAACCTGCCATACTTGTTGGTTACTCCTTGAGAAGCAAAGCTTACAGAGTATATTTTGCTGAAGATAGAAGAGTGGAGGAAAGTATAAATGTTCAGTTTGATGAAGATCTGTTCCAGAATTTCAAAAAGTTGAAGATTAATGATGATAGTGAAAATGAATACTTTGAAGATGATAAAAGCAAGCAGAATACCAATTCACAAGTGTTAGACCAGAATCTCAACCATAGATATCAGAATCATAATAGTTGGAAGTTTAGATCTGATCATCTTGAGGAACAAATTATTGGAAATATATCTAAAGGGGTACAAACTAGAAGCAAAGCGCAAGATATCTGTAATTTTTGTGCATTTGTGTTAGAAATAGAGCCAAAATCAATAGATGAAGCTTGTAAGGATACCTACTGGACAATGGCTATGCAGGAAGAATTAAATCAGTTCCAGAAAAATAATGTGTGGGAACTAATAGAAAAACCTGTAGGAAAATCCATTTAGTTCCATCATTGGAGGTAACATTCTCAAAAATAAAGCTCGATTAGTTGCACAAGGCTACAATCAGCAGGAAGGTATTGACTATGAAGAAACTTTTACTCTTGTAACCAGGATTGAAGCTATCAGAATGTTGCTTGCCTTTGCAAGTAGTATGAAGATAAGATTATTTCAAATGGATGTGAAAAGTTTCTTCTTAAATGGAGAAATTCAAGAAGAAGTGTTTGTTAAACAACCTCCTAGATTTGAAGATGAACTCAAGCCGGATCATATCTACAAACTGAGAAAGGCTCTATATGGTTTGAAACAGGCACCTAGAGCTTGGTATGAGAAATTGAAAAAAAATTTAACTAAAAACAATTTTTCTATAGGCAAAGTGGACAGCACTTTGTTTATCAAAACTTTTGATGTACACATGTTGATTGTTCAGATATATGTTGATGATATAGTCTTTGGAACTACTTCAGAAGATCTCTATCATGAATTTCAGAATTTAATGAAAAATAAATTCGAAATGAGCATGATGGGAGAATTGAAGTTTTTCTTGGGATTACAGATTCATCAAATGCATAATGGTATCTTTGTCAACCAAGAAAAATATTGCAAAGAGATGTTGAAAAAATTTGGTTATGAAAACATCAAATCCGCAAATACTCCAATGAGTTCAAGCATTAAAATAGAAATGGATGATTCAAGTGTTGTAGTGGATCAAAGGCAATATAGAGGTATGATTGGATCTCTGTTATACCTTTCAGCCAGCAGGCCAGATATTATATTCAGTGTATGCTTGTGTGCTAGATTTCAAGCATCACCAAAGGAATCACATTTGAAATCAGTCAAAAGGATTTTCAGATATCTACAAGAAACAAAAGATTTTGAATTATTCTACTTAGCTGACAGTAGTTTGATTTTAACAAGCTATAGTGATGCAGATTATGCAGGCAGCAGATCTGATAGAAAAAGCACCAGTGGTACTTGTCAATTACTTGGATGTTCTTTAATCTCATGGTTCAGTAGGAAACAAAATTGTATAGCTTTATCTACTACTGAAGCCGAGTATATTGCAGCTGGATTGTGTTGTGCACAAATCCTTTGGATGCAGTAAACTCTAGCAGATTACAGACTGAAAATTCAGAATTCAATCATATTTTGTGATAACAGTAGTACAATCAGTCTATCTAAGAATACAGTACTTCATTCCAAAGCCAAGCATATCAAGATCAGACATCATTTTCTAAGAGATCATGTGGAGAAAGGGAACATTTCACTTAAGTTTGTGCCAACAGAAAATCAACTTGCAGATATTTTCACCAAACCTTTAAATGAATCAACTTTTAATCATATTAGACGAAATCTAGGAATATGCTCTTTACAAGATCTTTAAATATTTTTTTCATCAAGCTCACCATATGGGAGCTTGTTTTTCTACTAACCTACTCGTGCAGGATACAGTCAATATCAGTTTTTTCAGAAACTTAGTTTTACAGTCCTCACCTTTTTATATAATGACAAAAAAGGAGAGAAGAATTTGGAAATTTGGTCACTTACAGTATTTCTAACAAGCACCGAAAGAGAATCATTAAAAGAGAAGAAAAACTCAACGCACAGATAGGGGGAGAAGTTAGCTCAAAGTCAGGGGGAGGAATCCCTTCTCGTCAGTATAGTATTGATAAATTCCTGTTTTATTTTTCTCTGTGTGACTAATTGTATAGTAATACACTAGGGAGTGAAATACATGTAAATAAATGTAAAGGTTTTTGTCATTATTAAAAAGGGGGAGATTGTTAGAACTTGAGTATTTTGATAATGCAAAACCTATGTGAGGAAACATATTGTATTTCATAGTTAAGTCTATACTGCTTTAGTTCAGAAGGCTGTTAGAACAATTTCCAAGCAGATGAACAAATTGAGAAGGTTCCAGATGATAATACTTTCAAGTTATAGTAAAATCGGACAGTTACAGGTTCAAGCATCCGAAGAATAAAACAGCAGCAAGACTGTAGGATAGTTAGAAGGATAACTATCCGAATTTTACAAAGCCTTCGGAGAGTTATTATATCAGACAATTAAGTTGGTTGAATGATCGGAGAGTTATGGAGTTAACTATCTGAAAGAAAAAGGAAAATCAGAAAGATAAAAAGGCTAACTATCTGAAACTTAAGTCATTCAATAAATCACGTGTAGAAACATAGAACGGAAGCTTAAAGGACTTATCGGAGAGTTAGATAACTATCTGAGTTTTCTTTTCAGAGAGTTAGATAACTATTCGAGTTTTTCGATAAGTTACAGGCATAACTTTCCGGAACTTAAGTCATTTTATTACGCACGTGCAAAATGGAGATGCCAGCAGTTGAAAGATTAAAAGAGAAAAATCAGAGAGTTAGTTAACTATCCAAAATCTTAAGAGAATTTCGGTGAGTTATGGTTTAACTCTCTAAAACTTAAGTTAGTGATTTTCCCACATGTAGAATTCCAGACAGATGTTTAGATGGGTTTTTCGGAGAGTTAGAAAGATAACTATCCGAAATCTCAAGAGAATTTCGGTGAGTTATGTCTTAACTATCCGAAACTTAAGTTATGTTTTTATGCACGTGCAGTTTTGAAGGAATAGCTGTCAGAGGCTTAAATGAAAGTTCGGTAAGTTACAATAGTTAACTATCTAAAAATCAGGAGCTCTTTCGGTAAGTTAAATACAAGACTCCGAACACTTAACTTTACACATTAGCAACTTAAAATCCTCACGTGACTTAGAGAACAGAACATGAGTGATGAATCGGCAAGTTATGGATGTTTTTCGGTAAGTTATTTATATAACCATCCGAAAGCCTGAGATTTTCGGAAGGTTATTTACTGAATATCAGACAGAACGGTAACTTACCATATTTAGGTCTGATTATTTACCAAGTACAGCAGAATACATCCGTTGAAAGAAAAATATGATCGTTATGCCTTTAGCATATATATGAGGAGTTTAAGAGAAGAAGATACACACAACAGATATAATTTATACAGTGAGCTACACCCCAATTTCAAATACACTCAAGTCTACAAACAGCGAAATATACTCTAAAGACTTATTACAGAAAAAGCTCTGTGCGCCAAACTTTGATTGAAAGATTCAAGCTATTGGTTCATGGCTTCAACCTGAAAGCTACATTCAGTTGTTGGTTTGAGTTTTGACCTGAAAACTCTAGTAGTTGGTTTACTGAAGTTTTTACCTGAAAACTTCTGTGTTGTTGGTTCTTGCTTTGACCTGAAAGCAAGTGTGTAAGTGTTGAAACACTTAGTGAAGCCCAAGTGAATCTTGGGGGTCGACTAGCCATGTTGGTGAACCACCTAAAACTTGCTATGTGTTATCTTTCTTTACTACTTTGCATTCGTTTAAATTCATCTCATTTCACTTCTATCTGAATCATTTGTTTCAACAATCAAAAGAACTTAAAAATTACACACTTTCACCATTCACCCCCCCTCTAGTGAGTCTACCGATCCTAACACCTTTAACAAGAGAAATTAAGAAAACTTTAGAACCTCCTGAATAACCAGAAACACTACGGACATACAGTCGAAAAAAGAAGAAGACATTAGAATATTTTGGACTGACTACAGGTGTAGAAGGCATATTGCAGCAAAGAGAAGAATCATTGAAAAATGGAAAACTATGTTCCATTGTAGAAGCTGGACAGACTTTTGTGTCAGGAATCCCAACAGATGTGACAAATATCGAATTACAAGCATACACTCTAAGGTATTGTGTCACATTAGTGCATAATATTTCTTTTTATACAATGGACAGTTTTTCACATCTTACTGCAAGCACACATTCTTTTCCTACAGAAAGAGAACATGTAGGAAATTTTAATGATACATATACAGATGATATCAATTTTGATGATATTTTTGATGACATAGACATTAGGTCTATGAATTTTTAAGATATTTCATCTAAAGAAAAATGTATAGATATTCTCCCTCTTACTGTATCTCAGATAGAAACTTTTGATTTTTAGTATAGTTGCTTATACTACAATTTATACATGTGGTTATGTCTGTTACAGTATATAGTATATTTGTTAATAAATGTATATAATCAACAAACTACATAGTTACAAATAGAATATAACACTGCCAATGCCTCAAATATAGAAATTTCAGAAATACAGAATGAATCTATTATAGAGCATTCTTTCCTATAGAGACAGTTGTTGTATAGATCAATCATAGACATAAATGTTGCTAATAGATAGATTAATACAAAGAGTGTTGCTACTAATATGTTTCAAGAAGATCAAATAGAGGAATTTCAGTAGATTATTGATATGACAATACCAAATATTTCAAACATTTATACTAGCTTTGATGGAAATTCCACCAGTTCTGAACGATCTGAAAATTTAGATGCTACTGATAATTTTGAAAGAAGTCCCCGATCAGAAAATCATGACAGGAAAATACCTAATCTTGAATAGAATTTAGACAAAAATACATTATTATGGTTCAGAAATAGTTCCTGTTATGAAAAATTTCAGACATATAAAATTTTTACAGTTTTATATTCAAGACCAGTTAAGTTTGAAGGGATGACACATATACGAGATATGTTTGAATTTCAAGGCTTGTTGACTCTACTTCCACAACAGTTAGGCCATCTTGTTATACCAGAACTTATAAGTTGTTTTTACTCAAACTTAATAGTGGAAAAAGGTATTCCTGTTTCCAATATACAAGACTACGATATATATTTAACTCCACAATTACTTTATCAAGTACTTGGTCTGAAAAATGAAGGAGTTAAATTATCAGAAAGAAAACAGGTTTATTAGTTGGGATGGGACATTAAAAGTTTAGCCAAAGATCTAACTGCCAACAATCGAATGAGATTACTAAATGATTTAAATGGCCAAGCACGCTTTATTGCAAAAATATTGCATGCTTCATTCTTTCAGAGGTTTGGTTATGGTGTAGAAGTTGGCAAATGTTGTCTTTATACTACATATGCATTAATTAACCATATACAGGTGAATTGGTATGATATTTTTGTTTCTCATATCTTACATTTGCAAAGTAAATTATTTTATGGTGATGCGATTTTAAGAATTGTGGCAAGTCAAACAGATATTACACCTTGGCCATAGAAAAAATTAAAGTCAAGATCTTTCTCTACAAAGGAACTACAAAAATACCAGGAAGTAGATACACCTGTAATTCAACAACAACAACAACAACAACAACAAGATCAACAAACTCAGTCACAACAGCAACAACAACAATCGACACAATTTTTAGAACAACAGCAACATACAGATACAAATACAAGTATACATACAGACATAAATACAGAATTTTTACAGCAACCATCACAAGTTTCACAAAATGATTTAGATCAAGCAGTAATTGATCAAATAAACAGAGTAAGTATAGAAATTGCAAGGCAAATTTTAGATACTCAGATCAATATTTTTCGAAGACAAAGAGGCCTGTGATTATAAAAATTATGATTGTTACCAAAAATTATTTATGTACAGAAATCGCAATATGTAAACTGTTTACTGCACTTAATGCTCATGTGATTATCTTTGACAATTTATGTTTAACAGTTTATGCTTAATCCACAAAAGTGATACATGTTTAAAAATATCTTTTTGAACGATATGTACTTAGTACATTTTTTCTTCCTTACATTTTATTTACTTTTTTATAATGCCAAAAAGGAGGAGGAGATAGATTATTTGACTTATTAGGTTTTGACATCATCAAAAAGGGGGAGATTGTTAGGAATTTTGTTTTGATGATATATGCTTTATTAAAGTTTTTAAATAAGTCTAAATAATATTCTCTAAGTATAATTCTCACGTAATTAAATGTTAACAGGTTATTAGAAAGTTTCATTTTTATTTCAGATAGTTAAAGTTTTTGAATAGTTAGAATTTCGATAGTTAAACTTTTGGATAGTTAACGTTTCATTTTTGTCGAACAGTTTATGTTAAAAACTCATATAGTTAAGTTATCTGCACGTATGTTTTTTGTTTTAAGTTGTCACGTGTTTTCCATGTACATTCGGTAATGAAAATCAAATAGTTAGATAATTGTTCGAGTTTTTATACGCATGGATAGATAACTATTCGAGTTTTATAAAAGGACTAACGAATAGATAAGTTTGCTATGTTTAGTCACATGTTTTGTAAGTGCAAAAACTCGAAGAGTTACAGATAAGTGTTTGAGTTTTTACAAGATTTAAAGTACAAGTGTTTGACTAAATCGAAGAGTTAGAAGATATTCTACAAGACTCCATGAAGATAAAGTTTTGGTGAATCTATGAGTGGAGATTGTGGAAATTCAAAATGATAGTGGAGAAAGTGGAAACTCAAAAAGATAGTAATTTGGATTAAAGAAAAAATTAGTACGTGGATTATGGATTATAGATTATAGATTAAGTGGATGAACATGCTGAACGTGAAGACATAGTTCGACTACTAATAGAGAGTATGAGCTACATTACAAAATAAGATCTCAATCTCAAAAACCAAGTCTGAATATTCAATCCAGATCCCTAACTAAAAAGTTAAGTTTGAATATTCATATCTAGAAAATTTCTCCAACATTAGAAGAAGTTCGAAATTCCAAGCAATTTCAAAAAAGGAGCAGCAAACGTAAGAAATTTGGAAATTCGACAACTAGAGAATAAGAGATACAAAAGCTGAGCAAAAAGAAGGAAATGAACTATGTGCATAAAGATCAGGTTTTATACAATTCAAAATTAGTTTTGAATGAGAACTTCATTTTTCTATTTGAATTGTATATCGAACATTACTGTATCACGAACATTACTGTATCAAAACCGTCAAGAAGGGAATTAAGCTAAAAAGATATTGTAAATTCTGTCTTTAAAGTTTATAAAGAATAGAATTTCATTTACGAGTGTTTTGTGCTCTTGTTTTATCCACTGGTAATTTAATTACTAAAGACACAATTCACCCCCCTCTTGTGATACAACAATCCTATAGAATGACTAATTGACAATATAATTCAGTAAGCACACAATAAAAGATAATGCACATAGGGATTTTAGGTGGTTCACCACTAATGACTAGTCCACCCCCAAGGGATACTTGAGCTTCACTAAGCTTCTAAACTGCCTTTTAGATACTTAAGCCTATAACTGTCTGATTTTCTTGTAACTCTATAGCGGCAATTTCTGAACTACCTGTATCTATTTATTTGCCTCTTGATTTTTGCTGAACTATCTTAACTGTGAAATACAATTTGATTCCTCACATTGACTTTTGTATTATCAAAATTTAGAGGTCCTTTCATTATGCACATGGTGAAATTAAAGTTTACGAATGTTATATTGTATCACGTGAGTTGCACATGTTTAACTCGTTAAGTTAACATAATTGTATGTATTGAGTTGCTATATTAAACACTAACGCAACACATTAAGTTAGCGTTATAAACTTAAAGTTATTATTATTGCACGTGGTAAATACTTTATTGTTTAAAACATTTATTTACTAGCTCAGTAAGTTATCAAAGGATTTTCAGATACTTTGAAAATTTAACCATCTGATATTTAAACACTTTTTGGTGAATTAGCATCTAACCTTCCAAAAGACAGTTTAACTAGTTCGTTGAGTTATCAATACATATCACATGATTTGGCACATGAAGAACTCGTTAAGTTAGATATGTTAAGTTATAAATCTACTTGTTTTACTCGTTTAGTTAACATTAACACAATGACTTGTTATTACACTTAATGGAAAATTTTTGGACGAGAAAGTTTATTTTGTAGGAAATTTTTCAAAGATCCAAGATTGATAATTAAGGAAAATTCAAAGAGGAAAATATGGGATAGAACATGTGTATTTCAATGAAGGAAAAAGAGAAGACGTAAAAAGTGGAAAACTGATTATAGTTAAACGTAAAGGATATGCATGATATGAAGATACAATATAAAAGGCATAAAATTCTCATTTATCAATTATCCCTACTATTTTTGTTTTGATATGAGCATGAAAATGGGCGAAAGGTGAAATGTAAAGTAATCTCAGTCGATAGTAAATACTTCCGTCACTACATGCGACGCAATTACACCATTGAAAATTAAACCACTTACAATTCTGTCTCCTCTCCCTATAGAATCGCGAGTCCAGAATTGCAAAATGATCTCTTCAGCATACAAGCATCAACCCGAAACCAAGGCTAGAAGCTTTACGATTTCCTGAGATATGAGTCAGCACTTAGTGAAAATGGCTTCCCTTCCCGTGACACGATCACTCCTTACAATGGTTGTTAGACACTGTGTTTGGCTCGAAATCGACCTGACATCAGGAAAGTATCCTCACAAACCTTCAATGGTTGGTGATTATGGTGGTGGTGGAGATGGTTGGTGTGGTACTTCAGAGAATTGCCGACGTTGCCTGCAGAAAGCTCGGTGATCCTCCTCTACACACACAGGCCACACCCATCGGCCACCCCCCCGCTACTTTTTTTCTTCTTTTCTTTTATATTTCTTCAGTGGTAACTACTTCTGCTTGAATGATCGGTTGGATTTCCTTCATTCATATCAACGACAATGATTTCTTCTTCCTTCGACGAGTGAATTCCTACATGATACGTGCAATCGTGGTTTTTTTTCTTCCAACTATATAGATGCATTTCGAATAGTTAGAGATAACTCACCGAAAATCTACTTAAGTCATTCTTCTAGAACATGACATGTGTCATCAATAGTTTTATAATAAAAGGAGATTTCGGAGAGTTACATATATAATTATCCGATGTCCAACTACAATTTCGGATAGTTAGAGATAACTCACCAAAAGTTCACTTAAGTCATGCATTATGGTTTCGACATGTGTACTTCAGGAAATAATAAAATATTCTTTTAAAACATAACTGTTCGGTAATTTAAACATAACTTTTCGATACATTAAGCATAACTGTTCAGTATGTTAAACATAAATATCCGAAATAACAAAAAATTCGGATACTTAAGAATTTCACAGCCTGCAATTTATCGACAGTTTAGAAATGCACTAAATTAACATTAATTCCCCGAAATTAAGCAGATTCTTTCATTAAAGCATATAACAGTGCACTTATAACAAAATAACTTAATTCTCATATGATAAGCTAAATATTATGCAATTAACCATCATTTAACCGTTAATATTATGCACTTTTTCATTCTAAACACCTACACATCAAACAAAATATATTTTCAGGGATCAAAACATCTCTCCAAGGAAAAGCTCTCAAATAGAAGAAAATTCGATGAAGAAGAGAAAGTCAAATATTTGTCACTAAAGAATTGTAAAAGAATAAGAAGAAGAAGAAGAAAAATCTCAAATAGGGAGAAATGTTTTAAATTCCGCAAATTAATTTTCTCTATTTGTAGTTATGAAATTGATTAGATGAAACATGGTATCATTATATAATTGCATTTACAATTTCTAAGGAGAATTAAATTATATATTATAATTAGAACCTTGAATAAAATGATTTGATTAAAATAGTGTCTTGGCTTATTTTTAATTTTGAAGTTTCAATTATAATTGAAAATGTTGAAAAACACAATTCACCATCCTCTTGTGTAGCCATTTGATCTTACAATAAGTGATTAGAATAAGATTTAACAAGTACTTTACCTTTTTCCTATGGATAAACCTATATTTGCATGCTATTACTTTAGATACCATACACTTGCAGTGAAATTTAAAATATAACAAATAACCTACTACACTCCAACTTGTGCAACTTTATCTTCCACCCTTTTAGTATTTGTGGTAGACATGGATGACTAAGAATTTATTCTAATATCATACAAGAAACAACAAAATAACAATACACATATTTCAAAACAACATATATCTTATAAATATTTCAAAACATTATATAATAAATTCCTACAAAAAACAAGATAATATGTGTACATAATATAACATGACACAAATAATCCAAGCATAATATAAATATGTTCCTAAGCAACACATAATATACTTCATAATTAATTTATTTGTGACATTTGATTTTTATATCTAATGTGCATTATAAACAAGTAGACATTATTGAGGTTAATAATCTTTGAAAAACAATAACAAATGATGACTCATTTTTTCTTTAATAATTAACAAAATTAGTCTACTAAATACTTCAACTAATTTATATAAAATTATTAAAATACAACCCATTGTGAGTTGGCAAGCAACATACATATGCCAGGTGTAGTTTTAAATTGAATCCACCCAAGATTTTATATATAGACATGAATTCACTCAATAATTATAATTGTCGGGTGAATTCACCCGACAATTATATATAGACATGAATTATTGATAGTAATTCCATAGGAGATGTTTCTAATATTCTGTCAGGATTTTTTGTGGGGTTTCATATTTTTCACAAACTTCCACTAATATTTCCAATGTAATCTAGTTTGTGCCAATTTTATAAAGGTCTCTAACATAACTTCGACTTCCACGGTTCCACCAATATATCATCATCATAATCTAGCATGTGTTAATTTTTCAAAGGAATTTGGCATGTCATCAATGTTGAATATCATACGTATGAGGCCCTGAGTAATTGAAGACAATACCTCAAGAAATAGGAAAACAACTATTAAAACAAAACGAAGCTTAAACTTTTGAAGTATACAACAAAGGTAAGAGGTGTGCTAAGAAGGTATGCATTCATAAGGTTAAAAAACATGGGTATTTACAGCTAAAGTGATCAAAACCCCATGCTATGTGCACCAATGGGTTCCTCTTTTTTTTCATAGACATGGGTTTCTTCTGCCTCTCGTAGTTTTTAGATTATTTTTCTAGTTAAATTTAGATTGATCTTTCAATTCATGGAAAAATACAAGTACTAGAACTTACATTTGGAATCATATATATTTTATGCATACCTAAACTCATCGGTTCTCCTAACAAACCTTTGATAAAATGAAAATGTCATCATAGTTTCATAGAGAATCATTTTGAAAAGAGTACATGGCATTTACCAAAAGATCGACTAGAACATTTTGAAAATGTCGTCACAATTTCATAAATAAATTGAATAAATATTATCAACTAAACCATAACATGGCTAGAATATTTACCAACACACGGCGAACACACATGAACATTTACCAACAACATTTATCATAATTATTGGGGTTTTGAATAATCAAAATTATTAACTTGGATCGATTGGATAGGTGTATAAATGATATTTGTGCATATTTTTATATGATAATTCATGCATTCTATGTACTTAAACTCAAGTTATATGCACTTATACAAGAAAATACATGTTAATCATATTTTTATGACATTGCATGGATATGTGCACAAATGCACCTCTTTAATGTAATTTTCACGAAATATACTAGATGTTCATATGCTTGAATGTATGATTTAATAATTCTTAGGTCAAGAAAGAGATTTTAAAGGTCATTAAGGTATTGAAATAATTTGATATGCCCACATATATTTTATACACTATGGTTATGAACTTGTAAACATTAAATGCAATAATGTGACATTGGTTATGAATAATTTTAAATACATGTTACTAATTGATTCATTCATGGATGAACTTACATTTCACATTTGCAAACATGTTAAAATGAATGTTACATACCTTAGAAATAAATATATTTCAAGTTCATAACTAAAGTTATTTTTGGCATGTATTACTAACATTACATGCATGACTTAAATGGGTTTGATTATAGGTGAATGAGAGCTCTTAGATCAAGCCTTAGGATCATCAATCTTTGATGATCAAAATCTCTATAAATAGGCCTTGTATCCCACAAGTTTTCTCCCCTCTCCCAACTCCAATATTCAGAATTCCCCTTGATGCTCCAAGCAAGGTGAAGGAAGAGCTCCCCTCTTGGCATCTTCTCCAAACGTCTCTTGGAGGTAAGGTTCTTCTTCTTCTTGTCTTCTCCAATACTTCATTCGGCATTCTACATCTTGAGGAGGTGAATTGTTGCTACAAATCCTCTCTTGTTGGTGTTAAATCTGTGGATGAAGCTCCATTGGAGATACACTTGAAGGTGTGGAAACTTGCATCCAAGAGAGCTCTTCAATTGTTCTACACGTTGTTGTATTCCCTTCGGCATTAGACCTCCAATCCATGGAGGGAACAAGCAGCTTTGGACATGGAGAATTGCTGGAGAAGGTAACCATCTCAAGTGGTATGAAGTAGGGAGGTGATGTCCCTTGTGCTCAAGCCATTGGAGGTGTGATCTTAAGGTAATAGGAGTAGACATTTGAGTGGAGATGGAGTTGTAATTTAAATTTCAGTAGTATATGTTTGTTGATTTCTTTTGTTTGTGTATTCCACATGATTTCCCCTTTGTTATAATGTTGAATTCTTGTGATTATATCAATGTTTTTCAATTCTAAGTTTAGTTTGAGTTATGTGTCCTCTATGTGTTTGATTTTATGTCTTTTTGTGTGAATTCTTCTCAAATGTTTGTTCCTCTAACTCTAACATAGTTTAGACGTTTTTTACTTAACTCTATCCTCCTAATTTACTTGATTTTGATTGTATATAGCTTATATTTAGTAGATTAGAGCATACATGGAGTTAGATGTATAGTTATAAGTCCATGTATACTAGTTTTGTAGTAGAATTAGTAGTTTTATGTAGTGTAATTTTATTTTCTATTTTTGTAGTGTAATAATTATTGTGTGATGCATTTTCTTAAGTGATGGATAGAGGGGGACATGAATGAGGTTTCTCATTATTGATTCAACTCTATATGAAGTCATTTCTAACATATACATGATTGTTAAGGCAAACATGTGATAAAAATGCATTTACACAAGGCATATCTATAAACTCTAGTGAATTTTATGTTTAATTGCTGGTCTTTGTAGACTCCACCTGTTCTTACATGTTTTTTATAATTGACTTTGTATGCTTGCAGTTATAAATATTAAAACTCAATTGTGTGTTAATTTCATAACATTTAAACCCTGAACAAGAGGAGTTGGCTTCCGAACAATCAAAAAATCATGAAAATTGTAGGAATCGAAAAAATCATACTAATTCAGGACTTACCAAAACACACACGGTTCAACGTAGGCATAGGCAATGGGGGACGATGGGATTCAACAGTGATTGTTGATCAGATGCAAGCAATAGTGACTGCCCTTCATAGCTTCAATGAAGGCAGAATCACATGGTGGTGAGTGGTAGACATGCGATGCCTTATACCTTCAACGAATGACACAATGACGTATGTGAGGGATGCGAGCGGCAAACGGATGACGCACATGAGCAATGTGAGTGGCAAATAGATGACGTAAGGGAGGGATGCAAGTTCAGATGAATTCCTTGACTTTTGGAGGGATGCGAGGCAGAAAGGTTGGGTGTGAATGAAACTTTCCCTAGAATGTTTACATATTTATATGTCATAAAGTGATGAATTCTGATATGCACAAATATAGAGTTTTTAACATTTATTTTTTCTCAAAATTTAAATTTTATAAAATTTGATAGAAAGAATTTAAAATTCAAGTGATTATGCATATTTAAGAATTTGATGAAAATTAAAATTTAGATATTTGTGCATATGACAGAATTGAATAAAATTAATTTTTAATGAAATAACAAATTAAAGTAATTAGTAAAAATGTAATTAATCAAAGAATGAATTAATTACATTAATCAAGAAATATAAAAAAAAACGTAAGAGCAAACATCAAATTCGAAACTAAATAGCTAAATTTAAATTGAAGTGTATATTTGTATCTAAGTCCAAAATATAGAGTAAACAATAGCTTAGATACAAAAAAAATCATTATCTCAATTTATAAATAAATTGTGACTTAGATATAAGTCAATATCTAAGTTTATAGATTTAAAAATTTAATTTGAAATCATAACTTTGATACAAGGCATAGATATTTAAGCTTAAAAGTTAAATGAAAGTATAACTTAGATAAAACATAAAAATATCTAAGTTAAAAGAAAAAATTAAATCAAATTGTAACTTATGCATATGAATATCAAAGTTAAAAGAAAGATTTTTGAATGAAGTCACAACTTAGATAAAAAATATAAGAATATTTAAGTTGAAATACATCTCAATTAAATGGTTACTTAGAGAAAATTTGTATATTTAAGTTTAAAAATATTTAAGCTTAAAAGTTAGATATAAGAAATAAAAATTTATATTTCACATTTAACAAATCATAACTTAGGCAAAGGAGCGTAGGCAAAGAGATGAGCATTAGGTGTAAGGAGAATGTTTAGGAAATTGAATTTCAACTTTTAGGTTGAAAATTTATTTTTCTAACCTTTACACATATTTGAAATTCAATTTCTTAGAAAATTTGAATTTTAAAATGTACAAATACTTCATAACTTGAAATTTGACAAAAAAAGTTTTCAATTCTATCAAATTTTAAGTACACAAACCCTACCTTAATGTCATTTTATTTTGAGATTTGCCTCCTCTAACAGGTGCCATCAGCTTGTAGTGGCTTCATTTCTTACTTGAGCAAAGAGGCTTAGGGATCCTAAACTAAAGGACTTTTGATTGGACACTTAAAGGAAATCTAATGCAAGCTAAGCAATGCTAAGCAATACTTATTACAGCATGTACGATTAAAAAAAAAGTTCCAAGCTACACCTAGAACGATATTTAATAAGTAAATTCTTTGCTCAGTCTTACGGATCGAGAATAACAACTTAACTAGTAGGGAATATGAAATCACATACAACTTACCTGGTAAGATATGATTATTACAAGAATTACACTGCTATAATTAAGTAGTTTGTTAGGGAATGAAATTAAGGAAGAAGAAACTCAGGAAAGAAAAGATAACGAAGAAGGAAAACACTACAGTGAATTGCATCGAAGTCTTCAATGAACGACTGTATAGACTATAATATAATATATACATAATGGCAAAATTACAAAACATAACGTCAATATACCTACAGTAATAAAATGAATATAGAAAGTAAAATAACATCTAAGATCTTTTTGTATACGTTAGAAAATTCAGAAATAAAAGAAACAAAAAATTTAAAATTTTAAGAAATAAATCTCAAGAAAATTAAAATATTTGTGTACATAATTGAAAGTAAAAAAGTTATATTTTAATATAAATTTTCTATTTATTATCAATTTTGATAATTAAAGACATAGTTTTGTTTCTTTTTCTTTTCACATATAAAAAAAAGTCTTCAGGATTTAAACTTTCACACATCTATTTTGTCTAGAAATAAATATAATTATAATATCTAAAAAATCTAAAGATAATTATTTTCATTTATAACAAGTTGATTTTAAATTAAATATAACAAAATGAGCCGATCACGCATTTTGCTGTCTCAAATATGTTGAAAAAAAGTTAATTACACATATAAGTTAGTGGGCTTGTAAATTTCAATTTAATGATCAAAATAAATTTTTTTTCATTTAATGAAGAATAAAAATTTCTAAAGAGAAAAGAAAAACTCACACCTTGATGATGTTCCTGAGCAAAAATGCTGGTAGCCAAGGTTGGGGATTCCAAAACACCAATCCCAAAAGCTTCCTCATTGTCTCCACCGTCGTTGCCAGCATCAGGTCCTCAATCTCCTCCACCACCACCTTCCCCAACAGCACATTGTTGTCCCCCTCCCTCTTCAGCAAATCGGAGCTTGTGAGCACCACCTTCTCCACCCTCCTCTATCCTAGCATCCTTGCCACATGGTACACCATAAACCCACCATAGCTCATGTCGACCACAGAGAACCTCCCCGCCCCAACCCTATGAAGAAGCTTCACCACGCACTCAGCTTGGAAGACCTTACTCCTTTTGGGGGAGTTGGTGCTGGAGCTGCTGATGAAGACGAGGTCGGGAATCACGAGTTGGAAGTGGTGGGAGAATTATTTGACTTGGTGAGACCATTGCCATGTGGCCTCTAGACCAAAGCCGTGGAGCAAGATGACAGTGCGAGCGGATGTGAGGCTCGTGGTGGAGGTCCAGTAGTGTAGGGTGGTGACATCGCCATCAATGGAGATGGTTTGAGAATTTCTCAGGATTCAGAAACAAAGAGAAGGTCACAGTGAAACAAAAGAAGGAGGCTTCTATTGCAAGGTTTCGTCGACGAAGTGGAGAAGAGGGCTTCGGTCACGAGCTTGGGAGATATTGCATTTCGGATTTCCCAGGATTCTGAGGGCGAAGGGTGGGAATCTTCAGAATTTCGATCCTTTTATACTCGAGAAAATTTTTTTAACTTTTCCTAGATTTCGACATACACAAACAGTCTTAAAATTTTCTCAATTTTTTTTTCCTGAGATTCTGAAGATTCTGGGAGGCATAAACCCTAACATATATAGTACTTAATGGATGGTGGAATTCAAACTGTCTTCCAAAAAATATTTTTTGAATAAAACATTATGGAAGATACATAGCAACATCTGCTAAAATTAGGTACTTCACACGGCTTGTGAATCATGATGTTTGCAGTTAAATAGAAATTATGCAGCATATAGAAATAAGCATCTGCCTTTGATGAGAAGATATTAAGGAGATACCATTGCAGGATTTTTGCTTTCTTCCATGGCTGTCTTTCTTCCGAACACCTACATACGTCTTTCCCATGTACTCTTTGCTAATCAGCAATTATCATGCAATCAGAAAGGAGAAAAAAATGGGACCTGAAGATTTTGTTTGGAAACATCACATGGACGAGAAAATAATCAAAATCTGCCACACACCAATCAAGTTCAGTGAGTTGGCCATAATGTGCCTTTAAAGCTAGCTCTTGGAAAACATAGAATTTAAACCTATTATAATCATCGAATACCACTAGAAAACATGTTTTGTTTTGCAGAAAGAAGGGTGAAGAGGACAGAAGATGTGGGCTATTTCAGCAGTGCAGGTGCGTGCAGTACTGGGAAGGATGATCGATTTGGGTGACCTTTCTTCTGCTGGTGCACATGCATCTGACTTGGCCACCATTCATTCACGTTCTTCCAGGTTTATCTGGAGGATACATGTCCTTTGTGAAGATAAATAATAATGTGGGTGCGCGTTAGTATTGTACCACGTGGTTGTCAAATTAATGAGATGTCTATCCATCTATCTTTTTAGTTCTCTTGTGGCATATACATATATAGTCAGATTCGAATCAAATCCAGATGATATGATGGAGATGTGGGCAAGAATGAACCGCAAGTAGTAGTATTACTTCCATCCATCAAATCCATGTATATGCATGGAAAGGAAATCAAAATCAACAACCTTCCTTCGTTGGTAAGTATGTGTGCATTATTGATGGGTTGAACAGCAACGAGAGTGAGGTGATCAGTCAGGTAGAGACCGAAAGCGGTTGGCTTGAACATGCGTGCCGGCCCCCATGCACTTTTGCCAAAGATGATCGAACATAATCTTCCTTTCCATATGGACCAAGTCGGATGGAAGGAAGACGTCGACTAATAATCCAATTTGCAAACCATATGATTGGTTTCTGTTGCAAAAGTTTTACATTAAATTAATAGTAAGGAATAAAATTTAAACTTATATATATATATAATGATGACTTTCTTCATTTACTAATAAATGATATTGAATTAAAATTTCAAGTAATATCATGATAGATATACTCACGGAAAGTGTTAGAAAAATACTACATTAAATAGAAATAAGTTGAATACCTTTAGTTACTGTCAATTAATCTTTGATTAGAATTTCAATGATTTCAAAGATACAGCATTTGAACTGCTGTTCATCACTGTTTTCAGCTTTAGGGTTTCCCTATCTTTTTCGGAAGGGAATGTGGAAAGAAGATGACGATGTCATAGCGCATTTCCTGCTCATGCCTTGATTCCATGGAAAAGAATGAATGGATGAATCGTTTCCTTAATTTCCTTGTGTTAATTAACCTGCCATATTTACTTTCTTCCTTGAATTAAAAACAAAAATTAAACATTGAAATGAATAATTTAACCTGTTGTTTAATAATTAAATTGATGACGAAAGTAAATAGAGAATATATGATATTAAATGTGCATATCTTTTCCTTTGATAATATTCTTTATCCTATTATGTTTCTCAAGAGGAATAAATAATAATATTAAGAATGACAAAAAAAGCTGCGATCCTGTCTCTTTCTTCTCCATTTTATTTCGTTGACTAGAAATATATTCTCTGGATACTTGCACTATATCATGATTTAGAGATCAAAGTCTGCATCTTTGAAAATCTTGACATCATATTCATGAAGAGAAATTGAAAAGTCCTTGTGAAGTTTTCTTCTTGTTCAAATAAAAAAAACTAAGAATAATAACAAGAACTCATTAACAAGTTCATAAACAACGATTATCAATCATTAACAAGTACTAAAAAGCAAACACATGCAACAAGCCCTTTAATCAACATTGAAGTTCTCATAAAACTACGATTATCAATCATTACCAACCTCTACAAAATGGAAAGAGACTCATCCTATGCATCTGCAAGTGGGATAAACAATTACGCAACCAACCCCCATTGTTCCCATCTTCTTCTTTCTTCTTCTTTCTTAATCTTTGAACTGAAGTCACGTTAATTATATCATACTACTCATTAATATATAAGCCATATTTGTATCAGATAGTACAATCTATTATATATATTTAACACCTATAACTAAAAATATAAGTGTACATACAACTCATTAATCTTACACGTATTGATTGTCCAACTTAGGAAGGATATGTTTAAGGTAGGTAAGAACAGTAATAAAAGGGAAAAAGATAGAGACGATGAGAGAGAAGGGGGGTGGCGTGGAGGAGGATGGCGATGACCCCCAGTTGCAATCAGCATGAATAAACCACATATGTGGAAAATAATCAAAACTAGAAAAGATAGATAGATCTTTGTCTATTTTATTCACTTGTCGCGTCACCAGCAAAAAATACAGAAACCAGAAAAGCCACGCATTTGTCAAAGACGACGACGACGACAGCAGCCAAACCAACTACAGCAACTACTGCAACAAGTGCTACACCTAACAAAGCATGGAGAAAGAGATCAGCGAGAAAGAGCAGAACTTGCCGGACAAGATTCTTGTCTTTCTTTCTCATCACCGGCGAGAAGCGGCGGAGGACGTCTTGTCGGAGAGGCCGTCGTCCTGCTCCTCTTCGCCTTGAATCCGAGCGGGTATGCGGAAGCCCGAGAAGACACCGGAGGCGAAACCGGTCGTGGCAGAGATCGCCGTTGGTGTAGGGTCCGTCCACGCCAGGAGGGAGGGCGAATTGTTGGACTGAAGGGGTCCCCTCTGTGTAAGGAAAGGGCCTTGACCAACCACCGGGTGTAGGGGAATTGGCACTCCCTGGGGTGGTTGTGGCATGCCGCCGAACATGTAGCTACCAGCGCTACCCCCGCTGCCGACGGCGTTTATGGTAGTCGTAGAGCTCCCGCTGCCTGCGTCACCTTCTCCCCACTGCAACGGGATTCTTTGGTTTTGGTCAGGCCAATTGGCGGAGCTGGTGTCGAAGAAGGCCTGCTCGGCGATGGGGTGGTGGGCCGCAGTGGAGGAGTGTGGCGAGTGGTGCGGTAGGAGAACAGGGTCGTGGAATGATTGTAGCGAAAGGCGGAGGTCCTGAACGTGGTTGCTGGACCGCGAGAGAGGATCGTGAGGGTATTGGTGGAATCCCGGGGGGTTGCTTGACGACGAGGCGGCGGCGGCTGTGGTAACTGCACTACTGCCACTGCTACCCGTGGGTAAGAAGAACCTGATGGTATCGGCGATGGAGTCGGATTCCAGAGATGGTGGGAGAAAGCTTGAAGAACCACCTAACGCGAAGGCGGGGTAAGCCACGGATTCGGCGCTATGCACCACGGCCTTCTTGCCCGAATCTTCCATCGGAGACGGATCAGAGGTGGCGGTGGCGGTGGTTGGATTCCAGGGAGGGAGCTCAGCCAGTTCGTCAATGGCAGCCTTGGCGTTCTTGATGAGCCAGTCCACGGCTTTGCTGGGGCGGTCGTATCCGAGGCGGTCTTGCACGTCGTAGAATTGAATAGCGGTGTGGGCGGACAGCCGGACGCGGCGGTCCCTAGGGCCTTTGGCCGTGCATACCTGTAATGCGAGGGATGGGGGAATAAGTAACGTAACGTTTAAATGAAAAGCAGAAAAGCAGGACAATTCCATTCCAAGGTCTCGTTTTTGCTGGTGGTAATTACTTTGCTGTGCCGATCCTTGCGGCCGGTGGATCGGACAATGTGACCACCTTGGACCTCCACGATCTCACCTCCGCCACCTCTCACACCACTGAGCCTGGAGTTGGCACTTGCCCGGGGCTGCTGGAACAGGAGCTGCTGCTGTTGCTGCTGCTGCTGCTGCTGATGTTGGTGGTGGAACTCCGACATCCTCTGGGTGAAATGCGCATATTCGGAAGAAGCAGCCGTTTCAGAAGAAGGGAACGGGAAGAAAGAACTTGTTCTTTGGAACTGCTGAAGTTGGTTTCCGTAAGATTGATGGAAATGGAATCTCTGCTCCTCTTGCCGTTGATGATGGTGATCTTCTTCTTCGTCTTCCCCTTCGTCCTCCACCTCTTCTTCCTGGAGCGACGTCTCCGCCGGTTCCCCAAGCTCCAGCACCGGGTTGTGAGATTGGCGAGACCTCTTGGGGTCCAGGCCCTTCTTCTTCCTCCTCCCTCCTTCCAGCTTTCTTCAATCCACTCCCCTCCAACACCTCTGCTCCTTCAGTCCTGCAGCTGCTGACAAGCTCTGACGGTGGAATTGTCGACGGTGGCGTCTCCCAATGCTGGAATCGATGGTTTCGTTACTCCCATCCGAATAAAAAATTTCCATTACATAAATCCTCGCACACACCACCACCACCAGACTCAGTTCCCTTCCTGACCAACAGCAACCCAAGTCAAAGGCATAAACAATGAATGGAATGGAATAGAATAAAGAAGAGGAGAGGGATGAATAAATAAATAAAACGAAAGCTAGTCATAGTACAGCAATTCTAGAGCGTTGCCTTGCCCACACCTACCAGTGGTCGACCGAATCTGCTACCAAAAAAACCATGGGCTTAGGAAACAGGACGGGTGCTTTAGTGCTTCCTTCCCCACACTATGAACGACGACGACAACAACAGCAGCAGCAACAAGAACAGGTGTTAGTTGTCTGCAAGAATTAATCAGGGACCTTACCTTCATATCATCATCCTCATCGTCCTTTCCTGGGCAGGGGAGGAGGGTGGTCCGGACGACATATGATGTTGTGGGGGTGTGGGGAACTTGAGAGGCTCACGATTCACAACACCAGGTTCCAAGTGACCAAGGAAACAAAACAAAATAGGGGGTGGAGCATGGGAGATGGAGATGTGTCACTGATGGAAGACCATGTTGGTGAGATTGAGACACCACACCCCCCGCCGCCACCGCCACCGCCGCCTCCGCCACCGCCACCGCCACCACCCGTTGAAGGCGGAGAAGAAGAACACAAGTCCCTATTCAACAGTAACACCAAACACCGCTACAAGCAGAAGGTGCGACATCACACCCTCCCTCTCTCGTATCTATCCCTCATCTCTTTTGCCGAGTGCAGTTGACAGCGAAGCCATGGGTCCCACCCCCCGCTGCTCTCGGGATAAAAGCTGCCTCCGCTTTACCTAAATCATTCGTAAATTATTCTGTTTATCACAATTTTTTTATTTTTTATTAAATGTCATATTTTAATGAATATTAATCTAATAAAATTTTAATTTTAATAATATGCACAAGAAAAAATAGAAAAGAAAAGAAAAAACGACTAGCATCTTTGCCGGTATGTCACACGTGATTAAAGATAACTTATAAAAGTCATTTATTGTTACCAAAGATTGCCTGATATTTGTAGTTATTTATTTATTTATTTGGACTTTTGTTTTTTGGATTTTAATATTTTTAATTTAATTTAGAATTTGTTTAAAAGAATGAAATATGTATAAGTAAAAAATCTAAGAACTTAATATATTGTACTACTCGGCCGTTATATTAAGCTAGAGTCCGTTGGGAAAATAACTTCTTTCACATGGGAATATTTATTAGCCTTTGGATTTCAAAAGTTAGGAAAACAAAATCACTCACTCACTCACATGAGGCTGTTGGATTTTGTAGATACAAGCAATCAATTTTTACCGGGCATATCAATCATATTTTCCGTGGCTGGCAATTAAACTACTTTAATACTCTGCAATTTTGGGTATAAATGATATTTTGTATTTTACATAAATGTGAAGATTTCAGAGGTTGATGGTGCCATTAAGCCATGTATAGTACCATATATATATATGATGGCACTTGCCAACAACAATTCCACCCATGCTATATACGAAACTCAATTAATTTACCATTTTCAGAAAAATAATATAGTACAGTCATTTTCAAAAAAGGCATAAGGAGTAACTAATAACGTGATAATTAACACGATTAGGTCTTATTTGGATCAAATTAGAGGAAGATTGTAGAATTGTTGTGTAATTGATTTGATTGTTATAATTTGAAACATATATGTTAAAGAGAAAGTGTTTGTAATCTCAATAATAGGGTTTTCGGCCAATTTTGAGATTGTTTTGCAGATTATGAGTTTTCGTTTAATAATTAATCTATTTGAGTATGATCTCGTTCAAATGTAATTCTAGCTCAAAAATCACTGTTTTGTAAAATATGTATAATCTTGATTATGCATAATAAACTTGGATTATTATATAGATGGATGCCTTAACTACTCATCGTTAATCAATTTTGTGTTGAATGTTTACAATAAGAATGGGGAGTAGTTTACTGCTACCCAATTTAAAAACTCAACTCCTGTTATTTCTTATCAAGCTTTTAGAATCTTCTATACTTTAATCTACCTTGGTTGTTTTTGATATTTACATCTTCTTTTGTAATTTTGAGTCTTCTTCTTTGTTACCCTTTTGTAACAGATGTAGAAACCATGCGGTTACCATAGTTAAGTCTATTAATGTTCTATCACCTTTCAAAAAAAATAGAGGGGGGGGGGAGTGGAAGTGGAGATTTCTGCATTAATTAATTGGGTGGAAGAGGTCACCTCTCTGCATCCAATTGATCAACCCTTCGATCGGAAGAAGAAGAAAGAAGGCATCGGCCGGCTTGATTCAATGAATTTGTCTTGCCGGCCACCTTGTTCTGAAAGCGGTGTCAGCTACGTTTCATAGACGGGAGAGCAGCATACCATCATAATCAATGTCAACACCATCATCTATTTTATTGGATCTTGTTGTAAACATTACCATGCATTATCAAGCTAGAAAATAAAGGACTTTTATAACTCCTCCTCATGCAATGGGTACATAATTTTCCTGCTTGCATGGCGAGGGAGGAAGAAGAAGATGCATGTATGATATGGCACTGACGCAGAATTGAAGAAGAATAGCAGCCATGGATTAATTGCAGCTAGAATTGTCTGCAGGATCTATTATTTATTATTGCCTTTGCTGCTGCTGCATCACCTCCATCTTTACAGCTGGTGAACATGCCTGGCCTGCTTCATGATCTGTTGTGAGCTTCATCGATGTCTTATATCTACTGCTCTAATATCCATAGATATACCACCACTACCTACGGGTATTAGGGTTTTCCTTTTTAATGGCTTCTGTCAAGATTTGAGTAGGGTACGTAGTCTTTTTTCTTGTTTTCATACCCATTTATAATACTGCCATACATCAAGATTTGAAATTCAGACGATTACCACTGATTTTAACCAAAACTAAGGAACGGAGAAGTTGTTACAGTTTGCTTAATTTTCACACATCCTCTCCTCAATCTCATAAGAAATTAAGCTTGCAGTAAACATTTAAATGCCAAGCCACCGACACAAAACCTATCATTAGTCGGTAGTGATTTCATTCAAGAGCGGGTTGGATGTGTCATTAGTAGATCGGTAGAGATTTCATTGAAAAATAGGTGGGATGTAGCATGCACCACTGCCCCTGCCTTAATACCTCTTGACTGAATGAAGCCTGGCGTCCAGGCAAGTGGGTCTTCCATATATAATCAATGACAAGAAAGCTAGAGAGAAAAATGAAGAGTAGGGCCGGGCGTGCATAATACATATACCCATCTTGATGGGCATTTAAACTGAACAGGGTAGGGTAGGGTATGAACAAACTTGGCTCATCAGAAAAGGAAAAAAAGATGACCAGATTTTTGATATTGGTAGTTAATTTTTTTTTATATTGATAGCTAATGTTTTTGTTTAAATTTAAATCTAAGTTTTTCTTCTGTAAGATGAGGAAAGAACAATTGGACTGTATACTCTTGGTTTATTATTAGCAGTAGTCTGCTAATATGTATTATGCAGTAGCGTGCATAATACATATACCCACCTTGATGGGCATTTAAACTGAACAGGGTAGGGTAGGCTATGAACAAACTTGGCTCATCAGAAAAGGAAAAAAAGATTACCAGATTTTTGATATTGGTAGTTAGTTTTTTTTTATACTGATAGCTAATGTTTTTGTTTAAGTTTAAATCAAAGTTTTTCTTCTGTAAGATGAGGAAAGAACAATTGGACTGTATACTCTTGGTTTATTATTAGCAGTAGTCTTTTTATCTGAAGTTAAATCTTGGTTTTGCTCGGACTTTATTAGAAAATTGAAGTCCATCCTCAATCCAAGTCCCTATTCATTGCTTTTTTTCATAATAGTAGTATTTTTTGCATACTTTAAGATTCAAATTTTAGATAAAATTACAGTTACCATTGTCTTGGTCGATAAGTTATTACAATTTTGTTAGTCTCTATTTGTTCCTTCCATGTTTAGTTACTATTGATTTTTATAATGGTAACATTTTAAAGTAAAGGTAAATTTAAAACCATTTGGTTAAAAATTGCAAGAAAAGTTTTAATTAAATTTATGTAATTTAACTAAAAATTTGATAATAGATAAAAATACTTTGAAGAAAAGTATTTTTATAATAAACCATACGTAGTAAAATTGTGACTTATATTATTGTTATTATTTTAAAATTCCCTAGAATTCATGCTTTATAAATGACCACAAATGTAGCATATACCTCTAATTACCTAAAATATTGCAGTTGATTTTCATTAATTGCTATATATGGTCCTCACCAAACTAACTTGTTCAAGAAGATTCTCTCAAAGTTACATTTCACTACATGTGGTAGATTAATTATTAGTTGTTAGTATTGAGATGAAATAGTTATATAATTAAGGATGCAACTTCAAGATATAATAGTTGAAGTCGTCGACACACAAATCAAAATTAAGAAGCTTACGTGGTTTTTTATGAATTAGATATTGTATGTATATACTTAATTGGATGGTAGCTAGTTAAACCTAATTAATTGAAGAAAGCCCCTTCACTCAATCAGCATCTTCTTAGTTACCTACGCTTGTTTATTACTGCTGATCGATAGGCGATCACTCTTATCGTCAATCTCATTCTTATTTGATAATGATAGTGTTATTTGCAATTTGTAATATTCGAATTTTAGAAGAAATTACGATACCATTATCCTTAATCAATTAAACTATTACAGATCGATAGCTACTTCGACCTCTTTAATCACGATTGATGGATATATAAATTATTGACTCCGATAATGGTACGACCCCAACAAGAGCAAAAGTACTGTTAAAAAAAGCTATTACGACTACAGAATTCTTCATTACCTATGGCTTATTCCAATCTAGATTTGTCCAAACTTAGCTTTTTTGTTGCAAGCCAAGAAGGGTGAGTGACATGAGTACGCTATTTTTTGTGTGTAAATGAAGTGTAGATGGCGCAAGTACTGTGGAAATAACACTAGTATGGTCGGCAGTAATTAATTACATTTCGTATCATTAATAACCTAACATAGTTGTAGTTGAAGATTCATGAGTGATCTTTGGTACATTTCAACTAACCCTCCATGAAAGGGATCGAAGGTTTTACATACCCATGGTAGTTGAGTAAGTCGACGGTGGAGATCAAATTTTAAGTAGGAAAGATCTAATACCCAATAACTATAAGAGTAGTTAGAACTTGACTAACACTTATCTTGTGTAATTGAGAGTTGGTTCACTTGAAGAACATGAGTACATGACAAAATTACTACGTAATTTTAAGGGGTGCTAACGGCATCGAAAAGTTTAGGTAAAATCTAAAAAATGAGAGATAGAAATTTGAATAAAGTTTGAGAAATTCAGAAAATTTGAGAGTATTAGTGTATACTCAGAAAGTGAAAGAAAATAAAGTAATATAAATTATAAATAAATAATTTATATATTTTAAAAGATTTTTTAAGATAATAATAAAAGATAAGTATTATTATTAATAATATTTAATTATTAAAAATTTCATAATATTTTTGAAAAATTCAATATTTTATTCAAATATTTAAAGTATTGCAGCATAACAAATCAAATAAAATGTTATAATAATAAGGGCGAGCTTTTTTCAACAACATGAGGGTAAGGGCAGGTGATAGTGAGAACGAAGATAGCAACCGCAGGTTGAGTGAGTAGGTGACAATGAAAAGAAGAGGGCAACTGCAGGTTGAGCAGGCACGTAAGTTTTTTTCGACAAAGGTAGGGCGGCAAGCAATCATGGGCGAACAGTTTCCTAAGTTTTCTCAACTCTGAGAGTGAGAAAATTGGTTAAACGAGTCGAAAACTTGGGGAATTAATTTTCCTAGGTTTCACAATCACCTAATATAAGAAATTTTTTTTTTTTTCCCTTACTTTCTTCTATTTTCAAGCTTGCAATAACCCCCACTTAAGATTAAACGTAAACATGGTGTTGTGGCGCCAACCCAAGACCAAACGATGAAAGAAAACGGCAACCCAAGAGCAATACCAAAGAGACATTAAATACTTTATCCACTTACAATGATTGAAAGTTTTGCACATGACACACGTATCAAAAATAGCGATACAAAATATAGTTGCTACCGAGATCAGAACTTCCTTAACTCTCCCTCAAACTTGGTCAGGTGATGAGACCAAGCTTGGTTGAGAGCATGTCAAATAACTTGCTGTTAATGGATTTAGTTAAAAGTTCAGCAATCTGCTGGCAAAAAGGAACGAATCTCGTGCAAACAGCTCCGCATGCAACTTGTTCTCGAACAAAATGGTAATCCAGAGCCCTATGCTTAGCTTTAGTGTGTAAAACAGGCTTGACGGACAAGTTCACGACACTTTTATTATCACACATGATTTGTGAAGCACATTCTTGGCGTATCCCATGCTCTTTAAAGAGGTTGCAAAGCCGAAGGACATCAATAGTATAGCTAGCAAGCACATGAAATTCAGCCTCAATGGTACTTCGCGACACAGTAGATTGTTTTTTTGTAAACAAGACACGTAGTTTCCGTCGATATAAACACAGTCCAGTCATGTATCTTTCAGTCACTAGACAAGAGCTCCATTTTGCATCACAAAAGGTATAAAGATTAGTAGTAGATTGAGAAGTGTAAAATAAAGTTTTATTCACACTCCCTTTCACATGCCAACACATGTTTTAATAATAAATACTGGTGATATGTAAGATTATGCATGTAATGACTTAAGAAATTGACACAAGAACATAAATCAGGACCAATAATTCAAAGATGTTGTAAGTTGCCTAGCATTCTATGGTAGAAAGTTTAGTAGGTTGATCAAGAAAAGCATTAAGCTTAACTAGAAGAGGAGTTTTAATTGATTTGCAATTTTCCATACGAGCCTTTTTAAGAGAAACTTCGTACTGAGTTTGAGAGAGAACCATACCTATCCCATTCTTTAAAACTTCTATTCCATTAAAGTGATGGAGATCTAGATCTTTTATGACAAATTGTTGATTAACACTAGTTAAGGCACCTATGAGAGCAAGATTGTTACCAATGGTAACTACGTCATCCACATAAAGTAACAGATATAAGATATCATTATTACACTTAAAGATAAAAAGAAAATCATATGACAAACTTGAGTTAAAATCAAACTCAAAAAGATTTCACCTTGATAACTATTTTAAACCATATATAGAATTTTGTTAAGCTTGCAAACATATTCAAAGTGTACATTGTTGGGAAAGATAACTACAAACAGGATCTTCTAAATAACTTTTCAATGATAAAAATAATATGAAAATCAAACAAATTACAAGCAAACTACAACACCAATATTTATATAGAAAATCTCTCTAATGTGAGGAGTAATAATTATGGGACAAATTAATTTACCTCTAATCTTTCATTATAAACAAATAAAGGGTACAAAGAAGTCTTTTCTAGTCTTTAACTAGAAGAATTACACATTCACAATTGCAAATAACAAATGACATGTGCACAACACAAACAAGAGGCAAATAGGTTTTATCTTAAATAAGATATCTTGTGATGATCGAATAACACATTAGAAAGGGGGGATTGAATAGTGTCCTAGCAAATCTAATTACTTTTAAAAAATTCAAAAGTAGTTGACATTAATGAACCTTAATTAAGATGATTCAATTAACATTAAATAATCACACAAACTAAAAAGGAATACAAAAGATTTATAGTGGTTCCTTAAAATAGATAGTTGTTAGGAATTTAAGTAAATATCAACAAATCGAACAAATTTTTTGGTGCCATTGCTAGGAAATGAAAAACTAAAAAAAATTGTAGCACTATTTTGTTTTCATAACATAAGGAGTGTTGTGTGTTTTTATTATTGAGAATATGATATATGCTTATGCTCAAGGATTTCTGAAATCTGTAGTTAGCATATGTGAATTCTACAATTCGGAAGGTCATAATATTGTTAATTGTTTGAAACTAAGATAATTGTAGATGGCTAGATCAAATGGGCAATAAATGAATTATATCCAATACAATATAACTAAGTATGAAAATACTATAGTTTATCCAACTAATAGTCAATTTAGGATAAGTAATATGTCGAGAGATAGGGAAGTATGAGATAGGTATGACAAACTTGAACAAAGTTTAGAACAAAACCTAGACAAATTGGAACAATACATGTATTATCAGCAAAAAGTCAACCAAATAAACTATAAGGAAAATTATTCCAAACCTAAAATTGATATCATCTATGAAACTGAGAAAATCATAATGAAAATCGATCAAAAACTGAATGTAATGAGATTAGATGATTTGGAAAGAAAGCTAAATGCATTAGATGAATTTACAGGTCAGGCAAGATAAAAATAAGAACACAAATGACAATTTAAATGTCAAAAGTGTGCATAATTTACAAAACATAAAGATAAACGAAATTACCAATGAAATAGGAATTGAGAAATGTAATCCAACTAAAGAATATATGGAAACAATTAAAGATCAAAATCATAAGAAAGAAATAGTAATACAAGAACATCGTCAAATTGCTGAAAATATGGAAGATGTTTATGTAACATTAAGATTTGGAACTTATGTGCCACCAAGAATTCAAAAAGAAAACAAGGTGAAGTTAAGTAAGAAAAATCTTCAAAATGGAAATGAACAAATAATACCTGAAAACATAGAGATTAATGAAGAAAAATTTGAATCTTAAAATGAAATTGTAAATGACCAAAAGAAAGAAATGGATAAAAAAGAATCTAAAGTTAATCATGGACAAGGAAAAGAATCTTTTAAATTATAATCATTAGTACCCTATCTTGAAAGATTAAAATAAACATTTCCTGAAAAACAAGAAAAAATTCGAGAAACTTTTAAAAAAGTACAAGTTAACATTCATTTATTAGATTTATTGCAGAAAATGTCACCTTGTGCTAAATTTCTTAAGGATTTGTGTATTAAGAAAAGGGAGCGAAAAGTGTTAAGAAAAGTCTTTTTAGTAGAACAAAGTAGTTCTCTATTTCTACCACAAATTCCTAAAAGGTTATTTGATCTAGGAATCTCTATTATATCATGCACAATAAGTAATACAACTTTGGAAAGAACCTTAATAGACCTAGGTGCAAGTATAAATGTTATGCTTAGTGATATATTTCTATCCCTAGGATTATAAGGATTAAACCATACTAGTATTGTCATTCAATTAACAGATAGAAGTATAAAATACCCTAGAGGAAAAATAGAAGATGTTCTAATTAAAGTCAAGAACTTCATTTATCTTATTGATATTGTTGTTTTGGATTCCCAAGAAATTAATCATTAGAATCATGATACATCTCTAATTTTGGGAATGCCATTTCTAGCAACTTCAGGAGCTATTATCAACTATAAAAATGGAATGATGAAATTAGCATATAGTAATGAGGATACTTAACTAAATATTTTCAAACTAGAAGGGGATGAGGAGTTAGAAATGTCCTTACATATTATAGATTGTTTAGAAGATGAAGGAGACATGTTAGAAGATGTGATTCAAGAAGAATTAAATAGATAATTAGATATTGAAAATCTAGAAGGAAGTGAAAATATAGATGGAGACTTAAACATAGAAGTAGAAGAAGACCAAGAAAAATTTAATATTGAAGAGGAAAATGTTAAATTAGGAGCTCTAGCTTCTAATGGTCAACACCTAGATTTAAAACCATTACCTCTTGAATTGATCTATAAATTTCTAGAAGAAGAATAGACTCGTCCAATAATTATAGCATTAGATTTAAATGAAGATCAAATATCTAAATTAAAAGATGTAGCAAAGAAATATAAAGAAGCAATAGGTAGGACTATGGTTGACATAAAGGGGTTAAGTTCAATTATATGCCATTGTTTAGAATGAAAAAGTGCATAATATTAACGGCTAAATGATGGTTAATTGCATAATATTTAGCTTATCATTATGCTAACTTCATTACTCTAGTTTTACAATTTATAACAGCCCCTGATGTTGCTAAAAATGGCCTTCCCAAAATTAAAGATGTATCACTATTTTTATGCTTAATTTGTTGGGAATCCAAAATTACAATATCAATAGGATATATAAAATTCTTGATTTTAATTAAGACATCCTCTATTTTTCCTCTAGGGTATCTTATACTTCTATCAGCTAATTGAATAACCATACTAGTAGGAGTTAAGCCTTCTAATCCTAAGGATGCAAATATATCACTTGGCATAACATTTATACCTGCACCTAAGTCTATTAAGGTTCTTTCTAGAATGGTATTTCCTATGGTGTATGATATAACAGGGATTCCAGGATCAGATAACTTTTTAGGAATTTGTGGCAGAAATAGGTAACTACTTTGCTCAGTTAAAACGACATTTCTAAGAACTTTTCGCTCTCTTTTCCTAGTACACCAATCCTTCAGAAATTTAGCACAAGGTGGCATATTCTGTAATAGATCTAACAAAGGAATGTTAACTTGTACTTTTTCAAAAATTTCTCTGATTTTTTCTTATTTTTCAGGAATTGTTTGTTGTAATCTTTCAGGATAGGGTGCTAAAGATTTTGATTTCAAAGACTCTTTTTCTTTTAGTTGATTTGTTTGATCATTTTTAGCTGCAATTGCAGATTCAGATTGTTCTTCAGTGATTTCTAGATTTTCAGCTATTACATTTTCATTATCATTTTGATTTTTACTCTTGTCCACCTTCATATCATTTTCATTTTGAGTTCTTGGTGGTATATCAGTTCCAGATCTTAATGTTACACATACATCTTCCAGATTTTCGTTACTTTCATGATGTTTTTGTATATCATTTTTGTGATTATGATCTTCAATTGTTTTTAGTTTTAAAGTGAATTCTTTAAATTCTCTTACATTTGTGTTTTCTGTTTGTTGTATATTTCGCAAGTTGTGCAGGTTTATAACATTATAATTTTCATTATCCTGTTGTAAAACTTGTATTTTCATTGCATTTTTGTCTAATGCTTTTAATTTTGTTTCCAGATCATCTAATTTCATTGCATTCAATTTTTGATCAATTTTCTTTATGGCTTTTTCAGTTTCGTAAATTATATCCTGTTTAGGTTCTGAATATGCCTCCTTATAGTTTAATTGGTTGACTTCTTGTTGTTGACACACAAAGTATTCCAGTTTGTCCAGATTTTGCTCTATACTATGCTCAAATCTGTCATAGCTATCCCAAACTTCAGTGTCTCTCATCATATTACACATTCTATACTGACCATCAGTTGGGTAAACTATAGGATTCTCATACTCAACTCTATTATATTGAGGATAATTCATTTGTTGTTCATGGGATCTATCAATCTGTAAATATCTCAATTTCAAACAATCAGAAATGTCGTGTCCTTCAGAATTGCAGAATTCACATATACTAATTAAAGGTTTCAGAAATCTTTGAGCATAAGCATATGCCATATTCTCAATTACAGAAGAAAACACACAACTCTGACTATTAAAATGAAACAGCTCTAACAGTTGCTTATATCTATTCAATTCAATTCAATTCAGTTCAATTCAATTCAATTCAATTCAGTTCAATTCAATTCAATTCAATTCAGTTCAATTCAATTCAATTTAGTTCAATTCAATTCAATTTAGTTCAATTCAATTCAATTTAGTTCAATTCAATTCCCCGGCAACGACGCCATAAAACTTGTTCGTGTTTTCCCAGCACTACACTAGAAAAACTTGGATTTGTTACTTCTATTTTTACTTAGTTAATTTATATTTATGCCTATTCTTTCTTTTAGAAGTAAACAAACAACCTTTAATACAATTTAGATATTAATTCCAATTTGTACTTTAACTGCAAGTGCACAGTGTCTATTGTATCAGTGTACAAGTACAGGTCGATCCCACAGGGAATTGCTGATGAATTTAAGAAATGTTTGATTGTGAACAATTCAAATTTATATTCAATAAGCACTCCGTTGAGTTATAGTTAACTCAACGGACTAAGTTCGTTGAGTTACAGTTAACTTAACGGACTAAGTTCATTGAGTTATGGCTAACTCAACGGACTATCCTCGTGGACTTAAGTTAACTCCATGAGTCTGTCTCTTCTTTATAATACTACTATTTACAGAGGAATTCGGCCAACCATTGGGTGATTCCACAGATTGTAAATAACATCAATTAAGCTTTTTAATGCTAGTTAACATTAGATTTATCATTATGCAATACTAACATTCAGATGATTCAAATAGTAACCATTAAAATCTTTAAGTTGTTTTGTACAAACCAATTTTAGTAAACTATAAAATTAAAACTAACATAAAACAATCATAAAATTGATACAAATAACATTAATCACGATACAACACAAACAATACAACACTCAAATACAACATACAAACAAAGATAAATTGTTTTTGGTATTTTTTTTTTATGTGATGGGCGAAAGGTGAAATGTAAAGTAATTTCACTTGACAGTAAATACTTTCGACACTACTTGCAACACGATTACACCACTGAAAATTGAACCACTTACAATTCTGTCTCCTCTCCCTATAGAATCACGAGTCCAGAATTGCAAGATGATCTCCTCTTCAGCATATAGACATCAACCCGAAGCCAAGGCTAAAAGCTTTACGATCTCCTGAAATATGAGTCGGCGCTTGGTGAAAATGTCTTCCCTTCCCGCGATGCGATCACTCCTCACAGTGGTTGTCAGGCACTATGTTTGGCTCAGAATCGACCCGACATCAGGCAAGTATCCTCATAGACCTCCGATGATTGGTGATTATGGTGGTGATACGATGGTTGATGTGATACTTCAGTGAATTGCCAATACTGTCTGTAGAAAGCTCGATGCTCCTCCTCTATATACACTGGCCATCCATCGATCACGCACACTTCTTTTTTCTTTCTTTTCTTTTATATTTCTTCAGTAGTAACTGCTTCTAGTTGAATGGTCGGTTGGATTTCCTTCCTTCAGATCAACGGCGATGATTTCTTTCTCCCTACGTGATTGAATTCCTGCGTGATACGTGCGAATGTGGTTTTTCCTTCCAACTGTCTGTTCTTGCAACCGCTATAGTGGCATATTAGAAAATATATAGTCCGTGGAGTTATAGATAACTCAACGGACTTCCTTTGTTGATTTAACTATAAAACACGTGCAAACATAACAACTTAAGTTTATAACGCTAACCTAACGCATTGCCTTAGTGTATTTTCATGTGACTCAACGTGTGTAGTTATACTAACTTAACGAGTTATAACGTAAGTAAATCTACCAGCTCTCAACACGTGTCAGCTGCAGTTTAAACATAAAATAACATTTTGGAGAGTTACAGGTATAACTATCCGATGCTCAGATGCATTTTCGGATACTTAAGAATTTCACAGCCTGTAATTTACCGACAGTTCATAAATGTACTAAATTAACATTAATTGCCCAAAATTAAGCAGATTCTTCAATTAAAGCATATAATAGTGCAATTATAACATAATGGCTTAATTCTCATATGATAAGCTAAATATTATGCAATTAACCATCATTTAACCGTTAATAATATGCACTTTTTCATTCTAAATAGGAATCATCATCAAAATCTTCACATTCAGAAGAAGAACAAGAGTTAGAAGACGTTGCTCATTTGTGCTTCATGGCAGATGAGTCTTAGGTAATATCTGATTATGAAATTCATTCAGATTTTAACTTTAATGAATTATTATGTGCTTATCATGCATTATTACAAAAACTTAAAGTTTGTAAACTAGAAAATAAGAATATTAGATACTCTTTGTCTATTTTGGAAGAAGAAAATTGTTTCCTGTCTACTACTTTAGAAAAGTTTAAATGTGATAATGAAAATCATGCTAGAGATTTGCATAAATTTAGATTTAATGAATGTGTCTTGCATGAACAAATACAAAATACAAATGCTGAAAAATTAAAAACAAAATCTGAAAATGAAATGTTGAGAAAAAATATAAATGATCTTGAGTTAGAAATTGACAAATTAAAAATGAGAGAGCTAGATTTAAATTCTACCATTAAGAAATAGAATTTAAGTCAAACTAAGTTAGACAAACTAACTAGTACCCCTGCGGTGTCATATAAATTTGGCTTAGGATTTGATTATCTTGAATATCCTGAATCTCAAGCCAACAAAGGATTTATTAGTTGCAGTTCAAGTAAATCTAAGACTAAAATTCCTTTTATCATGAAACAAGGTAATAAATATGTAGAAGTAGGTACTTCAAGGGATGAATCATGCAATAATAATATAAACCAATGTGATTTATCTAAATGTACTTCTAACATGACTATCAATGTTTCTAAAAATCTTGTTTCTTGTTCTGGAAATTCAATCATTAATGTTTCAAAAATGTCAAACAATCGTAGTAAATTGAAAATTCAGAAATCTGAGCATGAAATTCAAAACTCTGGTGTTAGACCAATTACTCATTCTACATGTTCTTTATCTAAAAATTCTTGTGCAAAAAAAGATTTTGTATGTACTGAAAATTCAAATACAAATACAAAATCTTGGTATGAATTTATTGAAATGTATGAGCATAACCAAAATAAATTAACATCTGATAAAAATCCCCTTGGTCTTGGTTATACTACATCTGAAAACAAAAAGAATGATTATAAGAGCAATAATGCTATAAGTAAGTATGATGCTAATGATAAATCATTAATACTTACAACTAATAATAACGTAAATGATAATGTTAAATTGTTTTTAAACAAAAAGAAGAAATATGCGTTTAATGAACTTAGTCCTCATCAACATTGGGTACCAAGAAATAGTTCCTCTTAATTTGTTTTGCAGGAGGAAACAACATCAAAATGGATCTTGGATAGTGGAGCATCAAGTCACATGACCGGACAGAAGAGTCTATTGAAAAATTTTACAAATACCAAGAAAGGAAATGTTACATTTAGAAACAAAAGCAAGGATAAAATCATAGGTATGGGCAATGCTCAAATAACTCCTACTTGTGTTATTTCGAATGTACTATATGTAGAAAACCTAGGATTTAATTTGCTGAGTGTTATAAAACTAACTGATAATGGATATTATGTATTATTTGAAGATGATGTATGCAAAATTATTGATAAAAGTACAAATGAACTTAAGTTTATTGCTAAAAGAAAAGGTTCTGTATGTATTTTATCTTTACCTACTGGTGTAGTTGATTTAAATTTATGTTTGCTAGCTGAAATTAGTGATGCATATCTGTGGCATAGAAGGATCGAGCTTATAAATATGAAACTATTACATAAATTATCTAGAAAACATTTAGTGAGAGGTTTACCAAAGATTAAATACTCAAAGGCATGTGTGATGCATGTGAGTTAGGTAAACTTCATAAAAACTCTTTTAAATCCAAAACTGATATATCAAGCAAGAGAGTCTTAGAACTTATACATATGGATCTATTTGGGCCAACAAGAATCATGAGTCTTGATGGTAAACGGTATGTATTTGTTTTAGTAGATGACTTCTCTAGATACACTTGGGTATACTTTCTAGCATCTAAGACAGAAGTTTTTGAAAAGTTTAAAATGTTTTGCAATCTTGTTCAAAATGAAGAATGTGTCTATGTTCAAAAACTTAGGAGTGATCATGGTACTGAATTTGATAATGATCAAATGGATAATTACTGTATAGATCATGGCATTGATCACATATTTTCTTTTCCAAGAGCATCGTCTCAAAATGGTGTTGTTGAGAGAAAGAATAGATCACTTCAAGAAATGGCCAGAACTATGCTAAATGAACATAATTTACCTCAAAATCTTTGGGCTGAAGTAGTAAATACAACTTGTTATATTATTAACAGAAGTCACTTAAGCCCTCTTGTTAATAAAACTCCTTTTGAAATTATGTTTGATAGGGTTCCAAAAATTTCCTATATGAAACCATTTAGTTGCAAGTGTTTTGTCCTTAACACTAAGGATAAAAGAGATAAATTTCAAGCCAAAGCGGATGAAGGAATTTTTGTAGGTTACTCTACTAGAAGTAAAGCCTATAGAGTATATAACAAAACTTCTAGAACTATTGAAGAAACCCTCCATGTAAGCTTCAATGAAAATTCTTTTAGAGAATCTCAATCTAAAGTTGATAATGATGATATGATCAATTTTCCAAAAGAATTAGAGATCAATAGAGAGATTGAAGATTTATTTGAGAAAATCAAAAATATGAACTTAAATGATCAAACTAATGATGAAAGTGATGTATTTTCAAATGTTGATGATAATATTGAGGGAAATCAGAGAAATTGGCGTTATTCTTCATCACATCCCATCACTCAAGTTATTGATAATATTAATGAGAGAGTTAAAACAAGAGCTTTAGTAAATTTAAGTAGTATGTGTATGTTTGTTTCTATGGTGGAACCAAGGAATATAGAAGAAGCATTATCTGATGAAAATTGAATAATGGCAATGCAAGAAAAACTAAATCAATTCATCAGAAATGATGTTTGGGAATTAGTCCTTCCACCAGAACATCAGTCCATAATAGGTACAAAGTAGATCTTTAGAAACAAAACTAATGAGACTAGTCAAGTTATAAGGAACAAAGCTAGATTAGTTGCATAAGGGTATACACAGGAAGAAGGATTAGATTATGATGAAACATTTGCTCTTGTGGCTAGGTTAAAAAGTATTAGAATATTATTGGCCTATGCTTGTTATATGGATTTTAAACTATATCAAATGGATGTGAAGAGTACATTTCTAAATGGGTTAATTAATGAAGAAGTGTATGTAAAACAACCACCTGGATTTGAAGATATTAAAAATCCTGACTATGTATATAAATTGAAGAAAGCCTTATATGGTTTGAAGTAAGCACCTAAATCGTGGTATGAAAGATTATCTACTTTTCTAATAGAACAAGATTATATCATGGGAAAAGTAGACCATACTCTATTTATCAAGAGAGATGATAAAGATCAGATTGTTGTTCAAATATATGTGGATGATATAATCTTTGGAGCAACTTCTGAAAAACTGATAAAAATATTTTCTAAAGAGATGGCTAGTTAGTTTGAAATGAGTATGATAGGAGAACTTTCATATTTTCTAGGACTTCAAATTAAACAAATGGATAAAGGTATATTTTAAATCAGGAAAAATATGTAGATGAAATACTTAAGAAATTTAATTTTAATGATACAAGGATTCGAGGAACTCCTATGAGTACTTCTTTAAAGTTAGATATTAATGACATAGGAAAATCAATAGATTAAAGAAAATATAGAAGTATGATTGGTTCTTTACTTTATTTGATAGCTAGTAGACCTGATATTATGTTTGTTGTGTGTGCTTGTGCTAGATTTCAATCTAATCCTAAAAAATCACACTCAATTGCTATTAAAAAAATATTTAGATATATACAAGGAACTAAAAATTTTGGACTGTATTATTCTAAGGATAGTTCAATAGATCTTATAGGATATACTAATGTTGATAACGCAGGATCTAAATCTGATAGAAAAAGTACTAGTGGCACATGTCGATTATTGGGAAATAATTTGGTGTCATGGTTTAGTAAAAAGCAAAACTGTGTAGCACTTTCAACCACTAAAGCTAAATATGTTGCTATTGCACTGTGTTGCACTTAGATTCTATGGATAAGGCAAACTTTAGAAGACTTTGGATTATCTTATGATACAACTGAGATTTATTGTGATGCAATAAATCTTTCCAAAAATCTTGTATTGCATTCTAGAGCAAAGCTTATAGAGGTTAGACATCATTTTCTAATAGATAACGTAATTAAAGGAAAAATTAAATTAGGATTTGTGTCTAGTAAAAATCAATTAGCTGATATATTTACAAAACCTCTAGATGAAAATACATTTTGCAACATAAGATTGAATTTGGGTATTTGTAGGCTATGTGATGTGTAAAATGCTTAGACTCCACAAAAGATAAATTTTGTTGATGATGTTGTTTACCTCATTGATATTATATACTTATCATAAATAACTAAGTAATATCTAAACTACTGCATAAGATACTATGTATTTATTGTAATATTATAGTAGTATCTTATTGATTTTAAGTATTTTGTCAAGTTTGATGGTTTTCAAAATTTTAAGTGGAAGTGTAAATGAAAAACATTAAATACTTCTGAAATCCTGAAATTTTGATTAAATGTTTTCTTTGGATCAATGACAGTACATATGATCATGCATGAATTTGACTTGATTGATTAAACTTGTAAAATAATTTATATGTAAATCATCTTAAACTTCTAATCAAAAGTATGAGCTTATTGAAACTGATTCATATTTTCAATAAAATCATAGATGTAAAAATTCTATGAGATTTGCGTTTTATTGCATCTGTATTAATGGAATACATATATACTGTGCTTAAAATGAAAAGTGCTTACAAAGTGAAAATCTTTGAGAGTTTATTGATTAGTTTGATCACGAGCCTTTTGTACCTAAGCAGATAGGTATGTAAGGATTGTTGTTCTGAAAAAGGATTCTTTAAATCTGGCAACCTAAGGTCCTAATCAAATCTGGGATTGTTGACTGAAAGCTCATTACACGGGTACATTAGAAAGCTCTTGTATAATTCAAACTTTTCAAACTAACTTTTAAAGAAAATTATCAATATTTACTATTTTGAAAAGAAAAAGTAGAAGATTATGTTTTTAATTGCATATATTATAAAGGGAGATGATATTTATGTAGTTATTGTAATCTAACAGATGATAATGTAATTTGAAAGAAAATTATGTGGTTTTTAAAATATGAAAGATACGTATGTAATTATTGACATCTGAAAGTTTTATTTTTGAGAGGTGAATTTTCACACAAACAATAGAAATAAGCTTAAGTGAACTTAAGTCAACAAACTTGTTTGTTGAATTAAAAATTAACCCAACGAAGGTGCTTTGTTGAGTTATATATTTCATAATTGATTTAATATGGTTTTGTCATCATCAAAAAGGGGGAGATTGTTGAGTATTTTGTTTTGATGATGTGTGTTGAATGAAAGTGATCATATTTGCTCAATTACTATTACTTGTGAAAAGAAATTAAAAACATCAATTAATACAGAAAAAGCTTATTGATATAAATACTTATCTGTATTGGATCTGAAATTATACTAAGTTAAATAACTAGTCGTTTCATTGCATTAATTTCTCATTTAACTAAACGTTAAGTTAACGTGTGTTTTTATTGAAAAACATGATATGTTTTAAAGTTATATTTTCTATATCATGAATAGTGCACGTTTAGACAACTCGTTAAGTTAAAGTTTTATTTGTATAGAGATCACGTGACAACTCGTTAAGTTAGAGGCTTAAAGGTTAAATAGGTCATGTGAGAACTCGTTAAGTTAGAGAGTAAAAGAAGAGATGAACTCGTTACGTTAGTGTTGTACACGTGGTGAATTAAAGGTTACGAATGTTATATTGTATCACGTGAGTTGCACATGTTTAACTTGTTAAGTTAACATAACTAAATGCGTTGAGTTGCTATATTGAATACTAAGGCAATGCATTAGGTTAGCATTATAAACTTAAGTTGTTATTATTGCATGTGGTAAAATTCTTATTATAAAAATATTTGTTTATTACTGGTTCGTTGAGTTATCGTAACACCACAAAGCTGGTTCGTTGAGTTAGCATAACACCACAGACTTAGTTCATTGAGTTAGCGTAACACCACAGACTTAGTTCGTTGAGTTAGCGTAACACTACAGACTTAGTTCGTTGAGTTAGCTACAGTACTTGTCACGTGAGTTGTCACATGAGGAACTAGTTAAGTTAGAAATGTTAAGTTATATATCTACTTGTGTTACTCGTTTAGTTAACATTAAAGTAACAACTTCTTATTATACTTAATGAAAAATTTTTGGACGAGAAAGTTTATTTTGTAGGAAATTTTTCAGAGATCTAGGACTGATGATTAAAGAAAATTTGAAATGTAAACATGGGTCAGAACGTGTGTATTTTGATGAAGGAAAGAGAGAAGACGTAAAGAAGTGGAAGACTGGTAGTGATTAAATGTGGAGGATATGTATGAAATGAAGATATAGTATAAAAGGCATAGAATTCTCGTTGATCAGTTATCCCTGTACACCAAACAAAAAATCTTTTCAAGGATCAAACACACCTTTCGGGGAAAAGCTCTCAGGTGGAAGAAAATTCAGTGAAGTAGAAAAAGGTAAGATTTATGTCACTTAAGATCTGAAGTATTAGAAGAAAGCAAATTCGGTGAAGTAGAGAAAGTCAGATATTCGTCACTAAAAATTGCTAAAGAAGAAAAAGAAGAAGAAGAAGAAAGATCTCAAACAGGGAGAAATGTTTTAAATTCCACACATTAGTTTTCTCTGTTTGTAGTTATGAAATTGTATAGATGAAACATGGTATCGATATATAATTGTATCTACAATTTCTGAGGAGAATTGAATTGTATATTGTAATTGAAACCTTGAATAAAAATGATTTTATGAAAACAGTGTCCTGACTTGTTTTTGAGTTTTGAAGTTTCAATTATAATTGAAAATGTTGAAATACATAATTCACCCCCCTCTTATGTAGCCGTACGATCCTACAAATAGTTCTACAGATTCCATAGAAGAAGAGGGAACTCTTCAAGAATTCATGGACAGTTTAAAAAAGAAGAGTGTGGATAGTGTGGCCGACTCTCCACCAAATATAAGAGCTGAAGAACAGGAATCTATAGATAATTTATCTTTTCAGCAATAGCAACAATAACAAACTAAAGAATTTGAAGAAGAAGCCCCTATGGAGAAATTAGTGCAATTTCTTGACCCTTCTACAGCAACAATGTTGAATGAAATTCATTTTTGGAGTTAGGAAGCATACAACAAATATCAAGAAATAAGGGGGCATGATATTTTATATAGTAGGCCAGTTGACTAGATTGGAATGGATGAAATAAGAGATTTATTTGAATTCTAGGGCCTACTAGAATTAATTTCAAAGTCTAACGGGCATATAGTTTATGAAAATTTAGTGCCCAGCTTTTATGCCAATTTGAGAGAAGAAAATGAGATTTTAATTTCAAATGTGGAGGAAGTAAATATCTAGATAACACTCGAGCTTCTCCACAATTTATTTAGACTCAAGAATGAAGGAATTGACATTCTTAAAGAAACAACTACAGTGGAATGGATTGAACGAGAAATTAAACAATGCATAACCATTAATCATAGTGTGACACTACTCAATAGAATGAAGCACTTAAAAGGAAAGGCACATGTGGTGGTGACTATAGTAGTGAAAACTATTTATCAAAGATAAGGCTACGATATAGAACTTAGTTAATTTGTTAAGTGGGCTACATATATAGTTGTAAATAAAATTCATGTAAATTGGTGCAATGTATTTACCTCCAAGCTCAAAGTAGTAAAGAAAAAAATTATTCTATGGAGATATGATTCCACTACTAATGGTGGAAAGGATAAACTTCACGAAATAGACATCAAAAAGGATGAGATCTAAAGCAATTTCAGTGAAAGAGTATAGAAATTATATTACTACTGACATTGCTAATATAGCTAGACCTATTGAAGAAACTACAAGAGCTTTAAAATGTATAAATCAATTAGAATTACAATTAGAAAATCTCCAAAAGGAAGTTGAGTTAAAGAGGGAGAATGACTAAACTTGTAATGTACAATGATTGAATCCTTTGTAATTCAAAATAATATATATATATATATATATGAATGTTTGACAATCAATATGATGTTGAAACTTTATGATTGTGAATGACTAAAGTAATACAAAGTTGTATTGAAATTTTGAATATATATACATTTGTTTGAAGTATTATAGTACTATTCAAAATTATGATTGTAAATGATGTGATTAAATGCTAGGTGATTTGAAAAACATATAAATGTATTTACATGTTGAAGAGAAAATTTTGTTTTTTGTATAACAGTAAATAGGCTATGAATTGAATATACACATGTATGTTTGAAATTAACTAAGTTTGATTGAGTAAAACATCTGAGTACTGAATTAATTACAGGAATGATGTATTTAATTATTATGATAGTGATTTTTCCATTATCAACATGAATTAATTGCATGAAGGACTATGTATTTAATTGTATTCATGTTGATAATATATAGGAAAGAAAGATAGACATTAATATGAGAAGCAGGTTTCTTAAGAAAATTTGCTTGAGTGTTAACTCAACGAAGTTAGTTTGTTAAGTTAACCTTAACTATACAAAGCTGTTATTAGGAATTTTGTTTTGATGATATATGCTTTATTAAAGTTTTTAAATAAGTCTAAATAATATTCTCTAAGTATAATTGTCACGTAATTAAATGTTAATAGGTTATCGGAAAGTTTCATTTAAAATTTCAAATAGTTAACTTTCAGATAGTTAGATTTTTGAATAGTTAAAGTTTTCAGATGGTTAGAATTTCAGATAGTTAAACTTTTAGATAGTTAACATTTTGATTTAGTCGAAGAGTTATGTTAAAAACTCATATAGTTAAGTTATCTACATGTGTATTTTTAATGTTTTAAGTTATCACGTGTTTTCCATGTGCATTCGGTAATGAAAATCGAAGAGTTAGATAACTGTTCGAGTTTTTATATGCATGGATAGATAACTGTTTGAGTTTTATAAAATGATTAACGAATAGATAAGTTTTCCTTGTTTAGTCATGTGTTTTGTAGGTGCAAAAACTCGAAGAGTTATAGATAAGTGTTCGAGTTTTTTATACAGGACTTAAAGGACAAGTGTTCAACTAAAATGAAGAGTTAGAAGATGTTCTACAAGACTCCAAGAAGATAAAGTTTCGGTGAATCTACGAGTGGAGATCGTGGAAATTCAAAATGATAGTGGAGAAAGTGGAAATTCAAAAAGATAGTAATTTGTATTAAAGAAAAAAATTAGTACTTGGATTATGGATTAAGTGGTTGAACATATTGAATGTGAAGACATAGTTCAACTACAAATAGAGAGTACGAGCTACATTACAATAAGGATCCCAATCTCAAAATCCAAGTTTAAATATTCAATTCAGATCCCTAACTGAAAAGTTAAGTTTGAATATTCATATCTAGAAAAATTCTCCAAAATCAAAAGAAGTTCGAAATTCCAAGCAATTTCAGAAAAGGAGCTGCAAATGCAAGAAGTCTGGAAATTCGACAACTAGAGAAGAAGAGATACAGAAGCTGAGCAAAAAGAAGGAAAGGAGCTACGTGCATAAAGATTAGGTTTTATACAATTCGAAATTAGTTTTGAATAATGACATCATTTTTCTATTTGAATTGTATATCAAACATTATTGTATCAAAACTGTCAAGAAGGGAATTGAGCTGAAAAGATATTGTAAATTCTATCTTTAAAGTTTATAAAGAATAGAATTTTATTTATGAGTGTTTTGTGCTCTTGTTTTATCCGCTAGTAATTTTAATTGCTAAAGACACAATTGCACCCCCCCTCTTGTGATACAACGATCCTACAACTAGTATCAGAGTACTTTATCATAATTAAGAGCTTTCATTTCTCTATTTGGGAATCAGTTTTTCCTGTCATTTACTCAGAATCATCTATTTAAAATGGATAATACTGAAATCTTAGTTATGACTGAAGGACAGACCACTAATCGTCCTCCTATGTTCGAAGGTAGTAATTATAGCTACTAAAAATATAAAATGAAAGTATTCTTTCAGTCAATTGATTTCAAACTATGGCACATAATTAGCAATCCTATAGTGTTAGTTACGACTCCATATGATACTTGGACTTTTGATGAAAAGGAGCGAATGACACTCAATGCTAAAGGTTTAAACATCTTGTTTTGTGCTTTAGCTCATGATTAATTTAACAAAGTTTCTGCATATCAAATTATATATGAGATATGGCATGCATTAGAAGTTGCCAATGAAGGTACTAACTAGGTCAAGGAATCTAAGATTAATATGTTAGTACATAAATATGAGCTTTTTAAAATGCATTAAAATGAATGAATCTCTGATATGTTTTCCCATTTTCTTGAGATTGTAAACTCACTAAAATCTTTAGGCAAGAAATTCGAGGAAAAAGACTTGGTAAGAAAGTTCCTTAGATCTTTAACTAAAATTTGGGCTCAAAAGATAACATCTATTGAAGAGTCCAAAGATTTAAATACATATACTCTCGATGATCTCATAGGTGTTAGGACCTTATGGCTTACCAAAGGGGGGGGTGAATGGTAATAAATTGTTTCTTTAGCTTTTTAATGGTAGATTGATATAAAGAATTAGCAAGCACACGATAAAAGAAAACACACACAGATGTTAGGTGGTTCACCACTAACGGCTAGTCCACCCCCAAGGGATACTTAGGCTTCACTAAACTTTCACAAACTTACAATCACTTGCTTTAAGGTTAAAGCAAGAACCAACCATTCACTTGAGCTTTCTTGTCGTAGCTCCAACCAATCTTTCTCTAAAGTTTTGATCTGTGTACTTCAGTAAACACTAGCTTGAAAGTATCAAAGTTGAGTGCGTGATGAGCTTCTGAAATTGAGTCTATAAATGTTGAAGATGATTTGATCTTTAAGGCTTTCTTCTGTTGAGCTTAGTGTAAATATATGTATGAGCAAAAGCTAAGCTAATTCTATTGTCTGTAGCTTATATATATACTAAACATGTGTAGCGATCATATTTTTCTTCCAACGGATGTCTTCTGCTGTACTTGATCAGATTTCAGTCCCAAATATGGTAAGTTACCGTTTAGGAAGATATTTCAAGATATCCTTCTGATTTTCTCAACCTTAGAAGGAAAGAACACTAGGAAAATGCTAGATGAATTTGAAAATAAGATTGATTTTCTGAACTCTATGTTAAATAAATTTAAAGAAGAAAATCGAAAGCATGCACAAGAAATTTTAAAGTTTACTGCAATAGAAAAAAAATTGCATGCTAATTATGAAAATTTAATTACTGATAAAAAGAAGATGATCTGTGAAATTGAAAAACTGAAACTGACTATTACTGATTTAAATTCAGAAATTGATATGTTAAAGATTAAGGTCTACGATCAAAAGACTATATTAAGTAAATGGAATAATAGTCAAATTATAACAAATGAACTTAGTAGTAAAATATCAAATGTAGAAAAACATGGTATTGGTTTACACGATGCATCTTTTGAAAATTATATTGCATGATGGTACTTCTAAAAATAATGTCTTTATTTCTAGTACTAAGAGTAGTAAGAGAAAAACTATTATGTGTGTGATTAAAAAGGGAGATAAATATGTGCAAATTGAAAAAATGTAGCATATAAATGATAGCGCACGATGCAAGAATTTCAAAAGAAATTTTCAGAAAAATCAAGCTAAGTCATTTAAGAATTTTAATATTTTTGATTAGTTTTCTTTATATTTAAAAAATATTGGATATTGGAATCAACAATCAAATAATGTCAGAAATGAAAATTTCAACTCTAGTTTACATAGAGATAAATGTTCTGATAATTATAACACTAAGAGAAATAAACACAAGAATAATTATCAGAAAATAGATACGTTGAAGTTTAAAAATATTGATTATTTTGATATGACTCTCTCTAAAATTCTTGGGCCCACTCAGAAATGGGTTCCAAGAGATAAAATCTCTTCTTAATTGTTTTGTAGGTACAAAAATCAAAATGGATAATGGATAGTGGAGCATTCAGCCATGTGACTGGAGATATACGATTACTTACAAAAGTAACAAAGACCAAGAATGGACAACTTACCTTTGGAAATAAAAGCAAAACAAATATCCTTGGGTTTGCAAGGTTTAGGTAACTGAAAAATGTTTTATAAATGATGTCTTATTAGTGGAAAACTTAAGTTTTAATTTATTAAGTGTTCCTGTTTTAATGAAGTTTTACAGTGCCTGACAACCATTGTGAGAAGTGATTGCGTCGTGGGAAGGGAAGCCATTTTCACCAAGCGCTGACTCATATCTCAGGAGAACGTAAAGCTTCTAGCCTTAGTTTAGGGTTGATGCCAGTATGCTGAAGAGGAGATTATCTTGCAATTCTGGACTCGCGATTCTATAGGGAGAGGAGACAGAATTGTAAGTGGTTTAATTTTCAGTGGTGTAATCGCGTCGCATGTAGTGATGGAAGTTTTTACTATCGATAGAGATTACTGTTACATTTCCCCTTTCGCCCATTTTCATGATTATATCAAAACAAAAATACCAAAAACAACTTATATGTGTTTATAGTTAGTATTTGAGTGTTGTATTGTTTGTTTTGTATCGTGATTAATGTTATCATTGTTAGTGTTTTGAATGTTTTATGTTTGTTTAATTTAGAAAATAGAAAATAGTTTTACAGTTTACTGAATTAAATCGTTCCTAATACCTAAAGATTTTAATGGTTACTATTTGAAATATCTGAATGTTAGTGTTGTTGAATGATAAATCTAAAATTAACTAGCATTAAAGAGCTTAATTGATGTTATTTACAATCTGTGGAACCGCCCAATGGTTGGTCGAATTCCTCTGTAAATAGTAGTATTAAACTGGATAGATAGCTTCGTTGAGTTACTTCAATTCCACAAGGTTAGTTTGTTGAGTTAGCTATAACTCAACGGAGTGCTTACTGAATATATAAATTTCATTATTAAAAACGGAACAGTACACAATTCTACCTCAATTCTCTATGGGATCGACCTGTACTTGCACACAAATATAATATACACTGTGCACTTGCAGTTAAAATAAAATTGGAATTAATATCTAATTTGTGTGAAAGATTGTTTGTTGACTTCTAAAAAGGAATTACTAATAAGCATAAAGATAAATTAACTAAGTTACAAATGGAAGTTAACAAACCCAAACAAGTTTTCTAGAGCCGTTGCTAGGGAACTAAGTAACTAAGCAACTATAAGTGTTGTTCTATTTTAATAGCTGTGGAGTGTTATGTGTTATTTTCTAATTGAGAATATGGCATATGCTTATGCTTAAAGATTTCTGAAACCTATAGTTAGCATATGTGAATTCTGCAATTCTGAAGGTCACAACATTTCTGATTGTTTGAAACTGAGATAGTTGCAGATGGTTAGAGCGCATGAACAACAAATGAATTATCCTCAATATAATAGAGCCGAGTATGAGAATCCTATGGTTTACCCAACTGATGGTCAGTATAGAATGTGCAATATGTTGAGAGACACAGAAGTTTGGGATAAGTATGACAGACTAGAGCGTAGTATAGAGCAAAACCTAGATAAACTAGAATACTTTATGTGTCATCAACAAGAAGTCAACCAATTAAACTATAATGAAGCATATTCAGAACCTAAATTGAATATCATTTATGAAACTGAAAAAACCATAATGAAAATTGATCAAAAATTGAATGCATTGAGATTAGATGATCTAGAAAGAAAACTAAAAGCATTGGATGAATATATAATGAAATTACAAGTTATGCAACAGGACTATGAAAATTATAATGTTATAGATTTGCATAATTTGCAAGATATACAGACAAAAGAAAATACTAATGCAAGAGAATTTAAAGAATGCACTTTAAAACTAAAAACAATTGAAGATCATAATCATGAAAATGATATACAAGAACATCATGAGAGTAATGAAAATCTGGAAGATGTATGTATAACACTAAGATCTGGAACTAATACACCACCAAGAATTCAAAATGAAAATAATATGAAGGTGGATAAGAGTAAAAATCAAAATGATAATGAGAATGTAATATCCGAAAATATATAAATCAATGAAGAAAAATCTGAATCTGAAAATGAGACTAAAAATGATCAAACAAATCAAATGAAAGAAAAAGAATCTTTTAAATCACAATCATTAGCACATTATTCTGAAAGATTACAACAAACAATACCTGAAAAATAAGAAAAAATTAGAGAAATTTTTGAAAGAGTACAAGTTAACATTCCTTTGTTAGATCTATTACAGAAAATGCCACATTGTGCTAAATTTCTTAAGGATTGGTGTACTAAGAAAAGAGAGTGAAAAGTTCTTAGGAAGGTCTTTTTAGCTGAGCAAAGTAGTTCCCTATTTTTGCCACAAATTCCTAAAAAGTTATCTGATCCTGGAATCCCTATTATATCATGCACCATAGGAAATACCATTCTAGAAAGAACCTTAATAGACTTAGGTGTAGGTATAAATGTTATGCCAAGTGATATATTTTCATCCTTAGGATTAGAAGGCTTAACTCCTACTAGTACAGTTATTCAATTAACTGATAGAAGTATAAGATACCCTAGAGGAAAAATAGAGGATGTCTTGATTAAAATCAAAAACTTTATATATCATATTGATATTGTAATTTTGGATTCCCAACAAATTAAGCATAAAAATAGTGATACATCTTTAATTTTGGGAAGACCATTTTTAGCAACTTCAGGAGCTATTATAAATTGTAAAAGTGGAGTAATGCAGTTATCATAAGGCAATGAGGATACTTAATTAAACCTTTTTCAACTAGAAAAGTTTGAAGAGTTAGAAATGCCCCTACATACCATAGACTTTTTAGAGGATGAAGGAGATATGTTAGATGATGTGATTCAAGAAGAATTAAATAGGCAATTTAATTCTGAGATTTTAGAAGAAAGTGAAAGCATAAATGTAGAAGGAGATCAAGAAGAAATTAATGATGTTCAATTAGGAGGTCTAGCTTCTGATGGGCAACAGTTAGAATTAAAACTTTTACCTCCTGAATTAACCTATATATTTCTGGAAGAAAAATGAACATGTCCAATCATTATTGCTTCAGATTTAAAAGATGATCAAATTGCTAAATTAAAAGATGTAGTAAAAACTTATAAAGAATCAATAGGATGGACTATAACTGATATAAAAGGCTTAAGTACAACTTTATGGTGTCACCACATATATTTAGAAGAGAATGCTAAACCAGTTAGAATTCCTGAGAGGAGATTAAACCTAAACCTTAAAGAAGTAGTCAGGAAGGAAATAGTGAAATGGTTAGATAATGACATAATTTATCCGATTTCTAATAGCTCATGGGTTAGTCCAATCCATGTCATTCCCAAGAAATCAGGATTAACAGTAATTAGGAATGAAAGTCAGGACTTGATACCTACTAGAATTCAATCAGGCTGGAGAGTATGTATAGACTATAGAAAACTGAATGCTGTAACTAGGAAAGATCATTTTCCCTTACCTTTTATAGATCAAATGCTAGAGAAATTAGCAGGGCAAGAATATTTTTGTTTCCTAGATGGGTATTCAGGATATAACCAAGTTCTAGTAGCATTAGAGGATCAAGAGAAAACAACTTTCACCTGTCATAATGGAACTTATGCTTTTAAGAGAATGCCATTCGGATTATGTAATGCACCAGCAACCTTTCAAAGGTGTATGCAGGGCATATTCACTAGAATGACTGAAGATTTTTTAGAAATATTTATGGATGATTTTACTATTTATGGAACTTCATATGAAGTGTGTTTAAACAATTTAGACCAAGTATTAAAATGCTGTGTGAAAAAAAATCTAGTTCTAAATTGGGAAAAATGTCACTTCATGGTTAATCAAGGAATCGTCTTGGGACATATTGTTTCAAAGAAGGGGTTGGAAGTAGATAAAGCTAAAATAGAAGTAATTTCTAATCTACCAGAACCTAAATCAGTAAAAGATATTAGATCATTTCTAGGACATGCTAGTTTTTATAGAAGATTTATTAAAGACTTTAGCAAAATAGCTAGACCTTTAACTAATCTATTAAAAGATGTCCCATTCAACTTTGATAAAAATTGCAAGGAAGCATTTTTCAGACTTAAAACTAGCTTAATTTCAACTCCTATAATTCAAGCACCTGATTGAAGCCATCCATTTGAATTAATGTGCGACGCATCTGATTTTGCTGTAGGAGTAGTGTTGGGACAGAAGATAGAAAAATCTCCTAGAGTGATTCATTATGCAAGCAAAACTTTAAATGATACTCAAGTCAATTACACAACTACTGAAAAAGAGCTATTAGCTGTTGTGTTTGCCTTAGAAAAGTTTAGATCATATTTGATTGGAGCTAAAGTGATAGTGTACACGGATCATTCTACTTTAAAACACCTAATAGCAAAGAAAGAGACTAAACCTAGATTGATCCGATGGATATTGTTATTACAAGAATTTGATCTAAAAATTAAAGATAAAAAGGGTTGTGAGAATGTAGTAGCATATCATTTATCAAGATTACAAATAGAAAAATCAAATATTGAAATTAAGGATAATTTTCTTGATGAACAGCTAATGACCATCAAAACAATGCCTTAGTATGCAAACATAGTAAATTACTTAGTTACTAGTTTAACACCTAAAGATTGGAATAGACAGGATAAAAAATTGTTCTTTTCAAGAGTAAAATATTACTATTGGGAAGACCCATACTTATTTAAGAAATGTCTTGATCTGGTTTTAAGGAGGTGTGTTCCAGAAACTGAATATCAGAGTATATTGTCTTTTTGTCATGACCAAGCATGTGGAGGGCATTTTGGTTCACGGAAAACTATTGCTAAAATTTTGCAATGTGGATTTTATTGGCCAACACTATTCAAAGATGCTTATAAATACTGCTTAAACTGTTTAAAGTGTCAACAAATAGGAAGAATATCAAAGAGGAATATGCTGCCTCTTAATCCTATTGTTGAGGTTGAAATCTTTGATGTGTGGGGAATAGATTTTATGGGTCCATTTCCTATGTCTAATCAATTTAATTACATATTGTTGGGGGTGGATTATGTATCTAAATGGATAGAAGCTATTCCTACAAGAACTAATGACAACAAAGTGGTAATACATTTTATAAAAACCAATATAATTGCCAGATTTGGAATACCTAAAGCTATTATCAGTAATAGAGGAACTCATTTCTGTAATAGAAGTTTTGAAGTCTTAATGAAGAAATATGGAGTAAACCACAAAGTTGCAACATCATATCATCCACAAACTAGTGGACAAGTAGAAAGTGCAAAGAAACAAATTAAGTTAATATTAGAAAAAGTAGTAAATCCTACTAGAACAGATTGGGCTAATAAATTGATAGATGCACTTTGGGCTTATAGAATTGCTTATAAGACAAGCTTAGGTATATCACCTTTTAGGCTAGTATATGGAAAAAGTTGTCATTTACCAGCTGAAATTGAACATAAAGCTTATTGGGCATTAAAAACTTTGAACACTAATTTGAATCAAGCTGTTGAAAATAGGAAATTACAATTGGTTGAATTAGAAGAATTTAGGAATGAAGCTTATTCGAAAACTGTAAGAGAAAAAGAGAAAATGAAGTTCTAGCATGATAAGAAAATTATTCCAAAAACCTTTGAAATAGGACAAAAAGTATATCTTTATATGACTAGACTCCATAACCATCTAGGAAAATTAAGATCTAGATGGGTAGGACCTTACATAGTTCGAAATATTTATCCCTATGGAGCTATTGAAATTGAAAACCCTAAAAATCAGAATATATTTAAAATAAATGGACAAAAACTTAGACCTATTTAGAAGATACCACAAAGTTCTTTTGGAATTATAGAAGAATTAAGAGTAAAGGACTACTTGAGCTTTACTTAGTAAGAAATCATTTTATTTTATTAAATAAAAAATAAAAAATCGTTGTGGTTCAATTGACAGGATCCATCATTTTGACCGAAACATAAAAACATAAAAAATCTATATATTATTTATTTAGTAAAAATGTCGGTTTTACCGAAGCATAGTATCGGTTCAACCAGTAAAAAATGAAGAAAGAAAGAATATATTTAATTTCGGTTCAACCGAGGAATATAACGGTTTGACCAAATAATTTTTAAAATATGGAAAAAGTAAGAGTAGTTAAACCGGAGCTCTTCAGTCTTGACCGAAGAAAAAATTATTATCTTAAGTTTTTTTTTTATTAGATATAACTTTACTGGAAGTCCGTTGAGTTACGCTTAACTCAACGAACTTACTCCATTGAGTCTAGGATAAGTTAACGAACTTACCCCGTTGAGTTAACTATAACTCAACGGAGTACTGTAGTTAAGACCACAAACTTAGTCCATGGAGTTAATCGTAATTCCACGGATGAGAGAGCGAGAGTTGATGTGGGAAATGACCCGATTACCCACCTAAACTTAGGGCTTATTTATCTTAAACTTAGGGTTTTTGGGGGCATTATCCACAGAATCATTTAGAACTTAGAATAGTAGAGATCAGAGCGACTCCGTGCCGTTGTGTAACTCCACAATGAGGAAGATGGCACCTGAGTTCTGGGAAAAGGCAGTAGACACTTCAGAATTTCTTAAAGACTCGGAGGAATGGCACACGAGGCAGAAAATCAGGAATACGACAAGAGAAAAAGAACTACAATAGGTAGAATTTGACCTTTTCTATTGGAGGAAAGAGTTAGTAGATTTGGGTATATAAATTCCTCAGATAATGGAAACTAGAATTAAAGTTGCTACAGAAATTGTTGTAAGCAAAGAAAGAAAAATCAGGCCAAATAATGAAGTTGCCCTAGAACTAATCCAGTGTAAGTCCCGACTATGGTTCAAAAGGAACATTGTTGGTTGTGCAAGGGGAGAAATTAGACAGGAGCAACAAAGGAAGGCAATTGAAGGACAAGAGGAGCCGACTGCTGAAAGACCTGTTCTTGAGGAATAGCAGCTAGGACCTTCAAATCCACTTCCTAAACCATTAGAAAGGGTGGTAGTTATGGGGCCTTCAAACAAAGAAGAATTAAGAGAATTTGAAGAACTAGTTCAAGTTGGGAAAAACCAAGGAGAATCAGAAGATTTGGTAGTGGCTAAAGCACACCTAGTGTTCGATGCACTTTACAAAAAGAGGGTTGTAGAAAAGTTGTAAGCCCAATATAAAATCAAAGTGGAACAACATCAAGAAGCTATTGCCAAACCTGCTACAAAAGGAGGTGAAGCTGGTCCTTCAAGACTAGTAATTATAGAAAAAGTTAAACAGGAAGAGCTAGTACCTATGGTTCAAAGGCCAGTAGAGCCTATTGTTTGTATTTTTCCAGCACTACATCGAAATATCTGATTAGATCTCCAATAACGTACCAGAAAAACTTGGATTTGTTACTTCTGTTTTTACTTAGTTAATTTATCTTTATGCCTATTCTTTCTTTTAGAAGTAAACAAACAACCTTTAATACAATTTAGATATTAATTCCAATTTGTACTTTAACTGCAAGTGCATAGTGTCTATTGTATCAGTGTGCAAGTGCAGGTCAATCCCATAGGGAATTGTTAAAAAGTTTAGAATAGTCCGTTTGTTAACAATCAAATTTATATATTCAATAAGCTCTTTGTTGAATTACAGTTAACTTAACGGATAAAGTTCGTTGAATTATGGCTAACTCAACGGACTAACCTCGTGGACTTAAGTTAACTCTATGAGCCTATCTTTTATTTGTAATACTGTTATTTATAGAGGAATTCGGCCAACTATTGGGCGATTCCATAGATTGTAAATAACATCAATTAAGCTCTTTAATGTTAGTAAACACTAGATTTATCATTAAGCAATACTAACATTCAGATAATTTAAACAGTAACCATTAAAATCTTTAAGTCTTTTGAACGAACCAATTTAAGTAAACTATAAAACTAAAACAAACATAAAACAATCACAACACTGACAAATATAACATTAATCACGATATAACACAAACAATACAACACACAAATACAACATACAAACATAGATAAATTGTTTTTGGTATTTTTGTTTTCATATGAACATGGAAATTGGCGAAAGATGAAATGTAAAGTAATCTCACTCGACAGTAAATACTTCCGACACTACTTGCAACACGATTACACCACTGAAAATTAAACCACTTACAATTCTGTCTCCTCTCCTTATAGAATCGCGAGTCCAGAATTGCAAGATAATCTTCTCTTCAGCATACAGGCATTAACTCGAAGCCAAGGCTAAAAGCTTTACGATCACCTGAAATATGAGTCGGTGCTTAGTGAAAATCGTTTCCCTTCCCGCGACGTGATCACTCATCATAGTGGTTGTCAAACACTGTGTTTGGCTCGGAATCGACCTGACATCAAGAAAGTATTCTCACAGACCTCCAATGGTTGGTGATTATGGTGGATATGGTGGTGGTAATGATGGTTGGTGTGGTACTTTGGAGAATTGCCGATATTGCTTGCAGAAAGCTCGGTGTTCCTCCTCTGTACACACTGGCTATCCATCGATCACACCCGCACCTCTTTTTCTTCTTTTCTTTTATATTTCTTCAGTAGTAACTACTTCTGCTTGAATGATCGGTTGGATTTCCTTCATTCATATCAACAGCGATGATTTCTTCTCCCTACGCAATACATGCAATCGTGGTTTTTCTTCCAACTGTCATGTTTCTACAACCGCTATAGTGGCATATTAGAAAATAAATAGTCCGTGGAGTTACAGATAACTCAACGGACTTTCTTCGTTGATTTAACTATAAAACACGTGCATAAATTTAACTATCCGATGCTCAGGTGCATTTCGGATACTTATAAACTTAACTATCCGATGCTCAGATGCATTTCGGATAGTTACAGCTAACTCACCGATATATAACTTAAGTAAATCTACTAGATCTCGACATGTGTCAGTAGCTGTTTAATAATAAAATACCCATTTTGGAGAGTTACAAGTTTAACTATCCGATGCTCAGATGCATTTCGGATAATTACAGATAACTCACCGAAAGTCCACTTAAGTCACTTTACTAGAGCATGACACGTGTCCACAACTACTTTATAAATAAAAAGAGATTTTGGAGGGTTACACATATAACTGTCCAATGCCCAGCTGCAATTTCGGATAGTTAGAGATAACTCACCGAAAGTTCACTTAAGTCATGCATTATGGTTTCGACACGTGTACTTCAAGAAATAACAAAATATTCTTTCAAAACATAACTGTTTGACAATATAAACATAACTATCCGACATGTTCGGTCTGTTAAACATAACTGTCTGAAATATGTTCGGTATGTTAAACATAACTATCCGAAATATCAAAAAATTCGGATACTTAAGAATTTCACATCCTGCAACTTACCGACAGTTCAGAAATGTACTAAATTGACATTAATTCCCCAAAATTAAGCAGATTCTTCAATTAAAGCATATAACAGTGCAATTATATCATAATGGCTTAATTTTCATATGATAAGCTAAATATTATATAATTAACCATTAATAATATGCACTTTTTCATTCTAAACACTTCCCCCATACCTAAATTTTGCTAGTCCCTTAGCAAACCAAGATCTAATTAATTGGTCTTTCAAAAAGTGCTAGAATTAATTTTTTTTTTCTTTTTTTCTTCTGTTCAGCATAAAAATATATATTCTGTATGTTTCAGTAATCAACCTGCAAATATACTTAGAATATATGTCAATTACATACAAAGTATATCATCATCACATAGGTGTCAATTATATTATCGTTTGTTCTTCTTTTCATCATCTGCTATCCTGAATTTTCCAATAAGATTTCTAGAAGAAATTTCAACAACATACAAATCAAAGTACAATCCAATTCAATATGATTAAGACAAGTAGAATAAAGAATTGTATCTCCATTAAACAACTTCAAAAGTCAATTCTAGATTCATATTACAGCAATTCTAGATAACAGAAAATATACTCGATTCATAAGATATCTGTATTTCACAAAACACTTGTATCTTTTCAGAACAGTATATGTTTTTTTCTTTTTCTTTTTTTTTTCTTTTTTTTTTTCCGTACTTTAAAAGTTAATTTGACAAGCTTGAATCATATAGGAGCTTTCTAATGTACCCATGTAACGAGCTTCTAGTCAACAATCCCAGATCTGATCAGGATCTTAGGTTGCCAGATTTCAAGAGTCCTTTTACAGGTCAACAATCCTTACATACCTATCTGCTCAAGTATAAAAGGCTCGTGATCAAACAAGTCAATAAACTCTCAATTTTTTCTCTCTTTTCCTGTTTTTTTTTTTTTTTTTCAATCAAAATACACACAAAACATAGCATTAATCACATACTGTATATGTACGTATTTCATTAATACAGATGTAGTAAAACACCAATCTCATATAGTTATCTTCTATCATTTATTGAAAATATGAATCCATAATAATAAGCTCATACTTTTTATGTAGTTTAATAAGATCTACACATAAATCATTCTACAAGTTCAATCAGTCAAATTAAATGTATCTTTAATCATATGTATTTCATTTAATCTAGAATTCACATCTCAGCTCCTTCAGGACTTCAGATAATTTACTGATTTTTCATTAAGCATTCTGATTTCATTTTAAAATCGTGAAACTGTTAAACTCATGAAATTCAGAAAAATCATAAGATACTATATCTAGATTTGCATAAATAGTAAATTCTATAGCATCATATATAGCCATCTAAATATAACATTCAAGCAGTTACAGATTATAAATTTTACAGTCTCAATTATTGGATAGTTACAGCAAGTTCATAAAAAATTTCAATTTCCACAAAACTTTGCGGTACCATTTTAATTTTTTTTAATTAACAAACTTACATGGCCGTTACTTTAATTACCTCCCCCCCATACCTACATTTTGCATTGTCCTCAATGTAAAAGATTTGACAATAAGTACAGTAATTGTAGCAGACATGAATACAGTTTTGTTTGATTTAAAATTTAGGGTAAGTAATTGGTTACATACCTTGTTCCATTCGTATCTCCTTCTGCATATTTCGATTTTTGATTCTGAAAACTTTTCATTCACAGATAAAAGCAAAATATAAAACAAAATAACACTTAACAGATATTAATAAATCAATGTCTTGTGTGGAACCTAGGCTCCTATGCCTCTGGTGGCTTACAAGCAAGCCAGTTGGTTTCCCAAAACAGATACCAACAAACTAGATTGATATTTTGTTTTTTTTGTTTTTATACATAAACGTAGAATACACACAACATTAAACACACAAAATTACAGCTTAAGAACATGATTGAAAAGTAGGAACAAATGGAATAAATGTATCAGTCCAAGCAAACTTTTTAGGCATAGTTCTTCTTGCTATTAATTTTGTTTTCATGTAGTTCTTGTTCCTTCTTAATTTGTAAACGTGTAATATATTATAAATTCCAAATACAAGTGTATTACCATTAATGATATGAAATGCAGAAAGGGATCCTTTTTGGTTTCAAGGTAATGTAGTAGTTTTTATTTCTACATCTATTTCAATATACTTCTCTTCCCACTTCCATTCATTTATGTCTTCCATAATCCATATTTGAAATTTCATTAGTTCATCCCACCATCTTATCAGACATAAAGTAGGATCATCTTCTTCATTATACCACATTCCTATTTGAATTTTATTAAATTCTGTAGATGGTGGTTTAGCTATATCACTCGGTACAAGTAAAATTTCTATATATTCATCATAACTATCTATGCTCACTATGTATAAATCAGATCCAAATGCAATTGAAATATTTGTGACAAGATATATATATCCATCAAGTATGATATGTGTTTGGTTAATTAATGATTTCTATCCTAGATATATCATAATATTTTCATTCCAAGATCTATTCAGAAAATTATACACACTTAAGCGTAAATCTTCACCCCAATTTCTTGTAGGTCTCCAATAATATAATTTTTCAGGAATTGCAGAATTTCCCCGGCAACGGTGCCATAAAACTTGTTTGTGTTTTTCCAGCACTACACCAAAATATCTGATTAGATCTCAAATAACGTACCAAAAAAACTTGGATTTGTTACTTCTATTTTTACTTAGTTAATTTATCTTTATGCCTATTCTTTCTTTTAGAAGTAAACAAACAACCTTTAATACAATTTAGATATTAATTCTAATTTGTACTTTAACTGCAAGTGCACAGTGTCTATTGTATCAATGTGCAAGTACAAGTCGATCCCACAGGGAATTGTTGAAAAGTTTAGAACTGTCTATTTGTTAACAATCAAATTTATATATTCAATAAGCTCTCCGTTGAATTACAGTTAACTCAATGGATAAAGTTCGTTGAATTATGGCTAACTCAACGGACTAACCTCGTGGACTTAAGTTAACTCCACGAGCCTGTCTTTTATTTTTAATACTACTATTTATAGAGGAATTCGACCAACTATTGGGCGATTCCATAGATTGTAAATAACATCAATTAAGCTCTTTAATGTTAGTAAACACTAGATTTATCATTAAGCAATACTAACATTCAGATAATTCAAACAGTAACCATTAAAATCTTTAAGTCTTTTGAACGAAACAATTTCAGTAAACTGTAAAACTAAAACAAACATAAAACAATCACAACACTGACAAATATAACATTAATCACGTTACAACATAAACAATACAACACTCAAATACAACATACAAACATAGATAAATTGTTTTTGGTATTTTTGTTTTAATATGAACATGGAAATAGGCGAAAGGTAAAATGTAAAGTAATCTCACTCGACAGTAAATACTTCCAACACTACTTGCAACGCGATTACACCATTGGAAATTAAACCACTTACAATTCTGTCTCCTCTCCTTATAGAATTGCGAGTCCAGAATTGCAAGATAATCTTCTCTTCAGCATACAGGCATCAACTTGAAGCCAAGGCTAAAAGCTTTATGATCTCCTGAAATATGAGTCGGCACTTGGTGAAAATGGCTTCCCTTCCCGTGACGCGATCACTCCTCATAGTGGTTGTCAGGCACTGTGTTTGGCTCGGAATCGACCCGACATCAAGAAAGTATTCTCACAGACCTCTGATGGTTGGTGATTATGGTGGATATGGCGGTGGTAATGATGGTTGGTGTGGTACTTTGGAGAATTGTCGATACTGCCTGCAGAAAGCTCGGTGTTCCTCCTCTGTACACATTGGCCGTCCATCAATCACACCTGCACCTCTTTTTCTTCTTTTCTTTTATATTTCTTCAGTAGTAACTACTTCTGCTTGAATGATCGGTTGAATTTCCTTCATTCATATCAATGGCGATGATTTCTTCTCCCTACGCAATACATGCAATCGTGGTTTTTCTTCCAACTGTCTTGTTTCTGCAACCACTACAGTGGCATATTAGAAAATAAATAGTCTGTGGAGTTACAGATAACTCAACGGACTTTCTTCGTTGATTTAACTATAAAACACGTGCATAAATTTAACTATCCGATGCTTAGGTGCATTTGGGATACTTATAAACTTAACTATCCGATGCTTAGATGCATTTCAGATAGTTATCGCTAACTCACCGATATATAACTTAAGTAAATCTACCAGATCTCGACACGTGTTAGCAACAGTTTAATAATAAAATACCCATTTCGGAGAGTTGCAAGTCTAACTATTCGATGCTCAGATGCATTTCGGATAGTTACAGATAACTCACCGAAAGTCCACTTAAGTCACTTTACTAGAACATGATAGTCCACAGCTATTTTATAAATAAAAAGAGATTTCGGAGGGTTACACATATAATTGTTCGATGCCCAGCTGCAATTTCGGATAGTTAGAGATAACTCACCGAAAGTTTACTTAAGTTAAGCATTATGGTTTCGACATGTGTACTTTAGGAAATAATAAAATATTCTTTCAAAACATAATTGCTCGGCAATATAAACCTAACTATCCGACATGTTCGGTCTGTTAAACATAATTGTCTGAAATATGTTCGGTATGTTAAACATAACTGTCTGAAATATCAGAAAATTCGGATACTTAAGAATTTCACAGCCTGCAACTTACCGACAGTTCAAAAATGTACTAAATTGACATTAATTCTCCAAAATTAAGCAGATTCTTCAATTAAAGCATATAACAGTGCAATTATAACATAATGGCTTAATTCTCATATGATAAGCTAAATATTATGCAATTAACCATCATTTAATCGTTAATAATATGCACTTTTTCATTCTAAACACCTATTTTTGTGGATTTAATTTCAGACGAGGAAGAGGAAGACCAAACACAATTAATTAGAAAAAGAAAAGGAAAGGAGATAATGTCTCAATATCAAGAGGAGATTAAATCTGAAAGACAAATGTCAGTAGGGCTTGTAGAACCAAATTTTGTAAACCTGCTATCCGATTCTGAAGAGGAGCAGGAGCAGTAGCAGAAAGAATAAAGAGAAGAAGAAAAATAGGCTGAAACTAGTCTGTAGCCTGTACAAATAGAAGAAACAGAAATTAGGGTAGAAACTGATTTGCCCGGAACTCCATCCCAATCTGCCACAGAATCAGAAAGAACAGTTACAATGCAGATTGGTAGTCAGGAGGAAGAAGAAAGAACAAAAAACAATGAACAAGAAGTTGAACAAGTATATATGGAAAGAGAGGACTCAACAGATTCCACTGAAGAGCAAGAAACTCTTCAACAATTTATGGAAAGTATTCAAGACAGAGTGGAGAGTTTTGCTGGCTCACCACCACTGACAGAAGCAGAAGCAAATGTTCAGGAATCCTTAGAGCATTTTTAGCAAGTTCAAGTTCAGCTTATGGAAGAGGAAGTTCAAGAACAAACCCCTCTAGAACAACAAAGTCACATTCCTGACCGGACTGAAGCAACAGTTCCAAATGAAATACATTTATGGAGTTAGGAAGCTTATAATAAATACTAAGAGATTAGGGGTTATACTATCATTTACAGTAGACTAGTAAATTGGGACGGAATGCAAGAAATCAAAGAATTATTTGAATTCCAAGGTCTACTGAAGTTTATTTCTCAAGAAAGAGAGCATGCAGTATATGAGAATCTAGTGCTCTGGTTTTATGCAAACTTAAGGGAAGATGGAGGATTAATTTCCAATGTGGAGGAAGCTGATGTACAAATAACACCAGAGCTTCTCCACAACATTTTAGGATTGAAAAATGAAGGGAAAGTAATTTTGGAAAGCACAACAGCTGTTGAGTGGATAGAAGAGGAAATCAAGGATTGTTTAGCTATCAATCATGGTGTGTCGTTATTGTTATGCGAAGAGAAATGCGGAAAGGGAGAAGCTTGGACTCGTGGAGAAGAAAGAAGAAGGCAAATGAGAAAACGTGTGAAGCAAATGCAAAAACACCAAGGTTTAACGTGGTTCCCCAATTGGGTACATCCATGGATGGAGCTCAACTAATTGATTCTCTCTAGGTGATCACAAAGGGATACAAGATTCATCTCCTCCAAAAGCACACGTTAGGGGTCTATTTATAACATTTGTGTACCCCTAAGTGGCTAAGGACAAAACTACCCCCTATGTGTAACAAACTAATTCAAGACACATAATAACAATCTCCACCTTGCCTTGAATTTACAAACTCCACCTAGAACCAAAGAAATTTCCATCTTCAAAAGACCCGAAGGGTCAACTATAAGCAAACACATTAAGTAAGTCTAAGCAATGCTTAAACTTGCTTTCAAGAATGCCTTTCGTAAACATATCGGCTGGATTGTCATGTGTGTTGATCTTCAAAATTTTCACGCAATCTTCTATTCTAAGAAAGTGATAACAAACATCAATGTGCTTTGTCCTGTCATGAAACACATTATCCTTCGTTAAGTTGATGGCACTAAGACTATCACAGAAAATTTCTGCTTTATCATATCGCAGACCAAAGTCTCCAAGTAACCCCTTCAGCCAAATACCTTCTTTTGCAGCTTCTGTCATCGCCATATACTCAGCCTCTGTGGTGGATAAAGATACAGTAGGTTGTAGAGTAGATTTCCAACTAATAATGGAATCTGCCAATGTGAAGACATATCTTGTTAAGGATCTACGTTGATCAACATCACCTGCAAAATCTGAATCAGAATATCCAGCCATACTACAGTTATGTTTAACACCATAAATCAGTCCTACATCAGACGTGCCCTTCAAGTACCTAAAGATCCTTTTCACGACCTGCCAATGACTCTTCCCTGGATTCGACATAAACTTGCTTACAACACTAAGAGGGTAAGCAAGATCAGGATGAGTACAAACCATGGCATACATAAGACTGCCAACTGCCTGTGAATATGGAACTTTCTTCATGTACTCCTTTTTAAATTGCGTTTGAGGTGCCATAGCAACTGATAATCGCAGGTTCCTATCATAGGGCGTTCCGATGGCCTTGCTTGAAGCCATGCCAAACCTACTCAAAATCTTCAGAACATAACTGTGTTGATGGAGAAATAATCTTCCAATGTTCCTATCGCGATAAATCTCCATCCCAAGGATTTTACCTACCGGTCCTAAATCCTTCATTGCAAATTTAGATTTCAATGTGTCTTTCAAAACCTGTATTTCATTGACATCTTTGGCTACAATCAAAATGTCATCCACATACAAGAGCAAGTAAACAAATTCTTCTTTAATTTGTTTAATATAGACACATGAATCAAAACTACTTCAAACAAAACTAACATTAGTGATAAAAGAATCAAATCTTTTATACCACTACCTGGGAGACTGTTTCAACCCATACAAAGATTTTTGCAGCTTACAAACAAGGTCTAATCTACCTCTTTCTACAAAACCTGTTGGGTGTTCCATCCAGATGTCCTCATCTAAATCACCATGCAAGAAAGTTGTTTTCACATCCAACTGTTCAAGTTCTAAATCCTTTACTACAACAATTGCCAAAAGGACTCGAATGGAGGTGTGTCTAACTACTGGAGCAAAGACTTCATTGAAGTCCACACCCTCCTTCTGTGAAAACCCTTTTGCTACCAATCTTGCCTTGTATTGTATTCCAAGGTTGTCCTGCGTTCTTGATTTCCTTTTGAACACCCATTTGCAACCAACAACATTCCTATCTTTGGGACGTTTTACCAACTCCCATGTCCTATTGTTTTGCAAAGATTGTAGTTCTTCTTGCATAGCTCCCAACAAATGTACGGCTTCTAGTCTGCTAATGGTAGCATCAAAACTAGGTGGGTCAGCATCCTCCACCTCACCAACTACCTCTAGGGCAAAAGCAACCATATTATTGTAGCCATACCTTTGTGGAGGGTGAACATCCCTCCTAGGATGATCTCTAGCAACACACCTTAGACGTGTGTCCTCAACAAATTCATCTCCTCGATCATCTTCTAAAATCAAATGTTGATCTGTATCAACAGGAATAGACTGATCAGATATCAATGGTTGATTCAAATCAAGCTCCACCTGCTTAGGAGTACTAGGTGGATCCAAAACAGTTGGCTTTTCTTTCTTGTGCATCAAAGATAACATCCTTGCTATGAATGACCTTTCTTGTTTCTTTATCATATATTCTATATCCTTTTACTCCCATTCCATATCCCACAAAGATGCCTTCCTTGGCACGCGACTCCAATTTACCATGATTCACATGGTAATACGTAGGACATCCAAATACTTTCAATTTGGAATAGTTAGCCCCTTTATCCATCCATACTTCATAAGGGATCTTGTCGCCAATTGCATTAGATGGCGACCTGTTCACCAAATAGGAGGTTGTGTTAATAGCTTCAGCCCAAAAACTTTTTCCAACCCAGCATGAGAGAGCATACACCTAGCTCTCTCCAATAACGTCCTATTAAGACGTTCTGCAACTCCATTCTATTGTGGAGTTCCCTTGACAGTATAATGCCTAGTTATGCCTACATCTCTGCAAAAAATGTCAAATTCATTTGAGCAAAATTCTAATCCATTATCTGTTCTCAAGTATTTTACTTTCCTCCCTACTTGGTTTTCAACAATAGCCTTCCACTATTTAAAGTTCTTGAAGGCCTCACTCTTATGTTTCATAACGAAAACCCAAGTCATATGACTAAAGTCATCAATAATGGAGAGAAAATTGTAGGATTGTATGGCTACACAAGAGCGGGGTGAATTGTGTATTTTTAATATTTTCTGAAATATAATTGAAACTTTAAATCTCAAAAACAAGTCAAGACATTGTTTTCATAAAATCATTTTTATTCAAGGTTTCAATTACAATATACAATTCAATTCTCCTCAGAAATTGTAGATGCAATTATATCTCGATACCATGTATCATCTAAACAATTTCATAACTACAAACAGAGAAAACTAATTTGCGGAATTTCAAACATTTCTCTCTGTTTGAGATCTTTCTTCTTCTTCTTTTTCTTTTTTAACAATTCTTTAGTGACGAATATCTTGCCTTTCTCTACTTCACCGAATTTGCTTTCTTCTGATACTTAAAATCTTCAGTGACATAAATAATACCTTTTTCTACTTCACTGAACTTTCTTCCACTTGAGAGATTTTCCCCGAGAAGGTGTTTTTGATCCTTGAAAAAGATTTTTCTTTTGATGTGCAGGGATAGTTTGATCCTTGAAAAGATTTTTCTTTTTGTGTGCAAGGATAGTTTGATTACCGAGAATTCTATGCCTTTTATACTGTATCTTCATTTCATGCATATCCTTCACGTTTAATCACTACCAGTTTTCCACTTCTCCACGTCTTTTCTTTTTCCTTCATCGAAACACACACATTCTGACCCACGTTTATATTTCAAATTTTCTTTAATCATCAGTTCTCAAGCTCTGAAAAATTTCCTGCAAAATAAATTTTCTCGTCCAAAATCTTTCATCAAGCGTAATAAGAAGTCGTTACTTTAATGTTAACTAAATGAGTAACACAAGTATATAAATATAACTTAACGTTTCTAACTTAAAGAGTTCCTCATGTGCCATTTCACGTGACAAGTACTGTAGCTAACTCAACGAACCAGCTTAACCTTTCTTTTGGAAGGTTAAACGATAACTCACCGAAAATAGTTTAAGTTTCGGATAGTTACGGTTGTAAGTCACCAAAAAACTCTTTATACCATAAAACTAGTGAGACACGTGTCAAGACCTGAAAACATGACTTAAGTTACCTTTTTAATTGAGCAAATATGATTATTTTCATTCAGCACACATCATCAAAACAAAAATACTCAACAATCTCCCCCTTTTTGATGATAACAAAACCATATTAAATCAATTATGAAATATGTATAACTCAACAAAGCACCTTCGTTGGGTTAACTTTTAATTCAACAAACCTTTTTGTTGACTTAAGTTCACTTAAGCTTATTTCTATTGTTTGTGTAAATTTTACCTCTCAGAACTAAAACTCTCATATGTCAATAATTATGTATGTATCAGTTTTCTAATTATCATCTGTTAGAAACCATTTAAATATTATCTCCCTTTATAATATATGCAATTAAGATCATAATCATCTTTTTATAATATTTCTCCCCCTTTTTGTCATTAATCAAAAAGATAATTACAGAGAATATATATATATAAGAGATATATTTACAACAACTCTCTCTATAAACAAGAATAATAATTGAACACATTTACAGAAAAATGTATTGTTCAATGAATCAAACAAGTAATACAAACATTACATTTTGTATTCAGAAACAAACAAAAACAGTTATCGACCCCTCCAAAGTATATCACTTATAGCATTACATATTTTATCTCCTAGATGCCTAATATCATTTTTGATGTCGTTAAGCATTGCATCTAAGTCAGGAGGTAGCTGGGTTTGCTGTTCTGCTTGAACTAAATAACTTTGTTGTTGTTGTTGTATATGGTTTGTACAATCAGGTTGTTGTTGTTGTTGTCGTTGAGGTTTATGCATGGCCTGAATTTTTTTGCAAATCTTTAACAATAAATGCTGTCATGCCTTTAGTTTTAGAGGGCCAGTTAGATAAATTCAATTGGTTTGCAAGGATTCTATATACAGCATCACCATAAAATAACTTTGAACTCATATGCTGAAGTTGAGAAGTAAAAATATCAAACCAATTGATTTGAATTCTATTCAGCAGGCCATAAGTTGCATATAAACAACTTCTACTAACTTCCAAATTGTGTCCAACTCTCTGAAATAAATTTGCATGCAATAAACCTTGCCTTTGCATTTAGATTTTCCATTAATCTCATTTCAGAATATACATCTGGAATTTTTGATAAAGACTGAATGTTCCATTCCAGTTGTCAAATCTGTTCGTAATAACAACACCTTCATTTTTTAATCCCAAAACTTCAAAAATTAACTCAAGAGACAATATAAACTCCTGTTGATTTATTTGAGTTTTCAGAAAATTTCCATTCTTGACCAGATTGCTATAAAAAGCTGCAATAAGCTCTTTGTATTGCTTCCACTTCATTCCTACTGGCAAGAATTGAATGAGGTCTTGAAACTCAAATAGATCTCTTATTACCATCAAACTTCTGAACTTTATTGGACGAGCATGCAGAATCTGACAGGTAATCAGATTATAGTATTTTTGCAATGCTTCTTCAGATCTAAAATGAATTGAATTACCTTGAATTCGTAATACTGTACACAAAGAAGGTGATACCTGAAGCTGTGATTCAGAGATTAATTCATCTGCAGGAACCTCTTCTTCAAAATGAATGTCATATTGTTCCTTTTCCAAAATATTATCTTGAAGCTGCTCAGGTAAGCTTGATTCTTCAGCTTCAATAGTGTTAGGAACATCTTCAATATGCTCAACATTCATCTGTTCAGTCTCTATAGAATCTTCAAAGTTCAATTTTTCCACAAATTCTACAGCCGGTGTATCTATCTGTAATTGTTCATTTTGTTCAACAGATATTTCCATTGAGTCATGTTGTGAATTCTCAGACTCTTCTTCTATAGATTCGGAAGAAGGCTGGTTCATTTTTAGCTCTTCTAGAGTCTTAACATTTTCAATATCTGCTACTCTAGACAATTCAGCCTGTGAACTAGTTACTGCCTCAACGTTGTCAATTATATCTACAATAACTTGTTCAATGTCGGGTGCCTGATGCTCTGATTTGTCAATTTCTGCATCATCAGGACTTGTACTAATAGAAAAACTTGAGCTTATATTTAACTTGTATTTCTTCTCAAGCTTTCTAGCAAGGGAAAATAAAGTCTCATTATCTTCATCAGTTTCAGTGTGTTCGGAATTGATGAGTTTATCAGATGCATAATAAGGTACAATGTTTAGACATACATTGTCCTTTGGAAATAAATTTTCATCTGATTTTCCTTTTTCAATAGACTTTGTTTCCTTAGACATAATTTTTCTGACTTTTCTTCTTCTATAACATTTCTATTTCTCCTCTTCAAGTATTGTTGTTTTCTTTTCAACTTGCTTCATAAAAGTTTTCTACTTTAATTCTTCTAAGGCACTCTCAATTGCTACGGCCTTTCGAAGACTATCAACTTTTGTTTTGTCTATAGCAATATTTGATTCTACTTGTTTTGAATATAAAGGGGTAGGGATAGCTGATTCATACTCTTCCTCAAATGCATGTAGTTTAGTACTGTTTATTGGTATTTAAGGAGTTCTAGTTGAAGAACCTACACCTTTTTCCAAATAATTTGCATACTGCTCGAGAAATGCAATCTCAGCACATTTCATTCTGTATTCTCTATCAAATTTACTATGAATACCCATGTATGTAATATTTGCATCAGTATTTTGGAGTTCTTGTCTAACTTCATTTAGTATGCCTTTAGGAAAGAAATATTCACTATAAATTTCTGCTAACCTTTTGTCCACTCGAAATATTTTCTTGAACCAAGTGCGTGGAACTTCATCATTCTCTATTTCTTTTTCTATTGCATCTCCTCTACTTTTGCCTTTTCCTCTGCCACGACCTTAGTAGAACTTGGAGACCATCGTCGCAGGTTGTAACAGCAACAAGCGGGAAAAATTTTCTTGACAAAGTTTACAAATAACCTAAGTGCTTGTGTAGTAAGTGTTTAAATAGGGTTTTAGGCGAACAACTCAACGTGAAGAGAAGTCGGGTTTAGATATTAAATAAATATTGAATAAAGTTTATTCAATCAAGGTACCCAAAATATTCAAGTATAACTTGTTGAGTTAACTAATCTAACGAGTAAAACGGTGTCTAGAGGTAGTTTTACACGTTACCTTATCTAACATAACATCTAGTTAGTACACTTAAACAAGTTTCAGATGCTTCCAACTGAAACGTTCCGAAAACAACACACATGCTAAACTTAACATTATCTTGAGAACATTTTAAACTATTCGAACATTTTTGTCCTTTGAATCTAAAATAGTTTGTTTGTTTTTTCTTTAAAATTATTTCATCAAAATTTTAAGAGGACATTAATTCAGATTAACCAAGATTTGTATTCTGAATGATATTAATCTATTTTCGACATTGTTAATACTCTCCCTACAAATATACTTCAAATATATTCAATCAAAATACAAAATATACTTGTAGTGACAATAGATGTTAAGTATAACTATACTTTTAAATTTTCTTTTCAGAAACTTCCGTTATTCCTACTGTATATGAATCAAAACACAACTTTGAACTCAACGTGATTAATTCAAGGAGAATAAAAGAATGTATCTCAAATAAACGTTTTCAAAAGTACTAATGTTGATTCAATAAATCAGTAGTTATATTGGTAGAAACTATATGTGATTCAAAGATATCTGTAATTAATGAAACAATTGTGCTTGTACTATAAACTAAAGCGTAGATTTTTTTTTTTTTTTTTCAAAATAGTAAATATTCATAATTTTCTTTAAAAGTTAGTTTGAAAAACTTGAATCATACAAGAGCTTTCTAATGTACCTGTGTAATGAGCTTTTAGTCAACAATCCCAGATCTGATCAGGACCTTAGGTTGCCAGATTTAAAGAATCCTTTTTCAAGACAACAATCCTTACATACCTATCTACTCAAGTACAAAAGGCTCGTGATCAAACGGATCAATAAACTCTCAAAGAATTTCACTTTGTAAGCACTTTTCATTTTAAGCACAGTATATATGTATTCCATTAATACAGATGCAATAAAACACAAATCTCATACAATTCTTTACTTCGATGATTGTACTGAGAATATGAATCAGTTTCAATAAGCTTATACTTTTGATTAACAGTTTAAGATGAGTTACATATAACTTATTCTACAAGTTTAATCAATTAAGTCAAATTTATGCATGGTCATATGCATTTTCCTTGATTCAAAGAAGACATTTAATCAAAATTTCAGAATGTCAGAAGTATTTAACGTTTTTCATTTACACTTCCACTTAAAATCGTAAAAATCATTAAAATTAATAAACTACTTAAAATCAATAAGATACTACTATGATTTTACAATAAATACATAGTATCTTAAGCAGCAGTTTAGATATTACTTTAGATATTTATGATAAGTATATAATATCTATGAGGTGAACAACATCATCAATAGTATTTATCTTTTTCTTTTTTTTTATGTGGAGTTTAAGCATTTTACACATCACATAGCCTACAAATACCTAAATTTAATGTAATGTTGCAGAATGTATTTTCGTCTAGAGGTTTTGTAAATATATCAGCTAATTGATTTTTACTAGACACAAATTCTAATTTAATTTTTCCTTTAATTACGTTATCTCTTAGAAAATGATGTCTAACCTCTATATGCTTTGCTCTAGAATGTAATATAGGATTTTTGGAAAGATTTATTGCAGAACTACTATCACAATAAATCTCAGTTGTATCATAAGATAATCCAAAATCTTCTAAAGTTTGCCTTATCTACAGAATCTGAGTGCAACACAGTGCAACATCAACATATTCAGCTTCTGTAGTAGAAAGTGCTACATAATTTTGCTTTTTACTAAACCATAACACCAAATTATTTTCCAATAATTTACATGTGCCATTGGTACTCTTTCTATTAGATTTAGATCCTACATAATTAGCATCAGTATATCCTATAAGATCTATTGAACTATCCTTAGAATAATACAGTCTGAAATTTTTAGTTCCTTGTATATATTTAAATATTCTTTTAACTGCAATTAAGTGTGATTCTTTAGGATTAGATTGAAATCTAGCACAAACACACACAGCAAACATAATATCAGGTCTACTAGCAGTCAAATGAAGTAAAGAACCAATCATACTTCTGTATTTTCTTTGATCTATAGATTTTCCTATGTCATCAATATCTAACTTTAAAGAAGTACTCATAGGAGTTCCTTGAATCCTTGTATCATTAAAATTAAATTTCTCAAGCATTTCATCTACATATTTTTCCTAATTTAAAAATATACCTTTATCCATTTGCTTAATTTAAAGTCCTAGAAAATATGAAAGTTCTCCTATCATACTCATTTCAAACTGATTAGTCATCTCTTTAGAGAATATTTTTATCAACTTATCAAAGGTTGCTCCAAAGATTATATCATCCACGTATATTTGAACAACAATCTGATCTTTACCATCTCTCTTAATAAATAGAGTATGATCCACTTTTCCCATGATATAGCCTTTTTCTATTAAAAAAGTAGACAATCTTTCATACCATGATCTAGGTGCTTGCTTCAAACCATATAAGGCTTTCTTCAATTTATACACAAAGTCAGGATTTTTAATATCTTCAAATCCAGGTGGTTGTTTTACATAGACTTCTTCATTAATTAAACCATTTAGAAATGCACTCTTTACATCCATTTTCAGTTAGTTTTATGACACTCAGCAAATTAAATCCTAGGTTTTCTACATATAGCACATTCGAAATAACACAAGTAGGAGTTATTTGAACATTGCCCATACCTATGATTTTATCTTTGCTTTTGTTTCCAAATGTTACACTTCCTTTCATGGTATTTGTAAAATTTTGTAGTAGACTTTTCTGTCCGGTCATGTGACTTGACGCTCCACTGTCCAAGATCCATTTTGATGTTGTTTCCTCCTGCAACACAAATTAAGAAAAACTTTTTCTTGGTACCTAATGTTGTTGAGGACCAAGTTCATTAAACGCATATTTCTTCTTTTTGTTTACAAATAGTTTACGATTATCATTTATATTCTTATTAGTTGTAAGTACTATTGATTTATCATTAGCTTCATACTCACATATAGCATTATTGCTCTTATAATCATTCTTTTTATTTTCAGATGTAGTATAACCAAGACTAAACTGATTTTTATCAGATTTTAATTTATTTTGGTCATGCTCATACATTTCAGTAAGTTCATACCAAGATTTTGTACTTGTATTTGAATTTTCAGTGCATACAAAATTTTTTTCTACACACAAATTTTCAGATTTATCACATGCAGAATGAGTAATTGGTCTAATACCAGTGTATTGAATTACATGCTCAAGTTTCTGAATTTTCAATTTACTACAATTGTTTGAAATTTTAGAAACATTAGAAACTAAATTTCCAAAACAAGAAACAAGATTTTTAGAAACATTTATAGTCATGTTAGAAGTACAATTTGACAAATCACATTGATTTATATTATTACTACATGATTCATCCCTTGAAGTACCTACTTCTACAAATTTATTACCTTGTTTCATAATAAAAGGAATTTTAGTCTTAGATTTACTTGAACTGCAACTAATAAATCATTTATTAGTTTGAGATTCAAGATATTCAGGATAATCAAATCCTAAGCCAAATTTATAAGACACCGTAGGGGTACTAGTTAGTTTGTCTAACTTAGTTTGACTTAAATTCCATTTCTCAATGGTAGAATTTAAATCTAGATCTCTCAGTTTTAATTTATCTATCTCTAATTCAAGTTCATTTATATTGTTTCTCAAAATTTCATTTTCAGATTCTATCTTTAATTTTTCAGCATTTATATTCTGTATTTGTTCATGCAAGATACATTCATTAAATCTAAATTTTTGCAAATCTCTAGCATGATAGTGATTATCACATTAAAACTTTTCTAAAGTAGTAGACAGGAAACCATTTTCTTCTTCCATAATGGATGAAGATTTTCTAATATTCTTATTTTTCAGTTTACATACTTTAAGTTTTTGTAATAATGCATGATAAGCACATAATAATTCATCAAAGTTGAAATCTGTATGACTTTCAGGATCAGATATTACCTCAGACTCATCTGCCATGAAGCACACATGAGCAACGCCTTCTAGCTCTTGTTCTCCTTCTGAATGTGAAGATTTTGATGCTGATTCCTCAGATTTAGACTCTTTAGACATGTCATCCCAAGTGACCTTCAAAGCCTTTTTCTTGTAAAACTTTTTCTGAGTTTTCTAAGCCATCTTCTTCTGATTTATCCTACTTTGCTTTTCATTTTTCATCATAGGACAGTTTGGAGAAAGATGTCCAAGTTTTTTACAGTTGTAACATACATACTTTCTAGATGAAGAATTCTTGTCATTCAGTGATTTTGACGTTGAGGGTTTATCATTTTTGTTCCTTTGCTGTTTCCTAGCTTTCCATGCTTTGTTGAATTTCCTAGTCAACAAAATCAAATCCTCGTCAGAATCAGTAGATATATCAGAATCTGAATTAATTTTGAAAGCTATTTCTTTCTTCATTTTTAGTTTGTTATGACTCAGTGATTCATTTAATTGAACTTCATAAGCTGTTAAGTTTCCTATAAGTTCATTCATAGTATAAACATTTAAATCTTGTGATTCCTCAATTGATGTTACTTTCTAAGACCATTTAGAACTTAGGGATCTGAGAATTTTCCTCACCAAATCCTTCTGTACAAAATTCTTTCCTAAGCATTTTAAAGAGTTTATGATATCAAGAAATCTGGAAAGCATCTCAGAAATACTTTCATCTTCATGCATCTTAAAGAGTTCATATTTATGAATCAACATGTTTATTTTAGTCTCTTTAACTTGAGAAGTACTTTCATGTGAAACTTCTAATGCATGCCACACCTCATAAGCAGATTTATATGCCAACACTTAACTGAATTGTTCATAACTCAATGCACAAAATAAAATATTTAAACCCTTAGCATTCAGAGTTTCATTTCCTTTTTCAGTAATTGTCCAAGTATTATAAGGGGTAGTTAACAGAGTATATGGTTTAGAAATTATGAACCACAACTTATGATCTATACTTTGAAGAAAAACAGTCATCCTATATTTCCAATATTCAAAATGTATTCCATCAAATAAAGGAGGACGATTAAGATTTTGGCCTTCATATAAAGAAAAATTACCATTTCCAATAGCCATCTTACCTTAGATTTTTCAACCTATTTGATTTTAAACAGTCTAAAAACTTTAAAACATCTTGAGCCTTAAATCAAGATAGTTAACCGTATGCTCAGATATTAATTTTTGTTTAAAAACAAAGAAGGTAGAATAAGCAATGATACTAAATAAGTTGGTATCGATTTTATATCAAAGATTATTAACAAAGCTCTAATACCACTTGTAGGATCCTATGGCTACACAAGAGGGGGGTGAATTGTGTATTTTTAATATTTTTTGAAATATAATTGAAACTTTAAATCTCAAAAACAAGTCGAGACATTATTTTCATAAAATCATTTTTATTCAAGGTTTCAATTACAATATATAATTCAATTCTCCTTAGAAATTGTAGATGCAATTATATCTCGATACCATGCATCATCTAAATAATTTCATAACTACAAATAGAGAAAACTAATTTGCGGAATTTAAAACATTTGTCCCTATTTGAGATCTTTTTTCTTCTTTTTCAGCAATTCTTCAGTGACGAATATCTTGCCTTTCTCTACTTCATCGAATTTACTTTCTTCTGATACTTAAAATCTTCAGTGACATAAATAATACGTTTTTCTGCTTCACTAAACTTTCTTCCACTTGAGAGATTTTCCCTGAGAAGGTGTTTTTGATCCCTAAAAAAGATTTTTCTTTTGGTGTGCAGGGATAGTTTGATCCTTGAAAAGATTTTTCTTTTTGTGTGCAAGGATAGTTTGATCACCTAGAATTCTATGCCTTTTATACTATATCTTTATTTCATGCATATCCTTCACGTTTAATCACTACCAGTTTTCCACTTCTCCACGTCTTTTCTTTTTCCTTCATCGAAACACACACGTTCTGACCCACGTTTATATTTCAAATTTTCTTTAATCATTAGTCCTGGATCTCTGAAAAATTTCCTGCAAAATAAACTTTCTTGTCCAAAATCTTTCATCAAGTGTAATAAGAAGTTGTTACTTTAATGTTAACTAAACGAATAACACAAGTATATAAATATAACTTAACATTTCTAACTTAACGAGCTCCTCATATGCCATTTCACGAGACAAGTACTGTAGCTAACTCAACGAACTAAATATGTGGTGTTACGCTAACTCAACAAACCAGTTTAACCTTTCTGTCGGAAGGTTAAACGATAACTCATCGAAAATAGTTTAAGTTTCAGATAGTTACGGTTGTAAGTCATCGAAAAACTCTTTATACCATAAAACTAGTGAGATACGTGTCAAGACCTGAAAACATGACTTAAGTTACCTTTCGGATAGTTACGACTATAAGTCTCCGAAAAAACTTTAACTCACCGATTCAGTAATGAACAAATATTTTTATAATAAGAATTTTACCACGTGCAAAAATAACAACTTAAGTTTATAACGCTAACCTAACGTGTTGCCTTAGTGTTCAATATAGTAACTCAACACGTTTAGTTATGTTAACTTAATGAGTTAAACATGTGCACCTCACGTGATACAATACAACATTTGTAACTTATAATTTCACCATGTGTATAACACTAACTTAACGAGTTCATCTCTTCTTTTACTCACTAACTTAACGAGTTCTCACGTGACCTTTATAGAAACAAAACTCTAACTTAACGAGTTGTCTAAACATGCACTGTTCATGATACAGAAGATATAACTTTAAAACATATCGTGCATTTCAATAAAAACACACGTTAACTTAACGTTTAGTTAAATGAGAAATTAATACAACGAAACGACTAGTTATTAACTTCAGATCCAATACAGACAAGTATTTATGCCAATAAGCTTTTTTTGTATTAATTGATGATTTTAATTTCTTTTCACAAGCAATAGTAATTGAGCAAATATGATTATTTTCATTCAGCACACATCATCAAAACAAAATACTCAACAAAAATACTTAGAACCTGCTAAAGAGGGTTGTTGAGATGGTCCCCAACAATTTGCATGGACATAATCCAACTTCCCCTAGATAGAATGTTCTACTCTCCCAAAGGAAATACGTTTCTGTTTCCCATAGATACAATGCTTGCATAAATCAATATTTATAAAGATATGACCATCTAACTTGCCAAGAGTGCTGAGCTTCTACATTTCCTTTAGACTGAAATGTCCTAACCTGGAATGCCAAATAGCTGACATAGATTGTTGATCACTTATTGTCGCAACTGTTGATCCAATGATAGGTTTGCCCTGAAGAACGTATAAAGGTCCATCCTTGATTCCCTTCATTACTACTAGGGAACCTTTCAAAACGTGAAGTTTACCTCCTCCACCTAAAAAACTGAAACCTTTCTGATCAAGAGCCATTAGTGAAATAAGGCTCTTGCCCAACCTTGGCACATGCCAAACATCCTCCAAGACTTTGATCATCCCATCATGCATCCTGAATCTGACAGATCCAACACCTGTTCTATCACAAAAATCATTATCTGCTAAAGTGACCTATCCACCATCTACCTCCTCATATGTATGGAAATATTCTCTATTAGGAGTCATATGATGTGATGCACTAGAATCCATAATCCAACTCTAATCGAAGTAGACACTACAGCATACAGTAAGGGAGAAATCATAGTCAGACCTTGAGTCTCCATTTTCACCGACTGTTGCATTTCCCTTAATCTTCAATTTAGGGCAGTTTACCTTCCATTGCCCCTTTTCCTTGCAATAATTGCAAGTGTCCTTGGAAATTCTACCTTTGGACTTACTTCTGCCTTTGCACCTGTTGTCTCTTCTACTCTACCGTCCTTTAGACTCTGAATGATGTACTGTCAAACCTGATTCGCCAGCATCATTGCTACCATGTGTAGCCAAATGTCTCAATTCTCGAGAATGTAGACTCGATCTTACCTCCTCTAGGGTAATAGAATCTTTGCCAAAAGATTGCACAAAATTCTCAAAGGAGAGAGGGAGAGATGCAAATAAGATGAGAGCAGCATCCTCATCCTCCACAGTAACACCAATGTTCCTCAGCTCCATGAGAATGGTGTTGAGCTGATCCAAATGTTGCTTCAATGGTGTACCTTCCTTCATTCTGAGAGGGAACAGTCTTTGCTTTAACAACAGCTTATTCGTGAGAGACTTAGTCATATACAGAGATTCTAACTTATTCCAAAGACCCAAAGCTATATTTTCATCTGCTACCTCAATGATTATCTCATCTAATAAACATAGCAGAATAGTCGAATGTGCCTTCTCCTCTTGTTGTTCAAATTCGGCAGACTTCTTATCTAGGGTTGTCTCCACATTTAAGGGAGCCCAAATACCCTGCTGTTTCAAAAGTGCTTTCATCTTAATCTGCCACAAACTAAAGTTGTTCTTGTCGTTGAACTTCTCAACTTTCAAGGCTGAAGATGCCATGACAGTAGAACAACACAAACACAGCAAGCAAATACCAAAGAATTCGAACTACAAATAAGCACAAAATTTGCTATCCCAAAGCTGTGGACGAATCTTTCATTCAAAATATCCCAACTAACAAAATGTAGGTACCAAATTCAAAAGATCACTCACAAAGAATCCCAAACAAATAAAGATGAGCCAAGATCACACGTATTGTCTCAAGAAATAGAAAGAATTCCCAAAGAACTTCAAAGAATTCCAAAGAACTGCTAAAGAATTCCAAAGAACAACAAACTTCAAAAGTTATGATAGGAATTCTTACTAGTTTCACCAACGTGGAAATGATAGATGACTAAGTGCACATTGTCAAATTCAAGATCGCAGGCGTCGAACAAGAATTCCAATCATGGATGCTTTATCGCGAACACAAGTCGCGAGCAAAGATCGCATGAGCAAACCATGAGTGCTGGTGTCGAACGAAGAATGCAAGCGATGATACATGAACGCTGGCGTCGAGCGGAACGCAAGCGATCATGCATGGGCGTTGGCGTAGGCAACGACGCATACGAATGCATGCTGGTGCTAGCGTCGGGCGAGGACGCGAGTGGTCGTGCGTGGGTGCTGGTGCGGATGAAGACATAGGCGAATACGCATAGGTGTTGGTGCGAGCAGAGACACGGACGATCGCGCGGGCAAGAACGCGGGTGAATGTGTAGGCAAGGTGCATGAACGGCGAGCGTTGGGTGCGAGCATCGAGCGTGCACGTCGTGTGCAGGCATTTGGCGCAGGCATTGGGTGCGGGCGTTGGGCGTGGGTGTCGGGTGCGGGCGTTGGGCGTGGGCGTTGGGCGCGGGCGTTGGGTGCGGGCGAGGGCGTTAGCTTCGTGCGTTGGCCAAGATCTTTCTTTTCTTCTTTCAAGACTAATCCATAGCCAACTCCTCAAGCTTCGCTTTGATACCACTTGTTATGTGAAGAGAAATGCGAAAAGGGAGAAGCTTGGACTCGTGGAGAAGAAAGAAGAAGGCAAATGAGAAAACGTGTGAAACAAATGCAAAAACACCAAGGTTTAACGTGGTTCCCCAATTGGGTACGTCCACGGATGGAGCTCAACTGATTTATTCTCTCTTGGTGATCACAAAGGGATACAAGATTCATCTCCTCCAAAAGCACACGTTGGGGGTCTATTTATAACATTTGTGTACCCCCAAGTGGCTAAGGACAAAACTACCCCTATGTGTAACAAACTAATTCAAGACACATAATAACAGTTATTAAATAGACTAAAGCAGTTAAATGGTACATCACACATGATAGCAAACATTCTAATTAAGAATGTCTACCAACGACAAGGCCATGATATAAAACTGAGTCAATTTGTAAAGTGGGCCACATATGCAGTTGTAAATAAAATTCAAATAAATTGGTTTGTAGTTTTTATCTCCAAGCTAAAAGTAGTAAAGAAGAAATTATTTTATGAAGATTTGATTCCACTACTAATGGTGGATAGTATTGATTTCACGAAATGGGCATCCAAAAGGATAAGATCAAGAATCATTTCAGTGAAAGAGTATAGAAATTATGCTGCTACAGAAATTGCTGAACCTTCTAGAGGAGTTACAAGAGTTGTAGAAAGAATTAACCTATTAGAGCAACAAGTAGAAAGACTCCAGAAGGAAGTAGATGAACTTAGGAGAAGAGACTAGATTATATTGTTCGTCTACTTGTATATATTTGTATGAAAAATATCTGATTGATTGTAATGTAAATTATTCATATTAATGAATATATGTTTTTCAGATATATTTTTCATTCGTGTTTAGAATGATGAAATGGATGAACTATATTGAATATTATATAATTTGTGGAACATTATGCAAGATTGTTTAAAAGATTTACAATTTGCTGAATGACAGGATTAAATGATAGATGCTTGAAAATATCTACATGCTATAAGGTAAAATATAAATTCTACATAACATGAAATGAACTGCAAGTTAAATATTTATATAATGTTCAGATTTAAATGAGTTTTAATTAGAACACTGCATTAATGCCATGTATTTAACTTTATTTAAGTTGAAAAGAATGTAGGAGAGAAATTTATATATAGAAGTTAATACGAGGAGTAAGTTTAGAAAACCTGCTAAGTGTTAACTCAATGAACTAAGTCCGTTGAGTTAACCTTAACTCCATGAGGTCAATAATATAATATAAGGTTACTCCGTTGAGTTATTTGTAACTCAACGAAGTTAGTCCGTGGAGTTAGCAGTAGTAACCAAAGCTATTCCGTTGAGTTATCTGTAACTCAACAAGGTTAGTTCGTCAATTAAGCTAAATTGTTGTCTTTTAGCCACGAACGAAACTTCATGGGTTTAGCGGTTACTGAAATTTGAAATTAGAAGTGGCACACGTACCATAAAAGTAGGAACCATACTGCACGTTACAAGTCACATTCTTGCAACGAGATTCATTTGCTTTATGGACATGCATTATAAATATAGAACAGAATGTTGTTTACAAGTTACCAACATTTGAGAAAAGAAAATTTGTTGGGGAATTGGAAGGAGAAGCAGCTGATTCAACTTCATCCATCAACAACTATTTACTGAATATAAAGCTTCAGACTGGTATGTAATTAATCTTTTGCTATCTTATTTTATGTTAAGAGTTTATGAGCACATGTATTCGTTCTCCTAGCACTAAACGATTAGTAAGAACACCTCCACAGGATTATTCAACATAGAGACGTATTGAAAAATTTTCTGAATTGGACTTTAACGAAATCCTTAGGGGTGTAGCTAACCTTTCTTTAAAAGAGAACGAAGATATGGCTGCTCTAGTAGAGAAACCATTAGGGGAAATTCTATATCCTGAATTAGTTGATGAACATTCATGTATTCGATTGCCAAACTTTGAGGGAGATAGGTTTGAATTGAAATCTAATTATATTAGTCAATTGCCACATTTTCATGGATTAGAAAGAGAGGATGCCTATTATTTCCTTGACAAGAATATAAATTATGAAGCATTAATTGAACAAGGATCTAGAATAGAGAAGTTAGAAAAGATAATTCAACAATTAAACAATTGTCTAAATTTTGTATTTGGAAATGTTGCAATTCAAAATCAAAATATAAATAGAAATATACCCCCTAGACAGAAAGAATCAATAGAAGTTAGACCTACTAGAGGATTGCCAATGCAAGTAATACCTAACCCTATTAACAGAACTGTTAATGAAATTGATACCTCCTTTGGGAGGGTAACCGAATGAAACATCATAACTGAAGTAACTATGTATAATATAGTAAGTAGAAAAAATATAAAAAAAAAATAATGTAAGTTTACTTATAGTTAATAGTATCGTAGAGTTATTACTTAACTCAACGAACTTAGTCCGTTGAGTTATGACCTAACTCCATGAGGGTGTGTAGTAGCTATGTTAATTTTGTCTCTGTTAATTTTTGTTTATGTCATACAGAATCGCAACAGATGGAATTGATGAAATTACCGTTGGACGCACTAAGGGAAGTACTAAGTAACTTGTCAACTAAAGATCTGTGTAGATTGTGTTGTGTATCAAAGGATATTAAAGACTGTGTTAGAGAAAAATATTTTCATGGACTACAAGCTGCAAAAATGACTAAGATTAGAGATGGATTTTTATGGAAGTCATTTAATCGTAGTTTGATTAGCTATGAATATCTGAATATGGAAGAAACTGCTGGAATTCCACCCAATACATTAGAAGGAATAGATCATATTTTGGGGATGGATGAAGGATTAATTATATACAGAACCAAACCAAGGTATGCAATTCTATTACTTGATATTTTAATTAGAAATCCTCTCACAATAGAAGAATAGAATATAGGAAGGCCTAATAGATATGAAGTACCAACTGAAAATTGTGGGTCAGCTTTAATATTTTCTAATAAAAACTCGACCATTCCTAAAAAATTATATTATTGGAGACCTACTGGAAATTGGGATGAAGATTTATGCTTAAGTGTGTATAATTTTCTAAATAGATCTTGGACTGAAAACAATATGATATATCTAGGACAGAAAGCATTAATTAACAACATACATGTCATACTTGATGGATATATATACTATATTTACATGTCATACTATATTTACTGAAAAATCTTTTACATTGAGGACAATGCAAAATATAGGTATGGGGGGGAGGTAATTAAAGTAACAACCATGTAATTTTGTTAGTTAGAATAATTAAAATAGTACTGTAGAAGTTCTAGGGAAGTAGAAAAATTTTGATGAAGTTGCTATAACTATCTGAAAATTGAAACTACACAATTTTTAAAGAACTATAACTGCTGAAATGTTATATTTATAATCTTATATAAGATGCTACCAATTTTACTACTCATACAAATCTAGATATAGTATCTTATGTTTTTGTTGAATTTTATGAGTTTAACAGTTTCACAATTTTAAAATGAAATCAGAATGCTTAACTGAAACTTAGTAAATTATCTGAAGTCCTGAAAGAGCTGAGATGTTGAATTCTAGATTAAATGAAACATATATGATCAAAGATACATTTAATTTGACTAATTAAACTTGTAGAATGATTTATGTGTAGGTCTTATTAAACTACAGAAAAAGTATGAGCTTATTGATATGGATTCATATCTTCAGTAAATAATAGAAGCAGGACTATATGAGATTGGTGTTTTATTGCATCTATATTAATGAAATACGTACATATATAGTATGTGATTAAAAAAAGAAAAAGAAAAAAAAAACTTTTAGAGTTTATTGACTTGTTTGATCACGAGCCTTTTGTACTTGAGTAGATAGGTATGTAAGGATTGTTGACCTGAAAAAGGACTCTTGAAATCTGGCAACCTAATATCCTAATCAGATCTGGGATTGTTGACTGAAAGCTCGTTACATGGGTACACTAGAAAACTCTTGTATGATTCAACCTTGTCAAATTAACTTTTAAAGTACAAAAATACATATACTGTTCTGAAAAGATACAAGTGCTTTGTGAAATACAAATATCTTTTGAATCGAGTATATTTTCTATTATCTAGAATTGCTGAAATATGAATCTAAGAATTGACCTTTGAAGTTGTTTAATGGAGATACAATTCTTTATTCTACTTGTTTTAATCATATTGAATTGGATTGTACTTTGATTCGTATGTTGTTGAAATTTCTTCTAGAAATCTTATTGGAAAATTTAGGATGATAGATGATGAAAAGAAGAACAAACGATAATATAATTAATACCTATGTGATGATGATATACTTTGTATGTAATTTGCATATATTCTAAGTATATTTGCAAGTTGAAGAGGAGAAAACAATGTTAAAACAGATTACTGAAATATACAGAATATCTATATAATAATATAAGTTCTTTTGATGAACAGAAGAACAAAAGGAAGAATTAATTTTAGCACTTTAGAAAGACTAATTAATTAGATCTTAGTTTGCTAAGGGACTAGCAAAAAATTAAGTATGGGGGAAGTATTTAGAATGAAAAAGAGCATAATATTAACAGTTAAATGATGGTTAATTGCATAATATTTAGCTTATCATATGAGAATTAAGCCATTATGTTATAATTGCACTGTTATATGCTTTAATGAAAGAATCTGCATAATTTCAAGGAATTAGCGTTAATTTAATACATTTCTGAACTATCGGTAAATTGCTAGTTTTTAATTCTTTAGTATCCGAATTTTCTATTATTTCGGAGAGTTATATTGCATGTACCGGACAGTTATGTTTTAAACACTAAATGAATATTTAGGTGAACAGTAACAACATGTTGAGTTACATGAATACACACTAAGGTAACGTGTTAGGTTAGCAGCTTATTTCTTTATTGCACGTGTTTTATAGTTAAATCAACGAAGTAAGTCCGTTGAGTTATTTATAACTCCACGAACCATTTACTTTCTAATATGCCACTGTAGCGGTTACAGAAACAGAACATTCGAAGGAAAACCATGATTGCATGTATCACGCAGGAATTCACTTGTGGAAGGGAGAAGAAATCACCATCGTTGATATGAATGAAGGACATCCAACCGATCATCTAAGTAGAAGCAGTTACCATTAAAGAAATATAAAAGAAAAGGAGAAAAGACGAAGAAGGTGTGGCCAGTGTGTGCAGAGGAGGACAAACCAAGCTATCTGTAGGCAGCGTCGGAAGTTCCCTAAAGTACCACACCAACCACCACAACCACAACCATCACCACCATAATCACCAACCATCGGAGGTCTGTAAGGATACTTTCCTGATGTCAGGTCGATTCCAAGCCAAACATAGTGCTTGACAACCACTGTGAGGAGTGTTAGGTATTTAATTTTGATGATATATGCTTTATTAACATTTTTAAATAAGTCTACATAATATTCTCTAAGTATATTTCTCTAAGTATAACAGTTAATAGATTATCGGAAAGTTTCATTTTTATGTTGGATAAATTAAAGATTTCTGAAGAGTTAGATTTGCAATAGTTAAACTTTCGGATAGTTAATGTTTCGGATAGTTAAACTATCGGATAGTTAACGTTTCATTTTTGTCCAATACTTTATGTTAAAAACTCGTATAGTTAAGTTATCTACATGTGTGTTTTTAATGTTTTAAGTTGTCACGTGTTTTCCATCTGCGTTCGGTAATGAAAAATCGAATAGTTAGATAACTGTTCGAGTTTTTATACACATGGATAGATAACTGTTTAGAATGAAAAAGTGCATATTATTAACGGTTAAATGATGGTTAATTGCATAATATTTAGCTTATCATATTAGAATTAAGACATTATGTCATAATTGCACTATTATATGCTTTAATTAAAGAATCTGCTTAATTTGGGGGAATTAATGTTAATTTAGTATATTTTTGAACTATTGGTAAGTTGCAGGCTATGAAATTCTTAAGTATCCGAATTTTTTGATATTTTGGACAGTTATGTTTAACATACCGAACATGTATCAGATAGTTATGTTTAAAGTGTCGAACAGTTATGTTTTAAAAGAATAGTTTATTATTTCCTGAAGTACACATGTCGAAACCATAACGCATGACTTAAGTGAACTTTCGGTGAGTTATCTATAACTATCCGAAATTGCATTTGGGCATCGGTTAGTTATATGTGTAACTCTCCGAAATCTCTTTTTATTTATAAAATAGTTGTGGACATGTGTCATGTTCTGGGAAAGTGACTTAAGTGGATTTTTGGTGAGTTATCTGTAACTATCCGAAATGCATTTGAGCATCGGATAGTTAGACCTGTAACTCTCCGAAATGTTTCTTTTATTATTAAATTGCTGATGACACGTGTTGAGATCTGGTAGATTTACTTAAATTATATATAGTTAAGTTTGTAACTATCTGAAATGCTTCTAGGCATCGGATAGTTAAGTTTGTAACTATCTGAAATGCACCTAAGCATCAGATAGTTAAATTTATGCATGTGTTTTATAGTTAAATCCACGAGGTAAGTCCGTTGAGTTATCTGTAACTCCACGGACTATTTATTTTCTAATATGCCACTGTAGCGGTTGTAGAAACAGGACAGTTGGAAGGAAAAACCACGATCGCACGTATCACGCAGAAATTCACTCGTCGAAGGGAGAAGAAATCATCGTCGTTGATATGAATGAAGGAAATCCAACCAACCATTCAAGCAAAAGCAGTTACCACTAAAGAAATATAAAAGAAAAGAAGAAAAAGAAGTAAAGGGTGTGTGATCGATGGGTATGGCTAGTGTGTACAAAGGAGGAGCACTAAGCTTTCTACAGACAGTATCGGCAATTCTCTGAAGTACCACACCAACCATTATCACCACCACATTACTAGCACATCACCACCACCATAATCACCAACCATCAGATGTCTGTGAGGATACTTTCCTGATGTCGGGTCGATTCCAAGCCAAACACAGTGCCTGACAACCACTGTGAGGAGTGATCGCGTCGCGGGAAGGGAAGTCGTTTTCACCAAGCACTGACTCATATCTCAAGAGAACGTAAAGCTTCTAGCCTTGGCTTTGGGTTGATGCCAGTATGCTGAAGAGGAGATCATCTTGCAATTTTGAAGTCGTGATTCTATAGGGAGAGGAGACAGAATTGTAAGTGGTTTAATTTTCAGTGGTGTAATCGTGTCGCATGTAGTGACGGAAGTATTTACTGTCGACTGAGATTACTTTACATTTTACCTTTCGCCCATTTCCATGTTCATATTAAAACAAAAATACCAAAAACAACTTATCTGTGTTTGTATTTTGTATTTGAGTGTTATATTGTGATTAATGTTATCTTTGTCAGTGTGTGATTGTTTTATGTTTGTTTTAGTTTTACAGTTTACTTAAATTGGTTCGTTCAAAAGACTTAAAGATTTTAATGGTTACTGTTTGAATTATCTGAATGTTAGTATTGCCTAATGATAAATCTAGTGTTTACTAACATTAAAGAGATTAATTGATGTTATTTACAATCTGTGGAACCGCCCAATGATTGGCCAAATTCCTTTGTAAATAGCAGTATTAAAAAGAAAATGCAGGCTCGTGGAGTTAGTATAAGTCCACGAGGTTAGTCCGTTGAGTTAGCCATAACTAAACGAACTTTGTCTGTTGAGTTAACTGTAATTCAACGGAGGGCTTATTGAATATATAAATTTGATTGTTAAAAATGGAACGGTTCTCAATTCTTAAGCAATTCCCTGTGGGATCGACCTGTACTGGCACACTAATACAATAGACACTATGCACTTGTAGTTAAAATACAAATTGGAATTAATATCTAACTTGTATTAAAGGTTGTTTGTTTTCTTCTAAAAAAAGAATAGGCATACAGATAAATTAACTAAGTAAATACAGAAGTTAACAAATCCAAGTTTTTCTAATGCGTTGTTGGAAACACAAACAAGTTTTCTAGTGTCGTGCTAGCCAAGCGAACAAGTTTTATGGCGCCGTTGCCGGGGAATTGAATTAATATAAGCAACTGTTAGAGTTGTTTTGTTTTAATAGCCAGAGTGTTGTGTGTTTTCTTTTGTAATTGAGAATATGGCATATGCTTATGCTCAAAGATTTCTGAAACCTGTAGTTAGTATATGTGAATTCTGCAATTCTGAAGGTCACGACATTTCTAACTGTTTGAAACTGAGATGTTTGCAGATGGTTAGATCCCATAAACAACAAATGAATTATCCTCAATATAATAGAGCCGAGTATGAGAATCCTATAGTTTACCCAACTGATGGTCAATATAGAATGTGTAATATGTTGAGAGACACGGAAGTTTGGGATAGGTATGAAAGATTGGAGCGTAGTATAAAGCAAAACCTAGACAAACTAGAATACTTTATGTGTCAGCAACAAGAAGTCAACCAATTAAACTATAAGGAAGCATATTCAGAACCTAAAATGGATATAATTTACGAAATTGAAAAAACCATAATGAAAATTGATCAAAAATTGAATGCAATGAGATTAGATGATCTGGAAAGAAAACTAAAAGCATTAGACGAATATACAATGATAATACAAGTTATGCAATAGGACAATGAAAATTATAATGTTATAGATCTACATAATTTGCAAAATATACAGCAAACAGAAAATTCTAATGCAATAGAATTTAAAGAATGCATTTTAAAACTAAAAACAATTGAAGATCATAATCACGAAAATGATATACAAAAACATCATGAGAGTAATGAAAATCTGGAAGATGTATGTGTAACATTAAGATCTGGAACTGATATACCACCAAGAACTCAAATGAAAATAATATGAAGGTGGATAAGAGTAAAAATCAAAATGATAATGAAAATGTAATAGCTGAAAATCTAGAAATCACTAAAGAATAATCTGAATCTGCTAATGAAGCTAAAAATGATCAAACAAATCAACCGAAAGAAAAAGAATCTTTTAAATCACAATCCTTAGCACCCTATCCTGAAAGATTACAACAAACAATACTTGAAAAATAAGAAAAAATTAGAGAAATTTTTGAAAAAATATAAGTTAACATTCCTTTATTAGATCTATTACAGAAAATGCCACCTTGTGCTAAATTTTTGAAGGATTGGTGTACTAAGAAAAGAGAGCGAAAAGTTCTTAGAAAGGTCTTTTTAGTTGAGCAAAGTAGTTCCCTATTTTTGCCACAAATTCCTAAAAAGTTATCTGATCTTGGAATCCTTGTTATATCATGCACCATAGGAAATACCATTCTAGAAAGAACCTTAATAGACTTAGGTGCAAGTATAAATGTTATGCCAAGTGATATATTTGCATCTTTAGGATTAGAAGGCTTAACTCCTACTAGTACAGTTATTCAATTAGCTGATAGAATTCAGCTTCTGTAGTAGAAAGTGCTACATAGTTTTACTTTTTACTAAACCATGACACCAAATTATTTCCCAATAATTGACATGTGCCACTAGTACTCTTTCTATCAGATTTAGATCTTGAATAATCAGCATCAGTATATCCTATAAGATCTATTGAACTATCCTTAGAATAATACAGTCTGAAATTTTTAGTTCCTTGTATATATCTAAATATTCTTTTAACTACAATTAAGTGTGATTCTTTAGGATTAGATTGAAATCTAGCACAAACACACACAGCAAACATAATATCAGGTCTACTAGCAGTCAAATAAAGTAAAGAACCAATCATACTTCTATATTTTCTTTGATCTATCGATTTTCCTATGTCATCAATATCTAACTTTAAAGAAGTACTCATAGGAATTCCTCGAATCCTTGTATCATTAAAATTAAATTTCTTAAGCATTTCATCTGCATATTTTTCCTGATTTAAAAATATACCTTTATCCATTTGCTTAATTTGATGTCCTAGAAAATATGAAAGTTCTCCTATCATACTCATTTCAAACTGATTAGTCATCTCTTCAGAGAATATTTTTATCAACTTATCAGAGATTGCTCCAAAGATTATATCATCCACGTATATTTGAACAACAATCTAATTTTTACCATCTCTCTTAATAAATAGAGTATGATCCACTTTTCCCATGATATAGCCTTTTTCTATTAAAAAAGTAGACAATCTTTCATACCATGATCTAGGTGCTTGCTTCAAACCATATAAGGCTTTCTTCAATTTATACACAAAGTCAGGATTTTTAATATCTTCAAATCCAGGTGGTTGTTTTACATAGACTTCTTCATTAATTAAACCATTTAGAAATGTACTCTTTACATCCATTTGAAATAAGTTAAAATCCATATAACAAGCATAGGCCAATAATATTTTAATACTTTCTAACCTAGCCACAAGAGCAAATGTTTCATCATAATCTAATCCTTCTTCTTGTGTATACCCTTGTGCAACTAATCTAGCTTTATTCCTTATAACTTGACCAGTTTCGTTAGTTTTGTTTCTAAAGATCCACTTTGTACCTATTATGGACTGATTTTTTGGTGGAGAGACTAATTCCCATACATCATTTCTGATGAATTGATTTAGTTCTTCTTGCATTGCCACTATCTAATTTTCATCAGATAATGCTTATTGTATATTCCTTAGTTCCACCATAGAAAGAAACATATACATACTATTTAAAATTTGCTGAAGCTCTAGTTTTAACAATGACTTGAGTAATGAGATGTGCTGAAGAATAACGCCAATTTCTCTGATTTTCCTCAATATTCTCATCAACATCTGAAGGTACATCACTTTCATCATTAATTTGATCATTTAAGTTCATATTTTTGATTTCTCAGATAAATCATCAATCTCTCTATTGATTTCTAACTCTTTTGGAAGATTGATCAAATTATCATTATCAACTCTAGATTGAGATTCTCTAAAAGAATTTTCATTGAAGCTTACATGGAGGGTTTCTTCAATAGTCCTAGAAGTCTTATTATATACTCTATAGGCTTTACTTCTAGTAGAGTAATCTACAAAAATTCCTTCATCTGAATTGGCTTGAAATTTATCCCTTTTATCCTTAGTATTAAGAACAAAACACTTGCAGCCAAATGGTTTCATATAGGAAATTTTTGGAACCCTATTAAACATAATTTCAAAAAGAGTTTTATTAACATGATGTCTTAAATGACTTCTGTTAATAACATAACAAGCTATATTTACTACTTCAGCCCAAAGATTTTGAGGTAACTTATGTTCATTCAACAAAGTTCTAACTATTTCTTGAAGTGATCTATTCTTTCTCTCAACAACACCATTTTGACACGGTGCTCTTGGAAAAGAAAATCTGTGATCAATGCTATGCTCATTACAATAATTATCCATATGATCATTATTAAATTCAGTTCCATGATCACTCCTAAGTTTTTGAATAGAGACACTCTGTTCATTTTGAACAAAATTGCAAAACATTTTAAACTTTTCAAAAACTTCTGTCTTAGATGCTAGAAAATATACCCAAGTGTATCTAGAGAAGTCATCTACTAAAACAAATGCATACCGTTTACCACCAAGACTCATGATTCTTGTTGGTCCAAATAGATCCATATGTATAAGTTCTAAGACTCTCTTGCTTGAAATATCAGTTTTGGATTTAAAAGAGTTTCTATGAAGTTTACCTAACTCACATGCATCACACATAAAGTCCTTTGAGTATTTAATCTTTGGTAAACCTCTCACTAAATGTTTTTTTTTGATAGTTTATGTAATAGTTTCATATTTATGTGCCCAATCCTTCTATGCCACAGATATGCATCACTAGTTTCAGCTAGCAAACATGAATTTAAATCAACTACACTAGAAGGTAAAGATAAAATACATACAGAACCTTTTCTTTTAGCAATAAATTTAATTTCATCTGTATTTTTATCAATTATTTTGCATACATTATCTTTAAACACTACATAATATCCATTTTCAGTTAGTTTTATGACACTCAGCAAATTAAATCCTAGGTTTTCTACATATAGTACATTCGAAATAACACAAGTAGGAGTTATTTGAACATTGCCCATACCTATGATTTTATCTTTGCTTTTGTTTCCAAATGTTATACTTCCTTTCATGGTATTTGTAAAATATTGTAGTACACTTTTCTATTCCGTCATGTGACTTGACGCTCCACTATCTAAGATCCATTTTGATGTTGTTTCCTCCTACAACACAAATTAAGAAAAACTTTTTCTTGGTACCCAATGTTGTTGAGGACCAAGTTCATTAAACGTATATTTCTTCTTTTTGTTTAAAAATAGTTTAACATTATCATTTATATTCTTATTAGTTGGAAGTACTATTGATTTATCATTAGCTTCATACTCACATATAGCATTATTGCTCTTATAATTATTCTTTTTATTTTTAGATGTAGTATAACCAAGACCAAACTAATTTTTATCAGATTTTAATTTATTTTGGTCATGCTCATACATTTCAGTAAGTTCATACCAAGATTTTGTACTTGTATTTGCATTTTCCGTACATACAAAATCTTTTTCTACACAAGAATTTTCAGTTTTATCACATGTAGAATGAGTAATTGGTCTAATACCAGTGTATTGAATTACATGCTTAGGTTTCTGAATTTTCAGTTTACTACAATTGTTTGAAATTTTAGAAACATTAGAAATTGAATTTCCAAAACAAGAAACAAGATTTTTAGAAACATTTATAGTCATGTTAGAAGTACAATTTGATAAATCACATTGATTTATATTATTACTGCATGATTCATCCCTTGAAGTACCTACTTATACATATTTATTACCTTGTTTCATAATAAAAGGAATTTTAGTCTTATATTTACTAGAATTGTAACTAATAAATCCTTTATTGGCTTGAGATTCAGGATATTCAAGATAATCAAATCCTAAGCCAAATTTATAAGACACCGTAGGGGTACTAGTTAGTTTGTCTAACTTAGTTTGACTTAAAGTCCATTTCTCAATGGTAGAATTTAAATCTATCTCTCTCAGTTTTAATTTATCTATCTCTAATTCAAGTTCATTTATATTGTTTCTCAACATTTCATTTTTAGATTCTATCTTTAATTTTTCAACATTTATATTCTGTATTTGTTCATGCAAGATACATTCATTAAATCTAAATTTTTGCAAATCTCTAGCATGATTGTCATTATCACATTTAAACTTTTCTAAAGTAGTAGACAGGAAACAATTTTCTTCTTCCATAATGGATGAAGATTTTCTAATATTATTATTTTCCAGTTTACATACTTGAAGTTTTTGTAATAATGCATGATAAGCACATAATAATTCATCAAAGTTGAAATCTGAATGACTTTCAGGATCAGATATTACCTCAGACTCATCTGCCATGAAGCACACATGAGCAACGTCTTCTAACTCTTGTTCTCCTTCTAAATGTGAAGATTTTGATGCTAATTCCTTAGATTCAGACTCTTCAGACGTGTCATCCCAAGTGACATTTAAAGCATTTTTCTTGTAAAACTTTTTCTAAGTTTTCTGAGCCGTCTTCTTCTGATTTGTCCTACTTTACTTTTCATTTTTCCTTATAGAACAGTTTGGAGAAAGATGTTTAGGTTTCTTACAGTTGTAACATACATACTTTCTAGATGAAGAATTCTTGTCATTCAGTGATTTTGACGTTGAGGGTTTATCATTTTTGTTCCTTTGCTGTTTCCTAGCTTTCCATGCTTTGTTGAATTTCCTAGTCTGCAAAATCAAATCCTCGTCAGAATTAGTAGATATATCAGAATCTGAATTAATTTCGAAGGCTATTTCTTTCTTCATTTTTAGTTTGTTATGACTCAGTGATTCATTTAATTGAACTTCATAAGCTATTAAGTTTCCTATAAGTTCATTCATAGTATAAACATTTAAATCTTGTGATTCCTCAATTGATGTTACTTTCTGAGACCATTTAGAACTTAGGGATCTAAGAATTTTCCTCACCAAATCCTTCTGTTCAAAATTCTTTCCTAAGCATTTTAAAGAGTTTATGGTATCAAGAAATCTCGAAAACATCTCAGAAATACTTTTATCTTCATGCATCTTAAAGAGTTCATATTTATGAATCAACATGTTTATTTTAGTCTCTTTAACTTGAGAAGTACCTTTATGTGAAACTTCTAATGCATGCCACACCTCATAAGCAGATTTATATGCCGACACTTTACTGAACTGTTCATAACTCAATGCACAAAATAAAATATTTAAGCTCTTAGCATTTAGAGTTTCATTTTCTTTTTCATTAGTTGTCCAAGTATTATAAGGGGTAGTTAACAGAGTATATGGTTTAGAAATCATGAATCACAACTTATGATCTATACTTTGAAGAAAAATAGTCATCCTATATTTCCAATATTCAAAATGTATTCCATCAAATAAAGGACGGTTAAGATTTTGGCCTTCATATAAAGAAAAATTGCCATTACCAGTAGCCATCTTACCTTAGATTTTTCAACCTATTTGATTTTAAACAGTCTAAAAACTTTAAAACAACTAGAGCCTTAAATCAAGAAAGTTAACCGTATGCTCAGATATTAATTTTTATTTAAAAACAAAGAAGGTAGAATAAGCAATGATATTAAATAAGTTGGTATCGATTTTATATCAAAGATTATTAACAAAGCTCTAATACCACTTGTAGGATTGTATGGCTACACAAGAGAGGGGTGAATTGTGTATTTTTAATATTTTCTGAAATATAATTGAAACTTTAAAACACAAAAACAAGTCGAGACATTGTTTTCAGAAAATCATTTTTATTCAAGGTTTCAATTACAATATACAATTCAATTCTCCTCAGAAATTGTAGATGCAATTATATCTCGATACCATGTATCATCTAAATAATTTCATAACTACAAACAGTGAAAACTAATTTGCGGAATTTAAAACATTTCTCCCTGTTTTAGATCTTTCTTCTTCTTCTTTTTCTTCTTCAGCAATTCTTTAGTGACAAATATTTTGTCTTTCTCTACTTCACCGAATTTGCTTTCTTTTGATACTTTAAATCTTCAGTGACATAAATAATACCTTTTTCTGCTTCACTGAATTTTCTTGCACTTGATACTTCAAATCTTCAGTGACATAAATTTGACCTTTTCTACTTCACTGAACTTTCTTCCACTTGATAGATTTTCCCCGATGAGGTGTTTTTGATCCCTGAAAAAGATTTTTCTTTTGGTGTGCATGGATAGTTTGATCACTGAGAATTCTATGCCTTTTATACTATATCTTCATTTCATGCATATCCTTCATGTTTAATCACTACTAGTTTTCCACTTCCCACGTATTTTCTTTTTCCTTCATTGAAACACACGTTCTGACCCACATTTATATTTCAAATTTTCTTTAATCATCAGTCCTGGATCTCTGAAAAATTTCCTGCAAAATAAACTTTCTCGTCCAAAATCTTTCATCAAGCATAATAAGAAATTGTTACTTTAATGTTAACTAAACGAGTAACACAAGTATATAAATATAACTTAATGTTTCTAACTTAACGAGTTCCTTATGTGCCATTTCACGTGACAAGTATTGTAGCTAATTCAATGAACTAAATCCGGGGTGTTACGCTAACTGAACAAACCAGCTTAACCTTTCTTTCGGAAGGTTAAACGAAAACTCACCAAAAATAGTTTAAGTTTCGGATAGTTACGGTTGTAAATCACCGAAAAACACTTTATACCATAAAACTAGTGAGACACGTGTCAATACCTGAAAACATGACTTAAGTTACTTTTCGGATAGTTACGATTGTAAGTCTCCGAAAAACTTTAACTCACCGATTCAGTAATAAACAAATGTTTTTATAATAAAAATTTTACCACGTGCAAAAATAACAACTTAAGTTTATAACGCTAACCTAACACGTTGCCTTAATGTTCAATATAGCAACTCAACGCGTTTAGTTATGTTAACTTAACGAGTTAAACATGTGCACCTCACGTGATACAATACAACATTTATATCTTATAATTTCACCACGTGTATAACACTAACTTAACGAGTTCGTCTCTTCTTTTACTCACTAACTTAACGGGTTATCACGTGACCTATTTTAACCTTTAAGCCTCTAACTTAACGAGTTCTTACGTGACCTCTATACAAACAAAACTCTAGCTTAACGAGTTGTCTAAACGTGCACTATTCATGATACAGAGATATAACTTTAAAACATATCATGCTTTTCAATAAAAACACACGTTAACTTAACGTTTAGTTAAATGAGAAATTAATGCAACGAAATGGCTAATTGATAAATTTAGATCCAATACAGACAAGTATTTATGCTAGTAAGTTTTTTCTATATTAATTGATGATTTTAATTTCTTTTCACAAGCAATAGTAATTGAACAAATATGATTATTTTCATTCAGGACACATCATCAAAACAAAATACTCAACACAAGTTCATAGCTAGAGTTATTTTTGGCATGTATTACTAACATTACATGCATGACTTAAATGGATTTGATTATAGGTGAATGAGGGCCCTTAGATCAAGCCTTGGGAACATCAATCCTTGATGATCAAAATCTCTATAAATAGGCCTGGTATCCCACAAGTTTTCTCCCCTCTCCCAACTCTAATTTTCGGAATTCCCCTTGGTGCTCCAAGCAAGGTGAAGGAAGAGCTCCCCTCTTGGTGTCTTCTCCTCCAAATGTCTCTTGGAGGTAAGGTTCTTCTTCTTCTTGTCTTCTCCAATACTTCATCCGACATTCTACATCTTGAGGAGGTGAATTGCTGCTGCAAATCCCCTCTTGTTGGTGCTGAATCCGTGGATGAAGCTCCATTGGAGATACACTTGAAGGTGTAGAAACTTGCATCCAAGAGAGCTCTTCAATTGTTCTACACGTTGTTGTATTCCCTTCGGCGTTGGACCTCCAATCCGTGGAGGGAACAAGCAGCTTTGGATGTGGAGAATTTCTGGAAAAGGTAGCCATCTCAAGTGGTGTGAAGTAAGGAGGTGACGTCCCTTGTGCTCAAGCCATTGGAGGTGTGATCTTAAGGTAATAGGAGTAGACATTTGAGTGGAGATGGAGTTGTAATTTCAATTTTAGTATTATATGTTTGTTAATTGTTGTTGTTTGTGTTGTCCACGTGATTTCCCCTTATTGTAATGTTGAATTCTTGTTGTTATTTCAATGTTTTTGAATTCTAAGTTTAATTTGAGTTGTTGCCCCTTATGTGTTTGATTTTATTTCTTTGTGTGGATTCTTCTCAAATGTTTGTTCCTCTAACTCTAACATAGTTTAGACATTTTTTACTTAACTCTAACCTTTTGATTTACTTGATTTGGATTGTATATAGCTTATACTTAGTAGATTAGAGCATACATATATTTAGATGTATGGTTATAAGTCCATGTATGCTAGTTTTGTAGTAGAATTAGTAGTTTGATGTAGTGTAATTTTATTTTCTATTTTTGTAGTGTAATAATTATTGTGTGATGCATTTTCTTGAGTGATAGATAGAGGGGGACATGAATGAGGTTTCTCATTACTGATTCAACTCTATATGAAGTCATTTCTAACATACACATGATTGTTAAGGCAAACATGTGATGAGAATGCATTTACACAAGGCATATCTATAAACTCTAGTGAATTTTATGTTTAATTGCTGATCCCTGTGGACTCGATCCGTTCTTGCATGCTTCCTATAATTGACTCCGTGCGCTTGTGGTTATAAATATTAAAACTCGGTTGTGTGTTAATTTCATAACATATAAACCCCGAACAAGTTTTTAGTGCCGTTGTCGGGGATCATGCCAATTTTCTGTTTGAAATTTTCTAGAGTTTTTGATATGTTTCTTCTTTTAGAATTCTAATTTCAAAGTGTTTTGATGTAATAATGGTGTATTAATATGTCTTGATGCTTTGATTTCATGAATATAATGTCATATGCTTTAATTGATTTCAGTTTCTTATGGCATTTGTGGACTACATGTTAGTATCAGAATTTTCAGAGTTCTGAATTTTTCATCTCTGTTCCACGTGAATCTGCTACCAAAGGGCTTTTTAATGTGATGAGTTTATATTTTTCCATGAAAGAAGGTTTCCTTAGCTTTCAAGATTGTGTTTAAACACTGGAATTGGATTTTTAGAGATTTGTTTATGAATTGTTGAAGTTCAGGTTGTTTTCAGATTACAGAATAGGTTTTTCAGAAGAATTTTTGAGGTATTGTTGATTCTGCTGTGATTGGAGTTTCTGAAACGTTGGTTTGATATTTTTACTTTAAAGTATGGAAGTTAAGCTTTCCTACGAGTATTTGCAAGTTAAAATTGGAGTAGGATTGATAGGTTAATTACTCCTTGAGATACAAGGTATGATGCAGAGCAGTTTCCAGAATTCTGTCAGTTACATGTTTTTTATTTGGCAGTGCTTGCATAACCACTTTTAGTAGATACTTTTGTTGAAATCCTTGATGAATTAGCTTTCCAAGCCATATTTGCATGCTCAATTATGATGTGTATACATTTCTGAGTAAAGTTTTTAGTACTGTTATGCTTAAACTGCAATAGTGAGTGATGCAATTGAAATGATTGTAGTTAAGTTATTATGTGTAGATTGTTAATTGCTCTTAATTGAAGATCTTAATAAACCACCCTATAGGTTAGCCTGAGATTAAGATTTTGATCTGATTATGGATAGTAATTTCAATTACCATAGTTCATATGATGCTTCATTTACGATATTTTGTGCTAAATGTGGTTTAAATGATCATATCCTTGAGGATTGTGCTTTTTACATGTTAGATGATGATTTTAAAGTGTATAAGCATCCTGATTTATCCATATCAGAAAATGAGAAATTGAACTTTAATGTACAAGCATTGCATGCTAAATTTCCTACTAATAATATTTACAATGCAAATTTTAATGATGTAATTACGATTGGTGATGATAATGTTATAGTGCTAATGTTGAGCTCAATAGAGCTATTGAAGAGGCTAAAATATTTCATGATAAGCATATCTTGAGGAGAGAATTTGTGATAGGCCAAAAGGTTCTATTATATAATTCAAGATTGCACATTTTTCCTAGGAAGTTTAGATCCTGATGGATTGGACCTTATCTAGTTAAGAAAGTTTATCCCTATGGTGTAGTAGATATAGAAAATATGAAAAGGGGGGACATTTTTAAGGTTAATGGTTATCGGTTGAAAGTATTTTTATCTGATAAGAAGACTTATAGTGGTGAAGAGATTACTTTAGATGAGTCTTCTTATACTTGAGCTAGGTTTGAATGCTTAATATTTTTAGCTCATTCTATATTAGTAGTTTTATTTTTCTTGTTTTTTTTGTGTAGTGTGTTTGTAGTTTTATTTTTATTTTTTCCACTTCTGGTTGATGTTCTTTTGCTATATTTGTGTTTGTCTTTTACATTTCCTTTTATAAAATTATTTGATGTGTTTGTTCATGTTTTCAATTACGAATTCTTACTACAGTGCAGGTATGCATTTTGTTCCCCTTATATATTTTTGTGCTTAGAATGTCCTCTTTCATATTGGTTGCATGCATGTAGGAGTCTGCTACGATACTATCTTGCGTTTGTCGTGACTATTCATGCTCGTTTTGTGTTGCTTGTTGTTTTTGTTTTGTTTTTGCTTCATAGGTTTACCAATTTCATACTTACGAGTACATTGGGGACAATGTACAAGATAGGTATGGGGGGGTGGCTGTGAAGTGTATTTTGCATTTTGTGATTGACAATATTCCTATTAACAGACTACTCAATCTCCATTGTTTGTTCTTAGGAATGTTATTAGTTGCATCTTTTGTCAAATTTTTTTTTGTGTTTGGTGTCTTTTGTTGGCATACCTAAGGTCTTAATTAATGAAGTGCTTATTTAAGGTTTATTAGTTGAACCTTAGAGGTAACACTAATAGGATAATATCCTTGAACCTAAAGGTAAGAACTTAAGAGTAAATTCAATTTTCATTCATATGTTTATTATATATAGGTATTGCACAACCACGAGGCCTTAACTAAAGAAAGAACATAACTAGCTTATTCCTTTTTGAAGTGAAACTTAAGTAATAGTCTTAAGTACTATCCAATGGGTTGTCTCTTGAGAAGGGTAGTAAAAAGGGAATAAGGTGATTGCCCGTTCTTACAAAGGACACTTAGTAGCTGAGTATGGAGGCTAAGCAACCTCTTAATTTTCGAGCAGAACTGTGTTTTCGAGTAGGAGGTAATCCTAAGGGTAGATGTAGGTAGAGAAAAAAAAGAAAAAGAAAAAAGAAGAAGAAGAAGCAAGTTATAAGAAAAAGGGAAAAGAGAAAAGAAAAAGAAAAAAGAAAAAAGAAAAAAAAGAGAGGAATAAAATAAAAGAGACAATGTACTTGAGGATAGACTTTTGAAGATTATGTAAGTAACATAGATGGAGTGAGTAGGTTATTATGTGAATTTTTAGTTTTGGCCATTTCACTTACACCTATATATGTATGTACTTATTTTCTTAGGATGAAATGAGAATGAGCAATTAAGTTTAAACCTAAAAGGATAAGGGTGTTGGAATAAAGGTGGAGCCAAAAAGGTTAAACTAGAAACTTTGTAAGTAACTTTATGCATGTTTAAGTAATCTTGGGTATGTCAACTTTTGTCCTTGTTATGTGTATGTTTGTGATTTGTGACGTTTTGTTCATTTTCTTTTGTTTTAGTTGGCATTTTTGTTTTTGAGTTTTTGGATTTTGTGGGTTATCCGCTGAAAACCCTTTGGAGACAACACTCTGCCACTAAGGTGACCTAGGGGTTTAACGACTTGTTGCATAGGCTAAATGCAACCGTGATTCCTACGAAAGTGAGTTAGGATTTCCATTTTTAAATGTTATTGTGTTTTGAATAAAGTCATTCATTCATTTAGCATTTGTATGCTTTGTTCATTTTAGCCTAGATTTTGCTAAGGGACTAGCAAAGTTTAGGTATGGGGGAATTTGTATAGATGATATTTGTGCACATTTTTATATGATAATTCATGCATTCTATGTCTTGGAACTCAAGTTATATGCACTTATACAAGAAAATACATGTTAATCACATTTTTATGACATTGCATGAATATGTGCACAAATGCACCCCTTTAATGCAATTTTCACGAAACATATTATATGTTAATATGCTTGAATGTATGATTTAATAATTCTTAGGCCAAGAAAGAGATTTTAAAGGTCATCAAGGTATTGAAATAATTTGATATGGCCACATATATTTTATACACTATGGTTATGAACTTGTGGACATTAAATGCAATAACGTGACATTGGTTATGAATAATTTTAAATACATGTTACTAATTGATTCATTCATGGATGAACTTACATTTCACATTTGTAAACATGTTAAAATAAATGTTACATACCTCAGAAATAAATATATTTCAAGTTCATAACTAGAGTTATTTTTGGCATGTATTACTAACATTACATGCATGACTTAAATGGATTTGATTATAGGTGAATGAGGGCCCTTAGATCAAGCCTTGGGAACATCAATCCTTGATGATCAAAATCTCTATAAATAGGCCTTGTATCCCACAAGTTTTCTCCCCTCTCCCAACTCTAATTTTCGGAATTCCCCTTGGTGCTCCAAGCAAGGTGAAGGAAGAGCTCCCCTCTTGGTGTCTTCTCCTCCAAATGTCTCTTGGAGGTAAGGTTCTTCTTCTTCTTGTCTTCTCCAATACTTCATCCGACATTCTACATCTTGAGGAGGTGAATTGCTGCTGCAAATCCCCTCTTGTTGGTGCTGAATCCGTGGATGAAGCTCCATTGGAGATACACTTGAAGGTGTAGAAACTTGCATCCAAGAGAGCTCTTCAATTGTTCTACACGTTGTTGTATTCCCTTCGGCGTTGGACCTCCAATCCGTGGAGGGAACAAGCAGCTTTGGATGTGGAGAATTTCTGGAAAAGGTAGCCATCTCAAGTGGTGTGAAGCAAGGAGGTGACGTCCCTTGTGCTCAAGCCATTGGAGGTGTGATCTTAAGGTAATAGGAGTAGACATTTGAGTGGAGATGGAGTTGTAATTTCAATTTCAGTATTATATGTTTGTTAATTGTTGTTGTTTGTGTTGTCCACATGATTTCCCCTTGTTGTAATGTTGAATTTGAAAGGACCTCTAGATTTTGATAATGCAAAAATCAATGTAAGGTTTTGAATTGTATTTATCAGGTTTAGTCAGTATAGCAAAAAGATCAGAAATACAAAACGGAAGCTTAAAGGACTTGTCGGAGAGTTAGATAACTATCTGATTTTTCTTTTTAGAGAGTTAGATAACTATTTGAGTTTTTTGGTGAGTTACAGGTATAACTTTTCGGAACTTAAGTCATTTGATTACGCATGTGCAAAATGGAGAAGCCAACAGTCAAAAGTTTAAAGGAAAAATCGAAGAGTTAGATAACTATTCGAAATCTCAAAGAGAGTTTCGGTGAGTTACAGTTTAACTATTCGAAACTTAAGTCACTGAATTTCCCATGTGCAGAATTCCAAACAGAAGTTCATATAAGATTTCGGAGAGTTAGAAAGATAACTATCCGAACATTCAAGAGAGTTTCGGTGAGTTATAGTTTAACTATCCAAAACTTAAGTTATTGAATTTCCCATGTACAAAATTCTAGAGAGAAGCTCAAATAAGTTTTCGGAGAGTTAGAAAGATAACTATCCAAAATCCTGAAGCGTTTCGGTGAGTTACAGGGATAACCATCCGAAACTTAAGTTAGTCTTTTATGCACGTGCTGAATTAAAGCAATCGGAAAGTTAACGGAGGGTTACTGTAGCCAACTATCTGATAGTTAAATAACTGTTCGCTAAGTTACAGTTATAAGTATCCGATTGAATGATAGCTCGCAGTATATATTCTGGAATCCTACATGGCAGAAAGGTTTAAGTGATCTTTCAGTGAGTTACAGATATTCTTCAAAGAGTTACACAGCTAACTATCTGAAAGGTTAAGACAATCGGAAGGACATCTTGAAATAACTTTCTGAATGATAACTTACCGTATTTGGGACTGAAGTCTAATCAAGTATAGTAGAATACATCCGTTGGAAGAAAATATGATCGTTACACATGTTTGGTATATATACAAGATACAGACAACGGATTTAGCTTAGCTTTTGGTCATATACATACTTACACCAAGCTCAACAGAAGAAAAACTTTAGAGATCAAATCATCTTCAACGTTTATAGATTGAATTTTAGAAGCTCATCACGCGCTCAACTCTGTTGCTCACAAGCTAGTGTTTACTGAAGTACACAGATCAAAACTTCAGAGAAATGATTGATTGAAGCTTCGACAAGGAAGCTCAAGTGAATGGTTGGTTGGTTCTTGCTTAAACCTTAAAACATGTGATTGTAAGTTTGTAAGAGTTTAGTGAAGCCCAAGTATCCCTTGGGGGTGGACTAGCTGTTAGTGGTGAACCACCTAAAAATCTTTGTGTGAATTCTTTTATCGTGTGCTTGCTATCTCTTTACATTAAACTACTTCTAAAAGGTTAAGAAATGAAATATTACCATTCACCCCCCCCTGTGGTAAGCCTTAAGGTCCTAACAAAATTCTTGTTGTTATTTCAATGTTTTTGAATTCTAAGTTTAGTTTGAGTTGTTGCCCTTTATGTGTTTGATTTTATGTGTCTTTGTGTGGATTCTTCTCAAATGTTTGTTCCTCTAACTCTAACATAGTTTAGACATTTTTTACTTAACTCTAACCTTTTGATTTACTTGATTTGGATTGTATATAGCTTATACTTAGTAGATTAGAGCATACATAGATTTAGATGTATGGTTATAAGTCCATGTATGCTAGTTTTGTAGTAGAATTAGTAGTTTGATGTATTGTAATTTTATTTTCTATTTTTGTAGTGTAATAATTATTGTGTGATGCATTTTCTTAAGTGATGGATAGAGGGGGACATGAATGAGGTTTCTCATTACTGATTCAACTCTATATGAAGTCATTTCTAACATACACATGATTGTTAAGGCAAACATGTGATGAGAATGCATTTACACAAGGCATATCTATAAACTCTAGTGAATTTTATGTTTAATTGCTGATCCCTGTGGACTCGACCCGTTCTTGCATGCTTTCTATAATTGACTCCGTGCGCTTGTGGTTATAAATATTAAAACTCGGTTGTGTGTTAATTTCATAACATATAAACCCCGAACAAGTATTATAGTATCCTATGTTTTTACTAAGTCTTTTGAGTTTAACAATTTTACAATTTTAAATGGAAATATGAATGTTTAATTGAAACTTAGAAATTCGTCTAAAATCCTAAAAAGTTGAATGGTTGATTTTTAGATTAAATGAAATGCATATGATCAAGGATACATTTAACTTGATTGATTAAACTTGTGGAATGATTTATGTGTAAATCGTATTAAACTACAATAAAAAGTATGACTTTATTGATATTGATTCATATTTTTAATAGGTCGTAGAAGCATGATTATATGAAATTTGTGCTTTATTGAATTTATATTAATGAAATACACATATATTGTGTTGAAAAAAAAAAGGCTTATAAAGTGAAAAGCTTTGAGAGTTTATTGATTTGTTTGATCACGAGCCTTTTGTACTTGAGTATTTAGGTATGCAAGGATTATTAACTTGAAAAAGGACTCTTTAAATCTGGCAACCTAAGGTCCTGATCAAACCTGGGATTATTGACTGAAAGCTTGTTATATGGGTATATTAGAAAACTCTTGTATGATTCAAGCTTTTCAAATTAACTTTTAAAGTAAAAATATGCATATACTATTCTGAAAAAATGAAAGTGTTTCATTAAAAGTATAGATATTTTTGAATCAAGTATGGTTTTTGTCTTTATGACTATTGATGTGTGAATCTAGATTAGACTTTTGAAGTTGTTTATTTGAGATACACTTCATTATTCTTCTTGTTTTAATCATATTAAGTTGAGTTGTGTTTTGATTCATATGTAGTTGAAATTTATTCTAAAAATCATATTGGAAAATTTAGGATAATAGATGTTTTTTAGAAAAAAAAATTGACAGTATGGTACAACTACCACCTATTTTATGCAAGTATATTTTGTATGTTATTTAAGTATTTTTGAAATATATTTGCAAGGGGGGGGAAGAACAATGCTAAATTAGATTAACAATTTTTAGAAAATATATTCATGTTGATTTAACTTTAGTATCCTGAGGATCCAAGATGATTAGATATTTTCAAAAAGAATGCAAATTTATAAAGAAAGAAATAGTTCTAACAATTTAGAAAGACTATTTTTAACTAAATCATAGTAAGTTTGCTAAGGAACTAGCAAAATGTAGGTATGGGGGAAGTATTTAGAATGAAAAAGTGCATAATATTAGTGGTTAATGAATGATTATTACATAATATTTAATTTATCACATAAGAATTAAACCATTATGCTACAAATATACAATTATATGCCTTAATTACAGAATATGCATAATTTTAAGGAATTAGCATTAATTAAATATCATTTCTAAAAGATTGAAAACCTAGTTTATGTGTAGTTTTATAGTATTAAACATGGTATGTTTTATTTTTAGATATTTGTATCATGTATAGTACATGGTAATAACTTATTGAGTTAGTGTTCTTTTTGTAAAAAGATCACGTGACAACTCATTAAGTTACAAGTTTAAAGGGTAAAAAGATCACGTGAGAACTCGCTAAGTTAGTGAGCAAAACTGTAAGTGTATATTTGAACTCATTAAGTTAGCATTATGCATATGTTGAATTTAAAGTTACTAATGTTATATTCTATCATGTGAGTTGCACATGTTTAATTCGTTAAGTTAGCATAATTATATGCATTAAGTTGCTTTATTAAACTCTAAGGTAATGCGTTATGTTAGCATTATAAACTTATAAGTTATTTCTTTATTGCATGTGATACATATATTATTGTTTATGTATGCATGTCCATTGAGTTATAGTTAAGTCAATGGAGTAAGTTCGTTGAGTTATACTAACTCCACGAATCAATTATTTTCTAATATTCAAACTATGAGTAATTGTAGGAAAAGAAAATTTAAAGGAAACCATGTTGCACGAATTACGCCATGATGTAAATCATAGAATGAAAAAGTAATCACCATCATCAATGTGAAGGAAGGAGATCCAACCAATCATTTAGGTAGAAGCAGTTATTACTGAAAGAAATATAAAAAGAAAAAAAAAGAACAAAGAAAGTGTATGGAGAACCATGCTAATTGTAGCAAGCATTGAACATTCCTTGAAGCTCCCCCACCACTACCAATTACCAACTATCGGAGGCTTGTGAGGATACTTTCCTGTTAAGGTGAGCAATATAGGTGTGGAGTATACCACAAGAAGTCCAAGTTCAGTCGAAAGCTTGTTAGCAATAAGTCTCAAACAGATATATGGTAGATCAAAGAGATGAGCATTGGTCTGCTGTATTGTGGATACTTAGATATCTCAGATGTTCCCTAGATATAGATCTGAACTTCAAGAAAGGACCAATTAAATTAATTGACTACTATGATGCTGATTTGGGAAGAGAGTTAGATAAAAGCAAAAGTATGTTAGACTATGTTTTCTACATAGGAAGTATTGTAATTAGCTAGAGATCCAAGTTGCAAAGTATTATTACACTCTCAACCACAGAAGTTGAATATGTTGTAGTTGCAGAGGCAGCTAAAGAAAGAATTTGGCTAGAGAATCTACTAGTCGAATTAGGGCACAAACAGAAAAGAAGCACTCTATTATGTGACAATCAAAGTGCCATCTATTTAGTTGAAAATCCAAAGTTGCATTCAAGGTCCAAGCATATGAGAATGAGGTTTCATTTCATAAGGGAAGAGATAGAGTAGAACAGGTTAGATCTGCAGAAGATTGCTGGTGTTGAAAATGCTGCAGACATGTTAACTAAAGTTTTGAATCTATAGAAATTAAGGCTCTGTATGGCCTTAATTGGTCTCCTAAACAATTAAGAAAAAGGGGATGTGGAGTTGATGTTTTATTTGAGCTACGATTGCAAATAATCTGTAAGCCAAGAGTAGAGATTGTTTTTTCTTTGATCATTGTGTCAAACTCCAAGTGGGAGATTGTTAGGGCGAGCAGTACAGGTGTAGAGTATGCCACAAGAAGTCCAAGTTCAGTCGGAAGCTTGTTAGTAGTAAGTCTTCGGTAGATTTATGATTTCGGAAGGTTACTAGGTCGAAGTATCCAAAATAACGTTTTAGTCGGAAGGCTTTGAGCTAACTATCTGAAAGTTAGGAGATTTCAAAGGGTTACTAGTTGTAACTATCTGGAATGAGTTAAAGGACATTTAAGTGGATATTCAAATAGTTATGAAACTAAGTATCTGAAAGTCAGACACTTAAGTAGATGTTCAGATAGTTAAGAAGCCAAGTGTCCGAAGGACAGTGACTTAAGTGGATCTTTGGATAGTTAGGCAGTAACTATTCGAAAGTCATGAGTTTTTCGAAAGGTTACAGCTATAACCTTCTGAAGTGACTGAAGAGACACTTAAGTGAGTTTTCGGATAGTTAAGATAGTAACTATCTGAAAGACAAGTAGTTTTTGGAAAGTTAACGGTAGAACCTTCTAAATGGATTGAGAGAGACGTAAGTGGGCTTTCAGATAGTTAAGTCTGTAACTATTTGAAAGATTGAATCTCTCTAGACAGTTAGCTACAATATCGCCTGTTATGACAAATGAAGAAAGAAGATTATTCCTCGGATAGTTAAGCTTTGTAACTATCTGAAGTATTGTAGATTTCGGAAAGATAGGAAGATAAAGCTCCGAAATTGAGAGTTCCTTCTCCAAAGTATTTTTCTCTACTATAATGGCTCAAGTGTAGTTAAAGGATTATTAACCCTAAGTTGGGTAGTATATAAACCTTTATGATGTTGTAAAACATGTGGTGTTGATTGTGCTGAAGCTCAAAGAGGAATCCCCAACTCTCTGTGGACGTAGGTTGTTGCCGAACCACATAAATCTTGTGTCTTTAGTGTTCTTTCTTCCTCTTTCTCTTCACTTCCCAGTTTTAGTGAGTTTAGAGGTGAGTGTTTCAGAATCGTGCCATAATGCATTGACTGAACAATTAGTTTTAACTCTAACATTTTTGAATGTTGGGTCAATTTTGAGCCAAACACGATGACTAACAACCATTGTGAGGAGTGATTGCATCACAAGAAGGGAAGTCATTTTTACTAAGTATCGAATCATCTCTCAAGAGACAACAAAGCTTCTAGCCTTGGTTTCAGGTTGATGCCGCTATACTGAAGAGGAGATCAACTTACAAAAGTCTCGATTCGCAATTCTATAGGGAGAGAAATGTATGATAGTAAGTGATTAAGTTTTTAGTGGTGTAATTGTGTTGCCGGTAGTGACAGAAGTTTTTATTATCAATAGAGAATTTACCTTTCATTCATCTTCAGGAATAGAAAACAAAAACTCATTATCTATTTTTTATGTTTATCAAATCTATGTTGTATCATTTGTTTTGTATTATTAGTAATGTTAGTATTGTTGAATGTTTTATGTTTATTTCATTTTAGAAAATAGAAAATCATATTACTGATTACTAAAACTAGTTTGTATTCAATTCTGAAATCTTGATTTATATGTTACTATTCAAAATATTTGAATGTTAGTGCTAATTAATGATAAATATCGTATAAATTAACATTAAAAGCTTAATTGATGTTGTTTACATTCTGTAGAACTGCCCAATGGATGGTCATATTCCTCTATGGATAGTAATTTTAATTTGAAGTTACTAGTGAGGCTTGTTGAGTTAACTCCATGAGGATAGTTTGTTGAGATAATTGTAACTCAACGAACTGAGTCCATTGAGTTAGGAGTAATTCAATAGAGTGAGTAATTCAGAACACAAAAACCTTTAGCTGTAAAAATTTAAATAGTCTGAAATTTTTACTCATTCTCTATGGGATTAACTTGTACTTGCACATTTATGTAATAAACACTGTGCACTTGCAGTTAATTACGAATTAGATTTAATATCTTATTTGTGAAAATTGTTTGTTTACTTCTAAAAGAAATATACATATTTAAGTAAATATCAACAAACTGAACAAATTGACAAGGATTTAGATTTATCAAATCAATTCATTCATCAAGACTAATATTTTAAATCATTATGTCATAACACACAATCTTCAAAAATAACACAAAATACACACATTAATTAACATATGTAGTCACTCTTAGGATCATTGAGGTTTCCACATCATATATCTTTATTTACCCTCTCTCCCATCATTGTGACACTTTAAATGAGTTAAATATTGAATAGAAATACAAATATACACATTTGAAATTCAAATCCAACTTTCCATAAAAGCCAATCATGACAATCTCTCTTTTAGGAACATGGTAGCTAGACTTTCCATTCCTGGAATCACAAATTTACATAGAACTTTTGACTCTTCATCCTTCCACAGTAAATTCATGAGAAAATACATTCTAGAAAGGCCCTTGAGTCTTCTTTCCAACCCATTTTGAAATCAAAATCTTCGTATATTGTTGCCAACACCAATTTTGGTAAGCACACGCAAATCACATCGCTCAGCACATAGAAAATGTAGTCACCATATAAAATTCATATCTTCTTTGATTCTTAACTAAAAACATTGAAACTAGTGTGCTTCGAAATTTAACTTGAGTATTTAACAACAAAAATTTACAAAAGTCAATTCCATGCTATAGAGAATAAGATATTAAGTTCGGCATTTAGACAAAGTTGGGGCAAAGAATGCCAGGATGCGCTAGATGCAACATCAACAAAATAAATCTAAAACCCTATACAAATAGATTGTAAAAATTCTAAAAACTATACAAGAGTAAACTAGACTTGAAGATCTACAAAATCAAAGAATCTTGAGTTACAACCTAAACAAAATCGGCATAGATGCAAAACCCTAAACCAACAATATACATCACCAAATCTGAGTTGTTAGCATACAAAAATGCACAAATCTCACATATCTACACATATGCACATTATATACATGATAGAAACATCATTTTCCATTAATAATCTATTGTTTTCAACAAGAAAAATAAAACAAAACACACAAACAACACATAGCATGCCCCAAATATCAACCCAACACACAAACAAGATTGATATTGGAATAAACAACATACAACACATATAAATATATATATTGTAGGATTGAATGGCTACACAAGAGGGGGAGTGAATTGTGTTTTTCAACATTTTCAATCATAATTGAAACTTCAAAATTAAAAACAAGTTGAGACACTATTTTAATCAAATCATTTTATTCAAGGTTTCAATTACAATATACAATTCAATTTTGCTTAGAAATTGTAGATGTAATTATATAACGATACCATGTTTCATCTAATCAATTTCATAATTACAAATAGAGAAAACTAATTTATGAAATTTAAAATATTTCTCCCTATTTGAGATTTTTCTTCTTCTTCTTCTTTTGCAATTCTTCAATGACAAATATCTGACTTTCTTTGCTTCATCGAATTTGCTTACTTCTGATTCTTCAAATCTTCAGTGACATATATCTGACTCTCTTCTTCATTGAATTTTCTTCTATCTAAGAGCTTTTCCCTAGAGAGGTATTTTGATCCCTAAAAATATATTTCGTTTGGTGTGTAGGGATAATTGATTAATGAGAATTCTATGCCTTTTAGATTGTATCTTCATTTCATGCATATCCTCCACGTTTAACCACAATCAGTTTTCCACTTTTCACATCTTCTCTTTTTCCTTCATTGAAATTCACACATTCTGACCCACATTTTCCTTTTGATTTTTTTTTTAATTATCAATCCTAGATCTTTGAAAAATTTCTTGCAAAATAAACTTTCTCGGCTAAAATTTTTCATCAAGTGTAATAACAAGTCGTGTTAATGTTAACTAAATGAGTAAAACAAGTAGATTTATAACTTAACGTATCTAACTTAACAAGTTCATCATGTGCCAAATCACATGACAAGTACTGTAGCTAACTCAACGAACTAAGTTAATGGTGTTACGCTAACTCAACGAATCAGCTTAACTTATCTTTTAGAAGGTTAAATGCTAACTCATTGAAAAGTGTTTAAGTATCAGATAATTAAGTTTTCTAAGTATCCGAAATACCTTTTACCATAAAACTAGTGAGACATGTGTCGTGACCTAAAAACGTGACTTAAGTTAACTTTTAGAAGGTTAGATGCTAACTCACCAAAAACAGTTTGAGTTTCAGATAGTTACGGTTGTAAGTGTTTGAAAAACCTGATAACTCATTGATCCAGTAATAAATAAATGTTTTTACAATAAGGTATTTACCACGTGCAAGAATAATAACTTTAAGTTTATAACGCTAACCTAATGCGTTGCCTTAGTGTTCAATATAGCAACTTAACGTGTGTAGTTATGTTAACTTTATGAGTTAAACATGTGTAACTCACGTGATACAATATAACATTCATAAACTTTAATTTCATCACGTGCATAATACTAACTTAACGAGTTCGTCTCTTCATTTAAACCTTTTGTTCACTAACTTAACGAGTTCTCATGTGACCTATTTTAACCTTTAAGTGTATAACTCAACGAGTTCTTACGTGACATTTTTACAAATAATGCACTAACTCGACAAGTTGTCCAAATGTGCACTGTATATGATATAGAAAATGCAACTTTAAAATATATCATGCTTTACAATAAAAACACGCGTTAACTTAACATTTAGTTAAATGAAAGTTAATATAACTTAACGACTAGTTATTTAACATAATGTTTAGAATGAAAAAGTACATAATATTAACGGTTAAATGATGGTTAATTGCATAATATTTAGCTTATCATATGAGAATTAAGCCATTATGTTATAATTGCATTGTTATATGCTTTAATGAAAGAATCTACATAATTTTAGGGAATTAATGTTAATCTAGTACATTTCTGAACTGTCTGTTAATTGCTAGCTATGAAATTCTTAAGTATCTGAATTTTCTGTTATTTCGAAGAGTTATGTTTAATGTACCGGACAGTTACATTTTAAAGAATATTTTATTATTTTCTAAAGTACACGTGTTGAAACCATAATGCATGACTTAAGTGGATTTTCGGTAAATTATCTGTTAACTATCTGAAATGCATCTGGGCATTAGATAGTTAAGTTCGTAAGTGTTCGAAATATTTGAACTTGTTAAGTTAGAATTATGCACGTGTTGAATTTAAATGCTTTAGTATATCACGTGAGATGCACATGTTTAACTCGTTAAGTTAGCATAACTGTATGCGTTGAGTTACATGAATACACACTAAGGTAACACGTTATGTTAGCAGCTTATTTCTTTATTGCACGTGTTTTATAGTTAAATCAACGAAGTAAGTTCGTTGAGTTATTTGTAACTCTACGGACCATGTATTTTCTAATATGCCACTATAGTGGTTACAGAAACAGGACATTCGAAGGAAAACCATGATTGCACGTATCATGCAGAAATTCACTCGTGGAAGGGAGAAGAAATCACCATCGTTGATCTGAATGAAGAAAATCCAACTGATCATCTAAAGTAGAAGCAGTTATTACTGAAGAAATATAAAAGAAGAGGAGAAAAAACGAAGAAGGTGTGGTTGGCGGTGTGTGGCAGTGAGTGTAAAGGTGGAGGACTGCGCTAACTGCAGGCAGCGTTGGAAGTTCATTGAAGCATCCACACCATCACCAACAATTCACCAACAATTCACCAACATCACCAACATCACCAACAATTCACCAACATTACCATAATCACCAACCATCGGAGGTCTGTGAGGATACTTTCCTGATGTCAGGTTGATTCCAAGACAAACACGATGCCTGACAACCACTATGAGGAGTGATCGCATCATGGGAAGGGAAGCCATTTTCACCAAGAACCGACTCATATCTCAAGAGATCGTAAAACTTCTAGCCTTGGTTTCGGGTTGATGCTAGTATGTTGAAGAGGAGATCATGTTGCAATTCTAGACTCGTGATTCTATAGGGAGAGGAGTTGGATTGTAAGTGATTAAGTTTTCAGTGGTGTAATTGCGTAACATGTAGTGATAGAAGTATTTACTATCGATAGAGATTTTTACATTTCACCTTTCGCCCATTTTCATGAACATCTCAAAACAAAAATACCAAAAACAAATTATCTATGTTTATATTTAGTATTTAAGTGTTGTATTGTTTGTTTTGTATCGTGATTAAAGTTATCATTATCAGTATTGTGAATGTTTTATGTTTGTTTGATTCAGAAAATAGAAAATAGTATTACAGTTTATTGAAATTGATTCGTTCCAGATACTTAAAGATTTTAATGGTTACTGTTTGAAATATTTGAATGTTAGTATTGCTTAATGATAAATCTAATATTAACTAGCATTAAAGAGCTTAATTGATGTTATTTACAATCTGTGGAACTGCCCAATGGTTGGCCGAATTCCTCTGTAAATAGTAGTATTAAACTGGAAAGATAGGTTCGTGGAGTTAACTTAAGTCCACAAGATTAGTCCGTTGAGTTAGCCATAACTCCACGAACTTAGTCTGTTGTGTTAACTGTAACTCAACAGAGTGATTATTGAACACATTAAGTATAATATAAAAAAAACGGAACAACACACAATTCTTACTCAATTCTCTATGGGATCAACCTGTACTTGCACACAAATACAATATACACTATGCACTTGCAATTAAAATATAAATTGGAATTAATATCTAATTTGTGTGAAAGGTTGTTTGTTTACTTCTAAAAGAAATTATTGATATAAGCATAAAGACAAATTAACCAAGTTAAAAACAGAAGTTAACAAATACAAGTTTTCTGGCGTTGTTGCTGGGGAACTAAACAAGTTCTTTGGTACAGCCTAAGAACTCAAACAAGTTTTCTAGCGCCGTTGCTGGGGAATTGAGAAGCTAAGCTACTGTAAGTGCTGTTTTGTTTTAATAGCAAGAGTGTTGTGTGTTTTCTTCTATAATGGAGAATATGGCATATGCTTATGCTCTAAGATTTCTGAAACCTATAGTTAGCATATGTGAATTCTGCAATTTGGAAAGTCACAACATTTCTGGTTGTTTGAAACTAAAACGATTGCAAATGGTTAGATCACATTATAGGATCGTTTGTATCACAAGAGGAGGGTGAATTGTGTCTTTAGTAATTAAATACTAGCGGATAAAACAAGAGCACAAAACACTTGTAAATGAAATTCTATTCTTTTATTTCAAGATAGACTTTACAATATCTTTTCAGCTCAATTCCCTTCTTGACGGTTTTGATAGAGTAATGTTCGATATACAATTCAAATAGGAAAACAAAGCTCTTATTCAAAACTAATTTTGAATTGTATAAAACCTGATCTTTATGCACACAGCTTCTTTCTTTCTCTTTGCTCAGCTTCTGTATCTCTTCTTCTCCAGTTGTCGAATTTCCAAACTTGTTACATTTTTAGCTCCTTTTCTGAAATTGCTTGGAATTTCGAACTTCTTCTGATGTTGGAGAACTTTTCAGAATATGAATATTCAAACTTAACTTTTCAGTTAGGGATCCAGATTGAATATTCAGACTTGGTTTTTGAGATTGGGATCCCCCTTTTGTAATGTAGCTTGTACTCTCTATTTGTAGTCGAACTCTGTTGTCTTTCACGTTCAACATGTTCATCTACTTGATCCACAATCCATAATCCATGTACTAATTTTCTCTTTAATCCAAATCACTATCTTTTTGAGTTTCCACTTTCTCCACAATCATTTTGAATTTCCATGATCTCCACTCATAGATATATCGAGAATTTTATCTTCCTGGAGTCTTGTATAATATCTTCTAAGTCTTCGATTTAGTCGAACATTTATCTTTTAAGTCCTGTAAAAACTCGAACACTTATCCTTTAACTCTTCGAGTTTTTGCACTTGCAAAACACATGACTAAAGAAAGAAACTTATCTGTTTGTTAGTCCTTTTATAAAACTTGAATAATTATCTATCCATGCGTATAAAAACTTGAACATTTATCTAATTATTCGATTTTTCATTATCGAACGCACATGGAAAACACGTGACAACTTAAAACATTAAAAACACACATGCAAATAACTTAACTATACGAGTTTTTAATATAAAGTATTCGACAGAAATGAAACGTTAACTATCTGAAACATTAACTATCCGAAAGTTTAACTATTGCAAATCTAACTCTTCGGAAATCTTTAATTTATCCAACATAAAAATGAAACTTTCCGATATTCTGTTAACTATTATACTTAGAGAATATTTTGTAGACTTATTTAAAAACGTTAATAAAGCATATATCATCAAAATTAAATACCTAACAATCTCCCCCTTTTTGATGATGTCAAAACCTAATAAGTCACATAATTTATATCTCCCCCTTTTTGGCATTATAAAAAAGTAAACAAACTATTTTCTCCCCCTTTAGGAAGTTAAGCAAGTTAAATGTAAGGAAGGAAATCTTACTAAGTATATATTAATCAAAACGATAGTTTCAAACATACATAAAATTTATGGATTAAGCATAAACTGTTTAAACATAAATTGTGAAAAATAATCACATAACATTAAATTCAGTAAACAGTTGACATAATATTTTTGGTTACAAATTACAAGAAATAAATCATGTAATACATAATTTGTATTATCACAAGCCTTTGTGTCTTCGAAAAATATCAATCAAAGTATCTGAAATTTTCTTTGCAATTTCTGTACTAACTTTGTTTATCTGATCAAGTAATGCTTGATCTAAATCATTTTGAGAAACTTGTGATGGTTACTGTAAAAATTCAGTATGAATGTCTATATCTATACCTGTATGTGTATTTGTATGTATACATTGTTGTATATCTATATGTATTTCTTGTTGTATATCTGTATGTTGCTGTGTTTCTGTAAATTGTGTGGATTGTTGCTATGTTTGCCGATCCTGTTGTTGTTGTTGTCTAAGGATAGGTGTATCTGCTTCCTGGTATTTTTGGAGTTCCTTTGTAGAGAAAGATCTTGACTTTAATCTTTTCTGTGGCCAAGGTGTAATATCTGTTTGACTTGCCACAATTCTCAAAATCGTATCACCATAAAATAATTTACTCTGCAAATGTAAGATATGAGAAACAAAAATATCATACCAGTTCACCTGTATATTGTTAATTAATGCATATGTAGCATAAAGACAACATCTGCCAACTTCTGCCCCATGACCAAACCTCTGAAACAATGTAGCATGCAATATTTTTGCAATAAAACGTGCTTGGCCATTTAAGTCATTTAGTAACCTCAATGGTTTGTTGGCAATTGGATCTTTGGCTAAAGTTTGAATGTCCCATCCCAAATGATAAACCTGTTTTCTTTCTGATAATTTAACTCCTTCATTTTTCAGACCAAGTACCTGATAAAGTAAATCTGGAGTTAAATATATGTCATTGTCTTGTATATTAGAAACAGGAGTACCTTCTTCCATTGTTAACTTTGAGTAAAAACAACTTATAAGTTTGGGTATAGCAAGATGGCCTAGCTGTTGTGGAAGTAGAGTCAACAAGTCTTGAAATTCAAACAGTTCTCGTATGTGTGCCATCCCTTCAAACTTAACTGGTCTTGAATATAAAACTGTAAAAGTTTTATATGTCTGAAATTTGTCATAATAGGAATTATTTCTGAACCATAATAGTGTATTTTCATCTAAACTTTGTTCAGAATTAGGTATTTTCCTGTCATGATGTTCTGATCTGGGACTTGTTTCAATATTATCAACAGCATCTATATTTTTAGATCTTTCAGAACTGGTGGAATTTCCATTAAAACTAGTATAAATGTCTGAAATATCTGTTATTGTCGTATCAATAATCTACTAAAATTTTGCTATTTGTTCTTCTGGAAACATTTCAGTAGCAATAGTCTCCATAACAATCTGTATATCAGCAACATGTATATCTATATTTGATCTATACAACTGTCTCTATATGAAAGAATGTTCTATATCTATCTGTGGAATAGAATCATCCTGTATTTCTGAAATTTGTATATGTGAGACATTAGTAGTATCATATTCTATTTGTAACTGTGTATGTTGTTGATTATATACATTTATCAACAAATATACTATATACTGTAACAAACATAACCATATATATAAAGTGTAGTATAAGTAACTATACCAAAATTCAAAAGTCTCTGTTCGAGATACAATAAGAGGAAGAATATCTGTACATTTCTCTTCAGATGAAATATCTTCAAAATTCATAGACTCAGTGTCTATGTTATCAAAAATATCATCAAATTAGATATCATCTATATATGTATCATCAAAATTTCCTACATTCTCTCTTTCCGTAGGAAAAGAATGCGTGCTTGCAACATTGTGTGAAAAACTGTCCATTGTATTAAAAGATACATTATGCACTAATGTGACACAATACCTTAGAGTATATGTTTGTAAGCCAATATTTGTCACATCTGCTGGGATTCCTGACAAAAATGTCTGTCCAGCTTCTACAATGGAGCATAGTTTTCCATTTTTTACTGATTCTTCTTTTTGCTGCAATATTCCTTGTACACCTGTAGTTAGTCCAAAATATTCAATTGTCTTTTTCTTTTTCCGACTGTTTGGATTAAAATGTTGCATATTTTTATAGGATCTTCTTGGTTAAATAGATTTACATGAGATTTATTAAAGTCATATTATGCATTTATTTCATTATTTAACCAATAAGAACCAATCCCCATTTTATATAGTTAAAAGTAGGAAATTATTTCAAACATGCATCATTTATGAATTTTATGGATGACTTGATATTTTGATGTATTTATTGTTGTGAAAAGTTTATAATTCAATAGAAGATCATAGAAATTGAAGATTGGAGAAAGAAAATCAAGTGGGATTTAATCCCAATTGTTGAATCAAAGATGGATCTCCAAACTTGGAAACTCTCTATATAAAAGAGAGTGGTGCACGTCTAGGTCTTCTCTCTTGGAGTCTTTTGTTTTCCACCTCCAACACCACCAACTGTCACTCCCTCTTGGAGCTCCACGTCTTGAAGCAAGGAAGGAGAACGCCGGTCATTCCACCACATCTCTTCAACTCAGATCTCATCATCTTCATTCCACAAGTCATCTCCAACGTGAAAGCCTTCATCTCACATCTTGTAGGAGGGACGTTTACCTTCACAAGGGTTCTCTTCTTCATTTGTGAGGTTCCACAAATCATTTCTCCACTTTCCCTCTTCTTTGGCTTCAGATGTATCACATTTTATCATGTTTCACATAGGTAATTATTTATGTTCTTAGTTTTCATTGTAATAGGGTAAAAGTAGAAAACAGATTCGTTGTTGTTTGTTTGTTCCTTTTTGAATCCGTGAATCTTTGTTCTTTTCATCTGAAAATCATAAAAGCAGGTGCTGTTATTGATATATATTCATATATTGTTGTTTTTTGATGTTGAAATCCGGATATTGCATTATGTTATGCATGAAACAACATAGAATTCGTTGAAGGTTGTGCATGTTGTTTGCAGATTTGCAGTTTTGTTGATCTGTTTTTATTCCGAGAGTTCATATGCGTTCTGGAGTGATTCTGTTTAATGAAAATTCTGAAAAAAATCAAAATCGTGCTATTATAAGTCTTCTGTGCTTCTATAAAATTTCATAGCAATCCGAGAGGATTTGATGCCATTTTGAAGCTATAACTATATCGAGCACAGAATTCGGTCTGAGACTCTTTTGTCGTGTTTGTAACGCGTTTTTCTCACAACTCAGATCGCATAAAAATTCTAATAAATATTTCATTAATATCTATATTCTTTTATTTTGCAACGAATTTGATTTTGGAATTTTTGGTTGAGTAATTCGGGATTTATAAGGTTTTTAATATACTGTTGTTAACCCGCAGAAGTTTCCAATTTTATGCATCATTTTCAATCCCCGAATTTTCAGTCATAACATTCGTACGTTTTTAAGTATGAAAATTTTTATCTGAAGTCCACATTAACAGATCTGATTGAGATTAAATTTTCAGTCTAATCTGTTGATTGGTCGATAAATTAAAAATCCATAGACTTACCTTTTTTGTAGCCTAATCTATATTTGGAAAGTATTTGCTTATCATATTCTTGTAATTAGAATCCTAGATTATCCCCATTTCTCTATGGTTCGACCCGTACTTGTCGACGTACTTCATTTGACGTCGTGCACTTGCGGTTATTAAATTTAAAACTTCTAAAAAAAATCCAAACATCGATTATATGTCTAAAGTGTTTCAGGTTGTTCAAGAGATTCTAAAATTGTCTTAATTTCTCCTATTAAAGGCATCTGGGGTCTTGATGGTCCTTCACCATGATGCCTAGGTTGTAATAATGGAATGTAGAGTTTTAAGCTCTCAACCTCTGCCATTTTAAGTTGATAAACTCTTTGTCCTTCACTTCGAAGGCCCATTTTGCTAATGGCAGTTTTCTGTTCATCTATACACTGTTTAATATCATCTAAAATAGTTGGGGGAAAATAATATTGGGAATACAAGGATTGTAATTCCTTGTTTGCATTTTCGATCATTGGTCCCCACTTCTTTCCATAGTAAGTGATAGACTGTACCGATGTCTCTTGTACATGTCCAGAACTTACAACCACAGGGTTAAGTTGTAAATTTCTTTTCCATAAATGCAATGCGGAAAGTTCAATCTGTTTTAGTATAAATTGTGTTTCAACATAATTTCAAATAAATTTCCAACAAAAAATTTTCTCATCTTGAACAGCTTTTCTGATTTCGTGTAGTACTTTGTTTGAAAAAGTGTACCTAGAGTAGATGTCATGATTTCATTCTGTATTTTCTGTAATTCCAGCTCTCTTTTCTACACTTTTGTCATTCTACCACGCCCTCTTCCACGTCCTGACATTGTCGATTAATCTTCATTGTGCACTGTAGAAATTAGTGGAAGTGAAGATTATGAAACTAGGGTTTTACCAAGGTAGAAACACGATAGGTTGTTAGTAAAACATTCATAACTCTTTAAGTTTATAAACGGATTCAATCATTGAAATCATAAATAGAAGATCTGTTACCGATAAATAACTCGAGTGCTTGCAATAACTATACAAGTTTTACAACTAACAATTGCAGAATACTTAGCGTAACTATTCATATAAAGAAAATAACTTCAAGCTAAGTGAAAAGTGAGAAAACTCAAAGACTTATGATAACTGTTCGAGTTTCTCGAAGGAATAAGTGTGAAAAGTTGAAGAGTTAAACATAACTGTTTGAGTTTCAACTAAGACATTATAAAGTAGTGAAATTCAACACGTGCACAATTTTAACTTAAGGTGTTCAGAAAGTTTCGGAGACTTATAAACCTAACTATTCGATGCTCAGGTGCATTTCAGAGAGTTACAGATAACCTTCCGAAAGATAACTTAAGTCAATCGTCTAGATCACGACACGTGTACTTAAGTAGTTTTATAATAAAGAGATGTTTCGAATAGTTACAAATCTAACTTTCCGATGCCTAGACGCATTTTGGAGAGTTATAGATAACTTACCGAAAATCCACTTAAATCATGCATTATGGTTTCGACACGTGTACTTCAGGAAATAATAAAATATTCAACTGAACGTTTTAAAACATAACTATCCGATACTTGCAATATAACTTGCCGAAACAATAGAAAATTTGGATACTTAATAATTAAAAAGCCTGCAAGTCACCGACAGTTCAGAAATATACTTAATTAAAGTGTATTTCCTGAAATTATGTAGATTCTTTTATGAAAACATATAATAGTTCATAAGAGATGAATTATTATACGAGAAATTGCTCCCCCTACATAAATGTAGTGTAAAGAATCTATGGCGTACTTAAACTGGGTTGCCAAGCCCTAAGTAGATTTGGCTTTAAAAAGTCAAATAGTTTACTTAAAGAGTTAATACAGAAATATCTCTTTATTTAAACTAGGTTGCCAAGCCCTTAGCAAATTTTTTTTTTAATTTGAATTAAATACGGAAATAAGTAGTAGAGTTAACAATTTAGACTTTCTGGCTTTTATCTTATTTAGTTTACAAAAGAAAATTCATAGAGATATACCTTTAGGAACTTAAAAGAATTCAATAATGAGTACACAAACTTAAGACAATAAATATCGTACATTATGTGTAAAGAGTAGATAATAACAAAAAAATAACAAGGATTATATGCACAGATTATGGCAAGATTATTATAACACCTTGAAAGATAAATGAAGCTTGAGTACATTGCCCCCCTTTTTTTTTATTTTTTTTTGTTTATATTCATATATATATTTTATGTATTACCTCCCACAATATCATCTTTTTATGTGATCACAATCCTTTGCTTAGGGGAAAGATAACCAGTAACTCAATGACAAGTGAGAATAGGTAATTTTTTTTTTTAATTTTTAATTTTTAATTGTAATCTGAATTACTTGCAAAATGAGTTTTTAGTCAGCACATCCCAAACCAGTTTGTTTAAGTGACTAGGGTTTAAGATCCCCTAACGGACTTAATTACTCAAGTAATTACAGACAAAAACAAACAAAAATAAAATAAGAAAGTAAATTAAATTAGAGGCAACTACAAGACTTAATTTTTCTAACAAAATGTTAATAACTTTCCTTTAATAAAAAATACATACTTTCTATGTATTTTCCTATTAAAATCTATGTAATAGCATATACATAAGTAAGAAAAATATAGTTGGCACTCATATTGAATCAATTTCACTGTCCTTAAGTAATCTTTTCTGAATTTTTCTTAAATAAATTGACTTCAATAAAAATCAGAATTTCATAAATTCTTAACTACCAGAAAACTGTAATTCGAAAATAGATATTTTTTTTTTAATAATAAAGACATTAAATTCTAAAACTACCTTTATAACAAACCAAAATACAATGAACAGGACCATTTAAATATCAGATAACCTATAGATACCAAGTTCTAGTCGTAATTTTGAGAAAGTATTTTCATCTAAGAGTTTTGTAAATAGATCTGCTAATTGTTCTGTGGTAGGAACAAAATTTAATACTATTTTTCCTTTTATAACATTATCCCTTAGAAAATGATGTCGAACTTCTATATGTTTTGCTCGTGAATGTAAGACAGGATTTTTAGATAAACTTATTGCAGAACTACTATCATAGAAAATTTTAGTTGGTTCATAGTCTAAATTAAAATCTTTTAAAGTTTGTCTGATCCATTGGATTTGAGCATAGCAAAGTGCGACAACTATATATTCAGCTTCAGTTGTAGATAACGCTACACAATTTTGCTTTTTGCTAAACCATGACACTAAAGAATTTCCTAATAATTGACAAGTGCTACTAGTGCTTTTTCTTTCAGACTTACATCCTGCGAAATCAGCATCACTATAACCTACTAAGTTTAAAGAACTGTGTTTATAGTAAAATAATCCGAAATTGATGGTTCCTAATAGATATTTAAAAATTCGTTTAACGACAAGTACGTGTGATTCCTTAGGATTAGATTGATATCTAGCACAAGTACACACACTAAACATAATATTTGGTTGGCTAGCTGTTAAATAAAGTAATGAACCAATCATACTTCTATATTGTTTTACATCTACAGTTTTTCTAGAGTCATCTTTATCCAACTTGGTGATAGTACTCATTGGTGTATTCTTTGTTTTAGTGTTGTCTAAACCAAACCTCTTTAATAAATCTTGAGTATATTTTTCTTGTGAAATAAAAGTACCCCGATCTAATTGCTTAATTTGTAAGCCTAGGAAAAATGATAGTTCACCCATCATACTCATTTCAAATTGATTAGTCATGTCTTTCGAAAAGGACTAAACTAATTTATCATTTGTTGCTCCAAATATGATGTCATCTACATAGATTTGAACTACTAATATATCTTTTTCGATCTTCTTGATAAAAAGAGTGTGATCTGCCTTTCCCATAGAATATCCTTTTTTCATAAGAAATTTAGATAATCTTTCATACCAAGACCTAGGAGCTTGTTTAAGGCCACATAGTGCCTTCTTAAGCTTATAAACATACTCAGGATGTTTTGAATCTTCAAAACCTGGAGGTTGTTTTACATACACTTCTTCTTTTATATATCCATTTAAAAAAGCAGTCTTAACATCCATTTGATATAATTTGAAATCCATATAACAAGCATATACTAACAAAATTCGTATTGATTCCAGTCTAGCAACAGGAGTAAATGTTTCATCATAGTCAATTCCTTCCTCTTGCTTGTAACCTTGAGCAACTAATCTAGCTTTATTTTTAACTATATGTCCATCTTGATCTACTTTGTTTCTAAATACCCACCTTGTTCCAATTATGGACTGATTTTCAGGTGGTGGAACTAGATCCCATACCTCATTTCTTATAAGTTGATTTAGCTCATCCTGCATAGCTAAATACCAAAATTCATCTTCTAAGGCATCATCAATTTTCTTAGGTTCTAGTAAATAAACAAATGAATAAGCACCACAAATGTTGACTATTGATGACCTAGTCCTAACTCCTTGATTAGGATCACCTATTATCTGATCGATAGGATGAGATGAAGCATAACGCCAATTTCTATGTTGTTCCATATTTTCTATAGGTATGACATTATTTTCTTCTAAATTTTCATCATTTAAGTTTATATTTCTTATTCCGTCAGATAATCTCTCAATTTCTCTGTCAACATCATTTGATACCATTTTTGGGAGAATTTCTAAATCAAAGTTTTCAGCATGTCTTAAATCCAAATGAGAATTTTCATGAAATTTCACATGCAGGGTTTCCTCAATGGTTTTTATTGATTTATTATAAACTCTATATGCTTTAATTCTAATGGAATAACCAACAAAAATACCTTCATCTGATTTGGCTTTAAATTTGTCTCTTCGTTCCTTAGTGTTTAAAATAAAATACTTACAGCCAAAGGGTTTTAAATAACTTATTTTGGGAACCCTGTTATACCATCTCTCATAAGGAGTTTTATCTAAAATTGGTCATAGATGCACTCTATTTATAACATAGCATGCTATATGAACTGCTTCTGCCTAGAGAAATAGGGGTAACTTATTCTCATTTAACATGGTTCTGGACATTTTCTGAAGTGATCTATTTTTACGTTCTACTATACCATTTTGTGAAGGAGCTCTTGGAAATGAGTACCTATGATCTATGCCTAATTCTTCACAAAAGGTGTCCATTTGATTATTATCAAATTTTGTACCATGATCACTCCTAAGTTTTTGAATTCTAACATTTTGCTCATTTTGAACTTTATTACAGAATATCTTAAATATTTCAAAAACTTCAGTTTTATTAGCTAGAAAATAGACCTAAGTAAATCTAGAATAGTCATCAACTAGTACAAAAGCATAATGTTTACCTCCTAGACTAGTTGTCCTAGTAGGTCCAAATAAATCCATATGCACTAGTTCTAATACTCTTTTGCTTGTTATTACATTTAAACTTTTAATGGATGTTTTATGTAATTTACTTAGTTGACATGCATCACACATAAACTCTTTCGAGTACTTAATACTAGGTAAACCTCTAACTAGATTCTTTTTAGATAGCTTTTGTAATAATTTTAAATTTGAGTGTCCTAGCCTTCTTTGCCATAAAATGACTTCATCCGATTTTGCAATTAAGCAAGCATTCTCTTTAGTAATATCAGAAGGCAAATTCAGAATACAAATGGATCCTTTCTTGTATGTAGTGAATAAAATTTCGTTTGTAGACATGTCCATAATTTTACAAGAATCTTTTTCAAAAATTACTCTGTAAAACTTCATTAAAACAGGAACACTTAATAAATTAAAACCTAAGTTTTCCACTAAGAAGACATCATTTATAAAGCATTTCTCAATTACCTGAACCTTGCCAGACCCAAGTATATTTGTTTTGCTTTTATTTCCAAAGGTAACTTGTCCGTTCTTGGTCTTTGTTATTTCTGTAAGTAATCGTATATCTCTAGTCATGTGGTTGGATGCTCTACTGTCCATTATCCATTTTGATTTGTGTACCTCACTAGATTTTGCCATGAAGCATACGTTTGCCAGATTTTCTTTTGAATCTGATGTTGATGAGGATTCATTGTCTAATGTTGAATCTTTTGTTTCTTCACTTTGTGAAGCTGAAGAGTCATCCCATGTCACTTTAAGTGCCCTTCTCTTTCTGAATTTCTTACTCCTAAAATTCCTCCTCAAATTCTTCTTATCTTTGTTGAGCGGACAATCAGTTTGAAAGTGACCCGATCTATTGCACTTGTAGCATATGATTTTGTCTTTCGTGATTAGTAATGTTCGATATACAATTCAAATAGGAAAACAAAGCTTTTATTCAAAACTAATTTTGAATTGTATAAAACCTGATCTTTATGCACACAGCTTCTTTCTTTCTCTTTGCTCAGCTTCTGTATCTCTTCTTCTCCAGTTGTCGAATTTCCAGACTTGTTACGTTTTCAGCTCCTTTTCTGAAATTGCTTGGAATTTCGAACTTCTTCTGATGTTGGAGAACTTTTCAGAATATGAATATTCAAACTTAACTTTTCAGTTAGGGATCCAGATTGAATATTCAGACTTGATTTTCGAGATTGGGATCTCCTTTTTGTAATGTAGCTTGTACTCTCTATTTGTAGTCGAACTTTGTTGTCTTTCACATTCAACATGTTCATCCACTTAATCCACAATCCATAATCCATAATCCACGTACTAATTTTCTCTTTAATCCAAATCACTATCTTTTTGAGTTTCCACTTTCTCCACAATCATTTTGAATTTCCACGATCTCCACTCGTAGATATATCAAGAATTTTATCTTCTTGGAGTCTTGTAGAATATCTTCTAAGTCTTCGATTTAGTCGAACATTTATCTTTTAAGTCCTGTAAAAACTCGAACACTTATCTTTTAACTCTTCGAGTTTTTGCACCTACAAAACATGTGACTAAACAAAGAAACTTATCTGTTTGTTAATCCTTTTATAAAACTCGAACAGTTATCTATCCCTGCGTATAAAAACTCGAACAATTATCTAACTATTCGATTTTTCATTACCGAACACACATGGAAAACACGTGACAACTTAAAACATTAAAAACACACGTGTAGATAACTTAACTATACGAGTTTTTAATATAAAGTATTCGATAGAAACGAAACGTTAACTATCTGAAACATTAACTATTCAAAAGTTTAACTATTGCAAATCTAACTCTTCAAAAATCTTTAATTTATCCAACATAAAAATGAAACTTTCCAATAATCTGTTAACTATTATACTTAGAGAATATTATGTAGATTTATTTAAAAACGTTAATAAAGCATATATTATCAAAATTAAATACCTAACACACATGAACAACAAATGAATTATCTTCACTATAATAGATCTGAGTATGAGAATCTTATGATTTACCCAACTAATGGTCAGCTTAGAATGTGTAATATGTTGAGAGACAAGGAAGTTTGGGATAGGTATGACAGACTGGAGCATAGCTTAGAGCAAAACATGGACAAACTGGAACAATTTATTTGTCAGCAACAAGAAGTCAACCAATTAAACTATAAGGAAGCATATTCAGAACCTAAAATTGATATCATTTATGAAACTGAAAAAACCATAATGAAAATTGATCAAAAATTGAATGCAATGAGATTAGATGATCTGGAAATAAAACTAAAGGCATTGGACGAATATACAATGAAATTACAAGTTATGCAACAGGACAACACAAATGAAAATTATAACGTTATAGATCTGCATAATTTGCAAGACATACAAACAAAAGAAAATACCAATGCAATAGAACTTAAAGAGTGCAATTTAAAACTAAAAATAGTTGAACATCATAATCACAAAAATGATATACAAGAACATCAAGAAAGTAACGAAAATCTGGAAGATGTATGTATAACATTAAGATTTGGAACTGATATACCATTAAGAATTCAAAACGAAAATAATATGAAGGTGGATAAGAACAAAAATCAAAATGATAATGAAAATGTAATATCTGAAAATATAGAAATCAATGAAGAAAAATCTAAATCTACAAATGAGACTAAAAATGATCAAACAAATCAAATAAAAGAAAAAGAATCTTTTAAATCATAATTATTAGCACCCTATCCTAGAAGATTACAACAAACATTTCTTGAACAACAAGAAAAAATTAGAGAAATTTTTGAAAAAGTACAAGTTAACATTCCTTTGTTAGATTTATTGCAGAAAATGCCACCTTGTGCTAAATTTTCGTATGGATTGGTGTACTAAGAAAAGAGAGCGAAAAGTTTTAAGGAAAGTCTTTTTAGCTGAGCAAAGTAGTTCCCTATTTCTGTCACAAATTCCTAAAAGGTTATCTGATCCTAAAATCCCTGTTATATCATGCACCATAGGAAATACCATTCTAGAAAGAACCTTAATAGACTTCGGTGCAGGTATAAATGTTATGCCAAGTGATATATTTGCATCCTTAGGATTAGAAGGCTTAATCCCTACTATGACTGTTATTCAATTAGCTGATAGAAGTATAAGATACATTAGAGGAAAAATAGAGGATGTCTTAATTAAAATCAAAAACTTCATATATCCTATTGATATTGTAATTTTGGATTCCCAACAAATTAAGCATAAAAATAGAGATACATCTTTAATTTTGGGAAGACCATTTTTAGCAACATCAGGGGCTGTTATTAATTGTAAAACTGGAGTAATGAAGTTAGCATATAGTAATGAGGATACTCAATTAAATATTTTCAAACTAGAAAAGTTTGAGGAGTTAGAAAGGTCATTACATACCATAGATTTTTTAGAGGATGAAGGAGATATGCTTGATGATGTGATTCAAGAAGAGTTAAATAGGCAACTCAATTCTGAAACATTAGAGGAAAGTGAAAACATAAATATAGAAGGAAATCAGGAAGAAATTAATTTAGAAAATGATGATATTCAATTAGGAGCTCTAGCTTCTGATGGGCAATAATTAAAATTAAAACCTTTACCTCCTAAATTAACCTATATATTTCTGGAAGAAAAATGAACATGTCCAATCATTATTGCTTCAAATTCAAAAGATGATCAAATTGCTAAATTAAAGGATGTAGTCAAAACTTATAAAGAAGCAATAGGATGGACTATGACTGATATAAAAGGGTTAAGTGAAACTTTATGCTGTCACCACATATATTTAGAAGAGAATGCTGAACCAGTTAGAATTCCTGAGAGGAGATTAAATCCAAACCTTAAAGAAGTAGTTAGGAAGGAAATAGTGAAATGGTTAGATAATGACATAATTTATCTGATATCTGATAGCTCATGGGTTAGCCCAATCTATGTAGTTCCCAAGAAATCAGGATTAATAGTTGTTAGGAATGAAAGTCAAGACTTGATACCTACTAGAATTTGTTAGGATCGATAGACTCACCAAAGGGGGGTGAATGGTGAAGGTGTGTAAGTTTTAATTCTTTTAAGTTAGAATCGAATGATTCAACAAAATAGTGAGATTAAATGAATTAAATGTAAACAAACTAGTAAAAAGAAATCAACACACAGCAAATTTTAGGTGGTTCACCAACTTGGCTAGTTCACCCCCAAGATACACTTGGGCTTCACTAAGTATTCAAATACTTACAACACTTGCTTTCAGGTTGAAGCAAGAACCAACACTTTGAGCTTTCAAGTATAAGCTCAATAACCAACCTTCCTTTCTTGAGCTTTCAGGTTGAAGCTCTCAACCAACAATGAGTTTTCAGGTTGAAACTCACGAACCAACAGCTTTGAATTTTTCTATCAGAGTTTTGGCACACGGAGCTTTTCTACAGTGAATCTTCAATAGTATACTTGATTGTTTGTAGAGTTGAGAGTGTATCTGGAATTATGTATAGCTCACTGTATAATGTATGATCGTTATCTCTGTCTGATCTTCCCTTAAGCTTCTCATATTTATACCAAAAGGTATAATGATCACATTTTTCTTCCAACGGATGTATTCTACTGTACTTGCTAAATAATCAGACCTAAATATGGTAAGTTACCATTCTGTCTGATGTTCAGTAAGTAACCTTCCAATTTCCTTTGATTTTTAGATGGTTAACTCACCGAAGAGCGTCTATAACTTACCGAACCTTCACTTACATCTTGTTGTCTATGTCACATGAGGATTTTAAGTTGCTCACGTGAGATGTCAAGTGATCGGAGACTTGTAGTTTTAACTTACCGAAAAACTCTTGACTTCTAGATAGTTAACTACAGTAACTCTCCAATTTTTCTTTAAGCTTCCGATTGCTGTCTCTTTAGTTCTGCATGTGCGTAATAGGATAACTTAAGTTCCAGATGGTTATACCTGTAACTCACTGAAATCCTTCAAATTTCGGATAGTTATCTTTCTAACTCTCCGAAAAGTCTTTTAAGCTTCTATTCAGGATTTCTGCACATGGTTAATTGAATGACTTAAGTTTAGCCTTTCTAACTTTTCGATTTTCCTTGAGCTTTTGGATAGTTAACTCCTTAACTTTCCGATCATTCAACCAACTACCTTTCACAACTCTTTGAAGGCTTTATGATTTTGAATAGTTATTCTTCTAACTGTCCGACAATGTTGCTGTTGCTTTAAATTAATTCTTCGGATACTTAAGTATGTAACTCACCGAAGATTAACTTTCTTCCAGATAGATAAGCCTGGAACTGTCCGATTTTCTGTAGCTTTATAGCAGCATATTCTGGAATTAATTGCAACTTGTTTGTTTGCCTTCTGATCTTTTGCAGCACTGACTTATCTGTGAAATACAATATGTTGCCTCACATAAGTTTTGCATCATCAAAATAGTTGGGTTCTAACATAAATTGGGATGGAATGTAAGAAATCAAAGATTTATTTGAGTTCCAAGGTCTACTGTAGTTTATTTCTTAAGAAAGAGGGCATGTAGTATATGAGAATCTAATGCCCTGCTTTTATGCAAACTTAAGAGAAGGAGAAAGATGATTAATTTTTAACGTAGAGCAAGTTGATGTACAGATAACACTAGAGCTTCTCCACAACATTTTAGGATTGAAGAATGAAGGACTAGAAATTCTAGAAAGTACAACTACAGTCAAGTGGACAGAATAGACCATAAAGGATTATTTAGCTATCAATCCTAGTGTGTCATTTTTAAATAGACTGAAGCACTTAAATGGTAAAGCACACATGATAGCTAACATTTTGATTAAGAATGTCTACTAATGACAAGGCCATGATATAGAACTAAGTCAATTTGTCAAATGGGCCACATATGCAGTTGTGAACAGAATTCAGATAAATTGGTCTGCAGTTTTTATCTCAAGTTGAGAATAGTGAAGAAGAAATTATATTATGGAGATCTGATTCCACTACTGATGGTGGACTATATCGATTTCATGAAATGGGCATCCAAAAGGATAAGATCAATAACCATTTCAGTGAAAGAGTACAGAAATTATGCTGCTGCAGAGATTGCTAAACCTTTTGGAGGAATTACAAGAGCTGTAGAAGGGATAAACCAATTAGAGCAACAATTAGAAAAACTCTAGAAGGAAGTAGATGAACTTAGGAGAAAAGATTAAATTGTATTGTTCATCTACTTGTATATATTTGTATGTAAAATATCTGATTGATTGTAATGTAAACTATCCATATAAATGAATGTATGTTTTTTAGATGTGCTTACATTTATGTTTGAGAATGATGTAATAGATGAATTATCTTGAATATTATATAATTGTTTGAACAAGATGCAAGATTGTTTAAAATATATACAAATTTGCTGAATGATAGGATTAAATACAAGATAATTGGTTAATGCCTAAAAATATCTACATGTTGTAAAGTAAAATATAAATTTTGCATAACATGTAATGAACTGTAAGTTAAATATTTATATAATGTTCAAATTTAAATGAGTTTTAATTAGAACACTGTAGTAATGACATGTATTTAACTTTATTTAAGTTAACAAAATGCAGGAGAGAAAAAATATATAAGTTAATACGAGGAGTAAGTTTTTAGAAGTTGCTAAGTGTTAACTCAATGAAGTAAGTTCGTTGAGTTAAGCATAACTCCACGAGGTCAATAATATAATATAAGGTCACTCCGTTGAGTATCTGTAACTCAATGAAGTTAATCCGTGGAGTTAGCAACAGTAACTGAAGCTAGTCCGTTGAGTTAATTGTAACTCAACGAGGTTAGTTCGTGGATTAAGCTAAACGGTTATTCTTTTAGCCACAAACGAAACTTCGTAGGTTTAGCAGTTACTAAAATTTGAAATTAGAAGTGACACCCGTACCCATAAAAATAGGAGCCGCACTACACGTTACAAGACACGTTCTTGCAACGAGATTCATTTGTTTTATGGACGTGCATTATAAATATAGAACAGAATGTTATTTATGAGTAACCAGCACTTAGGGAAGAAAAGGAAATTCATTGGGGAACTGGAAGGAGAAGTAGTTGATTCAACTTCATCCGTCAACAACTATTTACTGAATATAAAGCTTCAAACTGGTAGGTAATTAATCTTCTACTATTTTACTTTATGTTAAGAGTTTTTGAGCACATGGATTCGTTCTCCTAGCACTAAATGATTAGTAAGAACACCTACACAGGATTATTCAACATAGAGACATACTGAAATATTTCTTGAATTAGACTTTAATGAAATCCTTAGGGGTGTAGCTAACCTTTCTTTAAAAGAGAACGAAGATATGGCCGCTCTAGTAGAGAAACCATTAGGGGAAATTCTATATCCTGAATTAGTTGATGAACCTTCATGTATTCGATTGCCAAACTTTGAGGGAGATAGGTTTGAACTGAAATCTAATTATATTAGTCAATTGCCACATTTTCATGGATTAGAAAGAGAGGATGCCTATTATTTCCTTAGAAAATTTAACGAAGTTTGTCAAATGATGAAAATGCTAAACATGAGTATTGATGCTATTAAACTTAGATATATCCCTTTTGCTTTAAAAGACAGCTAAGAGATGGTTATATACTCTATCACCTGATTCAATTTCTACATGAACTGAATTTTACTCTTTTTTTCTAGAAAAATATTATCCAACACATCTAACGATTAAAAAGAAGAAGGAAATATTAATGTGTAGCCAAAAGCAGGGAGAATCATTCTAGAAATATTTTGAAAGATTTAAAGATTTACTGACTCAATGTCTACATCATGCAATGAGTAAAGCACAGTTAATAGGTATAATTTATGAAGGCATAGATGTTTCAACAAAATCTTTATTAGAATCTACTTGTTAGAATGGATTTTTAAAACTGTGTAGTGAAGAAGCATGGGCATATTTAGAAAACTTTGCAAAAGAACTGCATAGCGGGAAAACTTAGCTGAAGCTATTACAGATAAAAGAATATTGCCAAGGGGAATGCATGAAATAGATTCAAGCACTATGCTTAAAATTAAATTAACTGAATTAACAAAGAAAATAGAAGAGTTATCATTAAATCAAAAGCTAGCAGAAAAGAATGCAAACGTTAATGATTTAGATATTATTTATGCTAGAAACCAGAAAGATAACTTTGGAAATTCTTATAACCCTAATTGGAGAAATCATCCGAATTTATCTTGGAGAAACAACAATTTCTAGGGAGGAGAAAATATAAATGACAAAAATATAAGTTATGAAGCTTTAATTGAACAAGGATCTAGAATAGAGAAATTAGAAAAGATAATCCATCAATTAAACAATCGTCTAGATATTGTATTTGGAAATGCTGCAATTCAAAATCAAAATATAAATAGAAATATACCCCCTAGATAGAAAGAATCAATAGAAGTTAGACCTATTGGAGGATTGCCAATGCAAGCAATACCTAATCCTATCAACAGAACTGTTAATGAAATTGATACCTCCTCTGGGAGGGTAGCTGAATAAAATAGTATAACTGAAGTAACTATGTATAATATAGTAAGCAGAAAAATATAAAAAAGAAAAAAAATGTATGTTTAATTATAGTTAGTAGTATCGTAGAGTTATTACTTAACTCAACGAACTTAGTCCATTGAGTTATGACCTAACTCCATGAGGGTGTGAAGTAGCTATGTTAATTTTGTCTCTGTTAATTATTGTTTATGTTATATAGAATCACAACAGATGGAATTGATGAAATTACCACTAGATGCACTAAGGAAAGTACTAAGTAACCTGTCAGCTAAAGATTTGTGCAGATTGTGTTGTGTATCAAAGGAAATCAAAGATTGTGTTAGAGAAAAATATTTTCATAGACTACAAGCTACAAAAATAACTAAGATTAGAGATGGATTTTTATGGAAGCCATTTAATCGTAATTCAATAAGCTATGAATATCTGAATATGGAAAAAATTGCTGGAATTCCACCCAATACATTAGAAGGAATAGATCATATTATGGTGATGGATGAAAGACTAATTATATACAGAACCAAACCAAGGTATGCAATTCTGTTACTCAACATTTTGATTAGAAATCCTATCACAAGAGAAGAATGGAATATAGGAAGACTTAATAGATATGAAGTACTAACTAAAAATTGTGGGTCAGCTTTAATATTTTCTGATAAAAATTCGACCATTCCTGAAAAATTATATTATTGGAGACCAATTGGAAATTGGGATGTAGATTTATGCTTAAGTGTATATAATTTTCTGAATAGATCTTGGACTGAAAATACTATGATATATCTAGGACAGAAATCATTAATTAACAACATGCATGTCATACTTGATGGATATATATATCTAGTCACAAATATATCAGTTGCATTTAGATCTGATTTATACATAGTAAGCATAGACAGTTATGATGATTTTATAGAAATATTACCTATGCCTAGTGATATAGCTAAATCACCATCTTCAAAATATGATCAAATTCAATTGGGAATGTGGTATAATGAATATGATGATCCTACTTTATATCTGATAAGATGGTGGGATGAATTGAAGAAATTTCAAATATGGATTATAAAAGACTTAAATGAATGGAAGTAGGAAGAAAAATATATTGAAATAGATGTAGAAATAGAAGCAACTACATTATCTTGGAACAAAAGAGGATCCCTTTCTACATTTCATTTCATTAATGGTAATACACTTATATTTAGTATTGATAACATACTGTAAGTTTACAAGCTAAAAAGGAAAGTAAATTGCATTAAAATAGAATTAATAGCAAGAAGAATTATGCCTAAAAAGTTTGCATGGACTGACACGTTTATTCCACTTGTTACTACTTGTCAATCATGTTTTAAACTATGATTCTGTGCTTTTAATGTTGTGTGTATTTTGCATTTTTTTTTAGAATAGAAAAATTTTAGTTTTAGTTTTATTCTATAAAAAAAAGAAAAAGAAAAACAAAATATCAATCCAGTTTGTTGGTATCTGTTTTGGGAAACCAATTGGTTTGCTTGTGAGCCACCAAAGGCATAGGAGCTTGGGTTCCACACAGGACACTGATTTAATAAGCTAAGTTATTATTTTGTTATATACTTTGCTTTTATGTGTGAATGAAAAGTTTTTCAAAATCAAAAATCTGAAGATATTGAAGGAGATATAAAAGGACAAGGTATGTAATTGATTACTTATCTTGAATTTACATTTCAACTAAGTTCGTTGAGTTAGATGCCAAGTCAATGAAATAATATTCATGCCTACTATAATTACTGTATTTATTGTAAAATCTTTTACATTGAGGACAATGCAAAATGTAGGTATGGGGGGAAGGTAATTAAAGTAACAACCATGTAATTTTGTTAATTAGAGGAATTAGAATGGTACTGCAAAAGTTTTGTCTGTGGAAATTGAAAATTTTTTGAACAAGAATTTGCTGTAACTATCTGATAATTGAAACTGTAAAATTTTTAAGAACTGTAACTACTTGAATGTTATATTTATAATCTTATATAAGATGCTACAAATTTTATTATTCATACAAATCTAGATATAGTATATTATATTTTTGCTGAATTTTATGAGTTTAACAGTTTCATGATTTTAAAAAGAAAATGCTTAACTGAAACTCAGTAAATTATCTGAAATCCTAGAAGAGCTGAAATGTTATTTTTTGGATTAAATGAAATACATATGATCAAGGATACATTTAATTTGATTGATTAAACTTGTAGAATGATTTATGTGTAGAGCTTATTATGAAAGGACCTTTAGATTTTGATAATGCAAAAATCAATGTGAGAATTAAAATTGTATTTCTCAAGCTTAATAGTCAGTAAGAGAGCAGAAGTTGATATAGACAGTTCAAAGTATGCTGCAAGTGATAAAAAGAATTTTCGGAAGGTTACCAGGCTTAACTATCCGAAAGAGAAATATTTTCAGTGAGTTAACAGTCTAAGTATCCGGAAGGTAGTATAAAGCAGTAGCAATACTATTAGATAGTTAAAAGATTAAGTATCTAACAATTAGAAGGCTTTCAGAAAGTTAGAAAGATGGATGTAAAAAGAATCAAAAAGTTACTAGAGATAACTATCCGAAATCTTGAAGAATTTCGGTGAGTTACAGGAATAACCATCCGAAACTTAAGTCATTGAATTTCCCACGTGCAGAAATCCAAACAGAAGCTTAAAAGAAGAATCAGAAAGTTACTAGAGCTAACTATCCGATATCTTGAAGAGTTTTGGTGAGTTATAGGTTTAACCATCCAGAACTTAAGTCAGTCTATTATGCACGTGCTGAATTAGATAAAGTAGTCAGAAACTTAACAAAGGATTTCGGAGGGTTACTATAGCTAACTATCCGATAGTTAAATAACAGTTCGGTAAGTTACAACTGCAAGTATTCGATTGAGTGACAACTCTCATTGTACGATTTGAAATCCTACATGGAAGTAAGACTTAAGTGATTTTTTGGTGAGTTACATCCTTCGAAGAGTTACACAGTTAACTATCTGAAAGTTTGAGAAAATCAGAAGGATATCTTGAAATATCTTCCTGAACGGTAACTTACCATATTTGGGACTGAAATCTTACCAAGTACAGCAGAATACATCCGTTGGAAGAAAAATATGATCGTTACACATGTTCAGTATATATACAAGCAACAGACAACATAATCAGATTGCTTTTTGCTCATACATATATTTACACCAAGCTCAACAGAAGAAAGCCTTAGAGATCAAATCATCTTCAGCATTTACAGACTCAATTTTACAAGCTCATCACGCAGTCAACTCTGATACTTTCAAGCTAGTGTTTACTGAAGTACACGGATCAAAACTTCAGAGAAAGATTGGTTGGAGCTACGACCTGAAAGCTCAATCAGTTGGTTGGTTCTTGCTTAAACCTTAAAGCAAGTGATTGTAAGTTTGTGAAAGTTTAGTGAAGCCCAAGTGTACCTTGGGGGTGGACTAGCTGTTAGTGGTGAACCACCTAAAATTCTTGTGTATTATTATTATTGTGTGCTTGCTAACTCTATATCAATCAGCCATAAAATAATAAAAAATAACAGATTATTACCATTCACCCCCCCTCTGGTAAGCCATAAGGTCCTAACAATTGGTATCAGAGCAAGGTTGATCTCGTTAATAGATTTAAGCATCTGAGATCATGGCTTTCCAAACTACAGAGGGTCAGAATATCCATCAACCTCCCCTCTTTGATGTAGCAATTATAGCTACTGGAAAAATAGGATGGAGTACTTTCTCAGGAGTACAGATGTGAAACTTTGGAGAATGGTTGTACATGGTACACCAATTCCAATTAGTCATGAAAGTGACTAGATTGAGGAGGATGAAAGAATCATCCAGATGGATGCTCGTGGGCTTAATTCCATGAAAGAGATTAGGGGTTATGATATTATATATAGTAGACTAGTAAACTGAGACAGTTTGAATGACATTAAAGAATTATTTGAGTTCCAGGGTCTACTACAATTTATTTCTCAATAGAGAAGGCATGCTATATATGAAAATTTAGTGCCTTGTTTTTATGCAAACTTTAGAGTGGAAGAAGGAAATTTAATTTCCAACGTGGAAGAAGTTAATATACAAATAACACCAGAGCTTCTCTACAACTATTGAGTATTTTTGTTTTAATGATGTGTGCTGAATGAAAATAATCATATTTGCTCAATTACTAATGCTTGTGAAAAGAAATTAAAATCATCAATTAATATAGAAAAAGCTTACTAATATAAATACTTGTCTATATTGGATCTGAAGTTAATAACTAGTCGTTTCGTTGCATTAATTTCTCATTTAACTAAACATTAATTTAACGTGTGTTTTTATTGAATAGCATGATATGTTTTAAAGTTATATCTTCTGTATCATGAACAGTGCACGTTTAGATAACTCGTTAAGTTAGAGTTTTGTCTGTATAGAGGTCACGTGAGAACTCGTTAAGTTAGAGGCTTAAAGGTTAAAATAGGTCACGTGATAACTCGTTAAGTTAGTGAGTAAAAGAAGAGACGAACTCATTAAGTTAGTGTTATACACGTGGTGAAATTATAAGTTACGAATGTTGTATTGTATCACATGAGGTGCACATGTTTAACTCGTTAATTTAACATAACTAAACGCGTTGAGTTTCTATATTGAACACTAAGGCAACGCGTTAGGTTAGCGTTAAAAACTTAAGTTGTTATTTTTGCACGTGGTAAAATTCTTATTATAAAAACATTTGTTTATTACTGAATCGGTGAGTTAAAGTTTTTCAGAGACTTACAGTCGTAACTATCCGAAAGGTAACTTAAGTCATGTTTCCAGGTCTTGACATGTGTCTCACTAGTTTTATAATATAAAGAGTTTTTCGGTGACTTACATCCGTAACTATCCGAAACTTAAACTATTTTCGGTGAGTTATCGTTTAACCTTCCGAAAGAAAGGTTAAACTGATTCGTTGAGATAGCATAACACCAAAGACTTAGTTCGTTGAGTTAGCTACAGTAATTGTCACGTGAAATGGCACATGGTGAACTCATTAAGTTAGAAACGTTAAGTTATATATATATACTTGTGTTACTCGTTTAGTTAATATTAAAGTAACGACTTCTTATTACACTGATGAAAAACTTTTAGACGAGAAAGTTTATTTTGCAGGAAATTTTTCAGAGATCCAAGACTGATGATTAAAGGAAATTCGAAATATAAACGTGGGTTGGAATGTGTGTGTTTCGATGAAGAAAAAAGAAAAGATGTGGAGAAGTGGAAAACTGGTAGTGTTTAAACATGGAGGATATGTATGAAATGAAGATACAGTATAAAAGGCATAGAGTTCTCGTTGATCAAACCATCCTTGCACACAAAAAGAAAAATCTTTTCAAGGATCAAATCATCCCTACACACCAAAAGAAAAATCTTTTTCAAGGATCAAAAACACCTTCTCGGGGAAAATCTCTCAAGTGGAAGAAAATTCAGTGAAGTAGAAAAGGTCAGATTTATGTCACTGAAGATTTGAAGTATCAGAAGAAAGCAAATTCGGTGAAGTAGAGAAAGACAAGATATTCGTCATTGAAGAATTGATGTAGAAGAAAAAGAAGAAGAAGAAAGATCTCAAGTAGGGAGAAATGTTTTAAATTCCGCAAATTAGTTTTCTCTGTTTGTAGTTATGAAATTGTTTAGATGATACATGGTATCAAGATATAATTGTATCTACAATTTCTGAGGAGAATTGAATTGTATATTGTAATTGAAACCTTGAATAAAAATGATTTTATGAAAACAATGTCTCGACTTGTTTTTGAGTTTTAAAATTTCAATTATATTTTAGAAAATAGTAAAGATACACAATTCACCCCCCTCTTGTGTAGCCATATGATCCTACAAGTGGTATCAGAGCTTTGTTAATAATCTTTGATATAAAATCGATACCAACTTATTTAATGTCATTGCTTATTCTACCTTCCTTGTTTTTAAACAGAAATTAACATCTGAGCATACGTTTAACTTTCTTGATTTAAGGCTCAAGTTGTTTTAAAGCTTTTAGACTGTTTAAAATCAAATAGGTTGAAAAATCTAAGGTAAGATGGCTATTGGAAATGGTAATTTTTCTTTATATGAAGGCCAAAATCTTAATCGTCCTCCTTTATTTGATGGAATACATTTTGAATATTGGAAATATAGGATGACTGTTTTTCTTCAAAGTATAGATCATAAGTTGTGGTTCATGATTTCTAAACCATATACTCCATTAACTACTCCTTATAATACTTGGACAATTATTGAAAAAGAAAATGAAACTCTGAATGCTAAGGGCTTAAATATTTTATTTTGTGAATTGAGTTATGAACAGTTCAGTAAAGTGTCGGCATATAAATCTGCTTATGAGGTGTGGCATGCATTAGAAGTTTCACATGAAGGTACTTCTCAAGTTAAAGAGACCAAAATAAACATGTTGATCCATAAGTATGAACTCTTTAAGATGCATGAAGACGAAAATATTTCTAAGATGTTTTCTAGATTTCTTGATATCATAAACTCTTTAAAATGTTTAGGAAAGAATTTTGAACAGAAGGATTTGGTGAGGAAAATTCTCAGATCCCTAAGTTCTAAATGGTCTCAGAAAGTAACATCAATTGAGGAATCACGAGATTTAAATATTTATACTATGAATGAACTTATAGGAAATTTAACAGCTTATGAAGTTCAATTAAATGAATCACTGAGTCACAACAAACTAAAAATGAAGAAAGAAATAGCCTTCGAATTCAAATTCCAATATATCTATTGATTTTGACGAGGATTTGATTTTGCTGACTAGGAAATTCAAGAAAGCATGGAAAGCTAGGAAACAGCAAAGGAACAAAAATGATAAACCCTCAACATCAAAATCACTAAATGACAAGAATTCTTCATCCATAAATTATGTATGTTACAACTGTAAGAAACCTAGACATCTTTCTCTAGACTGTCCTATGAGAAAAAATGAAAAGCATAGTAGGACAAATCAAAAGAAGATGGCTCAGAAAACTCAGAAAAAGTTTTAGAAGAAAAAGGCTTTGAAGGTCACTTGGGATGACACGTCTGAAGAGTCTGAATCTGAGGAATCAGCATCAAAATCTTCACATTCAGAAGGAGAACAAGAGTTAGAAGACGTTGCTCATGTGTGCTTCATGGCAGATGAGTCTGAGGTAATATCTGTTCCTGAAAGTCATTCAAATTTCAACTTTGATGAATTATTATGTGCTTATCATGCATTATTACAAAAACTTAAAGTATGTAAACTGGAAAATAAGAATATTAGAAAATCTTCATCCATTATGGAAGAAGAAAATTGTTTCCTGTCTACTACTTTAGAAAAGTTTAAATGTGATAATGAAAATCATGCTAGAGATTTGCAAAAATTTAGATTTAGTGAATGTATCTTGCATGAACAAATACAAAATATAAATGCTAAAAAATTAAAGATAGAATCTAAAAATGAAATGTTGAGAAACAATGTAAATGAACTTGAATTAGAGATAGATAAATTAAAACTAAGAGAGCAAAATTTAAATTCTACCATTGAGAAATGGAATTTAAGTCAAACTAAGTTAGACAAACTAACTAATACCCCTGCGGTGTCTTATAAATTTGGCTTAGGATTTGATTATCCTAAATCTCAAGCCAATAAAGGATTTATTAGTTGCAGTTCAAGTAAATCTAAGACTAAAATTCTTTTTATTATGAAACAAGGTAATAAATATGTAGAAGTAGGTACTTCAAGAGATGAATCAAGCAGTAATAATATAAATCAATGTGATTTGTCAAATTGTACTTCTAACATGACTATAAATGTTTCTAAAAATCTTGTTTCTTGTTCTAGAAATTCAGTTTCTAATGGTTCTAAAATTTTAGACAAATGTAGTAAACTGAAAATTCAGAAACCTAAGCATGTAATTCAATACACTGGTATTAGACCAATTACTCATTCTACATGTGATAAAACTAAAAATTCTTGTGTAGAAAAAGATTTTGTATGTACGGAAAATGTTAATACAAGTACAAAATCTTGGTATGAACTTACTGAAATGTATGAGCATGACCAAAATAAATTAACATCTAATAAAAATCGATTTGGTCTTGATTATACTACATCTGAAAACAAAAAGAATGATTGTAAAAGCAATAATGCTATATGTGAGTATGAAGCTAATGATAAATCAATAGTACTTACAACAAATAAGAATATAAATGATAATGTTAAACTATTTTTAAACAAAAAGAAGAAATATGCGTTTAATGAACTTGGTCCTCAACAACATTGGGTACCAAGAAAAAGTTTTTCTTAATTTATGTTGCAGGAGGAAACAACATCAAAATGGATCTTGGACAGTGGAGCGTTGAGTCACATGACCGGACAGAAAAGTCTATTACAAAATTTTACAAATACCATGAAAGGAAGTGTAACATTTGGAAACAAAAGCAAAGATAAAATCATAGGTATGGGCAATGTTCAAATAACTCCTACTTGTGTTATTTCGAATGTACTATATGTAGAAAACCTAGGATTTAATTTGCTGAGTGTCATAAAACTAACTGAAAATGGATATTATATGCAGATGAAATGCTTAAGAAATTTAATTTTAATGATACAAGGATTCAAGGAACTCCTATGAGTACTACTTTAAAGTTAGATATTGATGACATAGGAAAATCTATAGATCCAAGAAAATACAGAAGTATGATTGGTTCTTTACTTTATTTGACTGCTAGTAGACCTATTATTATGTTTGTTGTGTGTGTTTGTGCTAGATTTCAATCTAATCCTAAAGAATCACACTTAATTGCAGTTAAAAGAATATTTAGATATATACAAGGAACTAAAAATTTCAGACTGTATTATTCTAAGGATAGTTCAATAGATCTTATAGGATATACTGATGCTGATTATGTAGGATCTAAATCTGATACAAAGAGTACTAGTGACACATGTCAATTATTGGGAAATAATTTGGTGTCATGGTTTAGTAAAAAGCAAAACTATGTAGCACTTTCTACTATAGAAGCTGAATATGTTGCTGCTGCACTGTGTTGCACTCAGATTCTGTGCATAAGGCAAACTTTAGAAGATTTTGGATTATCTTATGATACAACTGAGATTTATTGTGACAGTAGTTCTGCAATAAATCTTTCCAAAAATCTTGTATTACATTCAAGAGCAAAGCATATAGAGGTTAGACATTATTTTCTAAGAGATGACGTAATTAATGTAAAAATTAAATTAGAATTTGTGTCTAGTAAAAATCAATTAGCTGATATATTTACAAAACCTCTAGACGAAAATACATTCTGCAACATTAGATTAAATTTAGGTATTTGTAGGCTATGTGATGTGTAAAATGCTTAAACTCCACATAAAAAGATAAATTTTATTGATGATGTTGTTCACCTCATAGATATTATATACTTATTATAAATATCTAAAGTAATATCTAAACTGTTGCTTAAGATACTATGTATTTATTGTAAAATCATAGTAGTATCTTATTGATTTTAAGTAGTTTATCAATTTTAATGGTTTTTACGATTTTAAGTGGAAGTGTAAACGAAAAACATTAAATACTTCTGACATTCTGAAATTTTGATAAAATGTTTTCTTTGAATCAAGGAAAGTGCATATGATCATGCATAAATTTGACTTAATTGATTACACTTGTAGAATAAGTTATATGTAACTCATCTTAAACTGTTAATCAAAAGTATAAGCTTATTGAAACTGATTCATATTCTCAGTACAATCATAGAAGTAAAAAATGTATGAGATTTGTGTTTTATTGCATCTGTATTAATGGAATACATATATACTGTGCTTAAAATGAAAAGTGCTTACAAAAGGGAAAATCTTTGAGAGTTTATTGATCAGTTTGATCACAAGTCTTTTTTACTTGAGCAAATAGGTATGTAAGGATTGTTGTCCTAAAAAAGGATTCTTTAAATCTAGCAACCTAAGGTCCTAATCAGATCTGGGATTGTTGACTGAAAGCTCATTACACGGGTACATTAGAAAGCTCTTGTATGATTCAAGCTTTTCAAACTAACTTTTAAAGAAAATTATCAATATTTACTATTTTGAAAAGAAAAAGTTGTTTCATTAATTACAGATATCTTTGAATCGCATATAGTTTCTACCAATATGACTACTGATTTATTGAATCAACATTAGTACTTTTGAAAACGTTTATTTGAGATACATTCTTTTATTCTCCTTGAATTAATTACATTGAGTTCAAAGTTGTGTTTTGATTCATATACAGTAGGAATTGATTCTGGAAATCATTTTTGATGATGTTAGGATAATGGAAGTCTCTAAAAAGAAAATTTAAAAGTATAGTTATACTTAACATCTATTGTCACTACAAGTATATTTTGTATTTTGATTGAATATATTTGTAGTATATTTGTAGGAGGAGGATTAACAATGTCGAAAACAGATTAATATATTTTAGAATACAAATCTTAGTTAATCTGAATTAATGTCCTCTTAAATTCTTGATGAAATAATTTAAAAAGACAAATAAACTATTTTAGATTCAAAGGACAAAATGTTCAAATAGTTTACAATGTTCTCAAGATAATGTTAAGTTTAGCATGTGTGTGGTTTTCAGAACGTTTTAGTTGGAAGCATCCTAAAATTGTTTTAAGTGTACTAACTAGACGTTATGTTAGATAAGGTAACATGTAAAACTGCCTCTATACAGCGTTTTACTCGTTAGGTTAGTTAACTCAACGAGTTATACTTGAATATTTCGGGTACCTTGATTGAATAAACTTTATTCAATATTTATTTTATTTCTAAACCCGACTTCGTTTCACGTTTAGTTATACGCCTAAAAACCCTATTTAAACACTTATTACACGGGCACTTAGGTTATTTGAAATAACTTGTTCACAAGCTGAATTGTCTGGAGTAGCAGATATTGAAAATGTTAAGACTCTAGAAGAGCTAAAAGTTAACTAGCCTTCTACAGAATCTATAGAAGCAAAGTCTGAGAATTCACAGCATGAATCAATGGAATTATCTGTTGAACAAAATGAACAATTACAGACAGATACATCGGCTGTAGAATTTGTAGAAAAATTGAACTCTGAACATTCTATAGAGACTGAACAGATGAATGCTAAGCATATTGACATTGTTCCTAACAATGTTGAAGTTGAAGAATCAAGCTTACCTGCGTAGCTTCAAGATAATATTTTGGAAGAGGAATAACATGACATTCATTTTGAAGAAAAGGTTCCTGAAGATGAATTAAACTCTTAATCACGGCTTCATGTATCACCTTCTTTGTGTACAATATTAAAAATTCAAGGTAATGCAATTCATTTTAGATCTGAAGAAGCATTGCAGAAATACAATAATCTGATTACATGTCAGATTCTGCATGCTCGTCCAATAAAATTCAGAAATTTGATGGAAATAAGAGATCTGTTTGAGTTTCAAGGCCTCATTAAATTCTTGCCAGTAGGAACGAAATGGAAGCAATACACAGAGCTTATTGCAGCTTTTTATAGGAATTTGGTCAAAAATGAAAATTTTCTGAAAACTCAAATAAATGAACAGGAGTTTATATTGTCTCCTTAGTTAATTTTTGAAGTTTTAGGATTAAAGAATGAAGGTGTTGTTGTTACCAACAGATTTGACATGATTAGACAACTGGAATGGAGCATTTAGTCTTTATCAAAAATTCCAGATGTATATTCTGAAATGAGATTAATGGAAAATTTGAATGCAGAGGCAAAGTTTATTGCAAATATATTGCATGCAAATTTATTTCAGAGAGTTGGACACAATTTGGAAGTCAGCAGAAGCTGTTTATATGCAACTTATGGCCTGCTGAATAGAATTCAAATAAATTGGTTTGATGTTTTTATGTCTCAACTACAGCATATGAGTTCAAAGTTATTTTATGGTGATGCTGTATGTAGAATCCTTGCAAGCCAATTGACTTTATCCGACTGGCCCTCTGAAACTAAAGGCATGAGAGCATTTAGTGTCAGAGATTTGCAAAAATTCTAGGCCATGCGTAAACCTCAACGACAACAACAACAACAACCTAATACAGACCATATACAACGACAACAACAAAGTTATTCAGTTCAAGCAGAACAGCAAACCCAGCTACCTCCTGACTTAGATGTAGTGCTTAACGACATTAGAAATGATATTAGCCATCTAGGAGATAAAATATGTAATGCTATAAGTGATATACTTAGGAGGGGTCGATAACTATTTTTGTTTGTTTCTGAATACAAAATGTAATGTTTGTATTACTTGTTTGATTCATTGAATAATACATTTTTCTATAAATGTGTTCAATTATTATTCTTGTTTACAGAAATCGTTGTTGTAATTCTCTTATATATATATATATTCTTTGTAATTATCTTTTTGATTAATGACAAAAAGGGGGAGAAATATTATAAAAAGATGATTATGATCTTAATTGCATATATATATTATAAAAGGAGATGCTATTTAAATGGTTATTGATAGATGATAATTAGAAAACTGATACTTATATAATTATTGACATCTGAGAGTTTTAGTTCTGAGAGGTAAAATTTACACAAATAATAGAAATAAGCTTAAGTGAACTTAAGTCAACAAACAAGTTTGTTGAATTAAAAGTTAACCCAACGAAGGTGCTTAGTTGAGGAGAATTGAATTGAATTGTATATTGTAAGCATCTACAATTTCTGAGGAGAATTGAATTGTATATTGTAATTGAAACCTTGAATAAAAATGATTTTATGAAAATAATGTCTCGACTTGTTTTTGAGTTTTAAAGTTTCAATTATATTTCAAAAAATAGTAAAGATACACAATTCACCCCCCTCTTGTGTAGCCATACGATCCTACAACAACATTTTTGGATTGAAAAATGATGGCATTGAAATCCTGGAAAGCACAACTATAGTTGAGTGGACAAAACAAGAAATGAAAGATAGTTTAGCTATCAATCCTAGTGTGCCATTATTAAACAGATTGAAGTACTTAAATGGTAAAGCACACATGGTAGCTAACATTTTAATTAAAAATGTCTACCAACAACAAGACCATGATATTGAACTAAGTCAGTTTGTTAAATGGGCCACATATGTAGTTGTGAATAGAATTCAAATTAATTGGTACAAAGTTTTTATCTCCAAGTTGAGAGCACCAAAGAAGAAACTATTTTACGGAGATTTGATTCCATTGCTGATGGTGGACAGTATTGACTTCATGAAATGGACATCCAAAAGGATAAGATCTAGAGCCATTTCAGTGAAAGAATATAGAAATTACAATGTTGATGCTGAGATAGTTGGACCTTTTGGAGACATTATAGGAGCTGTTGAATGGATAAATCAATTAAAGCAATATCTAGAAAAGCTCTAGAAGGAAGTAGATGAACTTAGGAAAAAGGAGTAATTGTATTGTTCATCTACTTATATTTGTATTGAAAAAATATTTGACTGTATGTAAATGTAAACTATTCATAGAAATGAATGTTTGAATTTTAGATGTTTTTGAATTTGTGTTTGAGAATGAATGATATAATTGAGAACTGTATGGAATTGAATATTATATAACTATTTAAAAGATGTGCAAGATTGTTTAAAAGTTTTACAATTTTATGAATGACATGGTTAAATGCACGATAATTGGTTAATGCTTGAATATATCTACATGTTGAAAAGTAAAATGTAAATTCTACATAACAAGAAATGAATTGTAAGTTAAATATGCATATAATGTTTAGATTTAAATGAGTTAAATTAGAACACTGCATTAATGACATGTATTCAACTTTAATTACATTGACAAAATGTAGTAGAGAAAAAAATATATAGAAGTTAATACGAGGAGTAAGTTTTAGAAAAATTTGCTAAGTGTTAACTCAACGAAGTTAGTCTGTTGAGTTACCCTTAACTCCACGAGATCAATAATAAAATATAAGGTCACTCCGTTGAGTTATCTGTAACTCAACAAAGTTAGTCCGTGGAGTTAGCAAATAAGCAACGAAGCTAGTTCGTTGAGTTAGTTGTAACTCAACGCGGTTAGTTCGTTGAGTTAGAAATAGTAACCGAAGCTAGTTTGTTGAGTTAACTGTAACTCAACGAGGTTAGTTCGTGGATTAAGCTGAATAGTTATTCTTTTAGCCACGAACGAAACTTCGTGGGTTTAGCGGTTACTGAAATTTGAAATTAGAAGTGGAACACGTATCCATAAAAATAGGAACCATACTACACGTTATAAGACACATTCTTGCAACGAGATTCATTTGCCTTATGGACGTGCATTATAAATATAGAACAGAATGTTATTTACGAGTTACCAGCACTTGAGGAAAGAAAGAAAATTCATTGGGGAACTGAAAGGAGAAGTAGGTGATTTAATTTAATCCGTCAATAACTATTTACTGAAAATAAAGCATCAAACTAGTATGTAATTAATCTTGTACTATTTTACTTTATGTTAAGAGTTTATGAGCACATGGATTCGTTCTCCTAGCACTAAATGATTAGTAAGAACACCTACACAGGATTATTCAACATAGAGGCATACTGAAATATTTTCTGAATTGGACTTTAACGAAATCCTTAGGGGTGTAGCTAACCTTTCTTTAAAAGAGAACGAAGATATGGCTACTCTAGTAGAAAAACCATTAGGGGAAATTCTGTATCCTAAATTAGTTGATGAACCTTCATGTATTTATTAATTCAATTATTTATCAGTAAATTTTGATGATGAAAAACGTGTGGTTTCATTATTTCTGCCATATTTTAGATGTCTTTTTATTCACATGAATCTTGGCTAACTGCTTTATTCTCAAAGTCTTTTAAATTAGATTTCGACAGGTTATTTTGTCTATAGTGTATTGATCAGAGAGTTATTTTATAAGTCATTGAATAAAACAGGACAAATCGGATAGTTAAGCCTCTCTCTCCTAGCTTTTCGGACAGTTATATCAGTAACTACCGAAAAAGTATTTATCTTTGGTGAGTTAAGTATTTTTATGTCCAGATATGATTTTTATGGTAAGTCTCCGAAATCCCTTCGGTTTTGGATAGTTAAGGTTTTTATTCTAGAGAGTTAGCTGTTTCTCTGATTTAATATATTTTCGGTTACTTTCTTCTGAAGGACACGTGTCAGTCTCTCATCGCTTGACTTAAGTGACTTTTCGAAAGGTTACGATGTAACTATTTGAAAACTCTTAAGAATCAAAGAGTTATCTTCAGTAAGTATCTGAAAATAGTTTTTAAGCTTTAGATGGTTGAGTTTTCTATTATTTCTGACTTAAGTGACTTTTCAGAAGGTTACCTATGTAACTATCCGAAATGACTTAAGGATCGGAGAGTTATCTTTTATAAGTATCCGAAACATGCCCACTCTATCGAATAGTTTATTTTTAATATTTTATAATACGGTTTCAAAAGGACATGTGTTTCAATTTTAATACATGACTTAAGTGGTCTTTCGGAATGTTAATTCTATATATCCGAAATGTTTTTGAGTTTCGACAGGTTATATTTCTGGGTCTCTGATTTTCTAAAAGCCTCCGAAGATTTTACTTTTACAGAAACTACAACTATTATTAATTGACTAATCTTTGTGGCAAGATATCTTTTGATTGCAGATTTCAACTTTATTATGATTGAAGGTTGCCGAAAATGAATTACTGCATAAGGCATCTGACCATTTCAGAATTCTTTCCACTTATGCAAATCTCGAAGGAAAAATAAAAAGGATTTTGTAGAAACTAAAAGAGACACACACAAAATTTTTCAACACTCGAAAGGAGAAATTGTCTGCTCAGTAATTCTGCAAACACTTTGAAGATTCGTCTGCAACAAAGTCCAGAAGATCAACAGCTGCAGATCAATCAAGAATTCTCCTTAGAGCTTCTGTGTCAACTCTTCATTGGAGTTGATTTAGTCTTGTGTGTCGTGTTCATTTTGAGTTTGTGACTCCTGGTTTTAAATTATTGTCTCTTTTGTGTTAAAACCTTAACTCACAAGGGTGTTGTGAGTATACCTTCACAAGGTCGGGGCCTTGGTGAAGAGAGTGAAGTGTGATACTTCATTTGCTCAAGATTGGAATCTTGAGTGCACAAAGTTGGTGCTTTGTGTGAGGTTTTTGTTTAGCCTTTAAAAACATTTGTAAGGTTGTTACTTAGCCTGCTAAAGCAACTTGTTTAAGGTTTGTGCTTAGCCTTAAAAGCACTTAGTGGAATTCTCGAGGTTGTGGACTTGAGGAGTGGACTACCCAGTTTGGGGAACCACTATAAATCTCTTTGTGTTTTGTACTTTCTGCACTGCAAGTTTTAATTCCAAAATCAATTAATCAGGGTTCATTAGTGTCAACAACTTCCAAGGTTTTAAAAGCAAAATAAATTTTATTAGGACACTATTCACCCCCTCTCTAGTATGCCATTCGATCCTTTCAAGTGGTATCAGAGTAGGTTATCTCTGTAATAGATTTAATCAATCTGAGATCAATGGCAGAGGGTCAGCATGTTCACCGACCTCCACTCTTTGATGGCAATAACTATGGTTTTTGGAAAAATAAAATGACTAACTTTTTAAAATCTATGGATGTGAAGGTATGGAAAGTAGTGGTTTGTGGTATACAGCTTCTAGATGTTCCTGAAGACTTGTGGAATGATGAAAATGAGAAGAAAAATACAAATGGATGCTAGAGGAATGAATGCACTAACTTGTGCAATCACAACTGATATATACAACAAGATCTCTGCTTGTTCTATTGCACATGAAGCTTGGCGTGCATTAGAAATTACATATGAAGGAACAAATGAGGTGAAGGATACAAAAATAAGTATCCTATTGAGGAAATATGAAATGTTTAAAATGAAAGAGAATGAGAGTATCACTGATCTCATTTCTCGTTTCATTGAGATTATAAATGGTTTGAAAAACCTTGGGAAAGAATTTCCCATGAAAGAACAGGTTATCAAAGTCTTGAGAAACCTAAATAAAGATGGAAAGCTAAGGCTACCTCCCTGCAAGATTCAAAGGATATGAGGACTTTCACTCTTGAAGATCTCACTAGCAATCTGTTAACCTATGAGACTCAACTAAAGGACTAGAAAGAAGAGGAAGGAGAAACCTCAAGGAAAGTTGAAAAGAAAAAGGAGCTTGCACTGAAGGCTCAACAGCCATCTAAGGAGTCTGTTAATGAGTTTCCAAAAGAATTGGCCTGTATTATTAGAAAATACAGAAAATTTTGGAAGAAAGGAAAAAGTCATGATAAAGGGAAGCAATCTGCTACAAAATGCTTCAACTGCAACAGATATGGGCATTTTCAAAGCCAATGCACATATCAAAAGTAGGATGAAAGAAAGAATTTTGACAAGAAGAAATCTCATGGAAAATAGAAGTTTCATTAGAAAAGATTTAATCAAGGAAAGAAGAAAACATTCCAAGTTACTTTGGATGATTCTATAGAATCTGAAGTATCTAAGGGTACCAGTACTGATGGTACACAGACTGAGTCCGAGTCTGAAGAGCTAGCCAATGTCTATTTTATGGCTAACACTAATGAGGTACATTTTGATTCTAATATAGTTGAGGAAATTATTTCTGATAATGATTCTGATGTATCTGATATAAATCAAGATGATTATAATGAATTATTGGAAGAACTGAAAAATGTTAGTCTAGAAAATTCTATGTTAAAAAGAAAATTATCAAATAGTAATAAAAATGCTGCTAAGTTAGAAAAGGAAATTACTGCATTAAAAACTGAAAATTCTACATTAAAGAAAAATAAATGTGTTGTTGATAATTCTGATATGGATGATAAAATTTCTGAACTTGAAAAATATAATTCAAAACTTATTAAGGAACTGAAGGATAAATTTTTAAAAAACAAAATGCTACAAGATGAAACTGAAAAATTGAATGAAAAACTTAAAAATCAGTGTGTAGAAAATTCTAGCTTTAATAATGGTATAGAAAAATTAGAACAAGAAATTGGTAGATTGAAATTTAAATTAGGAGCATTTACTAAAGGAGATAAGAAACTGACAAATATTATTAATAGTTATAAAGTCTTTGGTGATAGAACTGGTATAGGTTTTAATTATGAACCACCAAAAACATATGCTTCTGTTAATTTTTCAAACAGCTATAAAATGGACTATGAAAATGGCTATTTGAAAACAATTAATAAAGAGAAAGTTATCTATGTGTTAAAAAGAAATACTGTTAATCAAAATAACACATGGATTTCAAAACAAAATAGATTTCAAATATTCTCCACTGACAAAAATGGACCCAAGAAAATATGGGTACCAAAGGATGTGATTATGACTATCCTTGCAGGTCAAAACTAAAAGATCCCGATGGGTGATGGACAGTGGTGCTTCAAAGCATATGATTGGAGATAAATATGTCCTAAAAGACCTAAAGAAGATCGATGGAGGAAATGTCAGATTTGGCAATGATAAAAAAGGTAAAATTATTAGTATCGGATCTGTCTATGTAAATGATAAAATGGTTATAGATAATGTCTTACTAGTTGAAAATTTAGAGCATAATTTAATTAGTATTACTTAGTTACAAGATAAAGGTTATATGGTTTTGTTTAAATCTAAGAAATGCTTTGTTATTGATGAAAATTCTAATGAAGTTAAATTTAATACTCATAGAAGAAATGATGTATGTTTTCTAAATTTACCTAAAGATGTTTCTTCAATTGATTCCTGTTTGATTGCAAATAATCTAGACAATGTATGGTTATGGCATCGTAGACTATGTCATATTCATATGAAGCAGCTAGATAAGTTAGCTAAGAAGAACCTATTAGATGGTTTACCCAATTTGAAATTTAAAAAGGATAAAATTTGTGATGCATGTGAATTGGGAAAACAGAAGAAGAGTTCTTTTAAATCAAGAAAGCAAATTATATCTAGAAGAATTTTGGAATTAATTCACATGGATTTTGTAGGATTGTATGGCTACACAAGAGGGGGTGAATTGTGTATCTTTAATATTTTCTGAAATATAATTGAAACTTTAAAACTCAAAAACAAGTCGAGACATTATTTTCATAAAATCATTTTTATTCAAGGTTTCAATTACAATATACAATTCAATTCTCCTCAGAAATTGTAGATGCAATTATATCTTGATACCATGTATCATCTAAACAATTTCATAACTACAAATAGAGAAAACTAATTTGCGAAATTTAAAACATTTCTCCCTATTTGAGATCTTTCTTCTTCTTCTTTTTCTTCTACAGCAATTCTTCAGTGACGAATATCTTGTCTTTCTCTACTTCACTGAATTTATTTTCTTCTAATACTTCAAATCTTCAGTGACATAAATTTGACCTTTTCTGCTTCACTGAATTTTCTTCCACTTGAGAGATTTTCCCCGAGAAGGTGTTTTTGATCCCTGAAAAAGATTTTTCTTTTGGTGTGCAGGGATGATTTGATCCTTGAAAAGATTTTTCTTTTTGTGTGCAAGGATGGTTTGATCAACGAGAACTCTATGCCTTTTATACTGTATCTTCATTTCATGCATATCCTCCACGTTTAATCACTACCAGTTTTCCACTTCTCCACGTCTTTTCTTTTTCCTTCATCGAAACACACACGTTCCAACCCACGTTTATATTTCGAATTTCCTATAATCATCAGTCTTGGATCTTTGAAAAATTTACTGCAAAATAAACTTTCTCATCCAAAAGCTTTTCATTAGTGTAATAAGAAGTCGTTACTTTAATGTTAACTAAACGAGTAACACAAGTATATATATATAACTTAACGTTTCTAACTTAACGAGTTCCTCATGTGCCATTTCACGTGACAAGTACTGTAGCTAACTCAACAAACTAAGTCTATGGTGTTATGCTATCTCAACGAACCAACTTAACCTTTCTTTCGGAAGGTTAAACGATAACTCACCGAAAATAGTTTAAGTTTCGGATAGTTACAGATGTAAGTCATCGAAAAACTCTTTATATTATAAAACTAGTGAGACACGTGTCAAGACCTGAAAACATGACTTAAGTTACCTTTCGGATAGTTACGATTGTAAGTCTCTGAAAAACTTTAACTCACTGATTCAGTAATAAACAAATGTTTTTATAATAAGAATTTTACCACGTGCAAAAATAACAACTTAAGTTTTTAACGCTAACCTAACACGTTGCCTTAGTGTTCAATATAGCAACTCAACGCGTTTAGTTATGTTAAATTAACAAGTTAAACATGTGCACCTCATGTCATACAATACAACATTCGTAACTTATAATTTCACCACGTGTATAACACTAACTTAACGAGTTCGTCTCTTCTTTTACTCACTAACTTAACGAGTTATCACATGCCCTATTTTAACCTTTAAGCCTCTAACTTAATGAGTTCTCACGTGACCTCTATACAAACAAAACTCTAACTTAACGAGTTGTCTAAATGTGCATTGTTCATGAAACAGAAGACATAACTTTAAAACATATCATGCTATTCAATAAAAACACACGTTAACTTAACGTTTAGTTAAATGAGAAATTAATGCAATGAAATGACTAGTTATTAACTTCAGATCCAATACAGACAAGTATTTATATCAGTAAGCTTTTTCTGTATTAATTGATGATTTTAATTTCTTTTCACAAGCAATAGTAATTGAGCAAATTTGATTATTTTCATTCAGCACACATCATCAAAACAAAAGTACTCAACAATCTCCCCCTTTTTGATGATGACAAAACCATATTAAATCAATTATGAAATATGTTTAACTCAACAAAGCACCTTCATTGGGTTAACTTTTAATTCAACAAACTTGTTTGTTGACTTAAGTTCACTTAAGCTTATTTCTATTGTTTGTGTAAATTTTACCTCTCAGAACTAAAACTCTCAGATGCCAATAATTATATAAGTATTAGTTTTCTAATTATCATCTGTCAATAACCATTTAATAGCATCTCCTTTTATAATATATATATGCAATTAAGATCATAATCATCTTTTTATAATATTTCTCCCCCTTTTTGTCATTAATCAAAAAGATAATTACAGAGAATATATATATATATATAAGAGAATTACAACAACGATTTCTATAAATAAGAATAATAATTGAACACATTTACAGAAAAATGTATTGTTCAATGAATCAAACAAGTAATACAAACATTACATTTTGTATTTAGAAACAAACAAAAATAGTTATCGACCCCTCCTAAGTATATCACTTATAGCATTATATATTTTATCTCCTAGATGCCTAATATCATTTTTGATGTCGTTAAGCACTGCATCTAAGTCAGGAGGTAGCTGGGTTTGCTTTTCTGCTTGAACTGAATAACTTTGTTGTTGTCGTTGTATATGGTCTATATCAGGTTGTTGTTGTTGTTGTCGTTGAGGTTTATGCATGGCCTGGAATTTTTGCAAATCTGTGACACTAAATGCTCTCATGCCTTTAGTTTCAAAGGGTCAGTCGGATAAAGTTAATTGGCTTGCAAGGATTCTACATACAGCATCACCATAAAATAACTTTGAACTCATATGCTGTAGTTGAGACATAAATACATCAAACCAATTTATTTGAATTCTTTTCAGCAGGCCATAAGTTGCATATAAACAGCTTCTACTGACTTCCAAATTGTGTCCAACTCTCTGAAATAAATTTGCATGCAATATATTTACAATAAACCTTACCTCTACATTCAGATTTTCCATTAATCTCATTTCAGAATATACATTTGGAATTTTTGATAAAGACTGAATGTTCCATTCCAGTTGTCTAATCATGTCAAATCTGTTGGTAACAACAAGACCTTCATTCTTTAATCCTAAAACTTCAAAAATTAACTCAGGAGACAATATAAACTCCTGTTCATTTATTTGAGTTTTCAGAAAATTTCCATTCTTGACCAGATTGCTATAAAAAGCTGCAATAAGCTCTATGTATTGCTTCCATTTCGTTCCTACTGGCAAGAATTTAATGAGCCATTGAAACTCAAATAGATCTCTTATTTCCATCAAATTTCTGAATTTTATTGGACGAGCATGCAGAATCTGACATGTAATCAGATTATTGTATTTCTGCAATGCTTCTTTAGATCTAAAATGAATTGCAGTACCATGAATTTTTAATATTGTACACAAAGAAGGTGATACCTGAAGCCGAGATTCTGAGTTTAATTCATCTTCAGGAACCTCTTCTTCAAAATGAATGCCATGTTGTTCCTCTTCCAAAATATTATCTTGAAGCTGCGCAGGTAAGCTTGATTCTTCAGCTTCAACAGTGTTAGGAACATTGTCAATATGCTCAACATTCATCTGTTCAGTCTCTATAGAATGTTCAGAGTTCAATTTTTCCACAAATTCTACAGCTGGTGTATCTATCTATAATTGTTCATTTTGTTCAACAGATAATTTCATTGATTCATGTTGTGAATTCTCAGACTCTGCTTTTATAGATTTTGTAGAAGGCTGGTTAACTTTTAGCTCTTCTAGAGTCTTAACCTTTTCAATATCTGCTACTCCAGACATTCAGCCTGTGAACTAGTTACTACTTCAACATTGTCAATTATATCTGCAATAACTTGTTCAATGTCAAGTGCTTGATGCTTTGATTTGTTAATTTCTACATCATCAGGACTTGTACTAATAAAAAAACTTGAGCTCATATTTGACTTGTATTTCTTCTCAAGCTTTTTAGCAAGGGAAAATAAAGTCTCATTATCTTCATCAGTTTCAGTGTGCTCAGAACTGATGAGTTTATCAAATGCACAATAAGGTACAATGTCTAGACATACATTGTCCTTTGGAAATAAATTTTCATCTGATTTTCCTTTTTCAATAGACTTTGTTTCCTTAGACATAATTTTTCCGACTTTCCTTCTTCTATAACATTTCTGTTTCTCCTTTTCAAGTATTGCTGTTTTCTTTTCAAATTGCTCCATAAAAGTTTTCTGCTTTAATTCTTCTAAGGCACTTTCTATTGCAACGGCCTTTCAAAGACTGTCAACTTTTGTTTTGTCTACAGCAATATCTAATTCTACTTGTTTTGAATATAAAGGAGTAGGGATAGCTGATTCATGCTCTTCCTCAAATGCATGTAGTCTTGTACCGTTTATAGGAGTTTGAGGAGTTCTATTTGATGAATCTACACATTTTTCCAAATATTTTGCATACTGTTCCAAAAATGCAATCTCAACACATTTCATTCTGTATTCTCTATCAAATTTACTTCGAATCCCCATGTATGTAATACTAGCATCAGTATTTTGGAGTTCTTGTCTAACTTCATCTAATATACCTTGAGGAAAGAAGTAATCTTTATAAATTTCAGCTAACCTTCTATCCACTCGAAGTATTTTCTTGAACCAAGTATGTGGAACTTCATCATTCTCTGTTTCTATTCCTGTTCCATCTCTGCTTCTTTTGCCTTTTCCTCTGTCACGACCTTTGTAGAACTTAGAGACTATCGTCGCAGGGTGTAACAGCAACAAGTGGGAAAGATTTTCTTGACAAAGTTTACAAATAACCTAAGTGCCCATGTAATAAGTGTTTAAATAGGGTTTTTAGGCGTATAACTCAACGTAAAACAAAGTTGGGTTTAGAAATAAAATAAATATTGAATAAAGTTTATACAATCAAGGTACCCGAAATATTCAAGTATAACTCGTTGAGTTAACTAACCTAACGTGTAAAACGCTGTCTAGAGGCAGTTTTACACGTTACCTTATCTAACATAACGTCTAGTTAGTACACTTAAAACAATTTTCGGATGCTTCCAATTGAAACGTTCCGAAAACCACACACATGCTAAACTTAACATTATCTTGAGAACATTGTAAACTATTTGAACATTTTGTCCTTCGAATCTAAAATAGTTTATTTGTCTTTTTAAATTATTTCATCAAGATTTTAAGAGGACATTAATTCAGATTAACTAAGATTTGTATTCTAAAATATATTAATCTGTTTTCGACATTGTTAATCCTCCCCCTACAAATATACTTCAAATATATTCAATCAAAATACAAAATATACTTGTAGTGACAATAGATGTTAAGTATAACTATACTTTTAAATTTTCTTTTTAGAGACTTGCGTTATCTTGACATCATCAAAAATGATTTCCAAAATCAATTCCTACTGTATATGAATCAAAACACAACTTTGAACTCAATGTGATTAATTCAAGGAGAATAAAAGAATGTATCTCAAATAAACGTTTTCAAAAGTACTAATGTTGATTCAATAAATCAGTAGTCATATTGGTAGAAACTATATGCGATTCAAAGATATCTGTAATTAATGAAACAACTTTTTCTTTTCAAAATAGTAAATATTGATAATTTTCTTTAAAAGTTAGTTTGAAAAGCTTAAATCATACAAGAGCTTTCTAATGTACCCGTGTAATGAGCTTTCAGTCAACAATCCCAAATCTAATCAGGACCTTAGGTTGCCAGATTTAATGAATACTTTTTCAGGACAACAATCCTTACATACCTATCTGCTCAAGTACAAAAGGCTCGTGATCAAACTGATCAATAAACTCTCAAAGATTTTCACTTTGTAATCACTTTTCATTTTAAGCACAGTATATATGTATTCCATTAATACAGATGCAATAAAACACAAATCTCATACATTTTTTACTTCTATGATTGTACTGAGAATATGAATCAGTTTCAATAAGCTTATACTTTTGATTAATAGTTTAAGATGAGTTACATATAACTTATTCTACAAGTTTAATCAATTAAGTCAAATTTATGCATGATCATATGCATTTTCCTTGATTCAAAGAAAACATTTTATCAAAATTTCAGAATGTCAGAAGTATTTAATGTTTTTCATTTACATTTCCACTTAAAATCGTAAAAACCATTAAAATTGATAAACTACTTAAAATCAATAAGATACTACTATGATTTTACAATAAATACATAGTATCTTAAGTAGCAGTTTAGATATTACTTTAGATATTTATAATAAGTATATAATATCTATGAGGTGAACAACATCATCAATAATATTTATCTTTTTATGTGGAGTTTAAGCATTTTACACATCACATAGCCTACAAATACCTAAATTTAATCTAATGTTGTAGAATGTATTTTCATCTAGAGGTTTTGTAAATATATCAGCTAATTGATTTTTAGTAGACACAAATTCTAATTTAATTTTTCCTTTAATTACGCTTTCTCTTAGAAAATGATGTCTAACCTCTATATGCTTTGCTCTTGAATGTAATACAGGATTTTTGGAAAGATTTATTGTAGAACTACTGTCACAATAAATCTCAGTTGTATCATAAGATAATCCAAAATCTTCTAAAGTTTGCCTTATCCACAGAATCTGAGTGCAACACAGTGCAGTAGCAACATATTCAGCTTTTGTAGTAGAAAGTGCTACACAGTTTTGCTTTTTACTAAACCATGACACCAAATTATTTCCCAATAATTGACATGTGCCACTGGTACTCTTTCTATCAGATTTAGATCCTACATAATCAGCATTAGTATATCCTATAGGATCTATTGAACTATCCTTAGAATAATACAGTCTGAAATTTTTAGTTCCTTGTATATATCTAAATATTCTTTTAACTGCAATTAAGTGTGATTCTTTAGGATTAGATTGAAATCTAGCACAAACACACATAGCAAACATAATATCAGGTATACTAGCAGTCAAATAATGTAAAGAACTAATCATACTTCTGTATTTTCTTTGATCTATGGATTTTCCTATGTCATCAATATCTAACTTTAAAGTAGTACTCATAGGAGTTCCTCGAATCCTTGTATCATTAAAATTAAATTTCTTAAGCATTTCATCTGCATATAATATCAATTTTCAGTTAGTTTTATGATACTCAGTAAATTAAATCCTAGGTTTTCTACATATAGTACATTCAAAATAACACAAGTAGGAGTTATTTTAACATTGCCCATACCTATGATTTTATCTTTGCTTTTGTTTCCAAATGTTACACTTCCTTTCATGGTATTTGTAAAATTTTGTAATAGACTTTTCTATCCGGTCATGTGACTCGACGCTCCACTGTCCAAGATGCATTTTGATGTTGTTTCCTCCTGCAACACAAATTAAGAAAAACTTTTTCTTGGTACCCAATGTTGTTGAGGACCAAGTTCATTAAACACATATTTCTTCTTTTTATTTAAAAATAGTTTAACATTATCATTTATATTCTTATTTGTTGTAAGTACTATTGATTTATCATTAGCTTCATACTCACATATAGCATTATTGCTTTTACAATCATTCTTTTTGTTTTCAGATGTAGTATAATCAAGACCAAACCGATTTTTATCAAATGTTAATTTATTTCGGTCATGCTCATACATTTCAGTAAGTTCATACCAATATTTGTACTTGTATTAACATTTTTCGTACATACAAAATCTTTTTCTGCACAAGAATTTTTAGTTTTATCACATGCAGAATGAGTAATTGGTCTAATACCAGTGTATTGAATTACATGCTCAGGTTTCTGAATTTTCAGTTTACTACATTTGTCTGAAATTTTAGAACCATTAGAAACTGAATTTCTAGAACAAGAAACGAGATTTTTAGAAACATTTATAGTCATGTTAGAAGTACAATTTGACAAATCACATTGATTTATATTATTACTACTTGATTCATCTCTTGAAGTACCTACTTCTACATATTTATTACCTTGTTTCATAATAAAAGGAATTTTAGTCTTAGATTTACTTGAACTACAACTAATAAATCCTTTATTGACTTGAGATTCAGGATATTCAGGATAATCAAATCCTAAGCCAAATTTATAAGACACTGCAGGGGTACTAGTTAGTTTGTCTAACTTAGTTTGACTTAAATTCCATTTCTCAATGGTAGAATTTAAATCTTGCTCTCTCAATTTTAATTTATCTATCTCTAATTCAAGTTCATTTACATTGTTTCTCAACATTTCATTTTCAGATTCTATCTTTAATTTTTCAGCATTTATATTTTGTATTTGTTCATGCCAGATACATTCACTAAATCTAAATTTTTACAAATCTCTAGCATGATTTTCATTATTACATTTAAACTTTTCTAAAGTAGTAGACAGGAAACAATTTTCTTCTTCCATAATGGATGAAGATTTTCTAATATTCTTATTTTTCAGTTTACATACTTTAAGTTTTTGTAATAATGTATGATAAGCACATAATAATTCATCAAAGTTGAAATCTGAATGACTTTCAAGATCAGATATTACCTCAGACTCATCTGCCATGAAGCACACATGAGCAACGTCTTCTAACTCTTGTTCTCCTTCTGAATGTGAAGATTTTGATGCTGATTCCTCAGATTCAGACTCTTCAAACGTGTCATCCCAAGTGACCTTCAAAGCCTTTTTCTCGTAAAACTTTTTCTGAGTTTTCTGAGTCGTCTTCTTCTGATTTGTCCTACTATGCTTTTCATTTTTCCTCATAGGACAATCTAGAGAAAGATGTCCAGGTTTCTTACAGTTGTAACATACATACATTCTGGATGAAGAATTCTTGTCATTCAGTGATTTTGACGTTGAGGGTTTATCATTTTTGTTCATTTGCTGTTTCCTAGCTTTCCATGCTTTCTTGAATTTCCTAGTCAGCAAAATCAAATCGTCGTCAGAATCAATAGATATATTAGAATCTGAATTAATTTCGAAGGCTATTTCTTTCTTCATTTTTAGTTTGTTGTGACTCAGTGATTCATTTAATTGAACTTCATAAGTTGTTAAATTTCCTATAAGTTCATTCATAGTATAAACATTTAGATCTCGTGATACCTCAATTGATGTAACTTTCTGAGACCATTTAGAACTTAGGGATCTGAGAATTTTCCTCACCAAATCTTTTTGTTCAAAATTCTTTCCTAAACATTTTAAAGAGTTTATGATATCAAGAAATCTAGAAAACATCTTAGAAATATTTTCGTCTTCATGCATCTTAAAGAGTTCATACTTATGAATCAACATGTTTATTTTAGTCTCTTTAACTTGAGAAGTACCTTCATGTGAAACTTCTAAAACAGTAATCTTCTTAGTGAAAAATGGAAAACTATGCTCCATTGCAGAAGCTAGACAGACATTTTTGTCAGGAATCCCAGCAGATGTGACAAATATTGGCTTACAAGCATATACTCTAAGGTATTGTGTCACATTAGTGCATAATGTATCTTTTCATACATTGAACAATTTTTTTACACAATGCTGCAAGCACACATTCTTTTCCTACGGAAAGAGAGAATGTAGGAAATTTTGATGATACATATACAGATGATATCCAATTTGATGATATTTTTGATAACATAGACACTGAGTCTATGAATTTTGAAGATATTTCATCTAAAGAGGAATGTACAGATATTCTTCCTCTTACTGTATCTCGAATAGAGACTTTTGAATATAGAGACTTCAGACATTTACAGTTGCTTATACTACACTTTATATATATGGTTATGTCTGTTACAATATATAGTATACTTGTTGATAAATGTATATAATCAACAACATACACAGTTACAAATAGAATATGATACTACCAATGTCTCACATATACAAATTTCAAAAATACAGGATGATTCTATTCCACATACAGATATAGAATATTCTTTCATACAAAGATAGTTGTATAGATCAAATATAGATATACATGTTGTTGATATACAGATTATTATAGAGATTGTTGCTAATGAAATGTTTCCAGAAGAACACATACAAGAATTTCAATAGATTATTGATACAACAATACCAGATACTTTAGACATTTATACTAGTTTTGATGGAAATTCCAGCAGTTCTAAAAGATTTGAAAATATAGATGTTGTTGATAATATTGAAACAAGTCCTAGATCAGAACATCATGACAGGAAAATACCTTATCTTGAACAAAGTTTAGATGAAAATACACTATTATGGTTCAGAAATAATTCCTGTTATGACAAATTTCAGACATATAAAACTTTTACAGTTTTATATTCAAGACCAGTTAAGTTTGAAGGGATGGCACACATACATGAACTGTTTGAACTTCAAGGCTTGTTGACTCTACTTCCACAACAGCCAGGCCATCTTGCTATACCCGAACTTATCAGTTGTTTTTAGTCAAACTTAACAATGGAAGAAGGTATTCCTGTTTCTAATATACAAGACAATGACATATATTTAACTCCAGATTTACTTTATCAAGTACTTGGTTTGGAAAATGAAGGAGTTAAATTATCAGAAAGAAAACAAGTTTATCATTTCGGATGGGACATTCAAACTTTAGCAAAAGATCCAACTGCCAACAAACCATTGACATTACTAAATGACTTAAATGGCCAAGCACGTTTTATTGCAAAAATATTGCATGCTACATTGTTTCAGAGATTTGGTCATGGGGCAGAAGTTGGCAAATGTTGTCTTTATGCTACATATGCATTAATTAACAATATACAGGTGAACTGGTATGATATTTTTGTTTCTCATATCTTACATTTGCAGAGTAAATTATTTTATGGTGATACGATTTTGAGAATTGTGGCAAGTCAAACAGATATTACACCTTGGCCATAGAAAAGATTAAAATCAAGATCTTTCTCTACAAAGGAACTCCAAAAATACCAAGAAGCAAATACACCTGTCCTTAGACAACAACAACAACAATAGGATCGGCAAACTCAGTCCCAACAGCAACAGCAACAATCCACACAATTTTCATAACACCAGCAACATACAGATATACAACACGATATACATACAGATATACAACAAGGTATACATACAGATACACATACAGGTATAGATACAGACATTCATACTGAATTTTTACAGCAACCATCATAAGTTTCTCAAAATGATTTAGATCAAGCATTACTTGATCAGATAAACAGAGTTAGTACAGATATTGCAAAGAAAATTTTAGATACTCTGATTGATATTTTTCGAAGACAAAGAGGCTTGTGATTATACAAATTATGTATTACATGATTTATTTTTTGTAATTTGTAACCAAAACTATTATGTAAACTGTTTACTGATTTTAATGTTACATGATTATTTTTCACAATTTATGATATTAAATAGTTTATGCTTAATCCATAAATTTTATGTATGTTTGAAACTATTGTTTTGATTAATATATACTTAGTAAGATTTCCTTCCTTACATTTAACTTGCTTAACTTCCTAAAGGGGGAGAAAATAGTTTGTTTACTTTTTTATAATGCTAAAAAGGGAGAGATATAAATTATATGACTTATTAGGTTTTGACATCATCAAAAAGGGGGAGATTGTTAGGTATTTAATTTTGATGATATATGCTTTATTAATGTTTTTAAATAAGTCTACATAATATTCTCTAAGTATATTTCTTTAAGTAGAATAGTTAACAGATTATCGAAAAGTTTCATTTTTATGTTGAATAAATTAAAGATATTTGAAGAGTTAGATTTGCAATAGTTAAACTTTTGGATAGTTAACGTTTTGTTTCTGTCGAATACTTTATATTAAAAACTCGTATAGTTAAGTTATCTACACGTGTGTTTTTAATGTTTTAAGTTGTCACGTGTTTTCCATGTGCGTTCGTTAATGAAAAGTCGAATAGTTAGATAACTATTCGAGTTTTTATACGCATGGATAAATAACTGTTCGAGTTTTATAAAAGGACTAACGAATAGATAAGTTTCTTTGTTTAGTCACGTGTTTTGCAGGTGCAAAAACTCGAAGAGTTAAAGGATAAGTGTTCGACTAAATCAAAGACTTAGAAGATATTCTACAAGACTCGACGAAGATAAAATTCTCGATATATATACAAGTAGAGATCGTGGAAATTCAAAATGATTGTGGAGAAAGTGGAAACTCAAAAAGATAGTAATTTGGATTAAAGAGAAAATTAGTACATGGATTATGGATTGTGGATCAAGTGGATGAACATGTTGAACGTGAAAGACAATAGAGTTCGACTACTAATAGAGAGTATGAGCTACATTACAAAAGGGGATCCTAATCTCAAAAACCAGGTCTGAATATTCAATCTGGATCCCTAACTGAAAAGTTAAGTTTGAATATTCATATTCTGAAAAGTTCTCCAACATCATAAGAAGTTCAAAATTCCAAGCAATTTCAGAAAAGGAGCTGAAAATGTAAGAAGTCTAGAAATTCGACAATTGGAGAAGAAGAGATACAGAAGTTGAGCAAAGAGAAAGAAAGAAGTTGTGTGCATAAAGATCAGGTTTTATACAATTCAAAATTAGTTTTGAATAAGAGCTTTATTTTCCTATTTGAATTGTATATCGAACATTACTGTATCAAAATCGTCAAGAAGTGAATTGAGCTGAAAAGATATTGTAAATTCTATCTTGAAATAAAAGAATAGAATTTCATTTATGAGTGTTTTGTGCTCTTATTTTATCGGCTAGTATTTAATTACTAAAGACACAATTCACCTCCCCTCTTGTGATACAGACGATCCTACAAGTAGAGAAAGTCAGATATTTATCACTAAAGAATTGCAGAAGAAGAAGAAAAAGAAGAAAAATCTCGAATAGGGAGAAATGTTTTAAATTCCACAAATTAGTTTTCTCTGTTTGTAGTTATGAAATTGATTAGATGAAACATGGTATCATTAAATAATTGCATCTACAATTTTAGAGGAGAATTGAATTGTATATTATAATTGAAACCTTGAATAAAATGATTTGATTAATAAAGTGTCTCGACTTGTTTTTATTTTTGAAGTTTCAATTATAATCGAAAATGTTGAAAAACATAATTCACCCCCCTCTTGTGTAGTCATTCGATCCTACAACATGCTAATATGAAATTATTACGTAAATTAACAAAGTATGAACTTGTTAAGGGTTTGCCTAAATTAAAATTTTTAAAAGACCATGTTTGTGATGCATGTGAGTTTGGTAAACAACGTAAAACTCCTTTTAAATCAGTTAATCAAGTATCTAATAAGAGAGTGCTAGAATTAGTACATATGGACTTATTTAAACCAATTAGAACTCAAAACCCAAGTGAGAAAAGGTATGCACTTGTCTTAGTTGATGATTATTCTTGATTGACATGGATTTATTTTCTAGCACATAAATCTGATGTGTTTGATATGTTTAAAGTCTTTTGTAATAAAGTTCAAAACAAAAAAGACTTACATATTAAGAAAATTAAAACTGATCATGGAATAAAATTTGAAAATTCTAAAATAGATAAATTTTATGAGAACTTAGGCATAGAACATAGATATTCATTTCCAAGAGCCCCCTCTCAAAATGGAGTTGTTGAAAGAAAGAATTGATCACTTTAGCAAATGGCTAGGACTTTGATTAATGAAAATAATCTACCTCATTTTTTGTGGGCAAAAGTAGTAAATATAGCATGTTATGTGATTAATAGAGTTCATTTGAGACCATTTTTAAATAAAATACCATTTGAAATCTGGCATGAAAGAGTTCCTAATATTTCTTATATGAAACCTTTTGGATGTAGATGCTTTATTTTAGATACTAAGGCAAACAAGATAAGTTTCATGCAAAATCAAATGAAGGTATCTTTGTGAGATATTCACATAGAAGTAAAGTATATAGAGTATTTCATACAAATACTAAAATCATAAAGGAAACTCTTCATGTGGTGTTTGATGAAACACATGCTAAAAATTTATATTAGGTTGATAAAAATATTTTAGATGATGAATTACAACTTGAGATTGCTCTTGAAAAAGAAAATGTGCAAGATGAAAAAGTTCATAAAAACAAAAATTGAAGGTACTCGTCTAGTCATCCACCAAAATTAATTATAAGTGACTCTAATCAAGGTGTTATGACCAGATCTAGGTTAAATATTGTTGGTGCTTATGCATTTATTTCTCAGATTGAACCGAAAAACATTTCTGATGTATTAGAAGATGAATACTGAATAATGGCAATGCAAGAAGAATTGTAGCAATTTGTCAAAAATAATGTTTGGGAATTAGTACCATTACCTCTAGATCATCAAGTTATAGGAATAAAATGTATATGATTACATTCATTTAGCACACATCATCAAAAAAAAATACTCAACACTTGGTCATTTTCATATACACTTATTTATATGGGAATCTACTTTCTTAGGATGGAAATTAAATGAGTATTTGGATCCAAACTGGAAAGGTAAGAGGGTGATTGAATAAAGGTGAAGCTAATAGGTCAAGGCTACTTAAGAATACTTTATCCATGTTTAGGAAACTAATTGCATATTTTTCTTTATCTTTTATTTGTGTTTGCTTTGTGTTTTATCTTGGATTTTGTGGGCATATCCATTGCAAACCCTCTAGAGACACAACTCCGCCACTAGGGTGATCTAGAGGTTTAAAGGCTTGCTACACATGCTAAGTGTAGTCATGTTTCTTACAAAAGTGGTTTAGGTTAGCTTTGTTTGCTTTCAAGTTATTTTTTGTTTATGAATTTTGTAATTTAAAATTTAGTATTTTGCTAAGGGACTAGCAAATCTTAAGTATGGGGGTGTGTTTGGACTTCAAAGTTTACTTTTTTATATGTTAATTTATGCATTTTTTTAGATTATAATTGCAATTATATGTGATTTAATGAAGAATGTATGATAATTGTGATTTTTAAGGTTTTACATGTTTTAAATGGTTAAATAATGCATAAATTGATATATGATAGTTATTATATAAAAAAATGCTTCATAGAAAGATTTCTTATATGATTTTATAAGAAGAATTGAAGATATTGCAAATTTCATTCTTAAAGCATAGTTTAAGAAGGAAGAAAGATGAGAACAATTAATTTCAAAGGTTAAGTAAAAAGTCGTATAGTTAAGATTAAGTGTATAAAAAGTTGAAAAGTTATTGTTAAAAAACTCGTATAGTTATGATTTATGCACATGTGTTTTAAAAGTTATAAGTTTTCACGTGTTTTTCATATGCAACTTTGAAAAACTAGAAGAGTTATGATAAATGTTTGAGTTTTATATATAGATAATGGAAAACTATTCGAGTTTTACATATAAATAATATGTTAGGAAAGGTTTATACTTAAGAGGGAGGTGAATTAAGTATATTGCATATTTTGTAGTATTTTTGGTCCCTTTTTAAATCTAGGTAATGTAGAAATAAAATAGAGATTAAATCACATAGACAATTTATAGTGGTTCCCCTTAACCAGGGTATGTCTACTCCTTGAGTCCCTACTCAAGAATTTACTATCCTTAGGAGTTTTTGGTTCATTCAAAACTCGGTGTACTATAGCTTTACTCAAAGCAAAATCAACTTGATAATGCACCGATCCTTCGTTAAGTTCTCCCTCTAACTATACAAACCCTTGTACAATTACCATGCTAACTACACCAACCCTCGTATTGTTATCTATACAACTTTACAGACTCCCATAAAGTTACATGAAACTCTTCTACAAGAACACCTTTCAGAGTTTCTTCCACAACACCCCTTATGGATATGTTCTCTTTTTTAATTAACGATGTAATGCAAAGAGGAATTAATCATGAAAGCATAAACATAATAAACACTTTCCTCTTGTAGATATGGCAACACTTAAATCTTCAGGTAATAGCTTTGTTGCCATGGAGTTCCTTCGGATGACTTTCAACTCTCGTTCTCCAAGTATTTTGAAGTCTTCTAAGAATTTTCTCTCTAGAGTTATTGCCAAAAGGGAACTTACTTCCAAACTTCGATTTTACTCAATTTATATTACATTGAGAAAGTCTAACTGATTACACACAATCCTACATATACATTCTTTCTCTTTCAGATTTCCTACAATTGCTCACTACATGATCGTAGAGAAATAACTAATTCGTGGAGTTAGTGAAACTCAGTAGACTTACTTCGTGGACTTAACTATAACTCAATAGACTTACCTCATAGACTTAATTGTAACTCAATGGACTAACTTCGTGGACTTAACTGTAACTCAACAGACTTACTTTGTTTAGTTAAGCTTTACTCAATGGACCCATTCAGTTTAAGATTTTTTTTAAATCATGATCTTTAATCTTGACTTTGTCAAATCAATCTTTGATTGTCATCTATAAATATTTGATCGAGTCTTTAGGAATATGGTGGGATGTGTGTGAGTATGTGTGTGCCATGTGTCATCTATAAAATAAATAATCCTACAACAAACTTTGATTAAATAAAAATATAATAATTAAATAAATTCATCAAAGTGCTAACATTACGACTCTTTGTAAAGTTACACCTATAACTTATGAGCTTATGCATAGAAAAACATTACAAACATCCATAAACTTATCCCCTTAACTTTACGAACTCTTACAAGTTGACACGTGTAAAGTATAATTCTTTGTCTTTTATAAACTATGTTTACTAGACTTATAACTTTACGAACCCTTAAAAGATAACCTTACGGAAGTTCGTCAAGTTATTCTTATAACTTTACAGATTCTATATATCATAAGTTTACGAAGATTCATAATGTTAAACTCATAACTTTACAAGCTTAAGTGTTGAGTATTTTGTTTTGATGATGTGTGTTAAATGAAAATAATCATATTTGCTCAATTACTATTGCTTGTGAAAAGAAATTAAAATCATCAATTAATACAGAAAAAGCTTACTGGCATAAATACTTGTCTGTATTGGATCTGAAGTTATTAACTAGTCGTTTCGTTGCATTAATTTCTTAAGAGATAATGTTCTTAAAGGAAAGGTTAAATTAAATTTTATCCCTATAATTGAACAATTAGCAAACCTATTTACTAAGCTATTAGATAAAAATTCTTTTTCTAATCTTAGAAGAGACTTAGGTGTATGCAAATTGCTTGATGTTTAAAATATTGTTCAATGCATCTTGATTTTAAGTGTTTTAATGTTTTAACTAATTTCTGATGTTATTGATATTGTGAATGTTAATTATTTTTATGATTTTATATAATTTGATAATTATATAGTATCATTTAAAATTTTAACATTAAATGTGCTGAAAATCTAAATTAAGAAGCAAAACTTAAGGTTAGATAAATATTTCAAATCTTAATCTGATTGTTGGATGTATTAAGTATGATTGAAGAGTTGACAGTTGAAATTCTTCATATGAAGTCATAAATCTGTATCTTATTTCCTATTATTCAGAATTGATATCTAACAATAACATCTTTTTACTTTTGTCTATGCTTTATGTTTCGAAAATCTATGGACAAAGTCCAAATGATGTGTTCATTAAGAAAATCAGTCTCACAAGTCTATTATACTTGAGCTATTAGGTACAAAGAGATATCTTGAAATTTGGCAACCTACGGTCTTGTTTGATCTAGGATTGTTGACTAAAAGCTTGATACAATGGTATAATAGAAAGTCTAGTTATTAATGGACTAAATATATGTATTGAAAAAAAAGAAAAATATTGGTGCAATAGCTTAGATGATTAACTTATTACTAATAGATGCACTAACATATATCAATATCTGATTGTGTTTCATAAAGATACACTATTTATACTTATATATGAAATCGAAAGTTCGAAATTACTTGGTTATGCTTAAGAAATCTATATATCAGAAAATATTTGGTTTATTATCTGGAACTTTAAGTATGCAATGAAAATTAGAAGCACATGAAATGTTGAACAAAAATAACATGTTATATTATATTTCCTTACTTCAATGTTTTCTTATTTTAGTTTTCTACATTTTTGTGTTTAAGTATTTCAATTACAGTTACTTTTTAAGTTTGATGCACATGTGTAGGGGGAGAAAAACTAAAAACCTAATAAAAATAGAAAGAAAAAAACCTGAGAAAAACTAAGAACATCATTAAATTATCTACATATTTTATCTAACTTAGAAGTTTAGGAAGAATATTCTAGATCATTAAATCAAACCTAGATAGCCAACTAAGGTTACGAGACCTCGTAAACTTAAGTGCTTAAGTATACGAACCTTGTACTATTACTAAGATAAGTTTACAATATCTCATAAAGTTAACATATTAAGTTTACAAAAAAAAATATTTGTTTGAGTAAAAATGAAAATTTGTATATATACAAAGTAAGTTCATAAAGTTAGGGGCATAAGGTTACAAAGGGGTTCGTAAACTTATGATTTATGATTACTGACTATAGTAATCTTAGTTGAAAATATTTAAAATCCATTTATCTAATAAACTTTACATATTTAAGTGTTGATAGTTAGCCTAAAACCTCATTTGGTTCGTCATCTTCTACCTATAACCTAACGAAGCTAGGACAAGTGAATACAAGTGAAAAGCTTGGGCAAAATAACTCAGAGATCATCAAACTGGGAAAGTAAGGTAGGGTTTAATATTTTTCATCAAGTTGCTACTTATTAGCATAATGAGAAAAGGGTGAAAAAGGCCGATTTGGTAAAATAGATGAAGTAGTTACACATTCAATGCTATGAAATAACTAGGTTGTGTAACTTAGAAAATATTTTATCCACAAAAGAGTTTGCCATTAAAGTCAAAAGAACTATAGAAAAATAAGTCACAAAGGAAAAAGCTTTGAGACCTCTCAATATAGTAGCTCATGAACTTATTAAAAAGAAATCTATTTTCTAGATTCAACGAGAAATATATGTTCAGGCTACTAGAAAGACATACAAATTTGGGAAAATAGAATATGGTCAACATACAGTTAGGACAAAGTAGAAAAATGCTATTGAAGAAGAATGGGAAGAAGCACCACTGTTCTTCACTCCTTATTCCATGTTTGATAAAGACAGATATGAGGAGATAGTAAATTTATTGTTAACAGTTAGAGAAGACTTGACAACTACCAAACAATAAGCTTCTCTTGAATTTGATCAATGGAGAAAGAATCAAATTGAAGTTGAAGATGTTTCAAGAGATAGTAAGGTACAAGATATTACTATACTATACACTCTTGAAAGTGAACAAGAAAGGTAGTTATTTTCTAATTTTGTCAAACTAATGTTGGATGCAAAATTATCTGTACAAGAAGCACAGATGGCAGCCTCCAAAGAATTTAACAAAAGAAAAACAAAAGAAATTAAATATAGGCTATGGAAAAAGTAGTTTGAAATGGAAAATATTGGAAAATTAAAAAGTCTAGTTGAACAACGAGGAGAAATTAGAGATGAAGAAGAGCAAACCTTGATAATCAAAAAATAAGGTTTGAGAAATTTCCTCAAACTTATACTAGAAAGTTGAGAACAATAAGTTCACAAGGAGCTTCTCCTAATCACATAATTGCTCCACCACGATATATTGATCAACTAGTGATTTTGACTCCTCAAATAAATCCAACTGTAATTATCAAAGAGATTTTGGATGAGTTGATAGATAGAATAAATTTTGAAGATATAGAGATAGAAAAATCCCCATTGGCTAATATTCTAGAAACAATTGTATAGGATATTTCTGATAATATTGAGGCACCAATGGATGAAGATATTACTAGAGAATTTATAGAAACAAAATATAGAGAAGAAATAGAGTATACAGAAATACCTCCTCTTGTAATAGAAGAAATAATTAAAGAAGAAAATAGAGAAAAAATATTTGTAGCACAAATTGAAGATACTATTCAAAGACTAGTTGAGTAAGTAGACCATCCACCACTTCAAAAATTTCTTGAGATAGAAAATTCTCCACTATACTTTAGAAATCAAGAAAATCATGAGAAGTATAAGGTCTATAAATCGTTTGATATACTTTATAGTAGACCTATAGATTGGAAAAAATTATAGGAAATTTATGGATTATTTGAATTTCAAGGGCTAATCAAGATTATTCAAGAAGAAAATACATTTTCTTATATCAATGGATTAGTTCCTATTTTTTATAGCAACTTAACTAAAGTGGACAATAGATTGATAACAAATATTGAAGGACAAGACATTAAGTTAGGTCCTAAACTCTGTTATCAGCAACTAGGATTAAGAAATACTAGTCTAGAAATTTTGGAAACTACAACTAGTTTAGGTTGAAACGAATCAGATAGTAAATCATGCCTATGTATTGATCCTACTGTTCTAGTGTTAAACAAAATGAAATACCTTAATGGAAAAGCTCGATTTATTGCATTTATTCTTATCAAAACAATTTATCAAAGGTAAGGGCATGAATTGGAATTAAGCCAGTTTGTTAAATTGGCCACTTATGCTATTTTGAACAATATCCAAGTAAATTGGTATAGGGTATTTATCTTCAAACTTAAATCTGTCAAAACAAAGTTATTTTTTGGAGATGCCCTATTCAATTTGATTAGTGGATCTTTATTTTTGGCCAAATGGAAAATCTGTCAATAGAGGTCAAGGTATATGATTGTAAAAGATTTTAAACGATTTGATGCAAATGACAATGAAACAACTTATAGACAATCAACTACAATAGTAGCTTCTACTTTAGGAGATCCAACATATACACAGATAGAACCTTCATCTTCTAAAGCCCAACCTTCCATAGACCTGCTTCTTGCCAAGCTAGAACAAATGCAAGATTCAATGGCAAAAATGTAAACAGATATAGAGAAATTAAAAGAAAAATTATAAAACAAAAATCTTCTCTACCTACTTTAAAAACATTTGTAAATGTTTTCTTTCTAAAATGCCAAAAACGGAGAGAATATTATAATTTCAAATATATGTGATTGAATGATTGACTGAATGTTATGTTATGAATGCTTTGAATTTTATTTAAGGAAGAAAAATGAGTGTACAAAATGTTAAATGACTATTATGAAATGTTAAATTATTTTTGAATGTTTGAATTATTTCAAAAGTTTTGACATCATCGAAAAGAGAGAGATTGTTACAGACAATGTTCTTATCCATTAATATGTTTATATTTTGATGAGTGATAAAATGATTTTTACTTAAGTTATGTAAATGATGAATTTCAAAAATAGTATCAAGACCATAAGTTTACAAACTATTGTAAAAGTTATAAAACTTAATGTAGGATTGTATGGCTACACAATAGGGGGGGTGAATTGTGTATTTTTAATATTTTCTGAAATATAATTGAAACTTTAAAACACAAAAATAAGTCGAGACATTGTTTTCATAAAATCATTTTTATTCAAGGTTTCAATTATAATATACAATTCAATTCTCCTCAGAAATTGTAGATGCAATTATATCTCGATACCATGTATCATCTAAACAATTTCATAACCACAAACAGAGAAAACTAATTTGTGGAATTTAAAACATTTCTCCCTGTTTGAGATTTTTCTTCTTCTTCTTTTTCTTCTTCAGTAATTCTTTAGTGACGAATATCTTGTCTTTCTCTGCTTCACCGAATTTGCTTTCTTCTGATACTTTAAATCTTCAGTGACATAAAAAATACCTAGTTCTGCTTCACTGAATTTTCTTCCACTTGATACTTCAAATCTTCAGCGACATAAATTTAACCTTTTCTGCTTCACTAAACTTTCTTCCACTTGAGAGATTTTCCCCGAGGAGGTGTTTTTGATCCCTGAAAAAGATTTTTCTTTTGGTGTGTAGGGATAGTTTGATCCTTGAAAAGATTTTTCTTTTTGTGTGCAAGGATAGTTTGATCACCAAGAATTCTATGCCTTTTATACTATATCTTCATTTCATGCATATCCTTCACATTTAATTACTACCAGTTTTCCACTTCTCCACGTCTTTTCTTTTTCCTTCATAAAAACACACACGTTCTGACCCACGTTTATATTTCAAATTTTCTTTAATCATCAGTCCTGGATCTTTGAAAAATTTCCTGCAAAATAAACTTTCTCGTTCAAAATCTTTCATCAAGTGTAATAAGAAGTCGTTACCTTAATGTTAACTAAACGAGTAACACAAGTATATAAATATAACTTAATGTTTCTAACTTAACGAGTTCCTCATGTGCCATTTCACGTGACAAGTACTGTAGCTAACTCAACGAACTAAATCCGTGGTGTTACGCTAACTCAACGAACCAGCTTAACCTTTCTTTTGGAAGGTTAAACGATAACTCATCGAAAATAGTTTAAGTTTCGGATAGTTACGGTTGTAAGTCACCGAAAAACTCTTTATATCATAAAACTAGTGAGACACATGTCAAGACCTGAAAACATGACTTAAGTTACCTTTCGGATAGTTACGACTATAAGTCTCCGAAAAACTTTAACTCACCGATTCAGTAATAAACAAATGTTTTTATAATAAGAATTTTACCACGTGCAAAAATAACAACTTAAGTTTATAACGCTAACCTAATGCGTTGCCTTAGTACACATCATCAAAAAATTAAATTTCTTAAGCATTTCATCTACATATTTTTCCTGATTTAAAAATATACCTTTATCCATTTGCTTAATTTGAAGTCCTAGAAAATATGAAAGTTCTCCTATCATAATCATTTCAAACTGATTAGTCATCTCTTCAGAGAATATTTTTATCAGCTTATCAAAGGTTGCTCCAAAGATTATATCATCCACGTATATTTGAACAACAATCTGATCTTTACCATCTCTCTTGATAAATAGAGTATGATCCACTTTTCCCATGATATAGCCTTTTTCTATTAAAAAAGTAGATAATCTTTCATACTATGATCTAGGTGCTTGCTTCAAACCATACAATTTATACACAAAGTTAGGATTTTTAATATCTTCAAATCCAGGTGGTTGTTTTACATAGACTTCTTCATTAATTAAACCATTTAGAAATGCACTCTTTACATCCATTTGATATAATTTAAAATCCATATAACAAGCATAGGCCAATAATATTCTAATACTTTCTAACCTAGCCATAGGAGCAAATGTTTCATCATAATCTAGTCCTTCTTCCTGTGTATACCCTTGTGCAACTAATCTAGTTTTGTTCCATATAACTTGACCAGTTTTGTTAGTTTTATTTCTAAAGATCCACTTTGTACCTATTATGGACTGATTTTCTAGTGGAGAGACTAATTCCCAAACATCATTTTTGATGAATTGATTTAGTTCTTCTTGCATTGCCACTATCCAATTTTCATCAGATAATGCTTCTTGTATAATCCTTGGTTCTACCATAGAAACAAACATACACATACTATTTAAATTTACTGAAGCTCTAGTCTTAACTCCCTCATTAATATTACCAATGACTTGAGTAATGGGATGTGATGAAGAATAATGCCAATTTCACTAATTTTCCTCAATATTCTCATCAACATCTGAAGGTCCATCACTTTCATCATTAGTTTGATCATTTAAGTTCATATTTTTGATTTTCTCAGATAAATTTTCAATCTCTCTATTGATCTCTAACTCTTTTGGGAGATTGAGATTTTCTAAAAGAATTTTCATTAAAGCTTACATGAAGGGTTTCTTCAATGGTTTTAGAAGTCTTATTATAAACTCTATAAGTTTTACTTCTAGTTGAGTAACCTACAAAAATTCCTTCAACCGCTTTGGCTTGAAATTTGTCCCATTTATCCTTAGTGTCAAGGATAAAACACTTACAGCCAAATGGTTTCATATAGGAAATTTTTGGAACCCTATCAAACATAGTTTCAAAAGGAGTTTTATTAATAAGAGGTCTTAAGTGAGTTCTATTAATAATATAACAAGTTGTATTAATTTTCAGATTTATCACATGTAGAATGAGTAATTGGTCTAACACTAGTGTTTTGAATTACATGCTCGGGTTTCTGAATTTTCAGTTTACTACAATTGTCTGAAATTTTAAGGACATTAAAAACTGAATTTCCAAAACATGAAACAAGATTTTTAGAAACATTAATAGTCATGTTAGAAGTACAATTTGACAAATCACATTGATTTTTATTATTACTGCATGATTCATCCCTTGAAGTACCTACTTCTACATATTTATTACCTTGTTTCATGATAAAAGGAATTTTAGTCTTAGATTTACTTGAACTGCAACTAATAAATCCTTTATTGGCTTGAGATTCAAGATATTCAGGATAATCAAATCCTAAGCCAAATTTATATGACACCGTAGGGGTACTAGTTAGTTTGTCTAACTTAATTTGACTTAAATTCCATTTCTCAATGGTAGAATTTAAATCTAGCTCTCTCAATTTTAATTTATCTATCTCTAATTCAAGTTCATTTATATTGTTTCTCAACATTTCATTTTCAGATTCTATCTTTAATTTTTCAGCATTTGTATTCTGTATTTGTTCACGCAAGACACATTCATTAAATCTAAATTTATGCAAATCTCTAGCATGATTTTCATTATCACATTTAAACTTTTCTAAAGTAGTAGATAGGAAACTATTTTCTTCTTCCACAATGGATAAAGAGTTTCTAATATTCTTATTTTCTAGTTTACAAACTTTAAGTTTTTGTAATAATGCACGATAAGCACATAATAATTCATCAAAGTTAAAATCTGAATGACTTTTAGGATCAGATATTACCTCAGACTCATCTGCCATGAAGTACACATGAGCAATGTCTTCTAACTCTTGTTCTCCTTCTGAATGTGAAGATTTTGATGATGATTCCTCAGATTCAGACTCTTTAGACGTGTCATCCCAAGTGACCTTCAAAGCCTTTTTCTTGTAAAACTTTTTCTGAGTTTTCTGAGCAGTCTTCTTTTGTTTTGTCCTACTTTGCTTTTCATTTTTCCTTGTAGGACAATCTGGAGAAAGATGTCCAAGTTTCTTACAATTGTAACATACATACTTTCTAGATGAAGAATTCTTGTCATTTAGTGATTTTGACGTTGAGGGTTTGCCATTTCTGTTCCTTTGGTGTTTCCTCGCTTTCCATGCTTTCTTGAATTTCCTAGTCAGCAAAATCAAATCATCATCAGAATCAGTCGATATATCAGAATCTGAATTAATTTCGAAGGCTATTTCTTTCTTCATTTTTGATTTGTTGTGACTAAGTGATTCATTTAATTGAACTTCATAAGCTGTTAAGTTTCCTATAAGTTCATTCATGGTATAAACATTTAAATCTCGTGATTCCTCTATTGATATTACTTTCTGAGACCATTTAGAACTTAGGTATCTGAGAATTTTCCTCACCAAATCCTTTTGTTCAAAATTCTTTCCTAAGCATTTTAAAGAGCTTATGATATCAAGAAATCTGGAAAACATCTTAGAAATACTTTCGTCTTCATGCATCTTAAAGAGTTCATACTTATGAATCAACATGTTTATTTTAGTCTCTTTAACTTGAGAAGTACCTTCATGTGAAACTTCTAATGCATGCCACACCTCATAAGCAGATTTATATGCCGACACTTTACTAAACTTTTCATAACTCAATGCACAAAATAAAATATTTAAGCCCTTAGCATTCAGAGTTTCATTTTCTTTTTCAGTAATTGTCCAAGTATTATAAGTGGTAGATAATGGAGTATATGGTTTAGAAATCATGAACCACAACTTATGATCTATACTTTGAAGAAAAATAGTCATCCTATATTTCCAATATTCAAAATGTATTCCATCAAATAAAGGAGGACGATTAAGATTTTGGCATTCATATAAAGAAAAATTACCATTTCCAGTAACCATCTTACCTTAGATTTTTCAACCTATTTGATTTTAAACAGTCTATAAACTTTAAAACAACTTGAGCCTTAAATCAACAAAGTTAAACGTAAGCTCAGATATTAATGTCTGTTTAAAAACAAGGAAGGCAAAATAAGCAATGATATTAAATAAGTTGGTATCAATTTTATATCAAAGATTATTAACAAAGCTCTGATACCAATTGTAGGATTGTATGGCTACACAAGAGGGGGGGTGAATTGTGTTTTTCAATATTTTTGAATATAATTGAAACTTTAAAACTCAAAAATAAGTCGAGACATTGTTTTCATAAAATCATTTTTATTCAAGGTTTCAATTACAATATACAATTCAATTCTCCTTAGAAATTGTAGATGCAATTATATCTCGATACCATGTATCATCTAAACAATTTCATAATTACAAACAAAGAAAACTAATTTGCGAAATTTAAAACATTTCTCCCTGTTTCAGATCTTTCTTCTTCTTCTTCTTCTTTCTTCTTCATCAATTCTTCAGTGATGAATATCTTGTCTTTTTATGCTTCACTGAATTTGCTTTCTTTTGATACTTCAAATCTTTAGTGACGTAAATCTTACCTTTTTATGCTTCACTAAATTTTCTTCCACCTAAGAGCTTTTCCCCGAAGAGGTGTTTTTGATCCCTGAAAAGATTTTTCATTTTGTGTGCAGGGATAATTTTATCAACGAGAATTCTATGCCTTTTATACTGTATCTTTATTTCATGCATATCCTCCATGTTTAGTCACTACTAGTTTTCCACTTCTCCACATCTTTTCTTTTTCCTTTATCGAAATACACATGTTCTGACCCACGTTTACATTTCGAATTTTCTTTAATCATCAGTCTTGGATCTCTAAAAATTTTCCTACAAAATAAACTTTGTCATCCAAAAAAAAATTTTCATCAGTGTAATAAGAAGTTGTTACTTTAATGTTAACTAAACGAGTAACACAAGTATATATATAACTTAATGTTTCTAACTTAATGAGTTTCTCATGTGCCAACTCACGTGACAAGTACTGTAGCTAACTCAACGAACTATCTCCGTGGTGTTACACTAACTCAACGAACCATCTCTGTGGTGTTACGCTAACTCAACGAACCATCTCCGTTGTGTTACGATAACTCAACGAACCAGTAATAAACAAATGTTTTTATAATAAGAATTTTACCACGTGCAAAAAATAACAACTTAAGTTTATAACGCTAACCTAACGCGTTGCCTTAGTGTTCAACATAGCAACTCAACGCATTTAGTTATGTTAACTTAACGAGTTAAACATGTGCACCTCACGTGATACAATATAACATTCGTAACTTATAATTTCACCACGTGTATAACACTAACTTAACGAGTTCGTCTCTTCTTTTACTCACTAACTTAACGAGTTATCACGTGACCTATTTTAACTTTTAAGCCTCTAACTTAACGAGTTCTCACGTGATCTCTATACGAACAAAACTATAACTTAACGAGTTGTTTAAACGTACACTGTACATGATAAAGAAAATATAACTTTAAAACATATCATGCTTTTCAATAAAAACACACGTTAACTTAACGTTTAGTTAAATGAGAAATTAATGCAATGAAATGACTAGTTATTAACTTAGTATAATTTCAGATCTAATACAGACAAGTATTTATATTAGTAAACTTTTTCTATATTAATCTATGATTTTAATTTCTTTTCACAAGCAATAGTAATTAAGCAAATATGATTATTTTCATTTAGCACACATCATCATAACAAAATACTCAACATTCATTATGTTGTACTCTAGTATTATGGATTAGACAAGCCCTAAAAGATTTTAGAATACATTTAGAACAAACTAAAATTTTATGTGATAGTAGCTCTACCATCAATCTTTCTAAAAATCCTATATTGCACTCTAGGTCAAAACATATTGAAGTTAGACATCATATCTCTTACCACCTAAACTTTCTGTTCTAGTAGGGCCAAATAAATCTGTTGAGTATTTTTGTGTTGATGATGTCTGCTGAATGAAAATAATCATATTTGCTCAATTACTATTGCTTGTGAAAAGAAATTAAAATCATCAATTAATACAGAAAAAGCTTACTGATATAAATACTTGTCTGTATTGGATCTGAAGTTAATAACTAGTCGTTTCGTTGCATTAATTTCTCATTTAACTAAACGTTAAGTTAACGTGTGTTTTTATTGAATAGCATGATATGTTTTAAAGTTATATCTTCTGTATCATGAACAATGCATGTTTAGACAACTCGTTAAGTTAGAGTTTTGTTTGTATAGAGGTCACGTGAGAACTTGTTAAGTTAGAGGCTTAAAGGTTAAAATAGGTCACGTGATAACTCGTTAAGTTAGTGAGTAAAAGAAGAGACGAACTCGTTAAGTTAGTGTTATACATGTGGTGAAATTATAAGTTACGAATGTTGTATTGTATCACGTAAGGTGCACATGTTTAACTCGTTAAGTTAACATAACTAAACAGGTTGAGTTGCTATATTGAACACTAAGGCAACGCGTTAGGTTAGTGTTATAAACTTAAGTTGTTATTTTTGCACGTGGTAAAATTCTTATTATAAAAACATTTGTTTATTATTGAATCGGTGAGTTAAAGTTTTTTGGAGACTTACAATCGTAACTATCCGAAAGGTAACTTAAGTCATGTTTTCAGGTCTTGACACGTGTCTCACTAGTTTTATAATATAAAGAGTTTTTCGGTGACTTACATCCGTAACTATCCGAAACTTAAACTATTTTCGGTGAGTTATCGTTTAACCTTCCGAAAGAAAGATTAAGCTGGTTCGTTGAGATAGCATAACACCACGGACTTAGTTCGTTGAGTTAGCTACAATACTTATCACATGAAATGGCATATGAGGAACTCGTTAAGTTAGAAACGTTAAGTTATATATATATACTTGTGTTACTCGTTTAGTTAACATTAAAGTAATGACTTCTTATTACATTGATGAAAAACTTTTGGACGAGAAAGTTTATTTTGTAGGAAATTTTTCAGAGATCCAATACTGATGATTAAAGGAAATTCGAAATATAAACGTGGGTTAGAATGTGAGTGTTTCGATGAAGGAAAAAGAAAAGACGTGGAGAAGTGGAAAACTGGTAGTGATTAAACGTGGAGGATACACATGAAATGAAGATACAGTATAAAAGGCATAGAGTTCTCGTTGATCAAACCATCCTTGCACACAAAAAGAAAAATCTTTTCAATGATCAAATCATCCTTGCACACCAAAAGAAAAATCTTTTTCAGGGATCAAAAACACCTTCTCGGGGAAAATCTCTCAAGTGGAAGAAAATTCAGTGAAGTAGAAAAGGTCAGATTTATATCACTGAAGATTTGAAGTATCAGAAGAAAGCAAATTCGATGAAGCAGAGAAAGACAAGATATTCGTCACTAAAGAATTGCTATAGAAGAAAAAGAAGAAGAAGAAAGATCTCAAATAGGGAGAAATGTTTTAAATTCCGCAAATTAGTTTTCTCTGTTTGTAGTTATGAAATTGTTTAGATGATACATGGTATCGAGATATAATTGCATCTACAATTTCTGAGGAGAATTGAATATTGTAATTGAAACCTTGAATAAAAATGATTTTATGAAAACAATGTCTCGACTTGTTTTTGAGTTTTAAAGTTTCAGTTATATTTCAGAAAATATTAAAGATACACAATTCACCCCCCTCTTGTATAGCCATACGATCCTACAAGTGGTATCAGAGCTTTGCTAATAATCTTTGATATAAAATTGTTACCAACTTATTTAATATCACTGCTTATTCTACCTTCCTTGTTTTTAAACAGAAATTAATATCTGAGCATACATATAACTTTCTTGATTTAAGGCTCAAGTTGTTTTGAAGTTTTAGACTGTTTAAAATCAAATAGGTTGAAAAATCTAAAGTAAGATGGCTACTGGAAATGGTAATTTTTCTTTATATGAATGCCAAAATCTTAATCGTCCTCCTTTATTTGATGGAATACATTTTGAATATTGGAAATATAGGATGATTGTTTTTCTTCAAAGTATAGATCATAAGTTGTGGTTCATGATTTCTAAACCATATACTTCGTTGACTACTCCTTATACTACTTAGACAATTACTGAAAAAGAAAATGAAACACTGAATGCTAAGGGCTTAAATATTTTATTTTGTGCATTGAGTTATGAACAGCTCAGTAAAGTGTCGGCTTATAAATCTGCTTATGAGGTGTGGTCAATTGTAAGGTATTTTGTTGGTATTCAATTGATGTATTCTTCTTTTTGCTGCAATATTCCTTGTACACCTGTAGTTAGTTCGAAATATTCAATTGTCTTTTTCTTTTTCCGACTATATGTCTGTAGTGTTTCAAGTTGTTCAAGAGGTTCTAAAATTTTCTTAATTTCTCCTGTTAAAGGCACCTAGGGTCTTGATGGTCCTTCACCATGATGCCTAGGTTGTAATAATGGAATATAGAGTTTTCAGCTCTCAACCCTTGCCATTTTAAGTAGATAAACTCTTTGTCCTTCACTTCGAAGGCCCATTTTACTAATGACAGTTTTCTATTCATCTATACATTGTTTAATATCATCTAAAACAGCTAGGGGAAAATAATGTTGGGAATACAAGGATTGTAATTTCCTGTTTGCATTTTCGATCATTGGTCCCCACTTCTTTCCGTAGTAAGTGATAGACTATACCGATGTCTCTTGTACATGTCCAGAACTTACAACCGCAGGGTTAGGTTGTAAATTTCTTTTCCATAAACGCAATGCGAAAAGTTTAGTCTATTTTAGTCTAAACTATGTTTCAACATAATTTTGAATAAATTTCCAACAAAAATTTTTCTCATCTTAAACAGCTTTTGTGATTTCGTGTAGTACTTCGTTTGAAAAAGTGTATCTAGAGTAGATGTCGTTGATTTCATTCTGTATTTTCTGTAATTCCAACTCTCTTTTCTGCACTTTTGTCATTCTACCACGTCCTCTTCCACGTCTTGACATTGTCGATTAATCTTCGTTGTGCACTGTAGAACTTAGTGGAAGTGAAGATTACGAAACTAGGGTTTTACCAAGGTAGAAACACGAAAGGTTATTAGTAAAACATTTATAACTCTTCGAGTTTATAAATGGATAAACAGATTCAATTATTGAAATCATAAATATAAGATCTGTTACTGATAAATAACTCGAGTGTTTGCAATAACTGTACAAATTTTACAACCAATAATTGCAGAATACTTAGCGTAATTGTTCATATAAAGAAAATAACTTCAGGCTAAGTGAAAAGTGAGAAAGCTCGAAGACTTATGACAACTGTTCGAGTTTCTCGAAGGAATAGGTGTGAAAGTCGAAGAGTTAAACATAATTGTTCGAGTTTCAACTGAGACATTATAAAGTAGTGAAATTCAACACGTGCACAATTTTAACTTAAGGTGTTCAGAAAGTTTTGGAGACTTATAAACCTAACTATCCGATGCTCAGGTGCATTTTGGAGAGTTACAGATAACCTTCCGAAAGATAACTTAAGTCAATCGTCTAGATCACGACACGTGTACTTAAGCAGTTTTATAATAAAGAGATGTTTTAGACAGTTACAAATCTAATTTTTTGATGCCTAGACGCATTTCGGAGAGTTACAGATAACTTACCGAAAATCCACTTAAGTCATGTATTATGGTTTCAACATGTGTACTTCAGGAAATAATAAAATATTCTACTGAACGTTTTACAACATAACTGTTTGATACTTGCAATATAACTTGCCGAAACAATAGAAAATTTGGATACTTAGGAATTAAAACACCTGCAAGTCACCAACAGTTTAGAAATGTACTTAATTAAAGTGTATTTCCTGAAATTATGTAGATTCTTTCATGAAAACATATAATAGTTCATAAGAGATGAATTATTATACGAGAAATTACTCCCCTTACATAAATGTAGTGTAAAGAATCTATGGCATACTTAAACTAGGTTGCCAAGCCCTTAGCAAATTTTTTTTTTTTTAATTTGAATTAAATACAGAAATAAGTAGTAGAGTTAACAATTTAGACTTTCTAACTTTTATCTTATTCAGTTTACAAAAGAAAATTCATAGAGATATACCTTCAGGAACTTAAAAGAATTTAATAATAAGTACACAAACTTAAGATAATAAATATCGTACATTATGTGTAAAGAGTAGATAATAACAAAAAAATTATAAGGATTATATGCACAGATTATGGCAAGATTGTTATAATACCTTGAAAGATAAATGAAGCTTGAGTACATTCATTGTTATAACCCTTTTTTTTTCTTTTTTTTTGTTTATATTCATACATATATATTATGTATTACCTCCCACAATATCATCTTTTTATGTGATCACAATCCCTTGCTTAAGGGAAAGATAACTAGTTACTCAATGACAAGTGAGAATAGGTAATATATATATATATTTTTTAATTTTTAATTGTAATATGAATTACTTGCAAAATGAGTTTTCAGTCAGCACATCCCAAACCAGTTGGTTTAAGTGACTAGGGTTTAAGATCCCCCAACGGACTTAATTACTCAAGTAATTACAGACAAAAACAAACAAAAAGTAAAACAAGAAAGTAAATTAAATTAGAGGCAACTACAAGACTTAATTTTTCTAACAGAATGTTAATAGCTTTCCTTTAATAAAAAGTACATACTTTCTATGTATTTTCATGTTAAAATCTCTATAATAACATATACATAAGTAACAAAAATATAGTTGGCACTCATATTAAATCAATTTAATTATCCTTAAGTAATCTTTTCTGAATTTTTCTTAAATAAATTGACTTCAATAAAAATCAAAATTTCATAAATTCTTAACTACCAAAAAACTGTAATTCGAAAATAGATATTTTTTTTTTTTAATAATAAAGACATTAAATTCTAAAACTACCTTTATAATAAACCAAAATACAATGAACAGGACCATTTAAATATCAGATAACCTACAGATACCAAGTTCTAGTCGTAATTTTTAGAAAGTATTTTCATCTAAGGGTTTTGTAAGTAGATCTGCTAATTGTTCTATGGTAGGAACAAAATTTAATACTATTTTTCCTTTTATAACATTATCCCTTAGAAAATGATGTCGAACTTCTATATGTTTTGCTCGTGAATGTAAGACAGGATTTTTAGATAAACTTATTGCAAAACTACTATTATAGAAAATCTTAGTTGGTTCATAGTCTAAATTAAAATCTTTTAAAGTTTGTCTGATTCATAGGATTTGAGCACAACAAAGTGCGGCATCTATATATTCAGCTTCATTTGTAGATAATGCTACACAATTTTGCTTTTTGCTAAACCATGATACTAAAGAATTTCCTAATAATTAACAAGTGCCACTGGTGCTTTTTCTTTCAGACTTACATCCTGCGAAATCAGCATCACTATAACCTACTAAGTTTAAAGAACTGTGTTTAAACTAAAACAATCCGAAATTGATGGTTCCTAATAGATATTTAAAAATTCATTTAACAGCAAGTAGGTGTGATTCCTTAGGATTAGATTGATATCTAGCACAAGTACACACACTAAACATAATATCTGGTCGGCTAGCTGTTGAATAAAGTAATGAACCAATCATACTTCTATATTGTTTTACATCCATAGTTTTTCCAGAGTCATCTTTCTCCAACTTGGTGATAGTACTCATTGGTGTATTCTTTGTTTTAGTGTTGTCTAAACCAAACCTCTTTAATAAATCTTGAGTATATTTTTCTTGTGAAATAAAAGTACCCTGATCTAATTGCTTAATTTGTAAACCTAGGAAAAATGATAGTTTACCCATCATACTCATTTCAAATTGATTAGTCATGTCTTTCGAAAAGGACTTAACTAATTTATCATTTGTTGCTCCAAATATGATGTCATCTACATAGATTTGAACTACCAATATATCTTTTTCGATCTTCTTGATAAAAAGAGTGTGATCTGCCTTTCCCATAGAATACCCTTTTTCCATAAGAAATTTAGATAATCTTTCATACCAAGACCTAAGAGATTGTTTAAGGCCATATAGTGCCTTCTTAAGCTTATTGTGTGGAAAGATCAAACAAACGTGGAGCATCTAGGGGTGGCATGGAGAAGAGATCTGCGTGGAAGAGATGATTGCGAGTGGAGATTCGAAGAACAACAAATTTACGTGGTTCCCCAACACGGGTACGTCCACGGGTGATCAATCTATCGTGATTCCTTGCTGTATGGTTGCTGGTACAAAGAAGGGGGAGAACAAAATCAAGGGATGGTTTGACATTGCATCCCTTGGACGTGGATGACCCCTTACATATATAGGGGCAACGGTTGGTGATACCCAAAAGACAAGTTTGCCCCTATACAAATTATCAAAGAAATACAATCATATTCAATGACACATACATATACTTGATGGAAGACATACGCATCACAAATCTCCACCTTGTCTTTCATCAATCTTCACCACGAACAGGTGATGGATCACCAAGACCCAACTTAGGTCAGCAGCAGCAATAGACATTGAGTAAGTCCAAGCAATGCTTGAACTTGCTTTCAACAACGCCCTTTGTAAACATATCAGCCAGATTGTCCTTTGTGTTGACCTTCATAATCTTTATCCTGTCTTCATTCCTGAGGAAGTGATACTTAACATCAATATGCTTAGTTCTATCATGAAAGACATTATCTTTGAAGAGACAAATAACGCTAAGACTATCATAGAAGATATTAGCTTTATTAATGTGCCAACCAAAGTCTCCAAGTAAGCCTTTCAACCAAATTCCTTCCTTTGCAGCTTCTATCATAGCCACATATTCAGCCTCAGTTGTGGACAAAGATATCGTAGGCTGAAAAGTTGATTTCCAACTCACAATAGAACTTGCAAATGTAAAGACATAACCAGATAATGATCTCCTTCTATCAACATCACCTGCATAGTCTAAGTCTATATAACCAGCCATAGTACAACCCTGATCTGCTGCATACATCAAGCCAACACCTGGAGTTCCTTTCAAATATCTGAATATCCTTTTAACTGCTTTCCAATGTTCCCTGCCCGGATTGGATATGAACCTACTAACAACACTCAAAGGATATGCCAGACCAAGCCTAGTGCATACCATAGCATACATAAGACTTCCAACTGCCTGTGCATAAGGAACTCGCTGCATATCAAGCTTTTCAAAATCAGTTTGTGGACACATCGCAGATGACAATTTGACATTTCTGTCATAAGGCGTGCTAATGGCTTTGCATGAAGCCATACCAAATCTATTAAGGATCTTCTCAATATACTTCTGTTGATTCAAAAACAGCTTACCAGAATTTCTTTCACGCCTAATCTCCATTCCAAGAATTCTGCCAGCTGGGCCAAGATCCTTCATATCAAATTCTGATTTTAATGTGTCCTTCAGCTCCTGTATCACTTCGATATTCTTCGCAGCTATAAGAATATCATCAACATACAATAACAAATAAATATGTGTACTCTTATCAAGAGTTTTAACATATACACATGAATCATAGTTGCTACATCTAAAACCAACGTTAACTATAAAGGCATCAAACCTTTTGTACCATTGGTTTGGTGACTGTTTAAGTCCATACAAGGACTTATTTAATTTGCACACCCAATCAGATTTACCTTTCACCACAAACCCTGTTGGTTGTTCCATCCAAATATTTTCTTCCAACTCACCATGCAAGAAGGCCGTCTTTATATCTAGTTGTTCCAATTCTAAATTCTATGCTGCACCAATGGATAACAAAATTCTAATAGATGTATGACAAACAACATGAGCAAATACTTCATTGAAGTCAACTCCTTCTCACTGTGAATAACCTTTGGCGACTAATCTTGCCTTGTGCTGCACACCTGCATTGCCTTGAGTCCCAATCTTCTTCTTATAGACCCATTTACAACCAACAATATTTGTGTTCTTTGGATGTTTCACCAGTTCCCAAGTCTTGTTCTTATGGAGAGATTAGAGTTCCTCCTCCATAGCAGACATCCAAAGACCAGCTTCTGAATCTTTCATTGCAGCTTCATATGTAGGTGGATCAACAGAATCCTCCACCTCAACTACTACTTGCAAGGCAAAAGAAACCAAACTGTCGTAGCCATATCTAATCGAAGGTTGTAAAGTATCAATTTGTGCATTTTATATATGTTAATTCATGCATGTTAAGGATTATAAGTCATCATTATATATGTTCTTATAAAGGATTACATGAAAATCATATTTTTAGACATATGCATGAATTAGGGATTAAATAGTTGATAATGTACAAATTTATCCTTTATCAATTTTGATTTGTGTACCTCATTGGATTTTGCCATGAAGCATACGCTTGCTAGATTTTCTTTTGAATCTGATGAGGATTCATTGTCTGATGTTGAATCCTTTGTTTCTTCACTTTGTGAAGCTGAAGAGTCATCCCATGTCACTTTAAGTGCCATTCTCTTTTTGAATTTCTTACTCCTAAAATTCCTCCTCGAATTCTTCTTATCTTTGTTGAGTAGACAATTAGTTTGAAAGTGACCCGGTCTGTTGCACTTGTAGTATATGATTTTGTCTTTCGTGAATGACTTCTTCTCCATATCTCCAAATGTCTTTGCTGACCTGAAGTTCCTACGTTTCTTCAATAGATTTCTAAATTTTCTAGTCAACAACAGTAAATCATCGTTAGAATCACTAGTGACTTTTGAGACTTTATCAGCCTCAAAAGCCAGATCCCTTCTAGGATTTTTCCCTTTTGGTTCTAAATGTTGTACTTCATAGGCTGTCAGATTTCCTATGAGATCATCGAGAGTATATGTATTTAAATCTTTGGACTCTTCAATAGATGCTGTCTTTTGAGCCCAAATTTTAGTTAAAGATCTAAGGATCTTTCTTACCAAGTCTTTTTCCTCGAATTTCTTGCCTAAAGATTTTAATGAATTTACAATCTCAAGAAAACTGTAAAACATGTCAGAGATACATTCATTTTCGTGCATTTTAAAAAGCTCATATTTATGTACTAACATATTAATCTTAGATTCCATGACCTGGTTGGTACCTTCGTTGGCAACTTCTAATGCATGCCATATCTCATATGTAGTTTGATATGCAGAAACTTTATTAAATTGATCATGAGATAAAGCACAAAACAAGATGTTTAAACCTTTAGCATTCACTGTCATTCGCTCCTTTTCATCAAAAGTCCAAGTATCATATGGAGTTGTAACTAACACTATAGGATTGCTAATTATATGCCATAATTTGAAATGATTGACTGAAAGAATATTTTCATCCTATATTTCCAGTAACCATAATTGCTACCTTCGAACATAGGAGGACGATTAGTGGTCTGTCCTTCAGTCATTACTAAGATTTCAGAGTTATCCATTTTAAACAGATGATCCGAAGTAAATGACAGGAAAAACCGATTCCTAAATAGAGAATTGAAGGCTTTTTAGATGCTTTAAACAGTTTAAGTGCTCTAATACCAGTTGTAGGATCGTTTGTATCACAAGAGGGGGGGTGAATTATGTCTTTAGTAATTAAATACTAGCGGATAAAACAAGAGCACAAAACACTCGTAAATGAAATTCTATTCTTTTATTTCAAGATAGAATTTACAATATCTTTTCAGCTCAATTCCTTTCTTGACAGTTTTGATACAGTAATGTTCGATATACAATTCAAATAGGAAAACAAAGCTCTTATTCAAAACTAATTTTGAATTGTATAAAACCTAATCTTTATGCACACAGCTTCTTTCTTTCTCTTGGCTCAGCTTCTATATCTCTTCTTCTCCAGTTGTCGAATTTCCAGACTTCTTACGTTTTCAGCTCCTTTTTGAAATTGCTTGGAATTTTGAACTTTTGATGTTGGAGAACTTTTCAGAATATGAATATTGAAACTTAACTTTTCAGTTAGGGATCCAGATTGAATATTCAGACTTGGTTTTGAGTTTGGGATCCCCTTTTGTAATGTAGCTCGTACTCTCTATTAGTAGTCGAACTCTGTTGTCTTTCACGTTCAACATGTTCATCCACTTGATCCACAATCCATAATCCATAATCCACATACTAATTTTCTCTTTAATCCAAATTACTATCTTTTTGAGTTTCCACTTTCTCCACAATCATTTTGAATTTCCACGATCTCTACTCGTAGATATATCGAGAATTTTATCTTCCTCGAGTCTTGTAGAATATCTTCTAAGTCTTCGATTTAGTCGAACATTTATCTTTTAAGTCCTGTAAAAACTCAAACACTTATCCTTTAACTCTTCGAGTTTTTGCAACTGCAAAACACGTGACTAAACAAAGAAACTTATCTATTCGTTAGTCCTTTTATAAAACTCGAACAGTTATCTATCCATGCGTATAAAAACTCGAACAATTATCTAACAATTCGATTTTTCATTACCGAACGCACATGGAAAACACGTGACAACTTAAAACATTAAAAACACACGTGCAAATAACTTAACTATACGAGTTTTTAATATAAAGTATTTGACAGAAACGAAATGTTAACTATCCGAAAGTTTAACTATCTAAAACATTAACTATCCGAAAGTTTAACTATTGCAAATCTAACTCTTCGGAAATCTTTAATTTATCCAACATAAAAATGAAACTTTCCAATAATCTGTTAACTATTATACTTAGAGAAATATACTTAGAGAATATTATGTAGACTTATTTAAAAACGTTAATAAAACATATATCATCAAAATTAAATACCTAACACTACTTCACCGAATTTGCTTTTTTCTGATACTTCAAATCTTTAGTGACATAAATCTGACTTTTTCTACTTCATTGAATTTTCTTCCATCTGAGAGCTTTTCCCCGAAGAGGTGTTTTTGATCCTTGAAAATATATTTCTTTTGGTGTGCAGGGATAATTGATCAACGAGAATTCTATGCCTTTTATAATGTATATTCACTTCATGCATATCCTCCATGTTTAATCACTATCAATTTTCCACTCTTCATGTCTTCTCTTTTTCCTTCATCGAAATACACACGTTCTGACCCACGTTTTCTTTTTGAATTTTCTTTAATCATCAATCCTGGATCTTTGAAAATTTTCCTACAAAATAAACTTTCTCGTCCAAAATTTTTCATCAAATGTCATAAGAAGTTGTTGTGTTAATGTTAACTAAACAAGTAATACAAGTAGATTTATAACTTAACGTATCTAACTCAACGAGTTCATCATGCGCCAAATTACGTGACAAGTACTATAGCTAACTCAATGAACTAAGTTTGCAGTGTTACGCTAACTCAACGAACCAGTTTTGTGGTGTTACGCTAACTCAACGAACCAACTCTATTATGTTACTAATAACTCAATGAAACAGAAATAAACAAATGTTTTTATAATAAGAATTTTACCACGGACAATAATAACATTAAGTTTATAACACTAACCTATTGCGTTGCCTTAGTATTCAATATAGCAACTCAACGCGTGCAGTTATGTTAACTTAACGAGTTAAACATGTGCAACTCACGTAATATAATATAACATTTGTAAACTTTAATTTCACCACGTGTACAATACTAACTTAACAAGTTCGTCTCTTCCTTTTGCTCTTTTATTCACTAACTTAACGAGTTCTCACATGACCTATTTTAACCTTTAAGCCTATAACTCAACGAGTTCTCACATGACCTTTATACAAATAACACACTAACTCAACGAGTTGTCTAAACATGCACTGTTCATGATATAGAAAATATAACTTTAAAATATATCATGTTTTACAATAAAAACACATGTTAACTTAACATTTAGTTAAATTAAAAGTTAGTATATCGTAACTATTAGGACCCTTGTGTATCGATAATGTAAAAACTTGTGTGAGGTAATAAATTGTATTTCATAGTATAGATAGTTCAGCAAAAGAGCAGAAGTCAATACAGATGGTTCAGAAATTGCTACTATAGAGCCACAAGAAAATCGAACAATTACAAGTTTAAGTATCCGAAGAATTAGTTCAAAGCAGCCAAAGCACTATCGGATAGTTAGAAGAGTAACTATCCGGATATAAAAAGTCTTCGGAGAGTTTTAAAGGAAGTTGACTGAATGATCGGAGAGTTAAGGTGCTAACTATTCGAAAGGTCAAGAATTTTGAAAGGTTAGGGAAGCCAACTATCTGAAACTTTAGTTAGTGAGTTTCCCACGTGTAGAAATCTAGAATAGAAGTTTAAAAGTCTTTTCGGAAAGGTAGAAAGCTAATTATTCAAAATTTGAAGAGTTTTGGTGAGTTACAGTTATAACCATCTGAAACTTAAGTTATTCTATTATGCACGTGTTGAAATAAGAAAGCAGTCAGAAACTTAAAGAAGGATTTCGGAGGGTTACTGTAGCTAACTATCCGATAGTCAAAGAACAATTTGGTAAGTTATAGCTGCAAGTATCTGATCGAATAACAACTCATATGTACGATCTGAAATCCTACATGGCAAAAAGAGTTAAGTCACTTTTCAGTAGGTTACTATTGATTTTCAGAGAGTTTCATGGCTAAGCCTCTGAAAAACCTAGGAAATCGGAAGGGTATCTTGAAATATCTCCCTGAATGGTAACATACCATATTTAGGTCTGATTTCTTAGCAAGTATAGTAGAATACATCTGTTGGAAGAAAATATGATCATTATACCTCTTGGTATAAATATGAGAAGTAAAGGAAAAGCTAACAAAAACGATTATCATATATAGTGAGCTATAAACACATTCAAAGATACACTCAAGTCTGCATCATTCAGAAACAATCTCAAGTCTTCTACAGCACAAAAGCTCCCTATGCTTAAACTCTATGTTGAAAGTTCAAAGTGTTGGTTCGTGAGTTTCAACCTGAAAACTCTTTGTTGGTTGGGAGCTTTAACCTGAAAGCTCAAACAAAGGTTGGTTGTTGAACTTATACCTGAAAGCTCTAAGTGTTGGTTCTTGCTTCAACCTGAAAGCAAGTGTTGTAAGTACTCGTATACTTAGTGAAGCCCAAGTGAATCTTGGGGGTGGACTAGCCAAGTTGGTGAACCACCTAAAAATCCTCTTGTGTGCATTTCTTTCTATTGTTTTGATTTCATTTTATACAATCAATCAATCAAGTTTATAAAGAAGTTAAATTTATACACTAGCACCATTCACCCCCCCTCTAGTAAGCCTATCGATCCTAACAATTGGTATTATAGCAAGGTTAATCTATTGCAAGATTTAACCATCTGGATTTATGGCACAATTTGTTAAGGGGCAAAACATCCACAGACCTCTTCTATTCGATGGTTCCAACTATAACTATTGGAAGAATAGAATGGAGTGTTTCCTTAGGAGTTCTGATGTAAAACTCTGGAAGATTGTTGTTCTTGGAACTACACTTCCAACTAGTAATGTTATAGACTAGACTGAGGAGAATGAGAGAATCATCTAGTTGGATGCTCGAGGGCTGAATGCTATATACTGTGCACTAACTGCTGAACAGTACAACAAAGTCTCTGCATGTAATTTTGCTCATGAAACTTGGAAAATTCTTCAAGTTACTCATGAAGGGACAAGCCAAGTAAAGGACACAAAAATTAGCATTCTATTAAGAAAGTTAGAATTATTTAAAATGAATGATAATGAAAATATCACTGAAATGTTTTCAAGATTTACTAAGATAATTAATAGTCTTAAAGGCTTAGGAAATGAATTTTCCTCTCATGAACAGGTACAAAAGATCCTGAGAAGCTTAATTGTCGAGTGGAAACAGAAATCCACCACCATCCAAGATTCCAAGGATTTCAACAACTATACTATTGAAGAATTGCTGGGCAATCTTCTAGCTCATGAGGTTCAAATGAAGGACTATAAGGAATAAGAGGGAGTTGTTGAAAAGAAAGCTGAGAAGAAAAAGGAAATAGTATTTCCTTTAACAAAAGAAGCTCCAAGCTCAGATGAAGATGAGATTATACTATTAGCAAGGAATTTTAGGAAATTCATGAAAAAGAGCAAAAAGACCAGCTCATCAAAAAGAACAATCCCCACATGCTTCAAATGCAAAAGGCAAGGACACATACAGACCTTTTGTCTGTTGCAAACAAAAGAAGACCAATCGATAGGAAGAAAAGATGGAAGAACAAAAAGAAAATGGCTCTCAAAGCTACTTGGGATGATAGTAGCTCTTTAAAAAGTTCTTTAGACTCTGAAAGTGAAGCTGCAGCCAACGTGTGCTTTACAGCTCAAGAGGTATGCTCCACTTCTTCTTCTTGTTCAGAAAACGAGCATGATGAATTAGATATTAATAGTCTTCTATGTACTATAGATAATCTATATGTTAAATGTAGAGAAAACAAGAAAGAAATGAAAAGACTAAATGTTTGTTTAGAAGATTCCTTTGTTGATTTAGAAACAGCTCTAGTGGAAAATAGAAACTTGAAAACAAAGTTGGACAAATATAGCTATGATAACTATGAATTAAAAAAAGAAAATAAAAAATTATTAACTAAAATCTTTGATCTAAAAGGAATCATCTACAAATTCACTCATGGTCAAAAAGGACTAGATAAAATAATAGGATCTCAACATCCTAATGGAACTAAATTTGGCCTGAGGTATGCTACACCACAGGAAGTACCTTATTGTGGTGGAATGATTCGATCATATAGAGATGGCACCACTGTTTTTGCTATCAGAAGAAGATCGGGTCATATGTGGCTGCCAAGAGGTAATAAATTTAATGTTTTAAGGACTAACTCTACTAGACCCAAGAAGATTTAGGTACCAAAAACTTTAATTTCAATATAAATTACAAGATTACAAGGAGCTTGAAGCACGTACAACAAAATGGATTGTGGATAGTGGATGCTCTAAGCACATGATAGGTAAGAAAAGTTTTATTGATTATGATAAAAGCATAAGTTCAAGATCTGTTAGATTTAGGAATAATGAAAAATGTAAAATTACTGCAGTAGGAAATATAACTTCTGAAAATGGTAAAATTGAGAATGTCTTGCATGTTAATGGATTAAAACAAAATTTCTTAAGTGTAGGACAACTCTATGATAAAGGATATATTGTCTCTTTTAATGCTGAAAATTGTTATATCATAGATCTAATTACAAATGAAATAAAATTTATAGGGGTTAGAAATTGCTCAATTTACACACTAAACTTTCCATACAAAAATTCTACAAGTAATTCCTATTTGGTAGCATCTAGTGAATATGATTGGTTGTGGCATAAAAGACTTGGTCATGTCAATATGAAGACTCTTAGAAAGTTATCTAAGAATGATCTAGTCAGGGGACTGCCTAAACTTGAATTTAAGAAAGACAGAATGTGTAGTGATTGTATGTTAGGAAAGCAGAAGAGAACTTCTTTTCATAGTAAAAATGAGATTTCAACCAAAAGGCCACTAGAACTTCTTCATCTAGATCTTTTTGGCCCTACTCAAACATCAAGCCTTGGGGGTCGAAAATATACTCTTGTTATTGTAAATGATTTTTCTAGATTAACCTAGGTAATATTTTTGCCACATAAATATAAGGCATGCAATGAGTTTAGAAATTTCTACACTAGAATTCAAAATCAGAAGGAATTGACTGTAAAGAAAATCAGAAGTGATTATGGAGGAGAATTTGAAAACATTGAATTTGAAAGTATGTGTAATTCTTTTGGAACTTTTCATGAATTCTCCTGCCCTAGAACTCCAGCTCAAAATGGAGTTGTGGAAAGAAAGAATACAACATTGTAAGAAATGGCTAGAACTATGTTGAATGCCACTGATTTACCAAAGTTTCTTTGGGCTGAAGCTGTAGGTACAGCTTGTTACATCTCCAATAGAACTCATATCAGACCTTTGCAGAACAAAAACACCTTTTGAACTTTGGTTTGACAAGACTCCAAATGTTGGATATTTTAAGACATTCGAATGCAAATGCTTTGTCTTAAACACTGGAAATGCTAAAGACAAGTTTGATGCAAAATCTGAACCTGCCATACTTGTTGAACACTCATCTAGAAGCAAAGCTTACAGAATATACTTTGCTAAAGACAAAAGAGTAGAGGAGAGTATAAATATTCAATTTGATGAAGAATTGATTCAGAAATTTGAAGATTAATAGTGATAGTGAAAATGAGAATTTTGAACAAGATAACTGCAAGCAGAAACTCAGATCCCAAGCATCAAATTAGAATCAAAACTATTGGAAATTCAAATCTGATCACCCCATGGAACAAATTATTGGTAACATAACCAAAGGAGTGCAAACTAGAAGCAAAGCACAAGATATTTGTAATTATTGTGCTTTTGTATCAGAAATTGAGCCAAAATCAGTAGATGAAGCTTGCAAGGATATTTACTAGACAATGGCCATGCAGGAAGAATTAAATCAATTCCAAAAAAACAATGTCTGAAAATTAGTGGAAAAACCTGTAGGAAAATCCATCATTGGAACTGAATAGATTATCAGAAATAAATTAGAAGGAAACATACTTAGAAATAAAGCTCGATTAGTTACACAAGGTTATAATCAGTAAGAAGGTATTGACTATGAAGAAACTTTTGCACATGTAGCCGGAATAGAAACTATCAGAATGTTGCTTGCTTTTGCAAGCAGTATGAGAATAAAATTGTTTCAGATGGATGTGAAAAGTGCATTTTTGAATGGGGAAATACAAGAAGAAGTATTTGTTAAGCAACCCACTAGATTTGAAGATGAAGTCAATTCAGATCATCTCTACAGACTAAACAAAGCTTTATATGGTTTGAAACAGGCACCCAGGGCATGATATGAAAAGTTGAAAATGTTCTTAACTGAAAATCACTTCATCATAGGCAAGGTGGACAACACTTTGTTTATTAAAACTGTTGATGTACACATGCTGATCGTTCAAATCTATGTTGATGATATTGTTTTTGGAGCTACATTAGAAAAACTATGTCATAGATTTCAAAATTTGATGAAAAATAAATTTGAAATGAGCATGATGGGAGAGTTGAAGTTTTTCTTAGGTTTACAGATCCACCAAATGCAAAATGGCATCTTTGTCAACCAAGAAAAATACTGCAAAGAGATGTTAAAGGAATTTGGCTTTGAAAACATCAAATTTGCAAACACACCAATGAGTTCAAGCACTAAACTTGAAATTGATGACTCAAGTATTGTAGTAGATCAAAAGAAATATAGTGGTATGATTGGATCTCTATTGTATCTTTTAGCAAGTAGGCCAGATATCATGTTCAGTGTATGTTTGTGTGCTAGATTTCAAGCATCACCAAAGGAATCTCATTTGAAATCAGTCAAAAGAATTTTCAAATATCTACAAGACACTAAAGATTTCGGATTATACTACTCAACTAACAGCAATCTAACATTAACAGGCTATAGTGATGCAAATTATGTAGGCAGCAGATCTAACATAAAAAGTATTAGTGGCACATGCCAACTACTTGGAAATTCATTAATTTCATGGTTCAGTAGGAAACAAAACTGTATTGCATTATCTACTATTGAAGCCGAATATATTGCAGTAGGTCTATGTTGTGCTCAAATTCTTTGGATGCAGCAAACTTTAGCAAACTACAGACTAAAAATTCAGAATACAGTTATATTTTGTGATAACAGTAGTGCAATAAGCTTATCTAAGAATACAGTACTTCATTCCAGAGCCAAGCATATCAAGATTAGACATCATTTTTTGAGAGATCATGTGGAAAAAGGGAACATCTCACTCAAGTTTGTTCCAACAAAAAATTAACTTGTAGATATTTTCACAAAACCTCTAAATGAATCAACCTTTAATCATATTAGAAGAAATCTAGACATATGTTCATTACATGATCTTTAAATGCTTTCATCATTTATTCCTTAAGTTCACCATATGGGAGCTTGCTTTCTGCTAACATGTATTCCTGCAGGACATATTAGATATCAGTTTTACAAGTCACCTTTTTATATAATGACAAAAAGGGGGAGAAGTATATTACATGGCAGTTTAAAGGATAGTACATGAAAAGGGAGAAGTATAACAAGAAATATCATGGTAATTTAAAGAATTATATGGAATACAGGGCAAGAAATCCCAACACTCAGATAGGGGGAGTTTTTCAAGACTAGCACTCAGTTAGGGGGAGCTTTTCTCTAATCCTTGCTTCACTTATCTCTTGTAAGTTTTAGAAAATTTGTTTTACTTGTCTTCTGAGTGACAGAATGTATAGAACGTCTCTAGGGAGTGAAATACATGTAATTAACTGTAAAGGATTTTGTCATTATCAAAAAGAGGGAGATTGTTAGGACCCTTGTGTTTCGATAATGCAAAAACTTGTGTGAGGTAATAAATTGTATTTCATAGTATAGACAGTTCAACAAAAGAGTAGAAGTCGATACGGATGGTTCAGAAATTGTTGCTATAGAGCTACAAGAAAATTTGATAGTTACAAGTTTAAGTATCCGAAGAATCAGTTCAAAGCAGCCAAAGCACTAACAAATAGTTAGAAGAGTAACTATCCAGATATAAAAAGTCTTTGGAGAGTTTTAAAGGAAGTTGACTGAATGATCGGAGAGTTAAGGTGCTAATTATCTGAAAGGTTAAGAATTTCGGAAGGTTAGGGAAGCCAACTATGCGAAACTTTAGTTAGTGAATTTCCCACATGCAGAAATCTTGAACAGAAGTTTAAAAGGCTTTTCGAAAAGGTAGAAAGCTAACTATTTGAAATTTGAAGAGTTTCGGTGAGTTACAGTTATAACCATCCGAAACTTAAGTTATTCTATTATGCACGTGTTGAAATAAGAAAGCAGTCGGAAACTTAAAGAAGGATTTCAGAGGGTTACTATAGCTAACTATTCGATAGTCAAAGAATAGTTCAGTAAGTTACAGCTGCAAGTATCTGATCAAATGATAGCTCATATGTATGATCTGAAATCCTACATGGCAGAAAGACTTAAGTGACTTTTCAGTAGGTTACTATTGATTTTCGGAGAGTTTCATGGCTAAGCCTCTAAAAAACCCAAGAAATCGGAAGGGTATCTTGAAATACCTCCCTGAACGATAACTTACCATATTTAGGTCTGATTTCTTAGCAAGTATAGTAGAATACATCCGTTGGAAGAAAATATGATTGTTATACCTCTTGGTATAAATATGAGAAGTAAAGGAAAAGCTAACAAAAATGATTATCATATACTATGAGCTACAAACACATTTAGAGATACACTCAAGTCTGCATCATTCAGAAACAATCTCAAGTCTTCTGTAGCACAAAAGCTCCCTACGCTTAAACTCTGTGTTGAAAGTTCAAAGTGTTGGTTCGTGAGTTTCAACTTGAAAACTCTTTGTTGGTTGAGAGCTTTAACCTGAAAGCTCAAATAAAGGTTGGTTGTTGAGCTTATACCTGAAAGCTCTAAGTGTTGGTTTTTGCTTCAACTTAAAAGCAAGTGTTGTAAGTACTCGTATACTTAGTGAAGCCCAAGTGAATCTTGAGGGTGGACTAGCCAAGTTGGTGAATCACCTAAAAATCCTCTTGTGTGCATTTCTTTCTATTGTTTTGATTTCATTTTATACAATCAATCAATCAAGTTTATAAAGAAGTAAAATTTATACACTAGCACCATTCACCCCCCCCTCTGGTAAGCCTATCGATCCTAACAGTAACGACTAGTTATTTAACTTAGCATAATTCCAGATCCATTACAAACAAGTATTTATATCAGTAAAGTTTTTCTGTATTAATTGATGTTCTTAATTTACGTTCACAAACAATAGTAATTGAATAAATATGATTATATCTATTTATCACATATCATCAAAACAAAATACTCAACAATCTCCCCCTTTTTGATGATGACAAAAATCATATTAAATCAATTTTGAAATATGTTTAACTCAACAAAGCACCTTCGTTTGGTTATATTTTAATTCAACAAACAATTTTGTTGACTTAAGTTCACCTAAGCTTATTTCTGTTGCTTGTGTAAAATTCACCTCTTAGAAGTAAAACTTCCAGAAAAATTTCAATAACCATAGAATCATCTCCCCTTTTTCTAATATATGCATTTATACTCATAATCATCTCCACCTTTTTTGTCATTAGTCAAAAAAATGATTACACAGTATAAAAATCCGAGAGACCCATTTACAGCTAAACTTTCTGTAAACATTAATAAGAATGAAATCATTTACAGTAAAATGTATTGTTCAAATAATCAAACAATAAATACAAACATTACATTTTGTATTTAGAAACAAGCAAACAAACAAATGACAATACATTTATCTATTCCTCCTAATGATATCAGTAATAGCAGTACAAATTTTATCTCCTAGATGCCTAAAATCATTTCTAATGACATTCAGCATTGCATCTAAGTCAGGAGGTAGATTGTGTTGCTGTTGTACTTGATCTGAATAGTTTTGCTATTGTGGTTGGTGTTCTGTAATGTCAGGTTGTTGTTGTTGTTGTTGTTGATGCATTGACTGGTATTTTTGCAAATCTTTGATATTGAAAGCTCTCATGCCTTTAGTTTTAGAGGGCCAATCGGAGAAAGTTAATTGGTTTGCAAGAAGTCTACATAAAGCATCACCAAAAAATAACTTTGAACTCATATGTTGTAGTTGAGAAATGAAAACATCAAACCAATTGATTTGAATTCTGCTCAAGAGGCTATAGTTGCATATAAACAACTTCTGCTAACTTCTAGATTATGTCTGACTCTCCGAAATAAATTGGCATGCAGAATATTTGCAATAAACTTTGCCTCTACATTCAGATTTTCCATTAATCTCATTTCTGAATATACATCTAGAATCTTTGATAAAGACTAAATGTCCTATTCCAGCTGTCTAACCAAGTCAAATCTATTTGTAACAACAACACCTTCATTTTTCAATCCCAAAACTTCAAAAATCAATTTAGGAGATAAGGTGAACTCTTGTTGAGTTATTTGAGTTGTCAATATATTGTCATTCTTGACCAGATTATTGTAAAAAGTTGCAATAAGCTCTTTATATTACTTCCATTTTGTTCCAACTGGTAAGAATTGGATTAAGCCTTGAAACTCAAATAGATCTCTTATTTCCATTAAACCTCTAAATTTTATTGGTCGAGCATGTAGAATTTGACATGAAATCAAATTATTATATTTCTGCAATGCTTCCTCACATCTAAAATAAATTAAATTTCCTTGAATGTGTAGTATTTTGTACAAAGAAGGTGATACTTGAAGCCTTGATTCAGAATTTAATTCATCTTTAGGAACCTCTTCTTCAAAATGATTGTCATCGTGTCCCTTTGTCAAAATATTTTCTTGAACCTGCTTAGGTAAGCTTGATTTTTCAACTTCAATAGAGTGAGGAACATTTTCAATATCCACTACATCCATTTGTTCAGTTTCTATAGAAAATTCAGAGTTCAAATTTTCCACAAATTCAACAGCCTATGTATCTGTCTATAATTCTTTAGTTTTTGCAACAGATATTTCCATATGTACATGCTGTGAATTCTCAAACTCTGGTTCTATAGATTCTGAAATAGGCTGATCAACATTAAGCTCTTCTAGAGTCTTATCTTTGTCAATAGCTACCACTCTAGACAATCTAGCCTCTCAACTAGTTACTGTCTCAATATTTTCAAGCACATATGCAATAACTTATTCAATATCAGTTGTTTAATGCTCTGATTGTTCAATTTCCTTATCATTAGGGCTTGAAACTATAGAAAAACTTGAACTAATATTTTGCATTGATTGCCTTCCAAGTTTTCTAGAAAAAGTGAATAAAGTCTCATCATCATCAATTTCAATGTGTTCTGAACTGATGAGCTTATCAGATGCACTGAAAGGCACAGTGTCTAGACATACATTGCCATATGGAATTAAATCCTCATCTAATTTTTCTTTTCCAACAACATTTGTCTCCTTAGAAACAATTTTTTTTGACTCTTCATCTCTTATAACAAGTCAGTTGTTCTTCTACTATTGTTATTGTTTTCCTCTAAATTTGTTCCATAAAAGTTTTCTATTTTAATTCTTCAAAGGCACTTTCTATAACTATTTCCTTTTGAAGACAATCAACTTTTCTTTGATCAACAACAATATTTGTCTGTTTTTCTTTTGAATATAAAGGTGTAGGTATAGCAGATTCATGTTCTTCCTTAAATGATTGTTGTATTATTCCACTAATAGGTGTTTGAGGAATTCTATTAGATAAAACTACTCCTTTTTCTAAATATTTAGCATATTGTTCCAAAAAAGCTATCTCTACACATTTCATGCGATATTCTCTATCATATTTACTTCATATTCTCATATATTGTATACTATCTATTGTATTGTGAAGTTCTTGTCTAACTTCATCTAGTATTTCTTTAGAAAAGAAATAGTCGCTATATATTTGAGCTAACCTTTTCTCAACTTGAAAAATCTTTTTAAACCATGCACATGGAACGTCATCTACATCTATTTCTTTGCCTTTGGCATTTTCTCTACCTCTTCCTTTTCCTCTACCATGCCCTTTGTTGAACTTGGAAAACATCGTCATAGGTTGTAATAGGAACAAGTGGGAAAGATTTTCAAAAAGATGTTTACAAGATAACCTAAGTTCCCGTATAATAAGTGTTTAAATAGGGTTTCTGTAGAATAACTTAACGAGTCTATTAGTCGGGTTTGAGTTTTAAATGAATATTGAATAAAGTTTATTCAATCGAGGTACCTGAAACATTTAAGCATAACTCGTTGAGTTACCTAACCTAACGAGTAAAACACTGTCTAGAGGCAATTTTACATGTTACCTTACATAACATAACGTCTAATTAGTATACTTAAAAAAAACAAGTTTTGGATGTTTTCAATTGAAGGCTTCCAAAACCAACATACAAGCTACAAGTAGCTTATATAAAACATTATCTTGAGAACATTGTAAACTATTCTAATATTCTTTTTTGAACATAAAATAGTTTGTTTGTATATTAAATTGTTTCATCAAGATCTTAAGAGGACTAAACTCAGATTAACTAAGATCTATATTTTGAATGATATTAATCTGTTTTTGACATTGTAATTCCTCCCCCTACAAATATACTTCAAAATATATTCAATAACATACAAAATATACTTGTATAAAGTAGGCATTACTTATAACTATACTTTAAATTTTCTTTTTAGAAACTTCCATTATCCTGAATTCATCAAGAATGATTTCCAAAATTAACTACAACCATATATGAATCAAAACATAACTTTAAACTTAATATGATTAACTCAAGTAGAATAAAGGAATGTATCTCAAATAAACATTTTCAAAAGTACTAATTTAGATTCAACAAATCAGCAGTCATATTAGTAGAAACCATATTCGATTCAAAGATATCTGTAATTAATGAAACAACTTTTATCTTTTCAAAATAGTAAATATTGATAAGTTTCTTTAAAAGTTAGTTTAAAGAGCTTGAATCATACAAGAGCTTTCTAATGTACTCGTGTAATGAGATTTTAGTCAACAATCTCAGGTTTGATCAGGACCTTAGGTTGCCAGATTTAAAGAATCCTATTTCAAGACAACAATCCTTACATACCTATCTGCTCAAGTACAAGAGGCTCATGATCAAACTGATCGATAAACTCTCAAAAATTTTCACTTTGTAAGCACTTTTTATTTTAAGCACATTATATATGTATTTCATTAATACAGATGCAATAAAACAAAAATCTCATACAATTTTTACGTCTATGATTTTACAGAAAATATGAATCAATGCCAATAAGCTTATACTTTCGATTAGTAGTTTAATATGATTTACATATAAATTATTCTACAAGTTTAATCAATCAAGTCAAACTAATTCTTGATCATATGCACTTTCATTGATCCAAAGAAAACAATTAATCAAAATTTTAGGATTTTAGAGGAATTTAATATTTTTCATTGACATTTCCACTTAAAATTTTGAAAAACCATTAAACTTAAAAAAATAAGTAAAATCAATAAGATACTACTATAATTTTATAGTAAATGCATAGTATCTTACGTAGTAGTTTAGATATACGTGTATAGTTAGATAATGTGTATAGTTACTTCAGTTAGTAGAATGTAGAGAAAAAAAATAGAGAGGTACTTACGAAGAGTAAACTTAGAAGTTGCTAAGTGTTAACTCAACAAAGTAAGTTCGTTGAGTTAAACTTAACTCCATGAGGTTAGTAATATAATATAAGGTCACTCCATTGAGTTATCTATAACTCAACGAGGTTAGTCCGTGGAGTTAGCAACAGTAACCGACTTTGTTCCGTTGAGTTATCTGTAACTTAACAAGGTTAGTTCGTGGATTAAGCAGAACGGTTATTCTTTTAACCATGAACGAAACTTCGTCGGCTTAGCGGTTACCAAAATTTGAAATTAATAGTGGTACACGTACCCATAAAAATAGGAACCACGATGCACGTTGCAAGACACGTTCTTGCAACAAGATTTATTCACTTTATGGATGTGCATTATATATATAAAACAGAATGTTATTTACGAGTTACCAGCACTTTTAAAAGTAAGGAGAAAAGTGTTGGGGGAACTAGAAGGAGAAGCAGCTGATTCGACTTCGTACGTCAACAAATATTTACTGAATGGAAAGTTTCAGACTGGTATGTAATTAATCTTCTGTTGTTTATTTATGAGCACATGGACTCATTCTCTAAGTACTAAATGATTAGTAAGAACACCTACCTAGGAATATTCAACACAGAGATGTATTGAAATATTTTCTAAACTAGACTTTAACAAAATTCTTTGGGGTGTAGCTAACCTTTCTTTAAAAGAAAATGTAGAGATGGCTGCTCTAGTAGAAAAACCATTAGGAGAAATTCTGTATCCTGAATTAGTTGATAAACCTTCATGTATTCGATTGCCAAACTTTGAGGGAGATAGGTTTGAACTGAAATCTAATTATATTAGTTAATTGACACATTTTCATGAATTAGAAAGAGAGGATGCCTATTATTTCCTTAGAGAATTTAATGAAGTTTGTCAAATGATGAAAATGCCGAACATGAGTATAGATGCTATTAAACTTAGATATATCCCTTTTGCCTTAAAAGACACAGCTAAGAGATGGTTATATACTCTGTCGCTTGATTCAATTTCTGCATGGACTGAATTTTGCTCTGTTTTTCTAGAAAAATATTATCCAACACATCAAACGATTAAAAAGAAAAAAGAAATATTAATGTGTAGCCAAAAATAGGGTGAATCATTTTGGAAATATTTTGAAAGATTTAAAGATTTACTAACTCAATGTCCACATCATGCAATAAGTAAAGCACAATTAATAGGTATAATTTATGAAGGCATAAATGTTTCAACGAAATCTTTATTAGAATCTACTTGTCAAAATGGATTTTTAAAACTATGTAGTGAAGAAGCATGGGCATATTTAGAAAACTTTGCAAAAAGAACTGCACAGTGGGAAAACTTGGCTGAAGCTATTACAAATAAAACAATATTGCCAAGAGGAATGCATGAAATAGATTCAAGTACTATGCTTGAAGTGAAATTAACTGAATTAACAAAGAAAATAGAAGAGTTATCATTAAATCAAAAGCTAGCAGAAAAGAATGCAAACATTAATGATTTAGATATTATTTATACTAGAAACCAAAAAGATAACTTTGGAAATTCTTATAATCCTAATTGGAGAAATCACCCGAATTTATCTTGGAGAAACAACAATTTGTAGGGAGGAGAAAATGTAAATGAGAAGAATATAAGTTATGAAGCATTACTTGAACAAGGATCTAGAATAGAGAAATTAGAAAAGATAATCCAACAATTAAACAATTGTTTGGATTTTGTATTTGGAAATGCTGCAATTCAAAATCAGAATAGAAACATATCACTTAGACAGAAGGAATCAATGGAAGTTAGACCCACTAGAGGATTGCCAATACAAGCAGTACCTAACCCTGTCAATAGAATTGTTAATGAAATTGATACCTCTTTTGGGAGGATAGCTGAATGAAGCAATATAACTGAAGCAACTATCTGTATATATATGTTTATTTATAGTTAATAGTATCGTAGAGTTAGTCCTTAACTCAACGAACTTAGTTCATTGAGTTATGCACTAACTCCACGAGGGTGTGCAGTAGTTATGTTAATTTTTGTCTCTACTAAATTTTTGTTTGTGTTATACAGAATCAACAATTGGAATTGATGCAATTACCATTGGATGCACTAAGGGAAGTACTAAGTAACTTGTCAGCTAAAGATCTGTGTAGGCTGTGTTGTGTATCAAAGGAAATTAAAGACTGTGTTGGAGAAAAATATTTTCAGGGACTACAAGCTGCAAAAATGACTAAGATTAGAGATGGATTCATATGGAAGTCATTTAATCGTAGTTCAATTACCCATGAATATCTGAATATGGAAGAAACTACTGGAATTCCACCCAATACATTAGAAGGAATAGATCATGTTATGGGGATGGATGAAGAATTAATCATATACAGAACCAGACCAAGGTATGCAAGTCTATTACCTGATATTTTGATAAGAAATCCTATAACAAGAGAAGAATGGAATATAGGAAGACCTAATAGATATGAAGTACCAACTGTAAATTGTGGGTTGGCTTTAATATTTTCTGATAAAAATTCTATCATTCCTGAAAAATTATATTATTAGAGACCTACAGTAAATTGGGATGAAGATTTATGCTTGAGTGTGTATAATTTTCTGAATAGATCTTGGACTGAAAATACTATGATATATCTAGGACAGAAATCATTAATTAACAACATACATGTCATACTTGATGGATATATATATCTTGTCACAAATATATCAGTTTCATTTAGATCTGATTTATACATAGTGAGCATAGACAGTTATGATGAATATATAGAAATTTTTCCTATACCGAGAGAAATAGCTAAACCACCATCTGTAGAATTTGATAAAATTCAAATAGGAATGTGGTATAATGAATATGATGATCCTACTTTATGTCTGATAAGATGGTGGGATGAATTGATGAAATTTCAAATATGGATTATGAAAGACATAAATGAATGGAAGTGGGAAGAGGAATATATTGAAATAGATGTAGAAATAGAAACTGCTACATTACCTTGGAACCGAAAAGGATCCCTTTCTGCATTTAATTTCATTAATGGTAATACACTTGTATTTAGCATTGATAATATATTACAAGTTTACAAATTAAGAAGGAACAAGAATGGCATTAAAACAGAATTAATAGCAAGAAGAATTATGCCTAAAAAGTTTGCTTGGACTGACACGTTTATTCCATTTGTTTCTATTTTTCAATCATGTTCTTAAGCTATGATTTTGTGTGTTTAATGTTGTGTGTCTTTTGCATTTATTTTTAGAAAAAATGTTAGTTTTCATTTTATGTTATAAAAGAAAACAAAAACAAAATATCAATCCAGTTTGTTGGTATCTGTTCTGGGAAACCAACTGGCTTGCTTGTGAGCCACCAAAGGCATAGGAGCCTAGGTTCCACACAAGACACTAATTTATCAATATCTGTTAAATGTTATTTTGTTATATATTCTGCTTTTATTTGTGAATGAAAAGTTTTTCAGAATCAAAAATTGGAATATGCAAAAGGAGATACAAACGAAACAATGTATGTGTTTAGAATGAAAAAGTGCATATTATTAACAGTTAAATGATGGTTAATTGCATAATATTTAGCTTATCATATGAGAATTAAGCCATTATGTTATAATTGCACTGTTATATGCTTTAATTAAAGAATCTGCTTAATTTGGGGGAATTAATATTAATTTAGTACATTTTTGAACTGTCGGTAAGTTGCAGGCTGTGAAATTCTTAAGTATCCGAAATGCAGCTAAGCATCGGATAGTTAGACCTGTAACTCTCCGAAATGTTTCTTTTATTATTAAACTACTGCTGACACGTGTCGAGATTTGGTAGATTTACTTAAGTTATATATTGGTGAGTTATTTGTAACTATCCGAAATGCATCTAAGCATCGGATAGTTAAGTTTGTAAGTATCCGAAATGCACCCGAGCATCGGATAGTTAAATTTATGCATGTGTTTATAGTTAAATCAACGAGGTAAGTCTGTTGAGTTATCTGTAACTCCACGGACTATTTATTTTCTAATATGCCACTATAGCGGTTGTAGAAATAGGATAGTTGGAAGGAAAAACCACGATCACACATATCACGTAGGAATTCACTTGTCGAAGGGAGAAGAAATCATCGTCGTTGATATGAATGAAGGAAATCCAACCGACCATTCAAGCAGAAGCAGTTACTACTAAAGAAATATAAAAGAAAATAAGAAAAAGAAGTAAAGGGTGTGTGATCGATGGGTATGGCCAGTGTGTGTAGAGGAGGAGCACCGAGCTTTCTACAAACAGTGTCGGCAATTCTCTGAAGTACCACACCAACCATTATCACCGCCACATTATCACTACATTACCACCACATTATCACCACCATAATCACCAACCATCAGAGGTTTGTGAGGATACTTTCTTGATGTTGAGTCGATTCCGAGCCAAACACAGTGCCTGACAACCATTGTGAGGAGTGATCGCGTTGTGGGAAGGGAAGCCATTTTCACCAAGCGCCGACTCATATTTCAGGAGATCGTAAAGCTTCTAGCCTTGGTTTCGAGTTAATTTAGTACATTTCTGAACTGTCGATAAGTTGCAGGCTGTGAAATCCTTAAACATACCGAACATATTTCAGACAGTTATGTTTAACATACTAAACAGTTATGTTTTAAAAGAATATTTTATTATTTCCTAAAGTACACGTGTCAAAACCATAATGCATGACTTAAGTGAACTTTCAGTGAGTTATCTATAACTATCCGAAATTGCAGCTGGGCATCGGATAGTTATATGTGTAACTCTCCAAAATCTCGTTTTATTTATAAAATAGCTATGAACACGTGTCATGTTCTAGGAAAGTGACTTAAGTGGATTTTCGGTGAGTTATCTTTAACTATTCGAAATGCATTTGAGCATTGGATAGTTAGACTTGTAACTCTCCAAAATGTTTCTTTTATTATTAAACTACTTCTGACACGTGTCGAGATCTGGTAGATTTACTGAAGTTTTATATTGGTGAGTTATCTGTAACTATTCGAAATGCATCTAGGCATCAGATAGTTAAGTTTGTAAGTATCCGAAATGCACCTGAGCATCGGATAGTTAAATTTATGCACATGTTTTATAGTTAAATCAACGAAGCAAGTCCATTGAGTTATATGTAACTCCACGGACTATTTATTTTCTAATATGCCACTGTAGCGGTTGCATAAACAGGATAGTTGGAAGGAAAAACCACGATCGCACGTATCACGTAGAGAGAAGAAATCATCGTCGTTGATATGAATGAAGGAAATCCAACCGACCATTCAAGCAGAAACAGTTACCACTAAAAAAATATAAAAGAAAAGAAGAAAAAGAAGTAAAGGGTGTGTGATCGATGGGTGTGGCCAGTGTGTGTAGAGGAGGATCAGCATCGACAATTCTCTGAAGTACCACACCAACCATCATCACCACCACCATAATCACCAATCGTCGGAGGTCTGTGAGAATACTTTCCTGATGTCGGGTGGATTCCGAGCCAAACATAGTGCTTGACAACCACTGCGAGGAGTGATCGCATCGCAGGAAGGGAAGCCATTTTCACCAAGCGCCGACTCATATCTCAGGAGATCGTAAAGCTTCTAGCCTTGGTTTCAGGTTGATGCCTGTATGCTGAAGAAGAGATCATTTTGCAATTCTGGACTCGCGATTCTATAGGGAGAGGAGACAGAATTGTAAGTGGTTTAATTTTCAATGGTGTAATCACATCGCATGTAGTGACGGAAGTATTTACTGTCGACTAAGATTACTTTACATTTCACCTTTCGCCCATTTCCATGTTCATATTAAAACAAAAATACCAAAAATAATTTATCTATGTTTGTATTTTGTATTTGAGTGTTGTATCGTGATTAATGTTATCTTTGTCACTGTTGTGATTGTTTTATGTTTGTTTTAGTTTTATAGTTTGCTGAAATTGGTTCGTTTAAAAGACTTAAAGATTTTAATGGTTATTGTTTGAATTATCTAAATGTTAGTATGCTTAATGATAAATCCAATGTTTACTAACATTAAAGAGCTTAATTGATGTTATTTACAATCTGTGGAACCGCCCAATGGTTGGTCGAATTCCTCTGTAAATAGTAGTATTAAATTGGAAAGACAGGCTTGTGGAGTTAACTTAAGTCCACGAGGTTAGTCTGTTGAGTTAGCCATAACTCAACGAACTTTGTCCGTTGAGTTAACTGTAATTCAACGAAGAGCTTATTGAATATATAAATTTGATTGTTCAAAACGTAACAATTCTCAATTCTTAAGCAATTCCCTATGGGATCGGCCTGTACTTGCACACTAATACAGTAGAAACTGTGCACTTGCAGTTAAAATACAAATTGGAATTAAAATCTAATTTGTGTGAAAGGTTGTTTGTTTACTTCTAATAAAAAAGGGAATAGGCATAAAGATAAATTAACTAAGTAAAAATAGAAGTTAACAAATCCAAGTTTTTCTGGTGTGTTGCTAGAGATCCAAACAAGTTTTCTGGTGTCATGCTGGGTAACCAAACAAGATGCAAGAAATTAAGGATTTATTTGAGTTCCAAGGTCTACTGCAGTTTATTTCTCAACAGAGAGGGCATGTAGTATATGAGAATCTAGTGCCTTGCTTTTATGCAAACTTAAGAGAAGGAGAAAGTGGATTAATTTCCAACGTGGAGCAAGCTGATGTATAGATAACTCTAGAGTTTCTCCACAACATTTTAGGATTGAAGAATGAAGGATTAGAAATTCTGGAAAGCACAACTACAATCGAGTGGACAGAACAGATAATAAAGGATTGTTTAGCTATCAATCTTGGTGTGCTATTATTAAATAGACTGAAGCACTTAAATGGTAAAGCACACATGATAGCTAACATTTTGATTAACAATGTCTACCAACGAAAAGACCATGATATAGAACTGAGTCAATTTGTCAAATGGGCCACATATGCAGTTGTGAACAGAATTCAGATAAATTGGTATGCTATTTTTATCTCCAAGCTGAGAGTAGTAAAGAAGAAATTATTTTATAGAGATCTGATTCCACTACTGATGGTAGACAGTATTGATTTCACAAAATGGGCATCTAAAAGGATAAGATCAAGAACCATTTCAGTGAAAGAATATAGAAATTATGCTGCTACAGAGATTGTTGAACCTTCTAGAGGAATTACAAGAGCTGTAGAAAGGATAAATCAATTAGAGCAATAATTAGAAAAACTCTAAAAGGAAGTAGATGAACTTAGGAAGAAAGATTAAATTGTATTATTCGTCTATTTGTATTTATTTCTATGAAAAATATCTGATTGATTGTAATGTAAACTATTCATATAAATGAATGTATGTTTTTCAAATGTTTTTGCATTTATGTTTGAGAATGATGTAATGGATAAACTATCTTGAATATTATATAATTGTTTAAACAAGATACAAGATTGTTTAAAAGATTTAAAAATTTGCTAATGATAGGATTAAATGCAAGATAATTGGTTAATGCTTGAAAATATTTGCATGCTACAAAGTAAAAAGTAAATTCTGCATAACATGAAATGAACTGCAAGTTAAACATACATATCATGATCAGATTTAAATGAGTTTTAATTAGAACACTTCATTAATGACATGTATTTAACTTTATTTAAGTTGACAAAATTCAAGAGAGAAAAAAATATAGAAGTTAATATGAGGAGTAGGTTTTAGAAATTTGCTGAGTTAACAATAAGTTCGTTGAGTTAACCTTAATTCCACGAGATCAATAATATAATATAAGGTCACTCCGTTGAGTTATCTATAACTCAATGAAGTTAGTCCATGGAGTTAGCAACAGTAACCGAAGCTAGTCCGTTGAGTTAACTGTAACTCAACGAGGTTAGTTTGTGGATAAAGCTAAATAGTTATTCTTTTAGCCACGAACAAAACTTCGTGGGTTTAGCAGTTACTAAAAATTTGAAATTAGAAGTGGCACGCGTACTCATAAAAATAGGAACTACACTGCACGTTACAAGACATGTTCTTGCAATGAGATTCATTTGCTTTATGGACATGCATTATAAATATAGAACAGAATGTTATTTATGAGTTACCAACACTTGTGGAAGAAAAGGAAATTCGTTGGGGAACTGGAAGGAGAAGTAGCTGATTCAACTTCATCCGTCAACAACTATTTACTGAATATAAAGCTTCAGACTTGTATGTAATTAATCTTCTGCTATTTTCCTTTATGTTAAAAGTTTATGAGCACATGGATTTGTTCTCTTAGCACTAAACAATTAGTAAGAACACCTACATAAGATTATTTAACATAGAGGCATACTGAAATATTTTCTAAATTGGACTTTAATGAAATCCTTAGGGGTGTAACTAACCTTTCTTTAAAAGAGAATAAAGATATAGCTGCTCTAGTAGAAAAACCATTAGGGGAAATTTTGTATCCTGAATTAGTTGATGAACCTTCATGTATTCGATTGCCAAACTTTGAGGGAGATAGGTTTGAATTGAAATCTAATTATATTAGTCAATTGCCATATTTTCATGGATTAGAAAGAGAGGATACCTATTATTTCCTTAGAGAATTTAATGAAGTTTGTCAAATGATGAAAATGCCGAACATGAGTATAGATGCTATTAAAGTTAGATATATCCCTTTTGCTTTAAAAAGCATAGCTAAGAGATGGTTATATACTCTATCACCTGATTCAATTTCTACATGGATTGAATTTTGCTTTATTTTTCTAGAAAAATATTATCCTATTAGGATCGATAGGCTCACTAGAGGGGGGGGTGAATGGTGAAGGTGTGTAATTTTTACTTCTCTTAATTTTGAATCAATTGATTCTATTAAACAGAGTGTAGAACTAAATTAAATAAGATGCACAACAGTAAGTAGAAAGGAACACACAACAATTTTTAGGTGGTTCACCAACTTGGCTAGTCCACCCCCAAGATACACTTGGGCTTCACTAAGTAGTCAAGTACTTACAACACTTGCTTTCAGGTTGAAGCAAGAACCAACACTTAGAGCTTTCAGGTATAAGCTCAACAACCAACCTTTCTTCGAACTTTCAAGTTGAAGCTCTCAACCAACAGTGAGTTTTTAGCTTGAATCTCACGAACCAACAGCTTGAACTTTCTATCAGAGTTTATGCATAGGGAGCTTTTCTATTGTAGTGACTCTTGAAGAGTATTCTTGAATGTTGCTGCCTTGAGAGTGTATCTGGAATTTTTTGTGTAGCTCACAATATGATATATTTGTTTTCTCTATTTCTTCTTTATCTTCTCTTTACTTCTCATATATATACCAAGAAGTATAACAAACATATTTACATCCAACGGATGTTTTCTGCTGTACTAGATATGTAGCAATCCCAAAAATAGTAAGTTACCATTCTGTTTGATGTTCAATAAGCAACCTTACGATTCCCTTAGATTTTCGGATAGTTATATGTGCAACTCACCAAAGAACATCTTTAACTCACCAAAAAACCACTTAAGTCTTTTCGCCATGTAGGATTTCAGGTCGTACAATGAGTTGTCTTTCAATCGAATACTTGCAACTATAACTTACTGAACTGTTATTTAACTCTCGGATAGTTAGTTACAGTAACCCTCCAAAATCCTTCGTTAAGTTTCTGACTACTTTATCTAATTTAGCACGTGCATAATAGACTGAGTTAAGTTTCGGATGGTTATACCTGTAAATCACTGAAAATTCCTGTTTTTTAGATAGTTAGCATTCTAACTCACCAAAAAATCACTTAAGTCTTTTGTTCTAGATTTTTGCACGTGGGTAATTGAATGACTTAAGTTTCAGATAGTTAGCTTTTCTAACTTACCGAAAAATCCTTTAGCTTTCGGATAGTTAATTCCTTAACTCTCCGATCATTCAATCTTTCTTAACAGTCCGATTATTTAACTCTCCGAAGACTTTGTAAATTTGGATAGTTATCCTTCTAACTGTCCGAAGGTATTTTTGCTACTTTACTCTTCGGATACTTAAGCCTATAACCAACCGAAAATTTACTTTCTTACAGATACTTGGCTTGGTAACTATCCGATTTTCTTGTATCTTTATAGCAGTAAATTCTGAACTATCCGATTCTGTTTATCTGCCTTCTAAACTTTAGCTGTACTATCTTCATTGTGAAATACAATATATTTCCTCACACAGGTTTTTGCATTATCAAAATACTAGGGTTCTAACATATCCAACACATCAAACGATTAAAAAGAAAAAGGAAATATTAATGTGTATCCAAAAACAGGGAGAATCATTTTGGAAATATTTTGAAAGATTTAAAGATTTACTGGCTCAATGTCCACATCATGCAATGATGTAGGATCGTATGGCTACACAAGAGTGGGGTGAATTGTGTATTTTTAATATTTTATGAAATATAATTGAAACTTTAATTCTCAAAAACAAGTCGAGACATTGTTTTCATAAAATCATTTTTATTCAAGGTTTTAATTACAATATACAATTCAATTCTCCTTAGAAATTGCAGATGCAATTATAACTCGATACCATGTATCATCTAAACAATTTCATAACTACAAACAGAGAAAACTAATTTGCAGAATTTAAATCTTTTCTCCCTGTTTGAGATCTTTCTTCTTCTTCTTTTTCTTCTTCAGCAATTCTTTAGTGACGAATATCTTGTCTTTTCATGCTTCACCGAATTTGCTTTCTTCTGATACTTCAAATCTTCAATGACGAAAATCTTACCTTTTTATGCTTCACTGAACTTTCTTCTACTTGAGAGATTTTTCCCGAAGAGGTGTTTTTGATCCCTAAAAAAGATTTTTCCTTTGGTGTGTAGGGATGGTTTGATCCTTGAAAAGATTTTTCGTTTTGTGTGCAAGGATAAATTGATCAACGAGAATTCTATGCCTTTTATACTGTATCTTCATTTCATGCATATCCTTCACGTTTAACCACTACCAGTTTTCCACTTCTCCACGTCTTTTCTTTCTCCTTCATCGAAACACACACGTTCTAACCAACGTTTATATTTCGAATTTTCTTTAATCATCAGTCCTGGATCTCTAAAAAATTTCCTGAAAATAAACTTTCTCATCCAAAAATTTTTCATCAGTGTAATAAGAAGTCGTTACTTTAATGTTAATTAAACGAGTAACACAAGTATATATATATAACTTAACGTTTCTAACTTAACGAGTTCACCATGTGCTATTTCACATGACAAGTACTGTAGCTAACTCAACGAACTAAGTCCGTGGTGTTATGCTATCTCAACGAACCATCTTTGTTGTGTTATGATAACTCAACGAACCAGTAATAAACAAAGGTTTTTATAATAAGAATTTTACCACGTGCAAAAATAACAACTTAAGTTTATAACACTAACCTAACGTGTTGCCTTAGTGTTCAATATAGCAACTCAACGCGTTTAATTATGTTAACTTAACGAGTTAAACATGTGCACCTCACGTGATATAATACAACATTCGTAACATATAATTTCACCACGTGTATAACACTAACTTAACGAGTTCATCTCTTCTTTTACTCACAAACTTAACGAGTTATCACGTGACCTATTTTAACCTTTAAGCCTCTAACTTAACGAGTTCTCACGTGACCTCTATACAAACAAAACTCTAACTTAATGAGTTGTCTAAACGTGCACTATTCATGATACAGAAGATATAACATTAAAACATATCATGCTTTTCAATAAAAACACATGTTAACTTAACATTTAGCTAAATGAGAAATTAATGCAACGAAACGACTAGTTATTAACTTCAGATGCAATACAGACAAGTATTTATATCAGTAAGCTTTTTCTGTATTAATTGATGATTTTAATTTCTTTTCACAAGCAATAGTAATTGAGCAAATATGATTATTTTCATTCAGCACACATCATCAAAACAAAAATACTCAACAATCTCCCCCTTTTTGATGATGACAAAACCATATTAAATGAATTATGAAATATGTTTAACTCAACAAAGCACTTTCATTGGGTTAACTTTTAATTCAACAAACTTGTTTGTTGACTTAAGTTCACTTAAGCTTATTTCTATTGTTTGTGTAAATTTTACCTCTCAGAACTAAAACTCTCAGATGTCAATAATTATATAAGTATCAGTTTTCTAATTATCATCTGTCAGATTACAATAACCATTTAAATAGCATCTCCTTTTATAATATATATATGCAATTAAGATCATAATCATCTTTTTATAATATTTCTCCCCCTTTTTGTCATTAATCAAAAAGATAATTACAGAGAATATATATATATATATAAGAGATATAATTACAACAACTCTTTCTGTAAACAAGAATAATAATTGAAGACATTTACAGAAAAATGTATTGTTCAATCAAATCAAGCAAGTAATACAAATATTACATTTTGTATTTAGAAACAAACAAAAACAGTTATCGACCCCTCCTAAGTATATCACTTATAGCATTACATATTTTATCTCCTAGATGCCTAATATCATTTCTGATGTCGTTAAGCACTACATCTAAGTCAGGAGGTAGCTAGGTTTGTTGTTCTGCTTGAACTGAATAACTTTGTTGTTGTTGTTGTATATGGTCTGTATCAAGTTGTTGTTGTTGTTGTCGTTGAGGTTTATGCATGGCCTGGAATTTTTGCAAATCTTTGACACTAAATGCTCTCATGCCTTTTGTTTTAGAGGGCTAGTCAGATAAAGTCAATTGGCTTGCAAGGATTCTATATACAGCACCACCATAAAATAACTTTGAACTCATATGCTATAGTTGAGACATAAAAACATCAAACCAATTTATTTGAATTCTATTCAGCAGGCCATAAGTTGCATATAAACAGCTTCTGCTGACTTCCAAATTGTGTCCAACTCTCTGAAATAAATTTGCATGCAATATATTTGCAATAAATCTTGCCTTTGCATTCAGATTTTCCGTTAATCTCATTTCAGAATATACATCTGGAATTTTTGATAAAGACTAAATGTTCCATTCCAGTTGTCTTATTATGTCAAATCTGTTGGTAACAACACCTTCATTCTTCAATCCTAAAACTTCAAAAATTAACGCAGAAGACAATATAAACTCCTGTTCATATATTTGAGTTTTCAGAAAATTTCCATTCTTGTCTAGATTGCTATAAAAAGCTACAATAAGCTCTGTGTATTGCTTCCATTTGGTTCCTACTGGCAAGAATTTAATGAGGCCTTGAAACTCAAACAGATCTCTTATTTCCATCAAATTTTTGAATTTTATTGGATGAGCATGCAGAATCTGACATGTAATCAGATTATTGTATTTCTGCAATGCTTCTTTAGATCTAAAATGAATTGCATTACCTTGAATTTTTAATATTGTACACAAAGAAGGTGATACCTGAAGCCGTGATTCAAAGTTTAATTCATCTTCAGGAACCTCTTCTTCAAAATGAATGTCATGTTGTTCCTCTTCCAAAATATTATCTTGAAACTGCTCAGGTAAGCTTGATTCTTCAGCATCAACAATGTTAGGAACATTGTCAATATGCTCAACATTCATCTGTTCAGTCTCTATAGAATGTTCAGAGTACAATTTTTCCACAAATTCTACAACCGGTGTATCTATCTGTAATTGTTCATTTCGTTCAATAGATAATTCCATTAATTCATGCTGTGAATTCTCAGACTCTACTTCTATAGATTCCGTAGAAGGCTGGTTAACTTTTAGCTCTTCTAGAGTCTTAACAATTTCAATATCTGCTACTCTAGACAATTCAGCCTTTGAACTAGTTACTGCTTCAACATTGTCAATTATATTTGCAATAACTTGTTCAATGTCAGGTGCCTGATGCTCTGATTTGTCAATTTCTGCATCATCAGGACTTGTACTAATAGAAAAACTTGAGCTCATATTTGACTTGGATTTCTTCTTAAGTTTTCTAGCAAGGGAAAATAAAGTCTCATTATCTTCATCAGTTTTAGTGTGTTCGGAACTGATGAGTTTATCAGATGCACAATAAGGTACAATGTCTAGACATACATTGTCCTTTGGAAATAAATTTTCATCTGATTTTCCTTTTTCAATAGACTTTGTTTCCTTAGACATAATTTTTCTGACTTTCCTTCTTCTATAACATTTTTGTTTCTCCTTTTCAAGTATTGATGTTTTCTTTTCAAATTGCCCAATAAAAGTTTTCTGCTTTAATTCTTCTAAGGCACTTTCTATTGCAACGGCCTTTCGAAGACTGTCAACTTTTGTTTTGTCTACAGCAATATCTGATTCTACTTGTTTTGAATATAAAGGAGTAGGGATAGCTGATTCATGCTCTTCCTCAAATGCATGTAGTCTTGTACCGTTTATAGGAGTTTGAGGAGTTCTATTTGATGAACCTACACCTTTTTCCAAATATTTTGCATACTATTCCAAAAATGCAATCTCAGCACATTTCATTCTGTATTCTCTATCAAATTTACTACGAATACCCATGTACGTAATATTTGCATCAGTATGTTGAAGTTCTTGTCTAACTTCATCTAATAATCCCTGAGAAAAGAAGTAATCTCTATAAAGTTCTGCTAACCTTTTGTCCACTCGAAATATTTTCTTGAACCAAGTACGTGGAACTTCATCATTCTCTATTTCTTTTCCTTTTGCATCTCTTCTGCTTTTGCCTTTTCCTCTGCCACGACCTTTGTAGAACTTGGAGACCATCGTCGCAGGTTGTAACAGCAACAAGCGGGAAAGATTTTCTTGACAAAGTTTACAAATAACCTAAGTCCCCGTGTAATAAGTGTTTAAATAGGGTTTTTAGGCATATAACTCAACGTGAAGAGAAGTCGGGTTTAGAAATTAAATAAATATTGAATAAAGTTTATTCAATCAAGGTACCCGAAATATTCAAGTATAACTCGTTGAGTTAACCAACCTAAGGAGTAAAACGCTGTCTAGAGGTAGTTTTACACGTTACCTTATCTAACATAACGTCTAGTTAGTACACCAATTTTCGGATGCTTCCAATTGAAACGTTTCGAAAACAACACACATGCTAAACTTAACATTATCTTGAGAACATTGTAAACTATTTGAACATTTTGTCCTCTGAATCTAAAATAGTTTATTTGTCTTTTTAAATTATTTCATCAAGATTTTAAGAGGACATTAATTCAGATTAACTAAGATTTGTATTATAAATTATATTAATCTGTTTTCGACATTGTTAATCCTCCACCTACAAATATATTTCAAATATATTCAATCAAAATACAAAATATACTTGTAGTGACAACTGATGTTAAGTATAACTATACTTTTACATTTTCTTTTCAAAGACTTCCGTTATCCTGACATCATCAAAAATGATTTCCAAAATCAATTCCTACTGTATATGAATAAAAACACAACTTTGAACTCAATTCGATTAATTCAAGGAGAATAAAAGAATGTATCTCAAATAAACGTTTTCAAAAGTACTAATGTTGATTCAATAAATCAGTAGTCATATTGGTATAAACTATATGCGATTCAAAGATATCTGTAATTAATGAAACAACTTTTTCTTTTGAAAAACAATAAATATTGATAAATTTCTTTAAAAGTTAGTTTGAAAAGCTTGAATCATACAAGAGCTTTCTAATGTACTCGTGTGATGAGCTTTCAGTCAACAATCCCAGATCTGATTAGGACCTTAGGTTGCAAGATTTAAAGAATCCTTTTTCAGGACAACAATCCTTACATTCCTATCTGCTCAAGTACAAAAGGCTCGTGATCAAACTGATTAATAAACTCTCAAATATTTTTACTTTGTAAGAACTTTTCATTTTAAGCACAGTATATATGTATTCCATTAATACAGATGCAACAAAACACAAATCTCATACAATTTTTACTTCTATGATTGTACTGAGAATATGAATCAGTTTCAATAAGATTATACTTTTGATTAACAGTTTAAGATGAGTTACATATAACTTATTCTACAAGTTTAATCAATTAAGTCAAATTTATGCATCATCATATGCATTTTCCTTGATTCAAAGAAAACATTTAATCAAAATTTCAGAATGTCAAAAGTATTTAATGTTTTTCATTTACACTTCCACTTAAAATCGTAAAAACTATTAAAATTGATAAACTACTTAAAATCAATAAGATACTACTATGATTTTACAATAAATACATAGTATCTTAAGCAGTAGTTTAGATATTACTTTAGATATTTATAATAAGTATATAATATCTATGAGGTGAACAACATCATCAATAATATTTATCTTTTTATGTGGAGTTTAAGCATTTTACACATCACATAGCCTACAAATGCCTAAATTTAATCTAATGTTGCAGAATGTATTTTCGTTTAGAGGTTTTGTAAATATATCAGCTAATTGATTTTTACTAGACACAAATTCTAATTTAATTTTTCTTTTAATTACGTTATCTCTTAGAAAATGATATCTATCATCTATATGTTTTGCTCTTGAATGTAATACAGGATTTTTAGAAAGATTTATTGTACAACTACTGTCACAATAAATCTCAGTTGTATCATAAGATAATCCAAAATCTTCTAAAGTTTGCCTTATCCAAAGAATCTGAGTGCAACACAGTGTAGCAGCAACATATTCAGCTTCTGTAGTAGAAAGTGCTACATAGTTTTGCTTTTTACCAAACCATGACACCAAATTATTTCCCAATAATTGACATGTGCCACTGGTACTCTTTCTATCAGATTTAGATCCTACATAATCAGCATCAGTATATCCTATAAGATCTATTGAACTATCCTTAGAATAATACAGTTTGAAATTTTTAGTTCCTTGTATATATCTAAATATTCTTTTAACTGCAATTAAGTGTGATTCCTTAGGATTAGATTGAAATCTAGCACAAACACACACAGCAAACATAATATCAGGTCTACTAGCAGTCAAATAAAGTAAAAAACCAATCATACTTCTGTATTTTCTTTGATCTATAGATTTTCCTATGTCATCAATATCTAACTTTAAAGTAGTACTCATAGGAGTTCCTCGAATCCTTGTATCACTAAAATTAAATTTCTTAAGCATTTCATCTGCATATTTTTCCTGATTTAAAAATATACCTTTATCCATTTATGACACTCAGCAAATTAAAACCTAGGTTTTCTACAAATAGTACATTTGAAATAACACAAGTAGGAGTTATTTGAACATTGCCCATATCTATAATTTTATCTTTGCTTTTGTTTCCAAATGTTACACTTCCTTTCATGGTATTTGTAAAATTTTGTAATAGACTTTTTTGTCCGGTCATGTGACTTGATGCTCTACTGTCCAAGATCCATTTTGATGTTGTTTCCTCCTGCAACACAAATTAAGAAAAACTTTTTCTTGGTACCCAATGTTGTTGAGGACCAAGTTCATTAAACGCATATTTCTTCTTTTTGTTTAAAAATAGTTTAACATTATCATTTATATTCTTATTAGTTGTAAGTACTATTGATTTATCATTAGCTTCATACTCACATATAGCATTATTGCTTTTGGAATCATTCTTTTTGTTTTCAAATGTAGTATAATCAAGACCAAACATATTTTTATCAGATGTTAATTTATTTTGGTCATGGTTATACATTTCTGTAAGTTCATACCAAGATTTTGTACTTGTATTAACACTTTCCGTACATACAAAATCTTTTTCTACACAAGAATTTTTTGTTTTATCACATGCAGAATGAGTAATTGGTCTAATACCAATGTATTGAATTACATGCTCAGGTTTCTGAATTTTCAGTTTACTACAATTGTCTGAAATTTTAGAAACATTAGAAACTGAATTTCCAGAACAAGAAACAAAATTTTTAGGAACATTTATAGTCATGTTATAAGTACAATTTGACAAATCACATTGATTTATATTATTACTGCATGATTCATCCCTTGAAGTACCTACTTCTACATATTTATTACCTTGTTTCATAATAAAAGGAATTTTAGTCTTAGATTTACTTGAATTGCAACTAATAAATCCTTTATTGGCTTGAGATTCAAGATAATCAAATCCTAAGCCAATTTATTAGACACCGCAGGGGTACTAGTTAGTTTGTCTAACTTAGTTTAACTTAAATTCCATTTCTCAAAGGTAGAATTTAAATCTTGCTCTCTCAGTTTTAATTTTTCTATCTCTAATACAAGTTCATTTATATTGTTTCTCAACATTTCATTTTCAGATTCTATCTTTAATTTTTCAGCATTTATATTCTATATTTGTTCATGCAAGATACATTCATTAAATCTAAATTTTTGCAAATCTCTAGCATGATTTTCATTATCACATTTAAACTTTTCTAAAGTAGTAGACATGAAACAATTTTCTTCTTCCATAATGGATGAAGATTTTCTAATATTATTATTTTCCAATTTACATACTTTAAGTTTTTGTAATAATGCATGATAAGCACGTAATAATTGTAGGATCGTATGGCTACACAAGAGGGGGGTGAATTGTGTATTTTTAATATTTTTGAAATATAATTAAAACTTCAAAACTCAAAAACAAGTCGAGACATTGTTTTCATAAAATCATTTTTATTCAAGGTTTTAATTACAATATACAATTCAATTCTCCTCAAAAATTGTAGATGCAATTATATTTTGATACCATGTATCATCTAAACAATTTCATAACTACCAACAGAGAAAACTAATTTACGGAATTTAAAACTTTTCTCCCTGTTTGAGATCTTTCTTCTTCCTCTTTTTCTTCTTCAGCAATTCTTCAGTGACGAATATCTTGTCTTTTCATGCTTCACCGAATTTACTTTCTTTTGATACTTCAAATCTTTAGTGACGAAAATCTTACCTTTTTATGCTTCACTGAACTTTCTTCCACTTGAGAGATTTTTCCCGAAGAGGTGTTTTTGATCCCTAAAAAAGATTTTTCTTTTGGTGTGCAGGGATGGTTTGATCCTTGAAAAGATTTTTCATTTTGTGTGCAAGGATAAATTGATCAACGAGAATTCTATACCTTTTATACTGTATCTTCATTTCATGCATATTCTTCACGTTTAACCACTACTAGTTTTCCACTTCTCTACGTCTTTTCTTTTTCCTTCATCGAAACACACACATTCTAACCCACGTTTATATTTCGAATTTTCTTTAATCATCAGTCCTGGATCTTTGAAAAATTTCCTGCAAAATAAACTTTCTCGTCCAAAAGTTTTTCATTAGTGTAATAAGAAGTCATTACTTTAATGTTAACAAAATGAGTAACACAAGTATATATATATAACTTAACGTTTCTAACTTAACGAGTTCCTCATGTGTCATTTCACGTCACAAGTATTGTAGCTAACTCAACGAACCAAGTCCGTGGTGTTATGCTATCTCAACGAACCATCTCTGTTGTGTTATGATAACTCAACGGACCATCTCCGTTGTGTTATGATAACTCAACGAACCAGTAATAAACAAATGTTTTTATAATAAGAATTTTACCACGTGCAAAAATAACAACTTAAGTTTATAACGCTAACCTAAGGCGTTGCCTTAGTGTTAACTTAACGAGTTAAACATGTGCACCTCACGTGATACAATACAACATTCGTAACTTATAATTTCACCACGTGTATAACACTAACTTAACGAGTTCGTCTCTTCTTTTACTCACTAACTTAATGAGTTATCACGTGACCTATTTTAACCTTTAAGCCTCTAACTTAACGAGTTCTCATGTGACCTCTATACAAACAAAACTCTAACTTAACGAGTTGTCTAAACGTGCACTGTTCATGATACAGAAGATATAACAATAAAACATATCATGCTTTTCAATAAAAACACACGTTAACTTAACATTTAGCTAAATGAGAAATTAATGCAACAAAACGACTAGATATTAACTTCAGATCCAATACAGACAAGTATTTATATCAGTAAGCTTTTTCTGTATTAATTGATGATTTTAATTTCTTTTCACAAGCAATAGTAATTGAGCAAATATGATTATTTTCATTCAGCACACATCATCAAAACAAAAATACTCAACAATCTCCCCCTTTTTGATGATGACAAAACCATATTAAATCAATTATGAAATATGTTTAACTCAACAAAGCACCTTCGTTAGGTTAACTTTTAATTCAACAAACTTGTTTGTTGACTTAAGTTCACTTAAGCTTATTTCTATTGTTTGTGTAAATTTTACCTCTCAGAACTAAAACTCTCACATGTCAATAATTATATAAGTATCAGTTTTCTAATTATCATCTGTCAGATTACAATAACCATTTAAATAGCATCTCCTTTTATAATATATATATGCAATTAAGATCATAATCATCTTTTTATAATATTTCTCCCCCTTTTTGTCATTAATCAAAAAGATAATTATAGAGAATATATATATGTATATAAGAGATATAATTACAACAACTCTTTCTGAAAATAAGAATAATAATTGAAGACATTTATAGAAAAATGTATTGTTCAATCAAATCAAACAAGTAATACAAAGATTACATTTTGTATTCAGAAACAAACAAAAACAGTTATCGACCCCTCCTAAGTATATCACTTATAGCATTACATATTTTATCTCCTAGATGCCGAATATCATTTCTGATGTCGTTAAGCACTGCATCTAAGTTAAGAGGTAGCTGGGTTTGCTGTTCTGCTTGAATTGAATAACTTTGTTGTTGTTGTTGTTGTATATGGTCTGTATCAAGTTGTTGTTGTTGTTGTCGTTGAGGTTTATGCATGTCCTGGAATTTTTGCAAATCTTTGACACTAAATGCTCTCATGCCTTTAGTTTCAGAGGGCCAATCGGATAAATTCAATTAGCTTGCAATGAGTCTACATACAGCATCACCATAAAATAACTTTGAACTCATATGCTGTAGTTGAGAAGTGAAAACATCAAACCAATTGATTTGAATTCTATTCAGCAAGCTATAAGTTGCATATAAACAACTTCTGCTGACTTCCATATTGTGTCCAACTCTCTAAAATAAATTTGCATGCAATATATTTGCAATAAACCTTGCCTCTGCATTCAGATTTTCCATTAATCTCATTTCAGAATATACATCTGGAATTTTTGATAAAGACTGAATGTTCCATTCCAGTTGTCTTATTATGTCAAATCTGTTGGTAACAACAATACCTTCATTCTTTAATCCTAAAACTTCAAAAATTAACTCAGGAGACAATATAAACTCCTGTTCATTTATTTGAGTTTTCAGAAAATGTTCATTCTTGACCAGATTGCTATAAAACGCTGCAATAAGCTCTGTGTATTGCTTTCATTTCGTTCCTACTGGCAAGAATTTAATGAGGCCTTGAATCTCAAACAGATCTCTTATTTCCATCAAATTTCTGAATTTTATTGGACGAGCATGCAGAATTTGACATGTAATCAAATTATTGTATTTCTGCAATGCTTCTTTAGATCTAAAATGAATTGCATTACCTTGAATTTTTAATATTGTAAACAAAGAAGGTGATACCTGAAGCCGTGATTCAGAGTTTAATTCATCTTCAGGAACCTATTCTTCGAAATGAATGTCATGTTGTTCCTCTTTCAAAATATTATCTTGAAGCTGCTCAGGTAAGCTTGATTCTTCAGCTTCAACAGTGTTAGGAACATTGTCAATATGTGCAACATTCATCTGTTCAATCTCTATAGAATGTTCAGAGTACAATTTTTCCACAAATTCTACAGTTGGTGTATCTGTCTGTAATTGTTCATTTTGTTCAATAGATATTTCCATTGATTCATGCTGTGAATTCTCAGACTCTACTTCTATAGATTCTGTAGAAGGCTGGTTAACTTTTAGCTCTTCTAGAGTCTTAACATTTTCAATATCTACTACTCCAGACAATTCAGCCTTTGAACTAGTTACTACTTCAACATTGTCAATTATATTTGCAATAACTTGTTCAATGTCAGGTGCCTGATGCTTTGATTTGTCAATTTCTGCATCATCAAGACTTGTACTAATAGAAAAACTTGAGCTCATATTTGACTTGGATTTCCTCTCAAGTTTTCTAGCAAGGGAAAATAAAGTCTCATTATCTTCATCAGTTTTAGTGTGTTCGGAACTGATGAGTTTATCAGATGCACAATAAGGTACAATGTCTAGACATACATTGTCCTTTGGAAATAAATTTTCATCTGATTTTCCTTTTTCAGTAGACTTTGTTTCCTTAGACATAATTTTTCTGACTTTCCTTCTTCTATAACATTTTTGTTTCTCCTTTTCAAGTATTGCTATTTTCTTTTCAAATTGCTCCATAAAAGTTTTCTACTTTAATTCTTCTAAGGCACTTTCTATTGCAACAGCCTTTCGAAGACTATCAACTTTTGTTTTGTCTACAGCAATATCTGATTCTACTTGTTTTGAATATAAAGGAGTAGGGATAGCTGATTCATGATCTTCCTCAAATGCATGTAGTCTTGTACCGTTTATAGGAGTTTGAGGAGTTCTATTTGATGAACCTACACCTTTTTCCAAATATTTTGCATATTGTTCCAAAAATGCAATCTCAGCACATTTCATTCTGTATTCTCTATCATATTTACTTCGAATACCCATGTATGTAATACTTGCATCAGTATGTTGAAGTTCTTGTCTAACTTCATCTAATATTCTCTGAGGAAAGAAGTAATCTCTATAAAGTTCTACTAACCTTTTGTCCACTCAAAATATTTTCTTGAACTAAGTACGTGGAACTTCATCATTCTCTATTTCTTTTCCTTTGGCATCTCTTCTGCTTTTGCCTTTTCCTCTGCCACGACCTTTGTAGAATTTGGAGACCATCGTCGCAAGTTGTAACTGTAATAAGCGGGAAAGATTTTCTTGACAAAGTTTACAAATAACCTAAGTCCCCGTGTTATAAGTGTTTAAATAGGGTTTTTAGGCATATAACTCAACGTGAAGATAAGTCGGGTTTAGAAATAAAATAAATATTGAATAAAGCTTATTCAATCAAAGTACCCGAAATATTCAAGTATAACTCGTTGAGTTAACTAACCTAACGAGTAAAACGCTGTCTAGAGGCAATTTTACACATTACTTTATCTAATATAACGTCTAGTTAGTACACTTAAACAAGTTTCAGATGCTTTCAACTAAAACCTTCCGAAAACAACACACATGCTAAACTTAGCATTATCTTGAGAACATTGTAAACTATTTGAACATTTTGTCTTTTGGATCTAGAATAGTTTATTTGTCTTTTTAAATTATTTCATCAAGATTTTAAGAGGACATTAATTCAGATTAACTAAGATTTATATTTTAAATTATATTAATCTATTTTTGACATTGTTAATGCTCCCCCTACAAATATACTTCAAATATATTCAATCAAAATACAAAATATACTTGTAGTGACAATAGATGTTAAGTATAACTATACTTTTACATTTTCTTTTCAGAGACTTCCGTTATCCTAACATCATCAAAAATGATTTCCAGAATCAATTCCTATTGTATATGAATCAAAACACAACTTTGAACTCAATTCAATTAATTCAAGGAGAATAAAAGAATGTATCTCAAATAAACGTTTTCAAAAGTACTAATGTTGATTCAATAAATCAGTAGTCATATTGGTATAAACTATATGCGATTCAAAGATATCTATAATTAATGAAACAACTTTTTCTTTTCAAAACAGTAAATATTGATAATTTTCTTTAAAAGTTAGTTTGAAAAGCTTGAATCATACAAGAGCTTTCTAATGTACCCTTGTAATGAGCTTTCAGTCAACAATCCCAGATCTGATCAGGACCTTAGGTTGCCAGATTTAAAGAATCCTTTTTCAGGACAACAATCCTTACATACCTATCTGCTCAAGTACAAAAGGCTCGTGATCAAATTGATCAATAAACTCTCAAAGATTTTTACTTTGTAAGCACTTTTCATTTTCAGCACAGTATATATGTATTCCATTAATACAGAAGCAATAAAACACAAATCTCATACAATTTTTACTTCTATGATTATACTGAGAATATGAATCAGTTTCAATAAGCTTATACTTTTGATTAATAGTTTAAGATGAGTTACATATAACTTATTCTACAAGTTTAATCAATTAAGTCAAATTTATGCATCATCATATGCATTTTCCTTGATTCAAAGAAAACATTTAATCAAAATTTCAGAATGTCAAAAGTATTTAATATTTTTCATTTACACTTCCACTTAAAATCGTAAAAACTATTAAAATTGATAAACTACTTAAAATCAATAAGATACTACTATGATTTTACAATAAATACATAGTATCTTAAGCAGTAGTTTAGATATTACTTTAGATATTTATAATAAGTATATAATATCTATGAGGTGAACAACATCATCAATAATATTTATCTTTTTATGTGGAGTTTAAGCATTTTACACATCACATAGCCTACAAATACCTAAATTTAATCTAATGTTGCATAATGTATTTTCGTCTAGAGGTTTTGTAAATATATCAGCTAATTGATTTTTACTAGACACAAATTCTAATTTAATTTTTCCTTTAATTACGTTATCTCTTAGAAAATGATGTCTAACCTCTATATGCTTTGCTCTTGAATGTAATACAGGATTTTTGGAAAGATTTATTGCAGAACTACTATCACAATAAATCTTAGTTGTATCATAAGATAATCCAAAATCTTCTAAAGTTTGCCTTATCCACAAAATCCTTGTATCATTAAAATTAAATTTCTTAAGCATTTCAACTACATATTTTTCTTGATTTAAAAATATACCTTTATCCATTTACTTAATTTGAAGTCCTAGAAAATATGAAAGTTCTCCTATCATACTCATTTCAAGTGATTAGTCATCTCTCAGAGAATATTTCTATCAACTTATCAGAGGTTGCTCCAAAGATTATATCATCCACGTATATTTGAACAACAATCTGATCTTTACCATCTCTCTTAATAAATAGAGTATGATCCACTTTTCCCATGATATAGCCTTTTTCTATTAAAAGAGTAGACAATCTTTCATACCATGATCTAGGTGCTTGCTTCAAACCATATAAGGCTTTCTTCAATTTATACACAAAGTCAGGATTTTTAATATCTTCAAATCCAGGTGGTTATTTTACATAGACTTCTTCATTAATTAAACCATTTAGAAATGCACTCTTTGCATCCATTTGATATAATTTAAAATCCATATAACAAGTATAAGCCAATAATATTCTAATACATTCTAACCTAGCCACAGGAGCAAATGTTTCATCATAATCTAATCCTTCTTCCTGTGTATACCCTTGTGCAACTAATCAAGCTTTATTCCTTATAATTTGACTAGTTTCGTTAGTTTTGTTTCTAAAGATCCACTTTGTACCTATTATGGACTGATTTTCTAGTGGAGAAACTAATTCCCATACATCATTTCTGATGAATTGATTTAGTTCTTCTTGCATTACCACTATCCAATTTTCATCAGATAATGCTTCTTGTATATTCCTTGGTTCCACCATAGAAACAAACATACACATACTATTTAAATTTACTGAAGCTCTAGTTTTAACTCCCTCATTAATATTACCAATGACTTGAGTAATGGGATGTGATGAAGAATAACGCCAATTTCTTTGATTTTCCTCAATATTCTCATCAACATCTGAAAGTCCATCACTTTCATCATTAGTTTGATCATTTAAGTTCATATTTTTTATTTTCTCAGATAAATCATCAATCTCTCTATTGATCTCTATCTCATTTGGAAAATTGATCATATCATCATTATCAGCTTTAGATTGAGATTCTCTAAAAGAATTTTCATTGAAGATTACATGGAGGGTTTCTTCAATAGTGCTAGAAGTCTTGTTATATACTCTATAGGCTTTACTTCTAGTAGAGTAACCTACAAAAATTCCTTCATCCGATTTGGCTTGAAATTTATCCCTTTTATCCTTAGTATTAAGAATAAAACACTTGCAGCCAAATGGTTTCATATAGGAAATTTTTGGAACCCTATTAAACATAATTTCAAAAGGAGTTTTATTAACATGAGGTCTTAAATGACTTATGTTAATAACATAACAAGCTGTATTTACTGCTTCAGCCCAAAGATTTTGAGGTAACTTATGTTCATTCTACATAGTTCTGGCCATTTCTTGAAGTGATCTATTCTTTCTCTCAACAACACCATTTTGACACGATGCTCTTGGAAAAGAAAATATGTGATCAATGCCATGCTCATTACAATAGTTATCCATTTGATCATTATCAAATTCAGTTCTATGATCACTCCTAAGTTTTTGAATAGAGACACTTTGCTCATTTTGAACAAAATTGCAAAACATTTTAAATTTTTCAAAAACTTCTTTCTTAGATGCTAGAAAATATACCCAAGTGTATCTAGAGAAGTCATCTACTAAAACAAATACATACCGTTTACCACCAAGACTCATGATTCTTGTTGGTCCAAATAGATCCATATGTATAAGTTCTAAGACTCTCTTGCTTGAAATATCAGTTTTGGATTAAAAAGAGTTTTTGTGAAGTTTACCTAACTCACATGCATCACACATAAAGTTCTTTGAGTATTTAATCTTTGGTAAACCTCTCACTAAATGTTTTCTAGATAGTTTATGTAACAGTCTCATATTTATATGCCCAATCCTTCTATGCCATAGATATGCATCACTAGTTTTAGCTAGCAAACATGAATTTAAATCAACTGCACTGGAAGGTAAAGATAAAATACATACAGAACCTTTTCTTTTAGCAATAAACTTAATTTCATCTGTATTTTTATCAATTATTTTGCATACATTATCATCAAACACTACATAATATCCATTTTCAGTTAGTTTTATGACACTCAGCAAATTAAATCCTAGGTTTTCTACATATAGTACATTCGAAATAACACAAGTAGGAGTTATTTGAACATTGCCCATACCTATGATTTTATCTTTGCTTTTGTTTCCAAATATTACACTTCCTTTCATGGTATTTGTAAAATTTTGTAATAGACTTTTTTGTCCGGTCATGTGACTTGATGCTCCACTGTCCAAGATCCATTTTGATGTTGTTTCCTCCTACAACACTAATTAAGAAAAACTTTTTCTTGGTACCCAATGTTGTTGAGGACCAAGTTCATTAAACGCATATTTCTTCTTTTTGTTTAAAAATAGTTTAACATTATCATTTATATTCTTATTAGTTGTAAGTACTATTGATTTATCATTAGCTTCATACTCACATATAGCATTATTGCTTTTGCAATCATTCTTTTTGTTTTCAGATGTAGTATAATCAACACCAAACATATTTTTATCAGATGTTAATTTATTTTGGTCATGGTTATACATTTCTGTTAATTCATACCAAGATTTTGTACTTGTATTAACACTTTCCGTACATACAAAATCTTTTTCTACACAAGAATTTTTTGTTTTATCACATGCAGAATGAGTAATTGGTCTAATACTAGTGTATTGAATTACATGCTCAGGTTTCTGAATTTTCAGTTTACTATAATTGTCTGAAATTTTAGAAACATTAGAAACTGAATTTCCAGAACAAGAAACAAGATTTTTAGAAACATTTATAGTCATGTTAGAAGTACAATTTAACAAATCACATTGATTTATATTATTACTGCATGATTCATCCCTTGAAGTACCTACTTCTACATATTTATTACCTTGTTTCATAATAAAAGGAATTTTAGTCTTAGATTTACTTGAACTACAACTAATAAATCCTTTATTGGCTTGAGATTCAGGATAATCAAATCCTAAGCCTAATTTATAAGACACCACAGGGGTACTAGTTAGTTTTTCTAACTTAGTTTGACTTAAATTCCATTTCTCAAAGGTAGAATTTAAATCTTGCTCTCTCAGTTTTAATTTTTCTATCTCTAATTCAAGTTCATTTATATTGTTTCTCAACATTTTATTTTCAGATTCTATCTTTAATTTTTCAGCATTTATATTCTGTATTTGTTCATGCAAGATACATTCATTAAATCTACATTTTTGCAAATCTCTAGCATGATTTTCATTATCACATTTAAACTTTTCTAAAGTAGTAGACAGGAAACAATTTTCTTCTTCCATAATGAATGAAGATTTTCTAATATTCTTATTTTCCAATTTACATACTTTAAGTTTTTGTAATAATACATGATAAGCACATAATAATTCATCAAAGTTGAAATTTGAATGACTTTCAGGATCAGATATTACCTCAGACTCATCTACCATGAAGCACACATGAGCAACATCTTCTAGCTCTTGTTCTAAATCTGTATAACAAGAAATGAACTATAAGTTAAATATGCATATAATGTTCAAATTTAAATGAGTTACATTAGAGCACTACATTAATGATATGTATTTAAATTTAATTAAGTTGACAGAATGCAGGAGAAAAATATATATATATAGAAGTTAATACGAGGAGTAAGCTTTAGAAAAATTGCTAAGTGTTAACTCAACGAAGTAAGTCCGTTGAGTTAACCTTAACTCCACGAGGTTAATAATAAAATATAAGGTCACTCTGTTGAGTTATCTATAACTCAACAAAGTTAGTCCATGGAGTTAGCAAATAGGCAATGAAGCTAGTCCATTGAGTTAGCTATAACTTAATGAGATTAGTTCGTTGAGTTAGAATCAGTAACCGAAGCTAGTCCATTAGTTAGTTCATGGATTAAGCTAAATAGTTATTCTTTAAGCCACGAACGAAACTTCATGGGTTTAGCGGTTATTGAAATTTGAAATCAGAAGTGGAACACGTATCCATAAAAATAGGAACCATACTACACGTTACAAGACACGCTCTTGCAATGAGATTCATTTGCCTTATAGACATGCATTATAAATATAAAACAAAATGTTATTTACGAGTTACCAGCACTTGAGGAAAGAAAAGAAAATTCGTTAGGGAACTAGAAGGAGAAGCAACTAATTCAACTTCATTTGTCAACAACTATTTACTGAAAATAAAGCATTAGATTGGTATGTAATTAATCTTCTGCTATTTTACTTTATGTTAAGAGTTTATGAGCACATGGATTCGCTCTCCTAGCACTAAATGATTAGTAAGAACACCAACACAGGATTATTCAACATAGAGGCATACTGAAATATTTTCTAAATCGGACTTTAACGAAATCCTTAGGGGTGTAGCTAACCTTTCTTTAAAAGAGAACAAAGATATGGCTGCTCTAGTAGAAAAACCAATAGGGGAAATTCTGTATCCTGAATTAGTTGATGAACTTTCATGTATTTGATTGCCAAACTTTGAGGGAGATAGGTTTGAACTGAAATCTAATTATATTAGTCAATTGCCACACTTTCTTAGATTAGAAAGAGAATATGCTTATTATTTCCTTAGAGAATTTAAAGAAGTTTGTCAAATGATGAAAATGTCGAACATGAGTATTGATGCTAATAAACTTAGATATATCCCTTTTGCTTTAAAAGACACAGCTAAGAGATGGTTATATGCTCTGTCGCCTGATTCAATTTCTACATGGATTGAATTTTGCTCTATTTTTCTGGAAAAATATTATCCAACACATCAAACGATTGAAAAAAAAGGAAATACTAATGTGTAGCCAAAAACAGGGAGAATCATTTTAGAAATATTTTGAAAGATTTAAAGATTTACTGACTCAATGTCCACATCATGCAATGAGTAAAGCACAATTAATAGGTATAATTTATGAAGGCATAGATGTTTCAACGAAATCTTTATTAGAATCTACTTGTCAAAATGGATTTTTAAAACTGTGTAGTGAAGAAGCATGGGCATATTTAGAAAACTTTGCAAAAAGAACTGCACAATGGGAAAACTCAATTGAAGCTATTACAGATAAAAGAATATTGCCAAGGGGAATGCATGAAATAGATTCAAGCACTATGCTTGAAGTTAAATTAACTGAATTAACAAAGAAAATAGAAGAGTTATCATTAAATAAAAAACTAGCAGAAAAGAATGCAAACGTTAATGACTTAGATATTATTTATGCAAGAAACCAGAAAGATAACTTTGGAAATTCTTATAACCCTAATTGGAGAAATCACCTGAATCTATCTTGGAGAAGTAACAATTTCCAAGGAGGAGAAAATATAAATGATAAGAATATAAGTTATGAAGCATTAATTGAATAAGGATCTAGAATAGAGAAGTTAGAAAAGATAATTCAACAATTAAACAATCGTCTAGATCTTGTATTTGGAAATGTTGTCATTCAAAATCAAAATATGAATAGAAATATACCCCCTAGATAGAAGGAATCAATAGAAGTTAGACCTACTAGAGGATTGTCAATGTAAGCAGTACCTAACCTTGTCAACAAAACTGTTAATGAAATTGATACCTCCTATGGGAGGGAAGCTGAATGAAGTAGTATAACTAAAGTAACTATGTATAATATAGTAAGTAGCAAAATATAAAAAGAAAGAAAAAATGTAAGTTTAATTATAGTTAGTAGTATCGTAGAGTTATTACTTAACTTAACGAACTTAGTCCGTTAAGTTATGACCTAACTCCATGAGGGTAAGTAAGTAACTATGTTGATTTTGTCTTTGTTAAATTTTTGTTTATGTTATATAGAATCACAACAGATGGAATTGATGAAATTACCACTAGATGCACTAAGGGAAGTACTGAGTAACTTGTTAGCTAAAAATTTGTGCAGATTGTGTTGTGTATCAAAGGAAATTAAAGACTATGTCAGAGAAAAATATTTTCATGGACTATAAGTTGCAAAAATGACTAAGATTAGAGATGGATTTTTATGGAAGTCATTTAATCATAGTTCAATCAGCTATGAATATCTGAATATGGAAGAAAATGCTAAAATTACACCAAATACATTAGAAGGAATAGATCATATTATGGGGATAGATGAAGGATTAATTATTTACAGAACCAAACCAATGTATGCAATTCTGTTACCCGATATTTTGATTAGAAATCCTATCACTAGAGAAGAATGGAATATAAGAAGGCCTAATAGATTTGAAGTACCAACTGAAAATTGTGGGTGAGCTTTAACATTTTCTGATAAAAATTTGACCATTCTTGAGAAATTGTATTATTAGAGACCAACTGGAAATTGGGATGAGGATTTATGCTTAAGTGTGTATAATTTTCTGAATAGATCTTGGACTGAAAATACTATGATATATCTAGGATAGAAAGTATTAATTAACAACATACATGTAATACTTGATGGATATATATATCTAGTCATAGATATATCAGTTGCATTTAGATCTGATTTATACATAGTAAGCATAGATAGTTATGATGATGACTTTATAGAAATATTGCCTATATCGAGTGATATAGCTAAACCACCGTCTGTTGAATATGATAAAATTCAATTAGGAATGTGGTATAATGAATATAATGAACCTACTTTATGTCTGATAAGATGGTGGGATGAATTAATGAAATTTCAAATATAGATTATGAAAGACCTAAATGAATGGAAGTGGGAAGAGGAATATATTGAAATATATGTAGAAATAGAAATAGCTACATTATCTTGGAACAGAAAAGGATCCCTTTCTGCATTTCATTTCATTAATGGAAATACACTTATATTTAGTATAGATAACATACAACAAGTTTACAAGTTAAAAAAGAAAGTAGACTACATTAAAACATAATTAATAGCAAGAAGAATTATGCCTAAAAAGTTTGCTTGGACTAACACGTTTATTCCATTTGTTACTACTTTTCAATCATGTTCTTAAATTGTGATTTTGTACTTTTAATGTTGTGTGTAATCTACATTTATTTTTAGAAAAGGAAGAAAAAATTTTAAGTTTTTGTTTTATTTTATAAAAAGAAAAGAAAAGAAAAACAAAATATCAATCCAGTTTGTTGGTATTTGTTTTGGGAAACCAACTGGCTTACTTGTGAGCCACCAAAGGCGTAGGAGTTTGGGTTCCACGCAAGACACTAATTTAACAAGTTATGTTTTGTTATTTTGTTATATATTTTTCTTTTATTTGTGAATGAAAAGTTTTTTAGAATCAAAAGTTGAAAGATATTGAAGGAGATACAAAAGAACAAGGTATGTAATTAATTACTTATCCTGAATTTACATTTAAACTCAGTTCGTGGAGTTATTCATTAACTCAACGAATTAAGTTCATTGAGTTAGGTGCTAAGTCAACGAAACAATATTCATGCTTGCTAATAATTACTATATTTATTGTAAAATCTTTTACATCGAGGACAATGTAAAATGTAGGTATGAGGGGAAGGTAATTAGATTAAAAGCCAAATAATTTTGTTAATTAGAGGAATTAGAATGGTACCGCAAAAATTTTGTGGAAATTGAAAAAAAAAATTTTTTTTATGAATTTGCTATAACTACCCAATAATTGAAACTATCAAATTTTTAAGAACTGTAACTTCTTGAATGTTATATTTAGAATCTTATATAAGATGAGATCTGGGATTGTTGACTGAAAGCTCAATACATGAGTATACTAGAAAGCTCTTGTATGATTCAAGCTTTTCAAATTAACTTTTAAAGTACAAATATGCATATACTGTTCTAAAAAGATAAAAGTGTTTTGTGAAATACAAAAATCTTTTGAATCAAGTATATTTTCTATTATCTAAGATTATTGAAGTATGAATCTAGATTAGACTTTTGAAGTTGTTTATTTGAGATACAATTCATTATTCTACTTGTTTTAATCATATTGAATTGAATTGTGTTTTGATTTGTATGTAGTTGAAATTTATTCTAGAAATCATATTGGAAAATTTAGGATAACAAATGTTAGAAAAGAAAAAGATGATAATATAATTAACACCTATGTGATGCTAATATATTTTGTATGTAATTTACATATGTTTTAAATATAGTTGCAAGTTGAAGAGGAGAAAACAATGTTAAAATAGATTACTGAAAAATACAGAATATCTATAGAGTAATCTAATTTATGTATTCTGAAGATACAAAATGAAGAATTAATTCTAGCACTTTAAAAAGACCAACTAATTAAATTTGAGTAGTTTGCTAAGGGACTAGCAAAATTTAAGTATGGGGGAAGTGTTTAAAATGAAAAAGTGCATAATATTAACGATTAAATGATGGTTATTTGCATAATATTTAGCTTATCATATGAGGATTAAGTCATTGTGTTATAATTGAACTGTTATATGCTTTAATGAAGGAATTTGCATAATTTCAAGGAATTAGTGTTAATTAAGTACATTTCTGTACTGTCGGTAAGTTGTAGGTTTCTAATTCTTAAGTATCCAAATTTTTTATTATTTCGGAGAGTTATATTGAATGTACCGGATAGTTATGTTTTAAATGCTTAAAGAATATTTATTTCTTGGAGTACACGTATTGAAACTGTAATGCATGACTTAAGTGAATTTTTGGTAAGTTATTTGGTAACTATTCGAAATGCATCTAGGCATTGGATAGTTAGATTTGTAAGTATCCGAAATATCTCTTTATTATAAAACTACTTAAGGACACATGTCGTATACTGGAAGCTTAACATAAGTTATCTTTCGAAAGGTTAGGTGCTAACTATCTAAAATACATCTAAGCATTAGATGGTTAAGGTTGTAAGTATTCGAAACATCTAAACTAGTTATTTCTTTATTGCACGTGTTTTATAGTTAAATCAATGAAGTAAGTCTGTTGAGTTATCTGTAACTCCACAAACCATTTATTTTCTAATATGCCACTATAGCAGTTGCCGAAACAAAAAATTTGAAGGAAAACCACGATTACACAAATCACATAGGAATTCTGTAGGATCGTATGGCTACACAAGAGGGGGGTGAATTGTATTTTTCAACATTTTCAAATATAATTGAAACTTTAAAACTCAAAAACAAGTCGAGACACTGTTTTCATAAAATCATTTTTATTCAAGGTTTCAATTACAATATACAATTCAATTCTCCTCAAAAATTGTAGATGCAATTATATATCGATACTATGTTTCATCTATACAATTTCATAACTACAAACAGAGAAAACTAATTTGCGGAATTTAAAACATTTCTCCTTGTTTGAGATCTTTCTTCTTCTTCTTCTCTTTCTTCTTTAGTAATTCTTCAGTGACAAATATCTTGTCTTTCTCTACTTCACCGAATTTGCTTTCTTCTGATACTTTAAATCTTCAGTGACGTAAATCTGACCTTTTCTGCTTCATTGAATTTTCTTCCATCTGATACTTCAAATATTTAGTGACATATATCTTACCTTTTTATGCTTCACTGAATTTTCTTCCACCTGAGAGCTTTTCCCCGAAGAGTGTTTTTGATCCCTAAAAAGATTTTTCTTTTGGTGTGCAAGGATAACTGATCAACGAGAATTCTATGCCTTTTATGTTGCATCTTCATTTCATGCATATCCTCCACGTTTAATCACTATCAGTCTTCCACTTCTTCACGTCTTTTCTTTTTCCTTCATCGAAATACACACGTTCTGACCTACGTTTATATTTCAAATTTTCTTTAATTATCAATCCTGGATCTCTGAAAAATTTTCTGCAAAATAAACTTTCTCTTTCAAAATTTTTCATCAAGTATAATAAGAGGTCATTACTTTAATGTTAACTAAATGAGTAACACAAGTATATATATAACTTAACGTTTCTAACTTAACGAGTTCCTCATGTGCCAACTCACGTGATAAGTACTACAACTAACTCAACGAATTATCTCTATGGTATTACGCTAACTCAACGAATCATCTTAGTTGTGTTACGCTAACTCAACGAACCATCTCCATTGTGTTACATATAACTCAACAAACCATTAATAAACAAATGTTTTTATAATAAGAATTTTACCACGTGCAAAAATAACAACTTAAGTTTATAACACTAACCTAATGCGTTGCCTTAGTGTTCAATATAGCAACTCAATGTGTTTAGTTATGTTAACTTAACGAGTTAAACATGTGCACCTCACGTGATACAATATAACATTCGTAACTTATAATTTCACCACATGTACAACACTAACTTAACGAGTTCATCTCTTCTTTTACTCACTAACTCAATGAGTTCTCACGTGACCTATTTTAACCTTTAAGCCTCTAACTTAATGAGTTCTCATGTGACCTCTATACGAACAAAACTCAAACTTAACGAGTTGTCTAAACATGCACTGTTCATGATATAGAAAATATAACTTTAAAACATATCATGCTTTTCAATAAAAGCACATGTTAACTTAACGTTTAGTTAAATGAGAAATTAATGCAACGAAACGACTAGTTATTAACTTAGTAGAACCTCAGATCCAATACAAACAAGTATTTATATCAGTAAGCTTTTTCTGTATTAATTGATGTACTTAATTTCTATTCACAAGCAATAGTAATTGAGCAAATATGATTACTTTCATTCAGTACACATCATCAAAACAAAATACACAACAATCTCCCCCTTTTTGATGATGACAAAATCATATTAAATCAATTATGAAATATATTTAACTCAACAAAGCACCTTTGTTGGGTTAACTTTTAATTCAACTAACAAGTTTGTTGACTTAAGTTCACTTAAGCTTATTTCTATTGTTTGTGTAAATTTCACCTCTCAAAAATAAAACTTTCAAATGTCAATAATGACATAAGTATCATTTCTCTTCCTTTCATTATATAATTTAATAACCATATAATTTTCTTTCAGATTACATTATCATTTGTTAGATTACAATAACCACTTAAATATCATCTCCCTTTGTAATATATGCAATTAAAATCATAATCATCTTCTTTTATAACATTTCTCCCCCTTTTTGTCATTAATCAAAAAGATAATTACACAGAATATATATAGTAAGAGATATATTTACAACACTTTTTGTAAACAATAGTAAGAATTGTAAATATTTACAGAAAAATGTATTGTTCAAGAATCAAACAAGGAATACGAACATTACATTTTATATTCAGATACAAGCAAACAGACAATTATCTATTCCTCCTAAGTATATCACTTATTGCATTACATATTTTATCTCCTAGATACCTAATATCATTTCTGATGTCGTTAAGCACATCATCTAGGTCAGGAGGTAGCTAGGGTTGCTGATCTGCTTGAACTGAATAACTTTGTTGTTGTTGTATATGGTCTATACAATCAGGTTGTTGTTGTTGTTGAGGTTGATGCATGGCCTGAAATTTCTGCAAATCGTTTACACTAAAAGCTCTCATGCCTTTAGTTTTAGAGGGCCAATCGAATAAATTCAATTGGTTTGCAAGGAGTCTACATACAACATCACCATAAAATAACTTTGAACTCATATGCTGTAGTTGAGAAGTAAAAACATCAAACCAATTGATTTGAATTCTATTTAGCAGACCATAAGTTGCATATAAACAACTTCTGTTGACTTCCATATTGTGTCCAACTCTTTGAAATAAATTGGCATGCAATATATTTGCAATAAACCTTGCCTCTTCATTCAAATTTTCCATTAATCTCATTTCAGTATATACATCTGGAATTTTTGATAAAGACTGAATGTTCCATTCCAATTGTCTAATCATGTCAAATCTGTTTGTAACAACAACATCTTCATTCTTTAATCCCAAAACTTCAAAAATTAATTCAGGAGACAATATTAACTCCTGTTTATTTATTTGAGCTTTCAGTATATTTTCATTCTTGACCAGATTGCTATAAAAAGGTGCAATAAGCTCTTTGTATTGCTTCCATTTCATTCCAACTAGCAAGAATTGAATGAGGCATTGATACTCAAATAGATCTTTTATTTCCATCAAATTTCTGAATTTTATTGGTCGAGCATGCAGAATCTAACATGTAATCAGATTATTGTATTTCTACACTACTTCCTCAGATCTAAAATGAATTGAATTACCTTGAATTTGTAATACTGTACACAAAGAAGGTGATACCTGAAGCCGTGATTCAGAGTTTAATTCATCTTCAAAAACTTCTTCAAAATGAATGCCATGTTGTTCCTCTATGAAAATATTTTCTTGAAGCTACGTATGTACACTTGATTCTTCAGCTTCAACAATGTAAGGAACATTTTCAATATGCTCAACATTCATCTGTTCAGTCTCTATAGAATGATCAGAGTTCAATTCTTCCACAAATTCAACAACTAATGTATCTATCTGTATTTGTTCATTTTGTTCAACAGATATTTCCATTAATACATGTTGTGAATTCTCAGACTCTACTTCTATAGATTCTGAAAAAGGCTGGTTGACGTTTAGCTCTTCTAGAGTCTTAACTTTTTCAATATCTGCTACTCCAGACAATTCAGCCTATGAACTAGTTACTACCTCAACATTGTCAATGATATCTACAATAACTTGTTCAATGTCAGGTACTTGATGCTTTGATTTTTCAATCTGTGCATCATCAGGACTTGTTCTAATAGAAAAACTTGAGCTCATATTTGACTTGGATTTCTTCTCAAGTTTTCTAGCAAGGGAAAATAAAGTCTCATTATCATCATCAGTTTCAGTATGCTCGGAACTGATGAGTTTATCAGATGCACTATAATGTACAATGTCTAGACATACATTGTCCTTTGGAAATAAATGCTCATTAGATTTTCCTTTTTCAATGGACTTTGTTTCCTTAGACATAATTTTTCTGATTTTCCTTCTTCTATTAAATTTCTGTTTCTCCTCTTCAAGTATTGCTGTTATCTTTTCAAATTGCTCCATAAAAGTTTTCTACTTTAATTCTTCAAAAGCACTTTCTATTGCTATAGCCTTTCGAAGACTGTCAACTTTTCTTTTATCTACAGCAATATTTGATTCTACTTATTTTGAATACAAAGGAGTAGGGATAGCTGATTCATGTTCTTCCTCAAATGCATGTAATCTTGTATCATTTATAGGTATTTGAGGAATTCTAGTTGATGTACCTACACATTTTTCCAAATATTGTGCATACTGTTCTAAAAATACAATTTCAGCACATTTCATTCTATATTCTCCATCATATTTACTTCGAATACCCATATATGTAATATTTTCATCAGTATTTTGAAGCTCTTGTCTAACTTCATCTAGTATACCTTGAGGAAAGAAGTAATCTCTATAAATTTCTGCTAACCTTTTGTCCACTCGAAGTATTTTCTTGAACCAAGTGCGTGGAACTTCATTAGTATCTATTTCTTTTCCTTTTGCATTTCCTCTGCTTTTGCCTTTTCCTTTGCCATGACCTTTGTAGAACTTGGAGACCATCATCGCAAGTTGTAACAGCAACAAGCGGGAAAGATTTTCAAACAAAAATTTACGAATAACCTAAGTACCCGTGTAATAAGTGTTTAAATAGGGTTTTTAGGTGAATAACTCAATGTGTATAAGTCGGGTTTGGATTTTAAATGAGTATTGAATATAGTCTATTCAATCAAGGTACCCAAAAAATTCAAGTATAACTCGTTGAGTTAACTAACCTAACGAGTAAAACGCTATCTAGAGGTAGTTTTACACGTTACCTTATATAACATAACGTTTAGTTAGTACACTTTTTAAAAAAATTTCAGATGCTTTCAACTAAAACCTTCCGAAGACAACACACATGCTACACTTAACATTATCTTGAGAACATTGTAAAACTATTCTAACATTCTATTCTTATGAATCTAAAATAGTTTGTTTGTCTTTTTAAATTGTTTCATCAAGATCTTAAGAGAACTTTAATTCAGATTAACCAAGATTTGTATTCTGAATTATATTAATCTATTTTGGACATTGTTAATCCTCTCCCTACAAATATACTTCTCATATATTCAATAACATACAAAATATACTTGTATAACAATAGATGTTAAGTATAACTAGACTTTTAAATTTTCTTTTCAAAAACTTTCGTTATCCTGAATTCATCAAAAATGATTCCAGAATCAATTCCTACTATATATAAATCAAAACACAACTTTGAACTCAATATGATTAATTCAAGGAGAATAAAAGAATGTATCTCAAATAAATGTCTTCAAAAGTACTAATATTGATTTAATAAATCAATAACCATATTGGTAGAAACTATATTCGATTCAAAGATCTGTAATTAGTGAAACACCTTTTTTTTTTTTTCAAAATAGTACATATTCATAATTTTCTTTTGAAGTTAGTTTGAAAAGCTTGAATCATACAAGAGCTTTCTAATGTACCCGTGTAATGAACTTTCAGTTAACAATCCCAGATCTGATCAAGACCTTAGGTTACTAGATTTATAGAATTCTTTTTCAGGACAACAATCCTTACATATCTATCTGCTCAAGTACAAAAGGCTCGTGATCAAACTAATCAATAAACTCTCAAAGATTTTTACTTTGTAAGCACTTTTCATTTTAAGCACAATATATATGTATTCCATTAATATAGATGTAATAAAACACAAATCTCATACAATTTTTACTTCTATGATTTTATTGAAAATATGAATCAGTTTCAATAAGCTTATACCTTTGATTAACAGTTTAAGATGATTTAAATATAAATTATTCTACAAGTTTAATCAATTAAGTCAAATTTATGCATGATCATATGCAGTTTCCTCGATTCATAGAAAACACTTAATCAAAATTTTAGAATTTCAAAAGTATTTATTGTTTTTCATTTACACTTCCACTTAAAGTCTTGAAAACCATTAAAATTGATAACCCACTTAAAATCAATAAGATACTACTATGATTTCACAATAACTACATAGTATCTTAAGCAGCAGTTTAGATATTACTTAGATATTTATGATAAGTATATAATATCTATGAGGTGAAAAACATCATCAATAATATTTATCTTTTTGTGGAGTCTAAGCATTTTACACATCGCATAGCCTACAAATACCCAAATTTAATATTATGTTGCAGAATGTATTTTCATCTAAAGGTTTTGTAAATATATCAACTAATTGATTTTTACTAGACACAAATTCTAATTTAATTTTTTCTTTAATTACATTATCTCTTAGAAAATGATGTCTAACGTCTATATGCTTTGTTCTAGAATGTAATATAGGATTTTTGGAAAGATTTATTGCTGAACTACTGTCACAATAAATCTCAGTTGTATCATAAGATAATCCAAAATCTTCTAAAGTTTTCTTTATCCACAGAATCTGAGTGCAACATATTCAACTTTTATAGTAGAAAGTGCTACATAGTTTTGCTTTTTACTAAACCATGACACCAAATTATTTCCCAATAATTGACATGTGTCACTAGTACTCTTTCTATCAGATTTAGATCCTACATAATCAGCATCAATATATCCTATAAGATCTATTGAACTATCCTTAGAATAATACAGTCTGAAATTTTTAGTTCCTTGTATATATCTAAATATTCTTTTAACTACAATTGAGTGTGATTCTTTAGGATTAGAGTGAAATCTAGCACAAGCACACACAGCAAACATAATATCAAGTCTACTAGCAGTCAAATAAAGTAAAGAACCAATCATACTTCTGTATTTTCTTTGATCTATTGATTTTCCTATGTCATCAATATCCAACTTTAATGAAGTACTCAAAGGAGTTCCTCGAATCCTTATATCATTAAAATTAAATTTCTTAAGCATTTCATTTGCATATTTTTCTTGATTTAAAAATATACCTTTATAGATTTGCTTAATTTAAAGTCTTAGAAAATATGAAAGTTCTCCTATGATACTCATTTCAAACTGATTAGTCATCTCTTCAGAGAATATTTTTATCAGCTTATTAAAGGTTACTCTAAAGATTATATCATCCACGTATATTTGAACAACAATCTGATCTTTACCATCTCTCTTGATAAATAGAGTATGATCCACTTTTCCCATGATATAACCTTTTTCTATTAAAAAAGTAGATAATCTTTCATACCATGATCTAGGTGTTTGCTTCAAACCATATAAGGCTTTCTTCAATTTATACACAAAGTCAAGATTTTTAATATCTTCAAATCCAGGTGGTTGTTTTACATAGACTTCTTCAGTAATTAAACCATTTAGAAATGCACTCTTTACATCCATTTGATATAATTTAAAATCCATATAACAAGCATAGGCCAATAATATTCTAATACTTTCTAACCTAGCCATAGGAGCAAATGTTGAAAGGACCTCTAGATTTTGATAATGCAAAAATCAATGTAAGGTTTTGAATTGTATTTATCAGGATTAGTCTGTACAGCAAATAGATCAGAAGACAAACAAATCGAAGCAACAAACAGGTGGCAGTAAATCTCAGAATATGCTGTTGCAGAAAATCGAACAGTTAAGAGGTGTAACTCTCAGGTTAAGTGGGATTGAATGATCGGATAGTTAAGGAGTTAACTATCCGAAAGCTTAAAGGACTTTTCAAAGAGTTATAGGTATAACTATCCGAAAGTTAAGTCATTCAATAAACCACGCGCAGAAATACTGAACAGAAGCTTAAAGGACTTGTCGGAGAGTTAGATAACTATCCGAGTTTTCTTTTCGGAGAGTTAGATAACTATTCAAGTTTTTCGGTAAGTTACAGGTATAACTTTTCGGAACTTAAGTCATCCTATTACGAACGTGCAGAATAGAGAAGTTGGCAATCAAATGCTTAAAGGAAAAATCGGAGAGTTAGATAACTATCCGAAATCTCAAAGAGAGTTTCGGTGAGTTATAGGGATAACCATCCGAAACTTAAGTTATTGAATTTCTCACGTGCAGAATTCCAGAAAGAAGCTCAAATATGTTTTTGGAGAGTTAGAAAGTTAACTATCCGAAATCCTGAAGCGTTTCGGTGAGTTACAAGGATAACCATCCGAAACTTAAGTCAACCTTTATGCACATGCTGAATTAAAGCAATCGAAAAGTTAATAGAGACAAATTATCTAACAGGTATATAACTGTTCGGTGAGTTACAGTTATAAGTATCCAATTGAATGATAGCTCACAGTAAATATTCTGGAATCCTACCTAGCAGTATCTTGAAATGATTTTCTGAATGGTAACTTACCGTATTAGGACTAGAGTCTAATCAAGTACAGTAGAATACATCCGTTGGAAGAAAATATGATCATTGTACATATCAAGTATATATACAAAATACAGACAACGGATTTAGGGAGCGTTTTGCTCATACCTATACTTACACCAAGCTCAACAGAACAAAAGCTTTAGAGATCAAATCATCTTCAACATTTGTAGATCAAATTGCAGAAGTTCATCATGCATTCAACTCTGTTGTTCACAAGATAGTGTTTACTGAAGTACACAGATTAAAACATCAGTGAAAGGATTGATTGAAGCTTCGACAAGGAAGCTCAAGTGAATGGTTAGTTGGTTCTTGCTTAAACCTTAAAGCAAGTGATTGTAAGTTTGCAAGAGTTTAGTGAAGACCAAGTATCCTTTGGGGGTGGACTAGCCGTTAGTGGTGAACCACCTAAAAATCTCTGTGTGATTTCCTTATTGTATGCTTACTATCACTTTACATTAAACTATCTCTAAATTGTTAAGAAACGAATTTTTACCATTCACCCCCCCTCTGGTAAGCCTTAAGGTCCTAACAAATGTTTCATCATAATCTAGTCCTTCTTCCTGTGTATACCATTGTGCAACTAATCTAGCTTTGTTCCTTATAACTTGACTAGATTCATTAGTTTTGTTTCTAAAGATCTATTTTGTACCTATTATGGACTGACGTTCTAGTGGAGAGACTACTTCCCAAACATCATTTCTGATAAATTGATTTAGTTCTTCTTGCATTGCCACTATCCAATTTTCATCAGATAATACTTGTTCTATATTCCTTGGTTCCACCATAGAAACAAACATACACATACTATTTAAATTTACTGAAACTCTAGTTTCAACTCCCTCGTTAATATTACCAATGACTTGAGTAATGGGATGTGATGAAGAATAATGCCAATTTCTCTGATTTTCCTCAATATTCTCATCAACATCTGAAAGTCCATCACTTTCATCATTAGTTTGATCATTTAAGTTCATATTTTTGATTTTCTTAGATAAATCTTCAATCTCTCAATTGATCTCTAACTCTTTTGGGAAATTGATCATATCATCATTATCTACTTTAGATTGAGATTCTCTAAAAGAATTTTCATTGAAGCTTACATGGAGGGTTCTTCAATAGTTCTATAAGTCTTATTATATACTCTATAGGCTTTACTTCTAGTAGAGTAACCTACAAAAATTTCTTCATCCGCTTTAGCTTGAAATTTGTCCCTTTTATCCTTAATATTAAGAATAAAACACTTGCAGCCAAATGGTTTCATATAGGAAATTTTTGGAACCCTATTAAACATAATTTCAAAAGGAGTTTTATTAACACGAGGTCTTAAGTGACTTCTGTTAATAACATAACAAGCTGTATTCACTGCTTCAACCCAAAGATTTTGAGGTAACTTATGTTCATTCAATATAGTTCTAGCCATTTCTTGAAGTGGTCTATTCTTTCTCTCAACAACACCATTTTGAGACGGTGCTCTTGGAAAAGAAAATCTGTGATCAATGCCATGCTCATTACAATAATTATCCATTTGATCATTATCAAATTTCGTACCATAATCACTCCTAAGTTTTTGAACAGAGATTCTTTATTCATTTTGAACAAAATTGCAAAACATTTTAAACTTTTCAAAAACTTCTATCTTAGATGCTAGAAAATATACCCAAGTGTATCTAGAGAAGTCATCTACTAAAACAAATACATACCGTTTACCACCAAGACTCATGATTCTTGTTGGTCCAAATAGATCCATATGTATAAGTTCTAAGACTCTCTTGCTTGAAATATCAGTTTTGGATTTAAAAGAGTTTTTGTGAAGTTTACCTAACTTACATGCATCACACATAATGTCCTTTGAGTATTTAATCTTTGGTAAACCTCTCACTAAATGTTTTCTAGATAGTTTATGTAACAGTTTCATATTTATATGCCCAATCCTTCTATGCCATAGATATGCATCACTAGTTTCAACTAGCAAACATGAATTTAAATCAACTGCACTAGAAGGTAAAGATAAAATACATACAGAACCTTTTCTTTTAGCAATAAACTTAATTTCATCTGTATTTTTATCAATAATTTTGCATACATTATCTTCAAACACTACATAGTATCCATTCTCAATTAATTTCCTAAGCATTTTAAAGAGTTTATGATATCAAGAAATCTAGAAAACATCTCAGAAATACTTTCGTCTTCATGCATCTTAAAGAGTTCATACTTATGAATTAACATGTTTATCTTAGTCTCTTCAACTTGAGAAGTACCTTCATGTGAAACTTCTAATGCATGTCACACCTCATAAGTAGATTTATATGCCGACACTTTACTGAACTATTCATAACTCAATGCACAAAATAAAATATTTAAACCCTTAGCATTCAGATATTCATTTTCTTTTTCATTAATTGTCCAAGTATTATAAGGTGTAGATAACGGAGTATATGGTTTAGAAATCATGAACCACAACTTATGATCTATACTTTGAAGAAAAACTATCATCCTATATTTCCAATATTCAAAATGTATTCCATGAAATAAAGGAGGACGATTAAGATTTTAGCCTTCATACAAAGAAAAATTACCATTTGCAATAGCCATCTTACCTTAGATTTTTCAACCTATTTGATTTTAAACAGTCTAAAATGATAAAACAATTTGAGCCTTATATCAAGAAAGTTAAACGTATGCTCAGGTATTAATTTCTGTTTAAAAACAAGGAAGGCAAAATAAGCAATGATATTAAATAAGTTGGTATCGATTTTATATCAAAGATTATTAACAAAGCTCCAATACCACTTGTAGGATCGTATGGCTACATAAGAGGTGGGTGAATTATGTTTTTCAACATTTTCGAATATAATTGAAACTTTAAAACTCAAAAACAAGTTGATACACTATTTTCATAAAATCATTTTTATTCAAGGTTTCAATTACAATATACAATTCAATTCTCCTTAGAAATTGTAGATGCAATTATATATCAATACCATGTTTCATCTATAAAATTTCATAACTACAAACGTAGAAAATTAATTTACGAAATTTAAAACATTTCTCCCTATTTGAGATCTTTCTTCTTCTTCTTCTCTTTCTTCTTCAGCAATTCTTCAATGACGAATATCTTGTCTTTCTCTGCTTCACCGAATTTACTTTCTACTAATACTTTAAATCTTCAGTGACTTAAATCTGACCTTTTCTGCTTCATTGAATTTTCTTCCATTTGATACTTTAAATCTTTAGTGACATATATCTTACCTTTTTATGCTTCACTGAATTTTCTTCCACCTTAGAGCTTTTCCCCAAAGAGTGTTTTTGATCCTTGAAAAGATTTTTCTTTTGGTGTGTAGGGATAACTGATCAACGAGAATTCTATGCCTTTTATACTGTATCTTCATTTCATGCATATCCTCCACGTTTAATCACTATCAGTCTTCCACTTCTTCACATCTTTTCTTTTTCCTTCATCGAAATACACACATTCTGACCCACATTTACATTTCAAATTTTCTTTAATTATCAATCCTAGATCTCTGAAAAATTTCCTGCAAAATAAACTTTCTCTTCCAAAATTTTTCATCAAGTATAATAAGAGGTCGTTACTTTAATGTTAACTAAACGAGTAACACAAGTATATATATAACTTAACATTTCTAACTTAACGAGTTTCTCATGTGCCAACTCACGTGACAAGTACTGCAGCTAACTCAATGAATTATCTCCGTGGTGTTACGCTAACTCAATGAACCATCTCTGTTGTGTTACGCTAACTCAACGAACCATCTCCATTGTGTTACAGATAACTAAATGAACCATTAATAAACAAATGTTTTTATAATAAGAATTTTACCACGTGCAAAAATAACAACTTAAGTTTATAACGCTAACCTAACGTGTTGTCTTAGTGTTTAATATAGCAATTCAACGCGTTTAGTTATGTTAACTTAACGAGTTAAACATGTGCACCTCATGTGATATAATATAACATTCGTAACTTATAATTTCACCACGTGTACAACACTAACTTAACGAGTTTGTCTCTTCTTTTACTCACTAACTCAACAAGTTCTCACGTGACCTATTTTAACCTTTAAGCCTCTAACTTAACAAGTTCTCACGTGACCTCTATACGAACAAAACTCTAACTTAACAAGTTGTCTAAACGTGCAATGTTCATTATACAGAAAATATAACTTTAAAATATATCATGCTTTTCAATAAAAACACACGTTAACTTAACGTTTAGTTAAATAAGAAATTAATACAACAAAACGACTAGTTATTAACTTAGTATAATTTCAGATCCAATACAGACAAGTATTTATATCAGTAAGCTTTTTATGTACTAATTGATGTACTTAATTTCCTTTCACAAGCAATAGTAATTGAGCAAATATGATTACTTTCATTCAGCACACATCATCAAAACAAAATACTCAACAAATTCACTCGTGGAATGAAGAAGAAATCACCATCGTTGATATGAATGAAGAAAATCCAACTGATCATCTAAGCAGAAGCAATTACTATAGAAAGAAATATAAAAAAAGAGGAGAAATACGAAGAAAGTGTGTGTGTAGAGGTGGAGAATCGCGCTAACTGTAGGAAGCATCGGAAGTTCCCTAAAGCTCCACACCACCACCAAAATCACCAACCATCGGAGGTCTATGAGGGTACTTTCTGAGCTAAACATGATGACTAACAACCATTGTGAGGAGTGATCATGTTGCAGTAAGGGAAACCATTTTCACCAAGCACCAACTCATATCTCAAGAGATCGTAAAGCTTCTAGCCTTGGTTTCGGGTTGATGCCAATATGCTGAAGAGGAGATCATCTTACAATTCTTGCTTTGCGATTCTATAGGGAGAGGAGGCAAGATTGTAAGTGATTAAGTTTTCAGTGGTGTAATCGCGTCGCATGTAGTGACAGAACTTTTTATTGTTGATAGAGATTTTTACATTTCACCTTTCATTCATCTTCAAGAACATATCAAAACAAAAATACCAAAAACAATAAATTGTTTATGTTTACATTTAGTATTAAAGTGTTGTATTGTTTGTTTTGTATCGTGATTAATGTTATCATTGTCAGTGTTGTGAATGTTTTATGTTTGTTTGATATAGAAAATAGAAAATAGTTTTATTGTTTACTGAAATTGATTTGTTCTAGATACTTAAAGATTTTAATGATTACTGTTTGAAATATTTGAATGTTAGTGTTGCTTAATGATAAATCTAATATTAACTAACATTAAAGAGCTTAATTGATATTATTTACATTCTGTGGAACCACCCAATGGTTGGCTGAATTCCTCTGTAAATAGCAGTATTTAACTGGAAAGCTACGCTCATGAAGTTAACTTAAGTCCATGAGGTCAGTCCATTGAGTTAACCATAACTCCACGAACTAAGTCTGTTGTGTTAATTGTAACTCAACGGAGTGCTTAACTGAACACATATAAACTCCAATATAAAAATTGAAACAATACACAATTCTTACTCAATCTCTATGGGATCAACCTACACTTGCACACAAATACAATATACACTGTGCACTTACAGTTAAAATACAAATTGGAATTAATATCTAATTTGTGTGAATGGTTGTTTGTTTACTTCTAAAAGTAATTATTAATATAAGCATAAAAGCAAATTAAACAAGTTGAAGATTTAACTTTTCACAACAAAACAAGATCACACTCTTTTTATCAACAAGGTCGAAAAAGATATATTGGTAATTCAAATCTATGTAGATGACATCATATTTAGAGCAACAAATGATAAATTAGTTGAGTCTTTTTTGAAAAACATGACTAATCAATTTGAAATGAGTATGATGGGTGAACTATCGTTTTTCCTAGGCTTACAAATTAAGTAGTTAGATCAGAGTACTTTTATTTCACAAGAAAAATATACTCAAGACTTATTAAAGAGGTTTGGATTAGACAACACTAAAACAAAGAATACACCAATGAGTACTATCACTAAGTTGGATAAAGATGACTCTGGAAAAACTATAGATATAAAACAATAGAGAAGTATGATTGATTCATTACTTTATTTAACAGTTAACCGACTAGATATTATGTTTAGTGTGTGTACTTGTGCTAGATATCAATCTAATCTTAAAGAATCACACCTACTTGTTGTTAAACGAATTTTTAAATATCTATTAGGAACCATCAATTTCGGATTGTTTTACTTTAAACACAGTTCTTTAAATTTAATAAGTTATAGTGATGCTGATTTTGCAGGATGTAAGTTTGAAAGAAAAAGCACTAATGGCACTTGTCAATTATTAAGAAATTCTTTAGTGTCATGGTTTAGCAAAAAGTAAAATTGTGTAGCATTATCTACAACTGAAGCTAAATATATAGCTGCTGCACTTTACTGTGTTCAAATCTTGTGGATCAGACAAATTTTAAAAGATTTTAATTTAGCCTATGAACCAACTAAGTTTTTTTGTGATAGTAGTTCTGCAATAAGTTTGTCTAAAAATCCTGTCTTACATTCACAAGCTAAACATATGGAAGTTCGACATCATTTTCTAAGGGATAATGTTATAAAAGGAAAATTAGTATTAAATTTTGTTCCTACCACAGAACAATTAGTAAATCTATTTACAAAACCCTTAGATGAGAATACCTTTTCAAAATTGCAATTAGAACTTGGTATTTGTAGGTTATCTGATGTTTAAATTGTCCTATTCATTATATAATATTTTGGTTTGTTATAAAGTAGCTTTAAAATTTAATTTCTTTATTTAAAAAAAAAACTCAAAATATCTGTTTTAGAATTATTATTTACTAATAGTTACGAATTTATTAAATTCTAATTTTTATCGAAGTCAATTTATTTAAGAAAAAAATTTAGAAAAGGTTACTTAAGGGAAGTTGATTTAATTCAATATAAGTGCCAACTGTATTTTTGTTACTTATGTATACGTCATTATAGAGATTTTAATTGGAAAATACATAGAAAATATGTATCGTTTATTAAAGAAAAGTTATTAACATACTATTAGAAAAATTAAGTCTTGTGGTTGCCTCTTATTCAATTTACTGTCTTGTATTATTGTTTGTTTGTAATTGCTTGAGTAATTAAGTCCGTTGGGGGATCTTAAACCCTAATCACTTGAACCAACTAGTTTGGGATGTGCTGACTGAAAACTCATTTTACAAGTAATTCAGATTCTATTTAAAAAAAAAAAAGGGTTACCTACTCTCATTTGTCATTGAGTAACTAGTAATCTTTCCCCTAAACAAGGGATTGTGATCACGTAAAAAGATGATATTGTGGGAGGTAATACATAAAATATATATATATATATATAAAAAGGAGGCAATGTACTCAAGCTTAATTTATTTTACAAGTGTTATAACAATTCTATCATAATCTGTACATATAATCTTTGTTATTATCTATTATTTACACATAATGTAATGCATTTATTTTCTTAAGTTCGTATACTCATTATTGAATTCTTTTAAGTTACCTGAAGGTATATCTCTATGAATTTTATTTTGTAAACTGAATAAAATAAAAGCCAGAATGTCTAAATTGTTAAATCTACTACTTATTTCTGTATTTAAATTAATAATAATAATTATTATTATTATTATTATAGAGAGACTCAAATCTATTAGGGCTTGGCAACCCAGTTTAAGTACATTAGATTTTGAACTTAAATGACAAATCTATTTAAGGCTTAGCAACTAACTTAAGTAAGCTATTTGGACTTTAATGATAAATCTATTAGGGCTTGGCAACCTAATATTAAGTACGCCATAAATTCTCTAGACTACATTTATGAAGGGGGAGCAAATAATGATAAAGAATGGTACATTTAATCAAATGCAAATATTCTGGAACTTATATGGATAAAATGTTAGACTTATTCAGTTAGTTTAACGTACAATTATGTATTTGTAGGATCGTATGGCTACACAAGAGGGGGGTGAATTGTGTATTTTTAATATTTTCTGAAATATAATTCAAACTTTAAAACTCAAAAACAAGTCGAGACAGTGTTTTCATAAAATCATTTTTATTCAAGGTTTCAATTACAATATACAATTCAATTCTCCTCAGAAATTGTAGATGCAATTATATTTCGATACCATATTTCATCGATGCAATTTCATAACTACAAACAGAGAAAACTAATTTACGGAATTTAAAACATTTCTCCTTGTTTGAGATCTTTCTTCTTCTTATTTCTTCTTCCTTCTTCAGCAATTCTTCAGTGACGAATATCTTGTCTTTTTATGCTTCACTGAATTTGCTTTCTTCTAATACTTCAAATCTTCAGTGACAAAAATCTTACCTTTTTATGCTTCACTGAATTTTTTTCCACTTGAGAGATTTTGCCCGAAGAGGTGTTTTTGATCCTTAAAAAAGATTTTTCTTTTGGTGTGTAGGGATGGTCTGATTCTTGAAAAGATTTTTCTTTTTGGTGTGCAAGGATGGTTTGATCAACGAGAACTCTATGCCTTTTATACTGTACCTTCATTTCATGCATATCCTCCACGTTTAATCACTACCAGTTTTCCACTTCTCCACGACTTTTCTTTTTCTTTCATCAAAACACACACGTTCCAACCCACGTTTATATTTCAAATTTCCTTTAATCATCAGCCCTTGATCTTTGAAAAATTTCCTACAAAATAAACTTTCTTGTCCAAAAATTTTTCATCAGTGTAATAAGAAGTCGTTACTTTAATGTTAACTAAACGAGTAACACAAGTATATATATATAACTTAACGTTTCTAACTTAACGAGTTCCTCATGTGCCATTTCACGTGACAAGTACTGTAGCTAACTCAACGAACTAAATCTGTGGTATTATGCTAACTCAACGAACCAGCTTAACCTTTCTTTCGGAAGGTTAAACGATAACTCACCGATTCAGTAATAAACAAATGTTTTCATAATAAGAATTTTACCACGAGCAAAAATAACAACTTAAGTTTATAACGCTAACCTAACGCGTTGCCTTAGTATTCAATATAGCAACTCAACGCGTTTAGTTATGTTAACTTAACGAGTTAAACATGTGCACCACACGTGATACAATACAACATTCCTAACTTACAATTTCACCACGTGTATAACACTAACTTAACGAGTTCGTCTCTTCTTTTACTCACTAACTTAACGAGTTATCACGTGACCTATTTTAACCTTTAAGCCTCTAACTTAACGAGTTCTCACGTGACCTTTATACAAACAAAACTCTAACTTAACGAGTTGTCTAAACGTGCACTGTTCATGATACAGAAGATATAACTTTAAAACATATCATGCTTTTCAATAAAACCACACGTTAACTTAACGTTTAACTAAATGAGAAATTAATGCAACGAAACGACTAGTTATTAACTTCAGATCCAATACAAACAAGTATTTATATCAGTAAGCTTTTTCTGTATTAATTGATGATTTTAATTTCTTTTCACAAGCAATAGTAATTGAGCAAATATGATTATTTTCATTCAGCACACATCATCAAAACAAAAGTACTCAACAATCTCCCACTTTTTGATGATGACAAAACCATATTAAATCAATTATGAAATATGTTTAACTCAACAAAGCACCTTCATTGGGTTAACTTTTAATTCAACAAACTTGTTTGTTGACTTAAGTTCACTTAAGCTTATTTCTATTGTTTGTGTAAATTTTACCTCTCAGAACTAAAACTTCTCAGATGTCAATAATTATATAAGTATTAATTTTCTAATTATCTTCTATCAGATTACAATAACCATTAAATAGCATCTCCTTTTATAATATATATATGCAATTAAGATCATAATCATCTTTTTATAATATTTCTTCCCCTTTTTGTCATTAATCAAAAAGATAATTACAGAGAATATATATATATATGTAAGAGAATTACAACAACGATTTCTGTAAACAAGAATAATAATTGAACACATTTATAGAAAAATGTATTGTTCAATGAATCAAACAAGTAATACAAACATTACATTTTGTATTCAAAAACAAACAAAAACAGTTATCGACCCCTCCTAAGTATATCACTTATAGCATTACATATTTTATCTCCTAGATGCCTAATATCATTTTTGATGTCGTTAAGCACTGCATCTAAGTCAGGAGGTAGCTGGGTTTTCTGTTCTGCTTGAACTGAATAACTTTGTTGTTGTTGTATATGGTCTGTATCAAGTTGTTGTTGTTGTTGTCGTTGAGGTTTATGCATGGCCTGGAATTTTTGCAAATCTTTGACACTAAATGCTCTCATACCTTTAGTTTCAGAGGGCCAGTCGGATAAAGTTAATTGGCTTGCAAGGATTCTACATACAACATCACCATAAAATAACTTTGAACTCATATGCTGTAGTTGAGACATAAATACATCAAACCAATTTATTTGAATTCTATTCAGCAGGCCATAAGTTGCATATAAACAGCTTCTGCTGACATCCAAATTGTGTCCAACTCTCTGAAATAAATTTGCATGCAATATATTTGCAAAAAATCTTGCCTCTGCATTCAGATTTTCCATTAATCTCATTTCAGAATATACATCTGGAATTTTTGATAAAGACTGAATGTTCCATTCCAGTTGTCTTATCATGTCAAATCTATTGGTAACAACAACACCTTCATTCTTTAATCCTAAAACTTCAAAAATTAACTCAGGAGACAATATAAACTCCTGTTGATTTATTTGAGTTTTCAGAAAATTTCCATTCTTGACCAGATTGCTATAAAAAGCTGCAATAAGCTCTATGTATTACTTCCATTTCGTTCCTATTGGCAAGAATTTAATGAGGCCTTGAAACTCAAACAGATCTCTTATTTCCATTAAATTTTTGAATTTTATTGGACGAGCATGCAGAATCTGACATGTAATCAGATTATTGTATTTCTGCAATGCTTCTTCAGATCTAAAATGAATTGCATTACCTTGAATGTTTAATATTGTACACAAAGAAGGTGATACCTAAAGCCGTGATTCAGAGTTTAATTCATCTTCAGGAACCTCTTCTTCAAAATGAATGTCATGTTGTTCCTCTTCCAAAATATTATCTTGAAGCTACTCAAGTAAGCTTGATTTTTCAGCTTCAACAGTGTTAGGAACATTGTCAATATGCTCAGCATTCATCTATTCAGTCTCTATAGAATGTTTAGAGTTCAATTTTTCCACAAATTCTACAGCCGGTGAATCTATCTGTAATTGTTCATTTTGTTCAACAGATAATTCCATTGATTCATGCTGTGAATTCTCAAACTCTGCTTCTATAGATTCTGTAGAAGGCTGGTTAACTTTTAGCTCTTCTAGAGTCTTAACATTTTCAATATCTACTACTCCAGACAATTCAGCCTATGAACTAGTTACTGCCTCAACATTGTCAATTATATCTGCAATAACTTGTTCAATGTCAGGTGCCTGATGCTCTGATTTGTTAATTTCTACATCATCAGGACTTGTACTAATAGAAAAACTTGAGCTCATATTTGACTTGGATTTATTCTCAACTTTTCTAGTAAGGGAAAATAAAGTCTCATTATCTTCATCAGTTTCAGTGTGTTCGGAACTGATGAGTTTATCAGATGCATAATAAGGTACAATGTCTAAACATACATTGTCCTTTGGAAATAAATTTTCATCTGATTTTCCTTTTTCAATAGACTTTGTTTCCTTAGACATAATTTTTCTAACTTTCCTTCTTCTATAACATTTCTATTTCTCCTTTTCAAGTATTGTTGTTTTCTTTTCAAATTGCTCCATAAAAGTTTTCTGCTTTAATTCTTCTAAGGCACTTTCAATTGCAACGGCCTTTCGAAGACTGTCAACTTTTGTTTTGTCTACAGTAATATCTGATTCTACTTGTTTTGAATATAAAGGAGTAAGGATAGCTGATTCATGCTCTTCCTCAAATGCATGTAATATTGTACCGTTTATAGGAGTTTAAGGAGTTCTATTTGATTAACCTACACCTTTTTCCAAATATTTTGCATGCTGTTCCAAAAATGCAATCTCAGCACATTTCATTCTGTATTCTCTATCAAATTTACTACGAATACCCATGTACGTAATACTAGCATCAGTATTTTGGAGTTCTTGTCTAACTTCATTTAGTATACCTTTAGGAAAGAAATATTCACTATAAATTTCTGCTAACGTTTTGTCCACTCGAAATATTTTCTTGAACCAAGTACGTGGAACTTCATCATTCTCTATTTCTTTTCCTTTTCCTCTACCACTACCTTTGTAGAACTTGGAGACCATCGTCGTAGGTTGTAATAGCAACAAGCGTGAAAGATTTTCTTGACAAAGTTTACAAATAACCTAAGTGCCCGTGTAATAAGTGTTTAAATAGAGTTTTTTAGGCGTATAACTCAACGTGAAGAGAAGTCGGGTTTAGAAATTAAATAAATATTGAATAAAGCTTATTCAATCAAGGTACCCGAAATATTCAAGTATAACTCATTGAGTTAACTAACCTAACGAGTAAAACGCTGTCTAGAGGCAGTTTTACACGTTACCTTATCTACTATAACATTTAGTTAGTACACTTAAACAAGTTTTGGATGCTTCCAACTAAAACGTTCCGAAAACAACACACATGCTAAACTTAACATTATCTTGAGAACATTGTAAACTATTTGAACATTTTGTCCTTTGAATCTAGAATAGTTTATTTGTCTTTTTAAATTATTTCATCAAGATTTTAAGAGGACATTAATTCAGATTAACTAATATTTGTATTCTAAATTATATTAATCTATTATTGACATTGTTAATCCTCCCCCTACAAATATACTTCAAATATATTCAATCAACATACAAAATATACTTGTAGTGACAATAGATGTTAAGTATAACTATACTTTTAAATTTTCTTTTTAGAGACTTCCATTATTCTGACATCATCAAAAATGATTTCCAGAATCAATTCCTACTGTATATGAATCAAAACACAACTTTGAACTCAATGTGATTAATTCAAGGAGAATAAAAGAATGTATCTCAAATAAACATTTTCAAAAGTACTAATGTTGATTCAATAAATCAGTAGTCATATTGGTACAAACTATATGTGATTCAAAGATATCTGTAATAAATGAAACAACATTTTTTTTTTTTTTTCCAAATAGTGAATATTGATAATTTTCTTTAAAAGTTAGTTTGAAAAGCTTGAATCATACAAGAGCTTTCTAATGTACCCGTGTAATGAGCATTCAGTTAACAATCCTAGATTTGATCAGGACCTTAGGTTGCCAGATTTAAAGAATCCTTTTTCAAGACAACAATCCTTACATACCTATCTGCTCAAGTACAAAAGGATCGTGATCAAACTGATCAATAAACTCTCAAAGATTTTCACTTTGTAAGAACTTTTCATTTTAAGCATAGTATATATGTATTCCATTAATACAGATGCAATAAAACACAAATCTCATACAATTTTTACTTCAATGATTGTACTGAGAATTTGAATTAGTTTCAATAACCTTATACTTTTGATTAACAGTTTAAGATGAGTTACATATAACTTATTCTACAAGTTTAATCAATTAAGTCAAATTTATGCATCATCATATGCATTTTCCTTGATTCAAAGAAAACATTTAATCAAAATTTTAGAATGTCAGAAGTATTTAATGTTTTTCATTTACACTTCCACTTAAAATTATAAAAACCATTAAAATTGATAAACTACATTAAAATCAATAAGATACTACTATGATTTTACAATAAATACATAGTATCTTAAGCAGTAGTTTAGATATTACTTTAGATATTTATAATAAGTATATAATATCTATGAGGTGAACAACATCATCAATAATATTTATCTTTTTATGTGGAGTTTAAGCATTTTACACATCACATAGCCTACAAATACCTAAATTTAATCTAATGTTGCAGAATGTATTTTCGTCTAGAGGTTTTGTAAATATATCACCTAATTGATTTTTACTAGACACAAATTCTAATTTAATTTTTCCTTTATTTACGTTATCTCTTAGAAAATGATGTCTAACCTCTATATGCTTTGCTCTTGAATGTAATACAAGATTTTTGGAAAGATTTATTGCAGAACTACTATCACAATAAATCTCCATTGTATCATAAGATAATCCAAAATCTTCTAAAGTTTGCCTTATCCACAGAAACTGAGTGCAACATAGTGCAGCAGCAACATATTCAGCTTCTGTAGTAGAAAGTGCTACACAGTTTTGCTTTTTACTAAACCATGACACCAAATTATTTTCCAATAATTAACATGTGCCACTGGTACTCTTTCTATCAGATTTAGATCTTGCATAATCAGCATCAGTATATCCTATAAGATCTATTGAACTATCCTTAGAATAATACAGTTCGAAATTTTTAGTTCCTTGTATATATCTAAATATTCTTTTAACTGCAATTAAGTGTGATTCTTTAGGATTAGATTGAAATCTAGCACAAACACACACAGCAAACATAATATCAGGTCTACTAGCAGTCAAATAAAGTAAAGAACCAATCATACTTCTGTATTTTCTTTAATCTATAGATTTTCCTATGTCATCAATATCTAACTTTAAAGTAGTACTCATAGGAGTTCCTCGAATCCTTGTATCATTAAAATTAAATTTCTTAAGCATTTCATCTGCAAATTTTTCTTGGTTTAAAAAATATACCTTTATCCATTTTCAGTTAGTTTTATGACACTTAGCAAATTAAATCCTAGGTTTTCTACATATAGTACATTTGAAATAACACAAGTAGGAGTTATTTGAATATTGCCCATACCTATGATTTTATCTTTGCTTTTGTTTCCAAATGTTACACTTCCTTTCATGGTATTTGTAAAATTTTGTAATAGACTTTTCTTTCTGGTCAAGTGACTTGACACTCCACTGTCCAAGATCCATTTTGATGTTGTTTCCTCCTGCAACACAAATTAAGAAAAACTTTTTCTTGGTACCCAATGTTGTTGAGGACCAAGTTCATTAAACGCATATTTCTTCTTTTTGTTTAAAAAAAGTTTAACATTATCATTTATATTCTTATTAGTTGTAAGTACTATTGATTTATCATTAGCTTCATACTCACATATAGCATTATTGCTTTTACAATCATTCTTTTTGTTTTCAGATGTAGTATAATCAAGACTAAACAGATTTTTATCAGACATTAATTTATTTTGGTCATGCTTATACATTTCAGTAAGTTCATTCCAAGATTTTGTACTTGTATTAACATTTTCCGTACATACAAAATCTTTTTCTGTACAAGAATTTTTAGTTTTATCACATGCAGAATGAGTAATTGGTCTAATACTAGTGTATTGAATTACATGCTCAGGTTTCTGAATTTTCAGTTTACAACAATTGTCTGAAATTTTAGAAACATTAGAAACTGAATTTTAAGAACAAGAAACAAGATTTTTAGAAACATTTATAGTCAAGTTAGAAGTACAATTTGACAAATCACATTGATTTATATTATTACTACATGATTCATCCCTTGAAGTACCTACTTCTTTATATTTATTACCTTGTTTCATAATAAAAGGAATTTTAGTCTTAGATTTACTTGAACTGTAACTAAGAAATCCTTTATTGGCTTGAGATTCAGGATATTCAGGATAATCAAATCCTAAGCCAAATTTATAAGACACCATAGGGGTACTAGTTAGTTTGTCTAACTTAGTTTGACTTAAATTCCATTTCTCAATGGTAGAATTTAAATCTTGCTCTCTTAGTTTTAATTTATCTATCTCTAATTCAAGTTCATTTATATTGTTTCTCAACATTTCATTTTCAGATTCTATCTTTAATTTTTCAACATTTATATTTTGTATTTGTTCATGCAAGATACACTCATTAAATCTAAATTTTTGCAAATCTCTAGCATGATTTTCATTATCACATTTAAACTTTTCTAATGTAGTAGACAGGAAACAATTTTCTTCTTCCATAATGAATGAAGATTTTCTAATATTTTTATTTTCCAGTTTACATACTTTAAGTTTTTGTAATAATGCATGATAAGCACATAATAATTCATCAAAGTTGAAATCTGAATGACTTTCAGGATTAGATATTACCTCAGACTCATCTGCCATGAAGCACACATGAGCAACGTCTTCTAACTCTTGTTCTCCTTTTGAATGTGAAGATTTTGATGCTGATTCCTTAGATTCAGACTCTTCAGACATGTCATCCCAAGTGACCTCAAAGTCTTTTTCTTGTAAAACTTTTTCTAAGTTTTCTAAGCCGTCTTCTTCTGATTTGTCCTACTTTGCTTTTCATTTTTCCTCATAGGATAATCTGGAGGAAGATGTCCAGGTTTCTTACAGTTGTAACATACATACTTTCTGGATGAAGAATTCTTGACATTCAGTGATTTTGACATTGAAGGTTTATCATTTTTGTTCCTTTGTTGTTTCCTAGCTTTCCATGCTTTCTTGAATTTCCTAGTCAGCAAAATCAAATCTTTGTCATAATCAGTAAATATATCAGAATCTGAATTAATTTCAAAGGTTATTTCTTTCTTCATTTTTAGTTTGTTGTGACTTAGTGATTCATTTAATTGAACTTCATAAGCTATTAAATTTCCTATAAGTTCATTCATAGTATAGACATTTAAATCTCGTGATTCCTCAATTGATGTTACTTTCTGAGACCATATAGAACTTAGGGATTTGAGAATTTTCCTCACCAAATCTTTCTGTTCAAAATTCTTTCCTAAACATTTTAAAGAGTTTATGATATCAATAAATCTGGAAAACATCTCAGAAACATTTTCATCTTCATGCATCTTAAAGAGTTCATACTTATGAATCAACATGTTTATTTTAGTCTCTTTAACTTGAGAAGTACCTTCATGTGAAACTTCTAATGCATGCCACACCTCATAAGCAGATTTATATGCCGACACTTTACTAAACTGTTCATAACTCAATGCACAAAATAAAATATTTAAGCCCTTGGCATTCAGAGTTTCATTTTCTTTTTCAGTAATTGTCCAAGTATTATAAGGAGTAGTTAACGGAGTATATAGTTTAGAAATCATGAACCACAACTTATGATCTATACTTTGAATAAAAGCAGTCATCCTATATTTCCAATATTCAAAATGTATTCCATCAAATAAAGGAGGACGATTAAGATTTTGACCTTCATATAAAGAAAAATTACTATTTCCAATAGCCATCTTACCTTAGATTTTTCAACCTATTTAATTTTAAACAGTCTAAAAGCTTTAAAACAACTTGAGCCTTAAATCAAGAAAGTTAAACGTATGCTCAGATATTAATTTCTGTTTAAAAACAAGGAAGGTAGAATAAGTAATGATATTAAATAAGTTGGTATAGATTTTATATCAAAGATTATTACCAAAGCTCTAATACCACTTGTAGAATCGTATGGCTACACAAGAGGGGGGTGAATTGTGTATTTTTAATATTTTCTGAAATATAATTGAAACTTTAAAACTCAAAAACAAGTCGAGACAGTGTTTTCATAAAATCATTTTTATTCAAGGTTTCAATTACAATATACAATTCAATTCTCCTCAGAAATTGTAGATGCAATTATATTTCGATACCATGTTTCATCTATACAATTTCATAACTACAAATAGAGAAAACTAATTTGCGGAATTTAAAACATTTTTCCCTATTTGAGATCTTTCTTCTTCTTCTTTCTTCTTCCTTCTTTAGCAATTCTTCAGTGACGAATATCTTGTCATTTTATGCTTCACCGAATTTGCTTTCTTCTAATACTTCAAATCTTCAGTGACGAAAATCTTACCTTTTTATACTTCACTGAATTTTCTTCCACTTGAGAGATTTTGCCCGAAGAGGTCTTTTTGAGCCCTAAAAAAGATTTTTCTTTTTGGTGTGCAAGGATGGTTTGATCAACGAGAACTCTATGCCTTTTATACTGTATCTTCATTTCATGCATATCCTCCACGTTTAATCACTACTAGTTTTCCACTTCTCCACGTCTTTTCTTTTTCTTTCATCGAAACACACACGTTCCAACCCACGTTTATATTTTGAATTTCCTTTAATCATCAGTCATTGATCTCTGAAAATTTTCCTACAAAATAAACTTTCTCGTCCAAAAATTTTTCATCAATGTAATAAGAAGTCGTTACTTTAATGTTAACTAAATGAGTAACACAAGTATATATATATAACTTAACGTTTCTAACTTAATGAGTTCCTCATGTGCCATTTCACGTGACAAGTACTGTAGCTAACTCAACGAACTAAGTCTGTGGTGTTATGCTAACTCAACGAACCAACTTAACCTTTCTTTCGGAAGGTTAAACGATAACTCACCGATTCAGTAATAAACAAATGTTTTTATAATAAGAATTTTACCACGTGCAAAAATAACAACTTAAGTTTATAACGCTAACCTAACACGTTGCCTTAGTGTTCAATATAGCAACTCAACGCGTTTAGTTATGTTAACTTAATGAGTTAAACATGTGCACCTCACGTTGTTATTATGTGTCTTAAATTAGTTTGTTACACAGAGGTAGTTTTGTCCTTAGCCACTTGGGGGTACAAAAATGTTATAAATAGACCCCAACGGGTGCTTAGAGATAGATGTTGATTCTTGTATCCCTTTGTGATCACCTAGAGAATCATTCAGTTGAGCTCCATCCGTGGATGTACCCAATTGGGGAACCACGTTAAACCTTGGTGTTTTTGTATTTGCTTCACACGTTTTTTTTCCATTTGTCTTCTTCTTTCTTCTCCACGAGTCCAAGCTTCTCCCTTTCTGCATTTCTCTTCGCATAACAAGTGGTATCAAAGCGAAGCTTGAGGAGTTGGACGTGGATTAGGCTTGAAAGAAGAAAAGAAAGATCTTGGCCAACGCACGAGCCCAACGCCCGCGCCCGACGCCCGATGCCCGCGCCCAACGCCCGATGCCCGCGCCCAATGCCCGACGCCCACGCCCAACGCTTGCGCCCAACGCCCGCGCCTAACGCTCAACGCCCGCGCCCAACGCGCACATTCACCCATGTACTTGCCCATGCGATCGTCCACGTCTCTACCCACGCTAGCGTCCGCGCGCATTCGCCCTTGTTCTTGCCCGCACGATCATCCGCGTCTCCACCCGCGCTAGCGTCCGCGCACATTCTCCTGCGTTTTTGCATGCGCGATCGTCTGCGTCTCCGCCCGCACCAGCGTCTGCGCGCATTCACCCGCGTTCTTGCCCGCACGATCATCCGTGTCTCTACCCGCTCCTGCACCCATGCGTATCCGCTCGCGTCTTCGTACGTGCCAGCGCCCGCACCCAACCGCTCGCGTCCTCGCCCGACGCTAGCGCCTACGTGCATTTGTCTGCGTCGTTCTTTGTTCAACACCAGCGCTTGCGGTTTGCTCACGCGATCTTTGCTCGCAATCTCACGCGATCCGTGGTTGGAATTCTTGTTCGACGCCTGCAATCTTGAAGCTGTCAACATGCACTTGGTCATTTGTCATTTCCATGTTGGTGAAACGAGTAGTAAGAATTCCTATCATAACTTTTGAAGTTTGTTGTTGTGATTTTGTGGAATTCTTTTTCGGCCTTTTTGGGTAGATCAAGTGTGGCCAATTCTTTTAAATTCTTTAGCAGTTCTTTGGAATTCTTTGAAGTTCTTTGAAATTCTTTGAGGTTCTTTGGGAATTTTGAGACAATATGTGTGATCTTGGCTCATCTTTGTTTGTTTTGGATTCTTTGCGAGTGATCTTTTGAATTTGGTAGCTGCATTTGTTAGTTGGGATATTTTGAATGAAAGATTCAACCACAACTTTGGGATAACAAATTTTGTGCTTATTTGTTGTCCGAATTATTTGGTATTTGTTTGTTGTGTTTGTGTTGTTCTACTGTCATGGCATCTTCAACCTTAAAAGTTGAAAAGTTCAACGGCAAGAACAACTTTAGTTTGTGGCAGATTAAGATGAAAGCACTTTTGAAACAGCAGAGTATTTGGACTCCCTTAAATGTGGAGACAACCCTTGATAAGAAGTCTGCCGAATTTGAACAACAAGAGGAGAAGGCACATTCGACTATTCTACTTTGTTTATCAGATGAGATAATCATTGAAGTAGCAGATGAAAATACAGCTTTGGGTGTTTGGAATAAGTTAGAATCTTTGTATGTGACTAAGTCTCTTACGAATAAGCTGTTGTTGAAGCAAAGGCTGTTCTCTCTAAGAATGATGGAAGGTACACCATTCTCATGGAGTTGAGGAACATTGGTGTTACTGTGGAAGATGAGGATGCTGCTCTCATCTTATTGGTATCTCTCCCTCTCTCCTTTGAGAATTTTATGCAATCTTTTGTGGTTGGCAAAGATTCTATTACTTTGGAGGAGGTAAGATCGAGTCTTCATTCTCGAGAATTGAGACATTTGGCTACACATGGTAGCAATGATGCTAGCGGATCAGGTTTGATAGTGCATCATTTAGAGTCTAGAGGACGGCAGAGTAGAAGAGACAATAGGCGCAGAGGTAGAAGTAAGTCTAGAGGTAGAATTTCCAAGGACACTTGCAATTATTGCAAGGAAAATGGGCATTGGAAGGTAAACTGCCCTAAATTGAAGATTAAGGGAAATGTAACAGTTGCTGAAAATGGAGACTCAAGGTCTGTTTGTGATTTCTCCCTTACTATATGCTATAGTGTCTACTCTGATCAGAGTTGGATTATGGATTCTGATGCATCACATCATATGACTCCCAATAGAGAATATTTCCATACATATGAGGAGGTAGATGGTGGACAGGTCACTTTAGCAGATAATGATGTTTGTGACAGAACAGGTGTTGGATCTGTCAAATTCAGGATGCATGATGCGACAATCAAAGTCTTGGAGAATGTTTGGCATGTGCCAAGGTTAGGCAAGAGCCTTATTTCGCTAATGGCTCTTGATTAGAAAGGTTTCAGTTTTTCAAGTGGAGGAGGTAAACTTCACATTTTGAAAGGTTCCCTAGTAGTAATGAAGAGAATCAAGGATGGACCTTTATACATTCTTCAGGGCAAACCTATCATTGGATCAGTAGCTACGACAATATGTGATCAACAGTCTATGTCAGCTATTTGGCATTCCAGGTTTGGACATTTGGGCCTAAAGGGAATGCAGAAGCTCAGTACACTTAGCAGGTTAAATGGTCATATCTTTATAGATATTGATTTATGCAAGCATTGTATCTATGGGAAACAGAAACGTGTTTCCTTTGGAAGAGAAGAACATTCTACCAAGGGGAAGTTGGATTATGTCCATGTAGATTGTTGGGAACCATCTCAACAACCCTCTTTAACAGGTTCTAAGTATTTTCTCTCCATTGTTGATGACTTTAGTCATATGACTTGGGTTTTCGTTATGAAACAAAAGAGTGAAGCCTTCAAGAACTTTAAACAATGGAAGGTTATTGTTGAAAACCAAGTAGGGAGGAAAGTAAAATACTTGAGAACAGATAATGGTTTAGAATTTTGCTCAAATGAATTTGACATTTTTTGCATAGATGCAGGCATAACTAGGCATTATACTATTAGGGGAACTCCACAATAGAATGGAGTTGCAGAACGTCTTAATAAGACATTGTTGGAGAGAGCTAGGTGTATGCTCTCTCATGTTGGGCTGGAAAAATGTTTTTGGGCTGAAGCTGTTAACACAACCTCCTATTTGGTGAACAGGTCGCCATCCAATGCAATTGGCGACAATATCCCTTATGAAGTATGGATGGATAAAGCGACTAACTATTCCAAATTGAAAGTATTTGGATGTCCTGCGTATTACCATGTTAATCATGGTAAATAGGAGCTGCGTGCCAAGGAAGGCATATTTGTGGGATATGGAATGGGAGTAAAAGGATATAAGAGATATGATAAAGAAACAAGAAAGGTCATTCATAGCAGGGATGTTACCTTTGATGAGGTTTCTTTGATGCACAAGAAAGAAAACCCAACTATTTTGAATCCACCTAGAACTCCTAAGCAGGTGGAGCTTGATTTGAATCAACCGTTGATATCTGATCAGTCTGTTCCTGTTGATACAGATCAACGTTTGATTTTAGAAGAAGATCGAGGAGATGAATTTGTTGAGGACACATGTTCAAGGTGTGTTGCTAGAGATCATCCTAAGAGGGATGTTCACCCTCCACAGAGGTATGGCTACAATAATATGGTCACTTTTGCCCTATAGGTAGCTGGTGAGGTGGAGGATGCTGACTCACCTAGTTTTGATGCTGCCGTTAACGGACCAGAAGCTGTACATTGGTTGGGAGCTATGCAAGAAGAACTACAATCTTTGCATAAGAATAGGACTTGGGAGTTGGTAAAACGTCCCAAGGATAGGAATATTGTTGGTTGCAAATGGGTGTTCAAAAAGAAATCAGGAACACAGGGCAACCTTGGAATACAATATAAGGCAAGATTGGTAGCAAAAGGGTTTTCACAGAAGGAGGGTGTGGACTTCAATGAAGTCTTTGCTCTAGTAGTTAGACACACCTCCATTCGAGTCCTTTTGGCAATTGTTGCAGTAAAGGATTTAGAACTTGAACAGTTGGATGTGAAAATAGCTTTCTTGCATGGTGATTTAGATGAGGACATCTGGATGGAATAGCCAACAGGTTTTGCAGAAAGAGGTAGATCAGACCTCGTTTGTAAGTTGCAAAAATCTTTGTATGGGCTGAAACAGTCTCCCAGGCAGTGGTATAAAAGATTTGATTCTTTTATCACTGATGTTGGTTTTGTTAGAAGTAGTTTTGATTCATGTGTCTATATTAAACAAATTAAAGAAGAATTTGTTTACTTGCTCTTGTATGTGAATGACATTTTGATTGCAGCCAAAGATGTCAATGAAATATAGGTTTTGAAAGACACATTGAAATTTGAATTTGCAATGAAGGATTTAGGACCGGCAAGTAAAATCCTTGGGACGGAGATTTATCGTGACAGAAACATTGGAAGATTATTTCTCCATCAGCACAGTTATGTTCTGAAGATTTTGAGCAAGTTTGGCATGGCTTCAAGCAAGGCTATCGAAACGCCCTATGATAGGAACCTGCGATTATCAGTTGCTATGGCACCTCAGACGTCATCTGAAAAAGAGTACATAAAGAAAGTTCCATATTCACAGGCAGTTGGCAATCTTATGTATGTCATGGTTTGTACTTGTCCGGATCTTGCTTACTCTCTTAGTGTTGTAAACAGGTTTATGTCAAATCCAGGGAAGAGTCATTGGCAGGCTGTGAAAAGGATCTTTAGGTACTTGAAGGGCACGTCTAATGTAGGACTGATTTATGGTGTTAAACATAACTGTAGTGTAGCTGGATATTCTGATTTAGATTTTGCAGGTGATGTTGATCAACGTAGATCCTTAACAGGATATATCTTCACATTGGTAGATTCCATTATTAGTTAGAAATCTACTCTACAACCTACTGTATCCTTATCCACCACAAAGGCTGAGTATATGGCGATGACAGAAGCTACAAAAGAAGGTATTTGGCTGAAGGGGTTACTTAGAGACTTTGGTCTGCGATATGATAAAGCAGAAATTTTTTGTGACAGTCTTAGTGCCATCAGCTTAACGAAGGATAATGTGTTTCATGATAGGACAAAGCACATTGATGTTCGTTATCACTTTCTTAGAATAGAAGATCGCGTGAAGATTTTGAAGATCAACACACATGACAATCCAGCCGATATGTTTACGAAATGCGTTCTTGAAAGCAAGTTTAAGCATTGCTTAGACTTACTTAATGTATTTACTTATAGTTGACCCTTCGGGTCTTTTGAAGATGGAAATTTGTTTGGTTCTAGGTGGAGTTTGTAAATTCAAGGCAAGGTGGAGATTGTTATTATGTGTCTTGAATTAGTTTGTTACACATAGGGGTAGTTTTGTCCTTAGCCACTTGGGGGTACAAAAATATTATAAACCCCAACGTGTGCTTAGAGATAAATGTTGAATCTTGTATCCCTTTGTGATCACCTAGAGAATCATTCAGTTGAGCTCCATCCGTGGACGTACCCAATTGGGGAACCACGTTAAACCTTGGTGTTTTTGTATTTGCTTCACACGTTTTTTTCCCATTTGTCTTCTTCTTTCTTCTCCACGAGTCCAAGCTTCTCCCTTTTCGCATTTCTCTTCGCATAACACACGTGATACAATACGACATTCGTAACTTACAATTTCACCACGTGTATAACACTAACTTAACGAGTTCGTCTCTTCTTTTACTCACTAACTTAACGAGTTATCATGTGACCTATTTTAACCTTTAAGCCTCTAACTTAACGAGTTCTCATGTGACCTCTATACAAACAAAACTCTAACTTAAGGAGTTGTCTAAACGTGCACTGTTCATGATACATAAGATATAACTTTAAAACATATCATGCTTTTCAATAAAACCACACGTTAACTTAACGTTTAGCTAAATGAGAAATTAATGCAACGAAATGACTAGTTATTAACTTCAGATCCAATACAGACAAGTATTTATATCAGTAAGCTTTTTCTATATTAATTGATGATTTTAATTTCTTTTCACAAGCAATAGTAATTGAGCAAATATGATTATTTTCATTCATCACACATCATCAAAACAAAAATACTCAAACTTGATTTCAACTATTTTATCTAACCCTCCAAGTTTTTCGTATTGTTAAGTTTTTACTCTTCTACAAACTCGAATAGTTAGATTTCTCTTTGAGTTTCTGTTTTAAATTCTTATATTTTATCCTTTTAAGAAACTCGAATAGTTATGCTTAAGTCTTTGACTTTTTCGCATATCTATCCGAGAAACTCGAATAGTTAACTTAATATTATTATATTTTTATGAAATACTTAAAATATGACAATAACTATTCTAGTTTATCGTATAGTTATGCGCTTTACTGCTCATAAAACTTGAATAGTTATCATAAGTCTTCGAGTTTTCTCATTTTTACTTAGCTAGTAGTTATTTTCTTTACACAAAAAGTTACACTAAGTCTTCTACTTTTGTCGATTGTAAAACTCGTATAGTTATTATAAGCATTCGAGTTATTTATTAGTAACGGATCTTATATTTATGATTTCAATGATTGAATCTGTTTATTTGTTTATAAACTCAAAAAGTTATAAATGTTTTACTAACAACCTTTCGTGTTTCTACCTTGGTAAAACCCTAATTTCACAATCTTTACTTCCACTAAGTTCTACAGTGAACAACGAAGATTAATCGACAATGTCAAAATGTGGACGAGGACGTGGTAGAATGACAAAAGTGTAGAAAAGAGAGATGGAACTTCAAAAGATAGAAAATGAGATCAATGACATTTACTCAAGGTATACTTTTTCTAATGAAGTACTACATGAAATTAGAAAAGTTGTTCAAGACAAGAAAAATTTCTATTGAAAATTTATTTGAAATTATGCTGAAACACAATTTAGACTAAAACAAATTGAACTTTCTACATTACAAATGTGGAAACGAATTTTACAACCTAACCCTGAGGTTGTTACAAGTTCTAGACAAGTACTTGAAAAATCAGTACAATCTATTACTTATTATGGAAAGAAATGGGGACCAATGATAGAAAATGCCAACAGGAAATTAGAATCTTTGTATTCCCAACATTATTTTCCCCTAGCTGTTTTAAACAAAATTCAAAAATTTATTGATGAACAAAAAATTGCCATTTGGAAAATAAGCCTTAAGTGAAAGACAAAAAGTTTATCAACTAAAAATGGTAGAGGTTGAGAGCTTAAAACTCTATATTCCATTATTGCAACCTAAGCATCATGGTGAAGGATCATCAAGACCACAAGTGCCTTTAATAGGAGAAATTAAGAAAACTTTAGAACCTCCTAAACAACCAAAAACACTGTAGACATATAGTTAGAAAAACAAGAAGACATTAGAATATTTTGGACTAACTATAGGTGTACAAGGCATATTGCAGTAAAGAGAAGAATCGTTGAAAAATAGAAAATTATGTTCCATTACACAAGCTGGACAGGATTTTGTTTCAGGAATCCCAACAGATGTGACAAATATTAGATTACAAGCATACACTCTAAGGTATTGTCACATTAGTGTATAATGTTTCTTTTAATACAATGGACAGTTTTTCACATCATGCTACAAGCCAACATTCTTTTCCTATGGAAAGAGAACATGTAGGAAATTTTGATGATATATATACAGATGATATCAATTTTGATGACATTTTTGATAACATAGACACTATGTCTATGAATTTTGAAGATATTTCATCTGAAGAGGAATGTATAGATGTTGAGTATTTTTGTTTTGATGATGTGTGCTGAATGAAAATAATCATATTTGCTCAATTACTATTGCTTGTGAAAAGAAATTAAAATCATCAATTAATATAGAAAAAGCTTACTGATATAAATACTTGTCTGTATTGGATCTAAAGTTAATAACTAGTTGTTTCGTTGCATTAATTTCTCATTTAGCTAAACGTTAAGTTAACGTGTGTTTTTATTGAAAAGCATGATATGTTTTAATGTTATATCTTCTATATTATGAACAGTGCACATTTAGACAACTCGTTAAGTTAGAGTTTTGTTTGTATAGAGGTCACGTGAGAACTCGTTAAGTTAGAGGCTTAAAGGTTAAAATAGGTCACGTGATAACTCGTTAAGTTAGTGAGTAAAAGAAGAGACGAACTCGTTAAGTTAGTGTTATACACGTGGTGAAATTATATGTTACGAATGTTGTATTGTATCACGTGAGGTGCACATGTTTAACTCGTTAAGTTAACATAACTAAACGCGTTGAGTTGCTATATTGAACACTAAGGCAACGCGTTAGGTTAGCGTTATAAACTTAAGTTGTTATTTTTGCACGTGGTAAAATTCTTATTATAAATACATTTGTTTATTACTGGTTCGTTGAGTTATCATAACACAACGGAGATGGTTCATTGAGATAGTATAACACCACGGACTTAGTTCGTTGAGTTAGCTACAGTACTTGTCACGTGAAATAGCACATGGTGAACTCGTTAAGTTAGAAACGTTAAGTTATATATATATACTTATGTTACTCGTTTAGTTAACATTAAAGTAACAACTTCTTATTACACTGATGAAAAATTTTTGGATGAGAAAGTTTATTTTCAGGAAATTTTTTCAGAGATCTAGGACTGATGATTAAAGAAAATTCGAAATATAAACGTGGGTTAGAACGTGTGTGTTTCGATGAAGGAAAAAGAAAAGACGTGGTGAAGTGGAAAACTGGTAGTGGTTAAACGTGAAGGATATGCATGAAATGAAGATACAGTATAAAAGGCATAGAATTATCGTTGATCAATTTATCCTTGCACACAAAAAGAAAAATCTTTTCAAGGATCAAACCATCCCTGCACACCAAAAGAAAAATCTTTTTCAGGGATCAAAAACACCTCTTCGGGAAAAATCTCTCAAGTGGAAGAAAGTTCAGTGAAGCATAAAAAGGTAAGATTTTCATCACTGAAGATTTGAAGTATCAGAAGAAAGCAAATTCGGTGAAGCATGAAAAGATAAGATATTCGTCACTAAAGAATTGCTGAAGAAGAAAAAGAAGAAGAAGAAAGATCTCAAACAGGGAGAAAAGTTTTAAATTCCGCAAATTAGTTTTCTCTGTTTGTAGTTATGAAATTGTTTAGATGATACATGGTATCGAAATATAATTGCATCTACAATTTCTTAGGAGAATTGAATTGTATATTGTAATTGAAACCTTGAATAAAAATGATTTTATGAAAACAATGTCTTGACTTGTTTCTGAGTTTTAAAGTTTCAATTATATTTCAGAAAATATTAAAAATACACAATTCACCCCCCCTCTTGTGTAGCCATACGATCCTACAATAGATATTGTTCCTCTTACTGTATCTCAAATAGAGATTTTTTATTTTTGATATAGTTACTTATACTACATTTTATACATGTGGTTATGTTTGTTACAATATATAGTATATGTGTTGATAAATGTATATAATCAGCAAACTACACAGTTATATATAGAATATGACACTGCTAATATCTCAATTATTGAAATTTTAGAATTACAGAATGACTATTATATAGATAGATATAGAATATTCTTTCATATAGAGACAATTGTTGTATAAACCAATTATAGAAATAAATGTTGCTGATAGACATAATAGTATAGAGACTATTGATACTGATATGTTTCACGAAGATCACATAGAGGAAATTCAGCAAATTATTGATATGACAATAACAGATATTTTAGACATTTATACTAGCTTTGATAGAAATTCCACCAGTTCTGGAAGATCTGAAAATATAGATGCTGCTGATAATATTGAAACAAATCCCAGATCAAAACATCATGACAAGAAAATACCTAATCCTAAATAGAATTTAAACGAAAATACATTGTTATGGTTCAGAAATAGTTCCTATTATGAAAAATTTCAAACATATAAAACTTTTACAGTTTTATATTCAAGACCAGTTAAGTTTGAAGGGATGGCACATATACGAGAAATGTTTGAATTTCAATGCTTGTTGACTCTACTTCTACAACAGCTAGGCCATCTTGTTATACCAGAACTTGTAAGTTATTTCTACTCAAACTTAATAGTGGAAGAAGGTATTCCTGTTTCAAATATACAAGAATATGATATATATTTAACTCCAGAATTACTTTATTAAGTACTAGGTCTAAAAAATGTAGTTAAATTATCAGAAAGAAAATAAGTTTATCAATTGGGATGAGACATTAAAAGTTTAGCCAAAGATATGACTACCAACAATCAAATGAGATTACTAGATAATTTAAATGGCCAAGCACGTTTTATTGCAAAAATACTACATATTTTAATCTTTCAAAGGTTTGGTCATGGTATAGAGGTTAGTAGATTTTGTCTTTATACTACATATGCATTAATTAATCATATACAAGTGAACTGGTATGATATTTTTGTTTCTCATATCTTAAACTTGTAAAGTAAATTATTTTATAGTAATACACTTTTGAGAATTGTGGCAAGTCAAACAGATATTACACCTTGGCCACAGAAAAGATTAAAGTCAAGATCTTTCTTTACAAAGGAATTACAAAAATACCAAGAAGCAGATACACCTGTAATTCAATAGCAACAATAACAACAGGATCGACAAACTCAGTCACAACAGCAACAACAATAGTCGACACAATTTTCAGAACAACAGCAACATACAGATACAAATACAGGTATACATATAGATACAAATACAAATATACATATAGATACACATATAGATTTACATACAAACATAAATACAAAATTTTTACAACAACCATCACAAGTTTCACATTCAGAATTAGATCAAGCAATAATTGATCAAATAAATAGAGTAAGTACAGAAATTGCAAAGCAAATTTTAGATACTCTGATAAATATTTTTTGAAGACAAAGAGGTTTGTGATTATACAAATTATGTATTGCATGATTTATTTATTGTAATTTGTTACTGAAAATTACTTATGTAAAGAAATTGTATTATGTAAATTGTTTACTACATTTAATGATTATATACTTGTTTTTAACAATTTTTTTGTTTCAAATAGTTTATTCTTATCCACAAAAGTTATGCATGTTTAAAAATGTCTTTTTGAACAATATATACTTAACAAGTTTCTCTTCCTTACATTTTATTTACTTTTTTATAATGTCAAAAGGAGGGAGAAGATAGATTATTTGATTTATTAGGTTTTGACATCATTAAAAATGAGGAGATTGTTAGGAATTTTTTTATTATGATAAATGCATTATTAAAGTTTATAAATAAGTCTAAATAATATTTTCTAAGTATAATAGTCACGTAATTAAATGTTGACAAGTTATCGGAAAGTTTCATTTAAAATTTCAAATAGTTAACTTTCAAATAGTTAAAGTTTTTGAATAGTTAGATTTTCAGATAGTTAAACTTTCAGATAGTTAACGTTTAGATTTAGTTGAAGAGTTATATTAAAAACTCATATAATTAAGTTATATGCATGTATGTTTTTAATGTTTTAAGTTGTCACGTGTTTTTTCCATGTGCATTCGGTAATAAAAATCAAAGAGTTAGATAACTATTCGAGTTTTTATACACATGAATAGATAACTGTTCTAGTTTTATAAAATGACTGACGAACAGATAAGTTTTCCTTATTCAGTTACGTGTTTTTCAGGTGCAAAAACTCAAAGAGTTATAGATAAATGTTCGAGTTTTTACAGAACTTATAGGATAAGTGTTCGACTAAAACGAAGACTTAGAAGATATTCTACAAGTCTCTAGGAAGATAAAGTTTCAGTGAATCTACGAGTGAAGAAAGTGGAAATTCAAAATGATAGTGGAGAAAGTGGAAATTCAAAATGATAGTGGAGAAAGTGGAAATTTCAAAATGATAGTGGGCATAGTGGAAATTGAAAAAGATAGTCGAAATCATGGATAATTTGAATTTGAAATTAGTACGTGGATTATGGATTAAGTGGATGAACATGCTGAACGTGAAGTCAAAGTTTGACTACTAATAGAGAGTACAAGCTACATTACAATGAATATCCCAATCTCAAAAACCAAGTTTGAATATTCAACCCGGATTCTAAATTGAAAAATCAAGTCTGAATATTCATATCTAAAAAAATTCTCCAACATCAAAAGAAGTTTGAAATTCCAAGCAATTTCAGAAAAGGAGCTGCAAACGCAAGAAGTCTAGAAATTCAACAACTAGAGAAGAAGAGATACAGAAGCTGAGCAAAAAGAAGGAAATGAGCTACGTGCATAAAGATCAGGTTTTATACAATTCAAAATTAGTTTTGAATAAAGACTTCATTTTCTATTTGAATTATATATCGGACATTACTGTATCAAAACCGTCAAGAAAGGAATTGAGCTGAAAATATATTGTAAATTCTTTATTTAAAATTTATAAAGAATAGAATTTAATTTATGAGTGTTTTGTGCTCTTATTTTATCTGTTAGTAATTTTAATTACTAAATACATAATTTACCTCTCATCTTGTAATACAACGATCCTATAGAAGATTAAGATGGTCGACGTTGCACAACGCCTATTGTCCACTATCATAGCCCAGCTAAGAGGACAACGAGTTGGGCGAGCCTACTTGTGACTTTTATGCTTAAATTAGCGTCAACAGAGCTTTCAGCAAGGTTGCTGCACGTTGTAATCGACGATTAGATTCACATATTCTAGCAATGAATCCTTTGCTTGTTCGCTAATACCATTTCCCCTATCGACGTTTGCTACGTAGCACTACTTGGAGGTCTATCGATCCTTGGAATTCTTGCGTTAAGGATTATGCATATAAAATAAATAAATAAATGAGGAGCACCTCAAACCAACAGCCAACATTATTAGCAAGCTACTAAAGTGGTATTGTTTGAATACACATTGATGGAGTAATGTCCAGTAGTTAGTCTCTTCTTGCCCGTCGACACCCTGGCCGAATCACCTCGATCTGCCTAGGTGGCGTTGTTAATCGATCGGCCGGTACCACCTTTTACGTACTTTAAGTTCTTCAATTAATGGTGGGCACACAATAAGAAAACCGTAGGACGAGTGCTCATGGGTGACATGAGTGGATCTCTCATCTGTCCCCAACGCACGACAATTAAAAAAGAGCACCAACTGAATCCAGCTCCACCCACCATCAATCCCTTTCCCCGACCTTGCTCGCTGGCTACTCGATCGATTTCCCAAGCGTACGTAGGCGCGCGGTTCGACCGCAAACATCCTGCGTATGTGCTGCTCCAACTCCTCGGTCGTCGACGCGCGTCACCTAGCTACCGACTTGATTCACTTTTTCCTTCTTTCTTTCGTTAATCTTGCTAGCGTCGTACCAGCTTTCGGATCACGGATCAAGGAGTTCACGGGTGCGTGCGCGTTTTATATATATATATACGCATATGTCCACTCCTGGGACGTACGCCGCAAGAGATTAAATAAAACTTAATTAACCGGTTTAATTTAATTAATGATTGATCGTTGGTGCCAGAACCTTTAGTTAATGAATGAATCAACTACCACCTTCAAAGTTGAACTCGCTCGACCACATACATATTCATATTCATATTCTACATAGATGGCTCCGTGCGTTCGTGTTGCGATCCGCTTCTGCAACCACAACATGCATTCATACGTACCATTGCAATCACAACATCCGATTGTACTTAATTATACCTTGGTTGAAATGGTCTCATGCATGATACAAAATATATAATAAAAAATCCTTAAATTATACTCATGATTAATTTATTTTGAGTTAGATTTTTATAATTTAATATGGTATCAACGTCAAATGTGGTCTTCTTAATTAGCTCAAGTCACCGCACATTCACCCTATTCAAAAATAAAAACTGCTTTTATATATGACTTAAAAACAGACCAAAAGTAAGGAAGGGAATCAAAATAATTTCATGTTAGAAGTAAGATGAGATGAGACCATGAGTAAGGAAGGGCGTCGAAGAACTTCTCTGCTGATGACCATTTGATTTTTATTATCATTATTATTATTATTACGGTGTAAAGATGATGCCCTTTAGATTGCGATATATTTATATATATACATGCACGCATGAATTGAATTGAAGATGGTGAGGCAAAGGCAAGAAGATGGGGCTCTGATCAACCTAGCTACGTCTGTCATTGTTAATCAACGGAAAGCAGCTATCGATCGATCTGCGTGGAATAATTAACGATGATAGAAGTTGTCATTAATTATATCTGAATAATTATTATGTGACCATGCATGCAGACTAGATGAGCACAACCGTGTGGTTTTTTTTTTATTATAACGTTATTCTTACGTTTACCGGCCGTCCAAAAACCATATATAGATATAGATTAGAAGGTGAGTTATTGCTGTGGAGTTTCAGAGAAGGACAAGGAAGCAATTTGATGGTTGGGTAGTTATAACTGTCTAGCCAATGATTTGCCTCTTCCACTACGGTTCAATTGTTAATTCTTTATGTATATATATTATCAGAACCAGGGAATGGAGGTGTATAAAAGGCAAAGCTTGGAAAGAGTCGAACCACTCACTCATCCCTCTTCAATCAGTTCTGATCATCCTGAAGCTCCTCGTCGTCGTTGTTGCCATCATCATCGTCAAATATTCTGGGGCACGAAGAAGTACGTGATGAAGACGAGAACTGGTACGAAGCTTTGGACTTGTGTCGTTTTGGTCTGCTTCACCTGCCTCTGGGTTGGGGAGACTCGGACGCTCCACGGACGAGCGGACCATCGAACGCTGCCGACGGTGACCAAGACGGCGCTGCCGAACGTGGCCGTCGTGTTCGATGGGACGGCCATGGAAGTGAAGAGGCTCAGCCCCGGAGGCCCGGACCCGCAGCACCACTCGCTGCCTCTTTCCATTTCTAATGCAACGGCCGTTGGACCTTAATTAATTAATTAATTAATTAACCTGCTCTTTTGTACGTATGTGTTGCGTTCAACTACCGGCCGTAGCCTAAGATCGCTCGGTCGAGGTTGTCATGATATATACGTAATTAATGCTATGCAGGTTTTGATATTGCATGAATATTTTGCACTGTTATTATTGTATTATATTATATTAGATATATGATCACCTTGGAATTAATGAGTTTTAATAAGTTGTCAACACCAATAAAAAGCAGTCATATATTGTTGACGGTAAAATAAAAAAAAGGAAAAAATGAATGAATGAAAAAAAATGAAAGAGAAAAAAAAACGAAGTTTTGAGAACGCGCCACTACCGTATGACCCTTCCGCCCGCTTCACACGTTTCTCACCCACGATGCCATCTACGCTCGTTTGCCATGACCTTGTGAAAGTGCTGGCGACAATTTTAGTCATGTCCTTCCCATGATCGCATGAATGACACAACCCTACTCTCCAGTGTCCATTCCTCTTCGCTGCAACATTCAATCGAAGGATATAAAAGAGAAAGGGGATTCGACGAACAAAAAAAATACTCCCGACGAACTAAAGAAAAGAAAGCCCCTACAAATCCTCTCCTTCGCAAGAACGATCAACAATCGAGCTATCAACCTGTATTCTATTGTACATGCGTAATCAACAACTGTCTCTCCTCCAAGCCATCGACCTCCATCCTCTGCACGTCACTATAATATAAAAAAAAAAAAGGGAAGAAACAAGTGGGTTTTAGTCAACTAAAAAAAAAGAAAATACATTACTACACTTCCTACTCAAAGAGAGAGATATACGATGACTATGATTTAAAAAAAGATAGAACTATTGTACTCTTTCTTAGAAGAGACGGAATTGTGATAATGATCATCAAAAAAAATACTGCATTTCTCTTAAAATGAAATCGAACTGTAACGACGATTAAAAAAAAAAAGAAAGTTGTCTACCATACTGTCCTCCTAAGATAGGATCGTATTATACTCTTTCTGCAAGATAGGATAGGATCGTACTGTGGAAACAGTGAGTTTTGGAAAGCATCTGTCTTGTCACGAGATGAAAAGGATGAGCAGAAGAATGTTGGAGGAGACAAATAGTTAGAAAAAAAAAAGTACAGTAAGGAAGAAAACCAAAAAATGTAGGAAAAGGTAACCAAAGAAAAAGAACAATGGAAGTAAATATAAGGTTAAATATTTTGGATATAAAATATAAGTCTCAAAGATAAAAGATAGAATATTTTATATCTGAAATATAATTAAACATGAATATCTAAAGGTAAATACCTAAATGAAAAAAAAGGCAAAAAAAATGTATCTAATATGGGAAAGCAAAATATCATAGATGTCAAATTTTAGACATCTAAAATGTAAATAAATATTTTAGATGGAAATACTAATAAAATTAGAGTATTTTGTACAAAAAAAATATATCAAAGAAAATAGGAAAATTGTGTTAAAATACTTTAGTTATAAATATTTAAAAAAAGAGGGAGAATATAAACGTCTCAAGTAAAGGGAAAGCCTTAAAATAGTAATAATATTTATAATAATAAAATTTAAAAAAATTATAAATAAATATCTTGAACGAAATCCAAATATTTAAGGTGAAAATCAAAATATTTTTAATACAAAATAGAAATATCTAAAATGAAGAAATAATTAAACATCTTAGATAAAATTATAAGATGTAATTAAAAAAATCAATTAAAACAAAAAAAAAGAGAAAAAAAAATAAAAAGGTTAATTTGATCGAAATACATGCTTAATTAAACCAAACCTCTTTAAAAATAAATTAAGAGAAAATGATTTGATCGAAACATGTGTTAGTATCGTATAGACTTACTAGAGGGAGATGAATGATGAGTGTATTATTTTTAACAATATTTGACTTAATTATTTACTTAAGAATATACGTGCAATGTAAATTTAATGATTCTAAACAATCAATGTAGAAGAGACTAAAACAAGTAATGAAAGCACATAGATAGCTAGTCCACCCAAAGGCTTAGTTTGGACTTCACTAAGTTAATCACTTACAACCCTTACTTTAAGGTAGAAGTAAGAATCAACCACACATGAACTTTCTAGTCATAGCTCTAACTAATACCTCTTACTGGTATAAACATTAGCAAATAAATTCTTCAATTAGAGATTTTGGCGCAAAGAGCCTTTTGCACTTGAACTAGCTTGAAAAATCTTCAATCTTGAACTTGTTGAATTTGTAATGATTCTAGATTTTTTTTTTTTACTTAATAGCTCTCACTATATATGTGTATATGATAATTGTTGTATCTTTTCTCACATATTAATCATTCTTGTTTAGAATGAAATTATGCATAATATTAGTAGTTAATGAATAGTTAATTACATAGTATTTAGCTTATCATATGAGAATTAAGCCACTATGTTGCATTTACACAATTATAAGACTTAATTAAAGAACATGCATAATTTGAAAAAATTAACGTTAATTAAGTATCATTTATGAATGATTAGAAATTACTTCTTTTGCATACTATTAATTGCTAAATGTTATATACATATTGTTTTATTAAATTGTAAAACTAAATGAGTTTGTTAAGTTACGCTATAACTCAACGAGGTCGATTCCTTGAGTTAATAGTTAAGTTAACAGAATAAGTCTGTTGAGTTACACTAACTTTACGAACCCGTTATTTTCTAATGATCGATTATGAGTAGTTTGTAGGAAATACATAGAGAAACTATGTTGCACAAACCACACTGTTTAGAATGAAATTATGCATAATATTAATGGCTAATGAATGGTTAATTGTATAGTATATAGCTTATCATATGAAAATTAAGCAATTATATTACAATTATATAATTATAAGCCCTAATTAAAGAATGTGCATAATTTAAAGGAATTAATGGTTAATTAAGTATCATTTAGAAATGAATTATAAATTACTTCTTTTATATATTAAGTGTTAAAGGTGTTAGGACCCTTGTATTTTGATAATGCAAAAATCTATGTAAGGAAACAAATTGTATTTCATAGATAAGACAGTTCAGCAAAAGCACAGAAGGTAGATAAGTCGATACAGATAGTTTAGAAATTGCTATAAGAGATAAATAGGAAATTAGAAGGTTACCAGGCTTAAGTACTTGGAAGAAATAAATCTTCGGTGAGTTACTAGGCTTAAGTATTTGATGAGTTAGTTTTAAGTAGTAGAAAAACCATTAGATGGTTAGAAAATTAATTATCCGAAAGTTCAAGGAAATCGAAAAGTTAGGAAAGCTAACTATTTGAAACTTAAGTCATTAAATTTCCCACGTGCAAAAATCTAGAACAAAAGCTTAAAAGGATTTTTTGGAGAGTTAGAAAGCTAACTATCCGAAAAATAAGAAGTTTCGGAAGGTTACAGATTTAACTATCCGAAACTTAAGTCACCCTATTTTGCACGTATAGAAATAAGGAGAAAGTAGTCGGAAGTTTAGAAGAAGAATCAAGAGGTTACTGTAGCTAACTATTTGAACGTTGAAGATTTTTGGTAGGTTAACATACATAACCATCCGAACTTAAGACGCTTCACGTGTATGACTTAAATTCTCACGTGACACAAACAAAAGGACTTAAGTTGATTTTCGATGTATTATGGATGTCATTCAGAGAGTTACATAGATAACCATCCAAAAATCAAAAGGGAATTGGAAGGTTACAGGTTGGATAGTATACAGAATGGTAACTTACTATTTTTGGGACTGACTATACAATAAGTACAGTAGAAAACATCCATTAGAAGTGAATTTGATCGTTATACCTCTTGGTATAAATATGATAAGTAAAGAAACGATTGAGACAACCATTATCAAATATTGTGAGCTACTCAAAAATTCCAGTAACACTCTCAAGTCTATAGAATACAAAAATATTCTCAAGTTCACTACAGCACAAAGTTCTCTACGCTCAAACTCTATTCAAAGTTTAAATCTGTTGGTTCATGAGTTTCAACCTGAAAACTCACTATTGGTTAAGAGCTTGTACTTGAAAGCTTGAAGAAAGGTTAGTTGTTGAGCTTCAACCTAAAAGCTCAAGTGTTGGTTCTTGCTTCAACCTGAAAGCAAGTGTTGTAAGTATTCACATACTTAGTGAAGCTCAAGTGAATCTTGAGGGTGGACTAGCCAAGTTGGTGAACCACCTAAAAATCTTCTTATGTTCATTATTATTTACTATTTTCCATACATATCGATTAATTTAGCTCTTAGATAAATTGAATCTACAAATTAAGTTCTAAAAGAAGTCAAATTTACACACACACACCATTCACCTCCCTCTAGTGAGCCTATCGATCCTAACAATTGGTATTAGAGCGTGGTTAATCCATTTAAAGATTTAACCATCTAGATTTATGACACAATTTGCTGAAGGGCAAAATATCCATAGACCTCCTCTATTCGATGGTTCCAACTATAATTATTAGAAGAATAGAATAAAGTGTTTCCTTAGGAGTTCTGATGTAAAACTCTAGAAGATTGTCATTCTTGAAACTACACTTCCCACTAGAAATGTTATAGACTGGACTGAGGAAGATGAGGGAATCATCTAGTTGGATGCTCGAGGGCTGTGTTACGTTTAAAACTGATCGTTCAATCAACTTTCTATGGCACGATTCAGAAACACTCACCTCTTAACTCACCGAAATTGGAAAGTGAAGAGAAAGAGGAAGAGATAACACTGAAGACAAGGATTTACATGGTTCAGCAACTACTTACGTCCATGAAGAGTTGAGGGTTCTACTATGAGCTTCGGCACACACAACCATAATGTTTTACAACATCATAAAGGTTTATATACTACCCAACTTAGGGTTAATAAACCTTTAATTACATTCAAACCATTACAGTAAAAAAATAAAGCTTTAGAGAAGGGACTCTCAATTTCGGAGCCTTATCTTCTTATCTTTCTGAAATTTACAACACTTTCTGAAATTTGCAACATTTTGGATAGTTACAGACTTAACTATCTAAAGAAATTCTTCTTCCTTCATTTATTGTAACGAGCGATACTATAGTAGGCTAACTGTCTAAAGAGATTCGATCTTTCAAATAGTTATAGACATAACTATCCGAAAATCCACTTACTCCTCTCTCTGTCCTTTCAGAAGGTTCTGCTGTTAACTCACCGAAAACTGCATGCCTTTCGGATAGTTACTGTCTTAACTATCCGAAAACTCACTTAAGTGTCTCTTTAGTCATTTCGAAAGGTTGTAGCTGTAATCTTCCAAAAACTTATGATTTTCGGATAGTTACTGCTTAACTATCTGAAGATCCACTTAAGTCACTACTTTTCGAATACTTGGCTTCTTAACTATCCGAACATCCACTTAAGTATCTGACTTTCGAATACTTAGCTTCATAACTATCCGAATGTCCACTTAAGAGTCCTTTAAGTCATTCTGGATGGTTACAACTAGTAACCCTCCGAAATCTTCTGACTTTCAGATAGTTAACTCAAAGTCTTTGACTGAAACTTTATTTTCGGATACTTAGGCCTGATAACCTACCAAAAATATAAATCTACCGGATACTTACTGTTAATAAGCTTCTGACTAAACCTGGACTTCTTGTGGCATACTCCACACCTATACTATTTGCCCTAATAGGTTGAATGTTATATACTATGCATTAACAACTAAATAGTATAATAAAGTTTCTACATGTAAATCTACACATGAAGCTTGGAAAATCTTTCAAGTTACACACGAAGGTACAAGTTAGGTAAAGGACACAAAAATTAGCATTCTATTGAGAAAACTAGAATTATTTAAAATGAATGATAATGAAAACATAAATGAAATGTTTTCAAGATTTACTGAGATTATTAACAGTCTTAAAGGCTTAGGAAAGGAATTCTCTTCACGTGAACAAGTACAAAAGATTCTAAAAAGTTTAACTGTTGAATGGAAACAAAAATCCACCTCCATTCAAGACTCCAAGGACCTCAACAATTACACTATTGAAGAGTTGTTGGGCAATCTACTGGCCCACAAGGTTAAGATGAAAGACTGGAAGGAACAAGAGGGAATTGTTGAAAAGAAAGTTGAGAAGAAAAAGGAAATTGTATTTCCTTCAACAGAAGAAGCTCTAAGCTCAAATGATGATGAAATTATGCTACTAGCAAGGAATTTTAGAAAATTCATGAAGAAAAATAATAAGACCAGCTCCTCCAAAAGAACAATCCTTACATGCTTTAAATGCAAAAGGCAAAGGCATATACAGACTTTTTGTCCATTACAGATAGAAGAGGATCAGATAGATAAGAAGAAAAGATGGAAGAATAAAAAGAAAATGGCTCTTAAAGCTACTTGGGATGATAGTAGCTCCTCGAACAGTTCTTTAGATTCTGAAGATGAAGTTGTAGTTAACGTGTGCTTTGTAGCATAAGAGATATGCTCCACTTCTCCTTATTGTTCACAAAATGAGCATGATGACTTACATGTAAATAGTCTTCTGTATATAGTAGATAATCTATATGTTAAATGTAGAGAATATAAGAAAGAGATTAAAAGTTTGAATAACTATTTAGAAGATTCTTTTGTTGAGTTAGAAAAAGCTTTAGTTAAAAATAGAAATTTGAAAACTAACATGGATAAATATAGCAATGATAATTGTGAGATAAGAGAAGAAAATAAAAATTTATTAATTGAAATCTCTGATTTGAAAAATACTATTTGCAAATTTACATAAGGTCAAAAAGGGTTAGATATGATCATAGGATCTCAACGACCAAATGGAATTAAATTTGGCCTAAGGTATGCTACACCACAGGAAGTGCCTTATTGTGGTGGCATGATTCGATCATATAGAGATGACACTACTGTATTTGCTATCAGAAGAAGATCAGGTCATATGTGGTTGCCAAGAGACAATAAATTTAATGTTATAAGGACTAACTCTATTGGACCCAAGAAGATTTGGGTGTTAGTTCAATTATTTTATCAGTTAATTTTGATGATGAAAAACGTGTGGTTTAATTATTTCTGCCATATTTTAGCTCTCATTTTACTCAAATGAATCTTGTCTAACTGGTATGTACTTAGAGTTTTTTAAATTAGATTTCGGTAGGTTATTTTGTCTATAGTGTATTGATTAGAGAGTTGATATTTAAGTCACCGAACAACACAAGATAAATCGAATGGTTACTCCTCTCTCTTGGCTTTTCAGATAATTATATCAGTAACTATCCGAAAAGTATTTCTTTTCGGTGAGTTAAGCTTCTTTTATGTTTGGATATATTTTTTATGCTAAGTATCTGAAATCCTTTCAATTACAGATAGTTAAGGGTTTTTATTCTGGATAGTTAGCTATTTCTCTGATTTAATGTATTTTCGGTTACTTTCTTCTGAAGGACATGTGTCACTCTCTCATCACTTGACTTAAGTGACTTTGTGGAAGGTTACCTGTGTAACTATCCGAAAACTCTTAAGAATCAGAGAGTTACCTTCAATAAGTATCTGAAATTGGTTTTAAGCTTCGGATAGTTATTTTTATTATTATTTCTGACTTAAGTGACTTTTTGGAAGGTTACTTGTGTAACTATCCGAAATGCCTTAAGATTCAGAGAGTTATTTTTTACAAGTATCCGAAACATGTTTTCGCTATCGGATAGTTTATTCTTAATATTTTATGCTACTATTTCAGAAGGACATGTGTTTCAATTTTAATACATTACTTAAGTGGCCTTTTAGAATGTTAGTTTTATCTATCCAAAATACTTTTGAATTTCGGCAAGTTATCTTCCTAAGTATCCGATTTTTCGAGATTCTTTGAAGATTTGATTTCTACAGAATTTGCAACTATTATTTATTGACTAACCATTTTGGCAAGCTATCTTTGGTTGTAGATCTCAAATTAATTAGGATTGATTGTTGCTGAAAAATGAATTATTGCATAAGGTATCTAACCTTTTTGGACATCCTTCCATCTATGAAAATCTCGAAGGAAGAACAAAAGGACTTGGTAGAGAGAAAAACAAAAATACGCACAGAACTTTTCAGCACACGAGAGGTGAATTTGGTTGCTCAGCAATTCTGCAAACATCTTGAAGATTCGTCTACAACAAAGTCCAGAAGATCAAAAGCTGTAGATCAATCAAGAATTCTCCTCAGAGCTTCTTATGTCAACTCTTCATAAGAGTTGATCTGGTGTTGTGTGTCATTTTCATTTTAAGTCAGTGACTCATGGTTCTAAACTGTATTCTCGTTTACTTCAAAACCCTAACTCACAAGGGTGTTGTGAGTATACCTTCACAAGGTCGGGGCCTTGGTGAAGAGAGTGAAGTGTGATTCTTCACTTGCTCAAGAAGGGTCTTGAGTACACAAAGTTGGTGCTTTGTGTAAGGTTTTTGTTTAGCCTTTAAAAACATCTGTAAGGTTGTTGCTTAGCCTGCAAAAGTAACTTGTCTAAGGTTTGTGCTTAGCCTTAAAAGTACTTAGTGGAATTCTCAAGGTTGTGGTCTTGAGGAGTGGACTACTCAGTTTGGGGAACCACTATAAATCTCTTTGTGTTCTTTACTTTCTGCATTGCAAGTTTTAATTCCAAAATCAATTAATTAGGGTTCATTAGTGTCAACAGCTTCCTAAAAACTTAAAAGCAAAATAAATTTAATTAGGACATTATTCACCCCCCCTCTAGTGTGCCATTCGATCATTTCAAGTGGTATCAGAGTTGGTTATCTCTGTAAAAGATTTAATCAATCTGAGATCAATGGCAGAGGGTCAGCATGTACACTGACCTCCACTGTTTGATGGCAATAACTATGGTTTTTGGAAAAATAAAATGACTAACTTTTTGAAATCCATGGATGTGAAGGTATGGAGAGTAGTGGTTCGTGGTATACAACTTCCAAATGTTCCTGAAGACATGTGGAATGATAAAGATGAGAAGAAAATACAATTAGATGCAAAAGGAATGAATGCACTAACTTGTGTAATCATTGTTGATATATACAACAAGATTTCTGCATGTTCTACTGCACATGTAGCTTGGCGTGCTTTGGAAATTACATATGAGGGAACAAATGAGGTGAAGGATACAAAAATAAGTATCCTATTGAGGAAATATGAAATGTTTAAAATGAAAGAGAATGAGAGTATCACTTATCTCATTTCTCATTTCATTGAGATTATTAATGGTTTGAAAAATCTCGAGAAAGAATTTCCCATGAAAGAATAGGTTACCAAAGTCTTGAGAAGCCTAAACAAAGATTAGAAAGCTAAGGCTACCTCCCTGTAAGATTCAAAGGATATGAGGTGTTAGGGATTTTGTTTTGATGATATATACTTTATTAAAGTTTTTAAATAAGTCTAAATAATATTCTCTAAGTATAATTGTCATGTAATTAAATGTTAACAGATTATCGAAAAGTTTCATTTTTATTTTGGATAGTTAACGTTTCGTTTTTGTCGAATAGTTTATGTTAAAAACTCGTATAGTTAAGTTATCTACATGTATGTTTTTAATATTTTAAGTTGTCACGTGTTTTCCATGTGCGTTTTGTAATGAAAATCGAATAGTTAGATAACTGTTCGAGTTTTTATATGCATGGATAGATAAGTCTTTGAGTTTTATAAAATGACTAACAAATAGATAAGTTTGTTATGTTTAGTCATGTGTTTTGCAGGTGCAAAAACTCGAAGAGTTATAGATAAGTATTCGAGTTTTTACAGGACTTAAATGATAAGTGTTTAACTAAATCAAAGAGTTAGAAGATATTCTACAAGACTCCAGGAAGATAAAGTTTCTGTGAATCTACGAGTGGAGATCGTGGAAATTGAAAATGATAGTGGAGAAAGTGGAAACTCAAAAAGATAGTAATTTAGATTAAAGAAAAAATTAGTACGTAGATTATGGATTAAGTGGATGAACATGTTGAACATGAAGATATAGTTCGACTACTAATAGAGAGTACGAGCTACATTATAAACAAGGATCCCAATCTCAAAAACCAAGTCTAAATATTCAATCCAGATCCCTAATTGAAAAGTTAAGTTTGAATATTCATATCCTGAAAAATTCTCCAACATCAAAAGAAGTTTGAAATTCCAAGCAATTTCAGAAAAGGAGTAGCAAACGTAAGAAGTCTGGAAATTCGACAACTAGAGAAGAAGAGATACAGAAGCTGAGCAAAAAGAAGGAAATGAGCTGTGTGCATAAAGATCAGGTTTTATAAAATTTGAAATTAGTTTTGAATAAGAACTTCATTTTTCTATTTGAATTGTATATCGGACATTATTGTATCAAAACTGTCAAGAAGGGAATTGAGTTGAAAAGATATTGTAAATTCTATCTTTAAAGTTTATAAAGAATAAAATTTCATTTACAAGTGTTTTGTGCTCTTGTTTTATCTGTTGGTATTTTAATTACTAAAGACATAATTCACCCCCCCTCTTATGATACAACGATCCTACAACTGGTATCAGAGCTTTTATTATTGTCTGATTGCCTACACTCTGCTACATCTAGTATCAAAGCATCTGAAGAGCTTTCATTTCTCTATTTAAGAATCGATTTTTCTTGTCATTTACTTAGGATCATTTGTTTAAAATAGATAATACTGAAATCTTAGTTATGACTGAAGGATAGACCACTAATCGTCCTCCTATGTTCGAATGTAGCAATTATGGCTACTAGAAATATAGGATGAAAGTATTCTTTCAGTCAATTGATTTCAAACTATGGCATATAATTAACAATCCTATAGTGTTAGTTATAACTCCATATGATACTTGGACTTTTGATCAAAAAGAGCGAATGACATTAAATGCTAAAGGTTTAAACATCTTGTTTTGTGCTTTATCTCATGATCAATTTAACAAAATTTCTACATATCAAACTGCATATGAGATATGACATACATTAGAAGTTGCCAACGAAGGTACTAACCAGGTCAAGGAATCTAAGATTAATATGTTAGTACATAAATATGAGCTTTTTAAAATGCACGAAAATGAATGTATCTCTGATATGCTTTCCTGTTTTCTTGAGATTGTAAATTCATTAAAATCTTTAGGCAAGAAATTCGAGGAAAAAGACTTAGTAAGAAAGATCCTTAGATCTTTAACTAAAATTTGGGCTCAAAAGACAACATCTATTGAAGAGTCTAAAGATTTAAATATAAATATTCTCAATGATCTCATAGGAAATCTAACAGCCTATGAAGTACAACATTTAGATCCAAAAGGGAAAAATCCTAGAAGGGATCTAGCTTTTGAGGCAAATAAAGTCTTAGAAGTCACTAGTGATTCTGACGATGATTTACTATTGTTGACTAGAAAATTTAGAAATCTGTTGAAGAAATGTAGGAACTTCAGGTCAGCAAAGACATCTGGAGATATGGAGAAGAAGTTATTCATGAAAGACAAAATCATATGCTACAAGTACAACAGACCGGGTCACTTTCAAATTGATTATCCTCTCAACAAAGATAAGAAGAATTTGAGGAGGAATTTTAGGAGTAAGAAATTCAAAAAGAGAAGGGCAGTTAAAGTAACATGGGATGACTCTTCAGCTTCACAAAGTGAAGAAACAAAGGATTCAACATCAAACAATGAATCCTCATCAACATCAGATTCAGAAGAAAATCTAGCAAACATATGCTTCATGGCAAAATCTAGTGAGGTATCCTTTGATCAAAACGCTAGTTTTGATAGTTTTGATGGATTACTTGTTGAATACAATAAACTAGCTAGAAAATATAAGAAAGTAAAAACAGAAGGAAAGAACACTAGGAAAATGCTAGATGAATCTAAAAATAAGATTGATTTTCTAAACTCTACGTTGAATAAATTTAAAGAAGAAAATCAAAAGCATGCACAGGAAATTTTAAAGTTTACTGCAATAGAAAGAAAATTGCATGCTAATTATGAAAATTTAATTTCTGATAAGAAGAAAATGATCTATGAAATTGAAAAACTAGAACTGACTATTACTGATTTAAATTCAGAAATTGATATGTTAAAGATTAAGGTCTGCGATCAAAAGGCTATATTAAGTAAATAGAATAATAGTCAAACTATAACAAATGAACTTAGTAGTAAAATATCAAATGTAGAAAAACATGGTATTGGTTTACACAATGCATCTTCTGAAAATTATATATTGTATGATGGTATTGCTAAAAATAATGTCTTTATTTCTAGTACTAAGAATAGTAAGAGAAAAACTATTCCGTGTGTAATTAAAAAGGGAGATAAATATGTGCAAATTGATAAAATGCAGCATATAAATGATAGCACACGATGCAAGAATTTCAAAAGAAATTTTCAAAAAAATCAAGCTAAGACATTTGAGAATCTTAATATTTTTGATCAATTTTCTTTATATTTAAAAAATATCGAATATTAGAATCAACAATCAAATAATGTTAGAAATGAAAATTTCAACTTTGGTTTACATAGAGATAAATGTTCTGATGATTATAACACTAAGAGAAATAAACGTAAGAATAATTATTAGAAAATAGATAAGTTGAAGTTTAAAAATATTGATTATTTTGATATGACTCTCTCTAAAATTCTTGGACCCACTCAAAAATGGGTTCCAAGAGATAAAATCTCTTGTTGACTGTTTTGTAGGTACACAAATCAAAATGGATAATGGATAGTGGAGCATCCAGCCACATGACTAAAGATATACGATTACTTACAGAAGTAACAAAAACCAAGAACGGACAAGTTACCTTTGGAAATAAAAGCAAAACAAATATCCTTGGGTCTGGCAAGGTTCAGGTAACTGAGAAATGCTTTATAAATGATGTCTTGTTAGTGGAAAACTTAGGTTTTAATTTATTGAGTATTCCTGTTTTAATGAAGTTTTACAAAGTAATTTTTGAAAAAGATTCCTATAAAATTATGGACATGTCTACAAATGAAATTTTATTCACTACATATAAGAAAGGATCTGTTTGTATTCTGAATTTTCCTTCTGATATTATTAAAGACAATGCTTGCTTAATTGCAAAATCAGATGAAGTTATTTTATGGAATAGAAGGCTAGGACACTCAAACTTAAAATTATTACAAAAGCTGTCTAAAAAGAATCTAGTTAGAGGTTTACCTAGTATTAAGTACTCGAAAGAGTTTATGTGTGATGAATGTCAACTAGGTAAATTACATAAAACATCCTTTAAAAGTTTAAATGAAATAACAAGCAAAAGAGTATTAGAACTAGTGCATATGGATTTATTTGGACCTACTAGGACAACCAGTCTAGGAGGTAAACATTATGCTTTTGTACTAGTTGATGACTATTCTAGATTTACTTGGGTCTATTTTCTAGCTAATAAAACTGAAGTTGTTGAAATATTTAAGATATTTTGTAATAAAGTTCAGAATGAGCAAAATGTTAAAATTCAAAAACTTAAGAGTGATCATGGTACAAAATTTGATAATGATCAAATGGACACCTTTTGTGAAGAATTAGGCATAGATCATAGGTACTCATTTCCAAGAGCTCCTTCAGAAAATGTGATAGTAGAACGTAAAAACAGATCACTTCAGGAAATGTCCAGAACCATGTTAAATGAGAATAAGTTACCCCTATCTTTCTAGGCAGAAGCAATTCATACAGCATGCTATGTTATAAATAGAGTACATCTAAGACCAATTTTAAATAAAACTCCTTATGAGATATGGTATAACAGGGTTCCCAAAATAAGTTATTTAAAACCTTTTGGCTGTAAGTGTTTTATTTTAAACACTAAGGAACAAATAGACAAATTTAGAGCCAAATCAGATGAGAGTATTTTTGTTGGTTATTCCATTAGAAGTAAGGCATATAGAGTTTATAACAAATGAACAAAAACCATTGAGGAAACCCTACATGTGAAATTTCATGAAAATTCTCATTTGGATGTTAGGCATGCTGAAAACTTCGATTCAGAAATTCTCCTAGAAATGGTACCAAATGATGTTGACAGAGAAATTGAGAGATTATCTGACAGAATAAGAAATATAAACTTAAATAATGAAAATTTAGAAGAAAATAATGTCATACCTATAGAAAATGTGGAACAACATAGAAATTAGCGTTATGCTTCATCTCATCCTATTGATCAGATAATAGGTGATCCTAATCAAGGAGTTAGGACTAGGTCATAAGTAGTCAACATTTGTGGTGCTTATTCATTTGTTTCTTTACTAGAACCTAAGAAAATTGAAGATGCCTTAGAAGATGAATTTTGGTATTTAACTATGCAAGATGTGTAGTAGGATCTTATGGCTACACAAGAGGGGGGTGAATTGTGTATCTTTAATATTTTCTGAAATATAATTGAAACTTTAAAACTCAAAAACAAGTCGAGACATTGTTTTCATAAAATCATTTTTATTCAAGGTTTCAATTACAATATACAATTCAATTCTCCTCAGAAATTGAAGATGCAATTATATTTCGATACCATGTATCATCTAAACAATTTCATAACCACAAACAGAGAAAACTAATTTGCGGAATTTAAAACTTTTCTCCCTGTTTGATATCTTTCTTCTTCTTCTTTTTCTTCTTCAGCAATTCTTCAGTGACAAATATCTTGTCTTTTCATGCTTCACCGAATTTGCTTTCTTCTGATACTTCAAATCTTCAGTGACGAAAATCTTACCTTTTTATGCTTCACTGAACTTTCTTCCACTTGAGAGATTTTCCCCAAGAAGGTGTTTTTGATCCCTGAAAAAGATTTTTCTTTTGGTGTGTAGGGATGGTTTGATCCTTGAAAAGAATTTTCGTTTTGTGTGCGATGGTTTGATCCTTGAAAAGATTTTTCTTTTTGTGTGCAAGGATGGTTTAATCTTGGAAAAGATTTTTCTTTTTGTGTGCAAGGATAAATTGATCAACGAGAATTCTATGCCTTTTATACTGTATCTTCATTTCATGCATATCCTTCACGTTTAACCACTACTAGTTTTCCACTTCTCCACGTCTTTTCTTTTTCCTTCATCGAAACACACACATTCTAACCCACGTTTATATTTCGAATTTTCTTTAATCATCAGTCTTGGATCTCTGAAAAATTTCCTACAAAATAAACTTTCTCGTCCAAAAGTTTTTCATCAGTGTAATAAGAAGTCGTTACTTTAATGTTAACTAAACGAGTAACACAAGTATATATATAACTTAACGTTTCTAACTTAACGAGTTCCTCATGTGCCATTTCATGTGACAAGTACTGTAGCTAACTCAATGAACTAAGTCCGTGGTGTTATGCTATCTCAACGAACCATCTCCGTTGTATTATGATAACTCAACAAACTATTTCCGTTGTATTATGATAACTCAACGAACCAGTAATAAACAAATGTTTTTATAATGAGAATTTTACCACGTGCAAAAATAACAACTTAAGTTTATAACGCTAACCTAACGCATTGCCTTAGTGTTCAATATAGCAACTCAATGCGTTTAGTTATGTTAACTGAATGAGTTAAACATGTGCACCTTACGTGATATAATACAACATTCGTAACTTATAATTTCACCATGTGTATAACACTAACTTAACGAGTTCGTCTCTTCTTTTACTCACTAACTTAACGAGTTACCACGTGACCTATTTTAACCTTTAAGCCTCTAACTTAACGAGTTCTCACGTGACCTCTATACAAACAAAACTCTAACTTAACGAGTTGTCTAAATGTGCACTATTCATGATACAGAAGATATAACATTAAAACATATCATGCTTTTCAATAAAAACACACGTTAACTTAACGTTTAGCTAAATGAGAAATTAATGCAACGAAACGACTAGATATTAACTTCAGATCTAATACAGACAAGTATTTATATCAGTAAGCTTTTTCTGTATTAATTGATGATTTTAATTTCTTTTCACAAGCAATAGTAATTGAGCAAATATGATTATTTTCATTCAGCACACATCATCAAAACAAAAATACTCAACAATCTCCCCCTTTTTGATGATGACAAAACCATATTAAATCAATTATGAAATTTGTTTAACTCAACAAAGCACCTTCGTTGGGTTAACTTTTAATTCAACAAACTTGTTTGTTCACTTAAGTTCACTTAAGCTTATTTCTATTATTTGTGTAAATTTTACCTCTCAGAACTAAAACTCTTAGATGTCAATAATTATATAAGTATCAGTTTTCTAATTATCATCTGTCAAATTACAATAACCATTTAAATAGCATCTCCTTTTATAATATATATATGCAATTAAGATCATAATCATCTTTTTATAATATTTCTCCCCCTCTTTGTCATTAATCAAAAAGATAATTACAGAGAATATATATATGTATCTAAGAGAATTACAACAATGATTTTTGTAAACAAGAATAATAATTGAACACATTTACAGAAAAATGTATTGTTCAATGAATCAAACAAGTAATACAAACATTACATTTTGTATTCAGAAACAAACAAAAACAGTTATCGACCCCTCCTAAGTATATCACTTATAGCATTACATATTTTATCTCCTAGATGCCTAATATCATTTCTGATGTCGTTAAGCACTGCATCTAAGTCAAGAGGTAGCTGGGTTTGCTGTTCTGCTTGAACTGAATAACTTTGTTGTTGTTGTTGTATATGGTCTGTATCAAGTTGTTGTTGTTGTCGTTGAGGTTTATGCATGGCTTGGAATTTTTGCAAATCTTTGACACTAAAAGCTCTCATGCCTTTAGTTTTAGAGGGCTAGTCGGATAAATTCAATTGGCTTGCAATGAGTCTACATACAGCATCACCATAAAATAACTTTGAACTCATATGCTATAGTTGAGAAGTGAAAACATCAAACCAATTGATTTGAATTCTATTCAGCAAGCTATAAGTTGCATATATACAACTTCTGCTGACTTCCATATTGTGTCCAACTCTTTGAAATAAATTTGCATGCAATATATTTGCAATAAACCTTGCCTCTGCATTCAGATTTTCCATTAATCTCATTTCAGAATATACATCTGGAATTTTTGATAAAGACTGAATGTTCCATTTCAATTGTCTTAGTATGTCAAATCTGTTGGTAACAACAACACCTTCATTCTTTAATCCTAAAACTTCAAAAATTAACTCAGGAGACAATATAAACTCTTGTTCATTTATTTGAGTTTTCAAAAAATTTCCATTCTTGACTAGATTGCTATAAAAAGCTGCAATAAGCTCTATGTATTGCTTCCATTTCGTTCCTACTGGCAAGAATTTAATGAGGCCTTGAAACTCAAACAGATCTCTTATTTCCATCAAATTTCTAAATTTTATTGGACGAGCATGCAGAATCTGACATGTAATCAGATTATTGTATTTCTGCAATGCTTCTTCAAATCTAAAATGAATTGCATTACCTTGAATTTTTAATATTGTACATAAAGAAGGTGATACCTAAAGCCGTGATTCAGAGTTTAATTCATCTTCAGGAACCTCTTCTTCAAAATGAATGTCATGTTGTTCCTCTTCCAAAATATTATCTTGAAGCTGCTTAGGTAAGCTTGATTCTTCAGCTTCAACAGTGTTAGGAACATTGTCAATATGCTCAACATTCATCTGTTCAGTCTCTATAGAATGTTCAGAGTACAATTTTTCCACAAATTCTACAGCTGGTGTATCTGTCTGTAATTGTTCATTTTGTTCAACAGATATTTTCATTGATTCAAGCTGTGAATTCTCAGACTCTACTTCTATAGATTCTGTAGAAGGCTGGTTAACTTTTAGCTCTTCTAGAGCCTTAACATTTTCAATATCTGCTACTCCAGACAATTCAACCTTTGAACTAGTTACTGCCTCAACTTGTCAATTATATCTGCAATAACTTGTTCAATGTCAGGTGCCTGATACTCTAATTTGTCAATTTCTACATCATTAGGACTTGTACTAATAGAAAAACTTGAGCTCATATTTGACTTGGATTTCTTCTCAAGTTTTCTAGCAAGGGAAAATAAAGTCTCATTATCTTCATCAGTTTTAGTGTGTTCGGAACTGATGAGTTTATCAGATGCACAATAAGGTACAATGTCTAGACATACATTGTCCTTTGGAAATAAATTTTCATCTAATTTTCCTTTTTCAAAAGACTTTGTTTCCTTAGACATAATTTTTCTGACTTTCCTTCTTCTATAACATTTTTGATTCTCCTTTTCAAGTATTGCTGTTTTCTTTTTAAATTGCTCCATAAAAGTTTTCTGCTTTAATTCTTCTAAGGCACTTTCTATTGCAACGGCCTTTCGAAGACTGTCAACTTTTGTTTTGTCTACAGCAATATCTGATTCTACTTGTTTTGAATATAAAGGAGTAGGCATAGCTGATTCATGCTCTTCCTCAAATGCATGTAGTCTTGTACCATTTATAGGAGTTTGAGGAGTTCTATTTGATGAACCTACACCTTTTTCCAAATATTTTGCATACTATTCCAAAAATGCAATCTCAGCACATTTCATTCTGTATTCTCTATCATATTTACTTCAAATACCCATGTATGTAATACTTGCATCAGTATGTTGAAGTTCTTGTCTAACTTCATCTAATATATCTTGAGAAAAGAAGTAATATCTATAAAGTTCTTCTAACCTTTTGTCCACTCGAAATATTTTCTTGAACCAAGTACGTGGAACTTCATCATTCTCTATTTCTTTTCCTTTTGCATCTCTTTTGCTTTTGCCTTTTCCTCTGCCACGACCTTTGTAGAACTTGGAGACCATCGTCGCAGGTTGTAACAGCAACAAGCGGGAAAGATTTTCTTGACAAAATTTACAAATAACCTAAGTCCCCGTGTAATAAGTGTTTAAATAGGGTTTTTAGGCGTATAACTCAACGTGAAGAGAAGTCGAGTTTAGAAATTAAATAAATATTGAATAAAGTTTATTCAATCAAGGTACCCAAAATATTCAAGTATAACTCGTTGAGTTAACTAACCTAACGAGTAAAACGCTGTCTAGAAGCAGTTTTACACGTTACCTTATCTAACATAACGTCTAGTTAGTACACTTAAAACAATTTTCGGATACTTCCAACTGAAACGTTCCGAAAACAACACACATGCTAAACTTAACATTATCTTGAGAACATTGTAAACTATTTGAACATTTTGTCCTTTGAATCTAAAATAGTTTATTTATCTTTTTAAATTATTTCATCAAGATTTTAAGAGGACATTAATTCAGATTAACTAAGATTTGTATTTTAAATTATATTAATCTGTTTTTGACATTGTTAATGCTCCCTCTACAAATATACTTCAAATATATTCAATCAAAATACAAAATATACTTGTAGTGACAATAGATGTTAAGTATAACTATACTTTTACATTTTCTTTTCAAAGACTTCCGTTATCCTGACATCATCAAAAATGATTTCCAGAATCAATTCCTACTATATATGAATCAAAACACAACTTTGAACTCAATTTGATTAATTCAAGGAGAATAAAAGAATGTATCTCAAATAAACATTTTCAAAAGCACTAATGTTGATTCAATAAATCAGTAGTTATATTGGTATAAACTATATGCGATTCAAAGATATCTGCAATTAATGAAACAACTTTTTCTTTTCAAAATAGTAAATATTGATAATTTTCTTTAAAAGTTAGTTTGAAAAGCTTGAATCATACAAGAGCTTTCTAATGTACCCGTGTAATGATCTTTCAGTCAACAATCCCAGATCTGATCAGGACCTTAGGTTGCCAGATTTAAAGAATCCTTTTTTAGGACAACAATCCTTACATACCTATCTGCTCAAGTACAAAAGGCTCATGATCAAACTGATCAACAAACTCTCAAAGATTTTCACTTTGTAAGAACTTTTCATTTTAAGCACAGTATATATGTATTCCATTAATACAGATGCAACAAAACACAAATCTCATACAATTTTTACTTCTATGATTGTACTGAGAATATGAATCAGTTTCAATAAGCTTATACTTTTGATTAACAGTTTAAGATGAGTTACATATAACTTATTCTACAAGTTTAATCAATTAAGTCAAATTTATGCATCATCATATGCATTTTCCTTGATTCAAAGAAAACATTTAATCAAAATTTCAGAATGTAAGAAGTATTTAATGTTTTTCATTTACATTTCCACTAAAAATCGTAAAAACCATTAAAATTGATAAACTACTTAAAATCAAAAAGATACTACTATGATTTTACAATAAATACATAGTATCTTAAGCAGCAGTTTAGATATTACTTTAGATATTTATAATAAGTATATAATATCTATGAGGTGAACAACATCATCAATAATATTTATCTTTTTATGTGGAGTTTAAGCATTTTACACATCACATAGCCTACAAATACCTAAATTTAATCTAATGTTGCATAATGTATTTTCGTCTAGAGGTTTTGTAAATATATTAGCTAATTAATTTTTACAAGACACAAATTCTAATTTAATTTTTCCTTTAATTACGTTATCTCTTAGAAAATGATGTCTAACCTCTATATGCTTTGCTCTTGAATGTAATACAGGATTTTTGGAAAGATTTATTGCAGAACTACTATCACAATAAATCTCAGTTGTATCATAAGATAATCCAAAATCTTCTAAAGTTTGCCTTATCCACAGAATCTGAGTGCAACACAGTGCATCAGCAACATATTCAGCTTCTGTAGTAGAAAGTGCTACACAGTTTTGCTTTTTACTAAACCATGACACCAAATTATTTCTCAATAATTGACATATGCCACTGGTACTCTTTCTATCAGATTTAGATCCTGCATAATCAGCATCAGTATATCCTATAAGATCTATTGAACTATCCTTAGAATAATACAGTCCGAAATTTTTAGTTCCTTGTATATATCTAAATATTCTTTTAACTGCAATTAAGTGTGATTCCTTAGGATTAGATTGAAATCTAGCACAAACACACACAACAAACATAATATCAGGTCTACTAGCAGTCAAATAAAGTAAAGAACCAATCATACTTCTGTATTTTCTTTGATTTATAGATTTTCCTATGTCATCAATATCTAACTTCAAAGTAGTACTCATAGGAGTTCCTCGAATCCTTGTATCATTAAAATTAAATTTCTTAAGCATTTCATCTGCATATTTTTCCTAATTTAAAAATATACCTTTATCCATTTACTTAATTTGAAGTCCTAGAAAATATGAAAGTTCTCCTATCATACTCATTTCAAACTGATTAGTCATCTCTTTAGAGAATATTTCTATCAACTTATCAGAGGTTGCTCCAAAGATTATATCATCCACGTATATTTGAGCAACAATTTGATCTTTACCATCTCTCTTAATAAATAGAGTATGATCCACTTTTCCCATGATATAGCCTTTTTCTATTAAAAAAGTAGACAATCTTTCATACCATGATCTAGGTGCTTGCTTCAAACCATATAAGACTTTCTTCAATTTATACACAAAGTCAGGATTATTAATATCTTCAAATCCAGGTGGTTGTTTTGCATAGACTTCTTCATTAATTAAACCATTTAGAAATGCACTCTTTACATCCATTTGATATAATTTAAAATCCATATAACAAGCATAGGCCAATAATATTCTAATACTTTCTAACCTAGCCATAAGAGCAAATGTTTCATCATAATCTAATCCTTCTTCCTGTGTATACCCTTGTGCAACTAATCTAGCTTTATTCCTTATAATTTGACTAGTTTCGTTATTTTTGTTTCTAAAGATCCACTTTGTACCTATTATGGACTGATTTTCTAGTGGAGAGACTAATTCACATACATCATTTCTGATGAATTGATTTAGTTCTTCTTGCATTGCCACTATCCAATTTTCATCAGATAATGCTTCTTGTATATTCCTTGGTTCCACCATAGAAACAAACATACACATACTATTTAAATTTACTGAAGCTCTAGTTTTAACTCCCTCATTAATATTACCAATGACTTGAGTAATGGGATGTGATGAAGAATAATGCCAATTTCTCTGATTTTCCTCAATATTCTCATCAACATCTGAAAGTTCATCACTTTCATCATTAGTTTGATCATTTAAGTTCATATTTTTGATTTTCTCAGATAAATCATCAATCTCTCTATTGATCTCTAACTCATTTGGAAAATTGATCATATCATCATTATCAGCTTTAGATTGAGATTCTCTAAGAGAATTTTCAATGAAGCTTACATGGAGGGTTTCTTCAATAGTCCTAGAAGTTTTGTTATACACTCTATAGGCTTTACTTCTAGTAGAGTAACCTACAAAAATTCCTTCATCCAATTTAGCTAGAAATTTATCCCTTTTATCCTTAGTATTAAGAATAAAACACTTGCAGCCAAATGATTTCATATAGGAAATTTTTGGAACCCTATTAAACATAATTTCAAAAGGAGTTTTATTAACATGAGGTCTTAAATTACTTCTGTTAATAACATAACAAGCTGTATTTACTGCTTTAGCCCAAAGATTTTGAGGTAACTTATGTTCATTCAACATAGTTCTAGCCATTTCTTGAAGTGATCTATTCTTTCTCTCAACAACACCATTTTGACACGGTGCTCTTGGAAAAGAAAATTTGTGATCAATGCCATGCTCATTACAATAGTTATCCATTTGATCATTATCAAATTCAGTTCCATGATCACTCCTAAGTTTTTGAATAGAGACACTTTGCTCATTTTAAACAAAATTGCAAAACATTTTAAATTTTTCAAAAACTTCTGTCTTAGATGCTAGAAAATATACCCAAGTGTATCTAGAGAAGTCATCTACTAAAACAAATACATACCGTTTACCACCAAGACTCATGATTCTTGTTGGTCCAAATAGATCCATATGTATAAGTTCTAAGACTCTCTTGCTTGAAATATCAGTTTTGGATTTAAAAGAGTTTTTGTGAAGTTTACCTAACTCACATGCATCACACATAAAGTTCTTTGAGTATTTAATCTTTGGTAAACCTCTCACTAAATGTTTTCTAGATAGTTTATGTAACAGTTTCATATTTATATGCCCAATCCTTTTTCTGAGTTTTCTGAGCCGTCGTCTTCTTCTGATTTGTCCTACTTTGCTTTTCATTTTTCCTCATAGGACAATCTGGAGAAAGATGTCCAGGTTTCTTACAGTTGTAACATACATACTTTCTGGATGAAGAATTCCTGTCATTCAATGATTTTGACGTTGAGGGTTTATCATTTTTGTTCCTTTGCTGTTTCCTAGCTTTCCATGCTTTCTTGAATTTCCTAGTCAGCAAAATCAAATCCTTGTCAGAATCAGTAGATATATCAGAATCTGAATTAATTTCGAAGGCTATTTCTTTCTTCATTTTTAGTTTGTTGTGACTCAGTGATTCATTTAATTGAACTTCATAAGCTGTTAAATTTCCTATAAGTTCATTCATAGTATAAACATTTAAATCTCGTGATTCCTCAATTGATGTTACTTTCTGAGACCATTTAGAATTTAGGGATCTGAGAATTTTCCTTACCAAATCCTTCTGTTCAAAATTCTTTCCTAAACATTTTAAAGAGTTTATGATATCAAGAAATCTGGAAAACATCTCAGAAATATTTTTGTCTTCATGCATCTTAAAGAGTTCATACTTATGAATCAACAGGTTTATTTTTGTCTCTTTAACTTGAGAAGTACCTTCATGTGAAACTTCTAATGCATGCCACACCTCATAAGCAGATTTATATGCCGACACTTTACTGAACTGTTCATAACTCAATGCACAAAATAAAATATTTAAGCCTTTAGCATTCAGAGTTTCATTTTCTTTTTCAGTAATTGTCCAAGTATTATAATGAGTAGTTAACGGAGTATATGGTTTAGAAATCATGAACCACAATTTATGATCTATACTTTGAAGAAAAACTATCATCCTATATTTCCTATATTCAAAATGTATTCCATCAAATAAAGGAGGACGATTAAGATTTTGGCCTTCATATAAAGAAAAATTACCATTTCTAGTAGAGATTTTACCTTAGATTTTTCTACCTATTTGATTTTAAACAGTCTAAAAACTTTAAAACAACTTGAGCCTTAAATCAAGAAAGTTAAACGTATGCTCAGATATTAATTTCTGTTTAAAAACAAGGAAGGTAGAATAAGCAATGATGTTTCTAATGTTTCTAAAATTTCAGACAATTGTAGTAAACTGAAAATTCAAAAACCCGAGCATGTAATTCAAAACACTCATGTTAGGCAAATTACTCATTCTGCATGTGATAAATTTGAAAATTCTTGTGTAGAAAAAGATTTTGTATGTACGGAAAATGTTAATACTAGTACAAAATCTTGGAATGAACTCACTGAAATGTATGAGCATGACCAAAATAAATTAACATCTGATAAAAATCGGTTTGGTCTTGGTTATACTATATCTGAAAACAAAAAGAATGATTATAAGAGCAATAATGCTATAAGTAAGTATGATGTTAAAAATAAGTCTATAGTACTTACAACTAATAAGAATGTAAATGATAATGTTAAACTATTTTTAAACAAAAAGAAGAAATATGGGTTTAATGAACTTGGTCCTCAACAACATTGGGTACCAAGAAAAAGTTTTTCTTAATTTGTTTTGTAGGAGGAAACAACATCAAAATGGATCTTGGATAGTGGAGCGTCAAGTCACATGACTAGACAGAAAAGTCTACTACAAAATTTTACAAATACCATGAAAGGAAGTGTAACATTCGGAAACAAAAGCAAAGATAAAATCATAGATATGGGCAATGTTCAAATAACTCCTACTTGTGTTATTTTGAATGTACTATATGTAGAAAACCTAGGATTCAATTTGCTGAGTGTTATAAAACTAACTGAAAATGGATATTATGTAGTGTTTGAAGATAATGTATGCAAAATTATTGATAAAAATACAGATGAAATTAAATTTATTGCTAAAAGAAAAGGTTCTGTATGTATTTTATCTTTACCTTCTAGTGTAGTTGATTTAAATTCATGTTTGCTAGCTAAAACTAGTGATGCATATCTGTGGCATAAAAGGATTGGGCATATAAATATGAAACTGTTACATAAACTATCTAGAAAACATTTAGTGAGAGCTTTACCAAAGATTAAATACTCAAAGGACTTTATGTGTGATGCATGTGAGTTAGGTAAACTTCATAAAAATTCTTTTAAATCCAAAACTGATATTTCAAGCAAGAGAGTCTTAGAACTTATACATATGGATCTATATGGACCAACAAGAATCACAAGTCTTGGTGGTAAACGGTATGTATTTGTTTTAGTAGATGACTTCTCTAGATACACTTGGGTATATTTTCTAGCATCTAAGACAGAAGTTTTTGAAAAGTTTAAAATGTTTTGCAATTTTGTTCAAAATGAACAAAGTGTCTCTATTCAAAAACTCAGGAGTGATCATGGTACTGAATTTGATAATGATAAAATAGATAATTATTGTAATAAGCATGGCATTGATCACAGATTTTCTTTTCCAAGAGTACTATGTCAAAATGATGTTGTTGAGAGAAAGAATAGATCACTTCAAGAAATGGCCAGAACTATGTTGAATGAACATAAGTTACATCAAAATCTTTGGGCTGAAGTAGTGAATACAGCTTGTTATGTTATTAACAGAAGTCATTTAAGACCTCGTGTTAATAAAACTCCTTTTCAAATTATGTTTAATAGGGTTCCAAAAATTTCCTATATGAAATCATTTGGCTTCAAGTGTTTTATTCTTAATACTAAGGATAGAAGGGATAAATTTCAAGCCAAAGCGGATGAAGGAATTTTTGTAGGTTACTCTACTAGAAGTAAAGCTTATAGAGTATATAACAAGACTTCTAGAACTATTGAAGAAACCCTCCATGTAAGCTTCAATGAAAATTCTTTTAGAGAATCTCAATCTAAAGCTGATAATGATGATATGATCAATTTCCCAAAAGAGTTAGAGATCAATAGAGAGATTGAAGATTTATCTAAGAAAATCAAAAATATGAACTTAAATGATCAAACTAATGATGAAAGTGATGGACCTTCAGATGTTGATGAGAATATTGAGGAAAATCAGAGAAATTGGCGTTATTCTTCATCACATCCCATTACTCAAGTCATTGGTAATATTAATGAGGGAGTTAAGACTAGAGCTAAGACTAGAGCTTTAGTAAATTTAAATAGTATGTGTATGTTTGTTTCTATAGTGGAACCAAGGAATATACAAGAAGCATTATCTGATGAAAATTGGATAGTGGCAATGCAAGAAGAACTAAATCAATTCATTAGAAATGATGTTTGGGAATTAGTCTCTCCACCAGAAAATCAGTCCATAATAGGTACAAAGTGGATCTTTAGAAATAAAACTAATGAAACTAGTCAAGTTATAAGGAACAAAGTTAGATTAGTTGCACAAGGGTATACACAGGAAGAAGGACTAGATTATGATGAAACATTTGCACCTGTGGCTAAGTTAGAAAGTATTAGAATATTATTGGCCTATGCTTGTTATATGGATTTTAAATTATATCAAATGGATGTAAAGAGTGCATTTCTAAATGGTTTAATTAATGAAGAAGTCTATGTAAAGCAACCACCTGGATTTGAAGATATTAAAAATCTTGACTTTGTGTATAAATTGAAGAAAGCCTTATATGGTTTGAAGCAAGCACCTAGATCATGGTATGAAAGATTATCTACTTTTTTAATAGAAAAAGGCTATATCATGGGAAAAGTGGATCATACTCTATTTATCAAGAGAGATGGTAAAGATCAGATTGTTGTTCAAATATACGTGGATGATATAATCTTTGGAGTAACATCTGATAAGCTGATAAAAATATTCTCTGAAGAGATGACTAATCAATTTGAAATGAGTATGGTAGGAGAACTTTCATATTTTCTAAGACTTCAAATTAAGCAAATCTATAAAGGTATATTTTTAAATCAAGAAAAATATGCAAATGAAATGCTTAAGAAATTTAATTTTAATGATACAAGGATTCGATGAACTCCTTTGAGTACTTCATTAAAGTTGGATATTGATGACATAGGAAAATCAATAGATCAAAGAAAATACAGAAGTATGATTGGTTCTTTACTTTATTTAACTGCTAGTAGACCTGATATTATGTTTGCGATGTGTGTTTGTGCTAGATTTCAATATAATCCTAAAGAATCACATTCAGTTGCAGTTAAAAGAATATTTAGATATATACAAGGAACTAAACATTTCAGACTATATTATTCTAAGGATATTTCAATAGATCTTATAGGATATACTGATGCTGATTATGTAGGATCTAAATCTGATAGAAAGAGTACTAGTGGCACATGTCAATTATTGGGAAATAATTTGGTGTCATGGTTTAGTAAAAAGCAAAACTGTGTAGCACTTTCTACTACCGAAGCTGAATATGTTCTTGCTGCACTGTGTTACACTTAGATTCTGTGGATAAGGCAAACCTTAGAAGATTTTGGTTTATCTTATGATACAACTGAGATTTATTGTGACAGTAATTCTGCAATAAATCTTTCCAAAAATCCTGTATTACATTCTAGAGCAAAGCATATAGAGGTTAGACATCCCTTTCTAAGAGATAACGTAATTAAAGGAAAAATTAAATTAGAATTTGTGTCTAGTAAATATCAATTAGCTGATATATTTACAAAACCTCTAAACGAAAATACATTCTGCAACATTAGATTAAATTTGGGTATTTGTAGGCTATGTGATGTGTAAAATGCTTAAACTCCACATAAAAGGATAAATAGTATTGATGATGTTGTTCACCTCATAGATATTATATACTTATCATAAATATCTCAAGTAATATCTAAACTGCTGCTTAAGATACTATGTATTTATTGTAAAATCATAGTAGTATCTTATTGATTTTAAGTAGTTTATCAATTTTAATGGTTTTTACGATTTTAAGTGGAAGTGTAAATGAAAACATTAAATACTTCTGACATTCTGAAATTTTGATTAAGTGTTTTCTTTGAATAAAGGAAAGTGCATATGATCATGCATAAATTTGACTTAATTGATTAAACTTGTAGAATAAGTTATATCTAACTCATCTTAAACTGTTAATCAAAAGTATAAGCTTATTGAAACTGATTCATATTCTCAGTAAAATCATAGAAGTAAAAATTGTATGAGAATTGTGTTTTATTGCATCTATATTAATGGAATACATATATACTGTGCTTAAAATGAAAAGTGCTTACAAAGTGAAAATCTTTGAGAGTTTATTGATCAGTTTGATCACGAGCCATTTGTACTTGAGCAGATAGGTATGTAAGGATTGTTGTCCTGATAAAAGATTCTTTAAATCTGGCAACCTAAGGTCCTAATCAAATCTAGGATTGTTGACTGAAAGCTCATTACACAAGTACATTAGAAAGCTCTTGTAGGATTCAAGCTTTTCAAACTAACTTTTAAAGAAAATTATCAATATTTACTGGTTTGAAAAGAAAAAGTTGTTTCATTAATTACAGATATCTTTGAATCAAATATAGTTTCTACCAATATGACTACTGATTTACTAAATCAACATTAGTACTTTTGAAAATGTTTATTTGAAATACATTCTTTTATTCTCCTTGAATTAATCATATTGAGTTCAAAGTTATGTTTTGATTCATATACAGTATGAATTGATTCTGGAAATCATTTTTGATAAAGTCAGAATAATGGAAGTTTCTGAAAAGAAAATTTAAAAGTATAGTTATACTTAACATCTATTGTTATACAAGTATATTTTGTATGTTATTGAATATATAAGAAGTATATTTGTAGGGGGAGGATTAACAATGTCCAAAACAGATTAATATAATTCAGAATACAAATCTTGGTTAATCTGAATTAATGTCCTCTTAAAAGCTTGATGAAATAATTTAAAAAGTCAAACAAACTATTTTAGATTCAAAGGACAAGAATGTTAGAATAGTTTACAATGTTCTCAAGAAAATGATAAGGTTTGGCTATTGTGATGTGTTCGGAACGTTTCAGTTGGAAGCATCCGAAAATTGTTGTGTACTAATTAGACATTATGTTAGATAAGGTAACGTGTAAAACTGCCTCTAGACAGTGTTTTAATCGTTAGGTTAGTTAATTCAACGAGTTATATTTGAATATTTTAGGTATCTTAATTGAATAAACTATATTCAATACTCATTTGATATCCAAACCCGACTTATACATGTTGAGTTACTCACCTAAAAACCCTTTTTAAACACTTATTACACGGGCACTTAGGTTATTCGTAAACTTTGTTAAGAAAATCTTTCCCGCTTGTTGCTGTTACAACCTACGACGATGGTCTCCAAGTTCTATAAAGGTCGTGGCAGAGGAAAAGGCAAAAGCAGAGGAGATGTTAAAGCAAAAGAAATAGAGAATGATGAAGTTCCACACATTTGGTTCAAGAAAATATTTCAAGTGGACAAAAGGTTAGCAGAAATTAATAGAGATTACTTCTTTACTCAAGGTATACTAGATGAAGTTAGACAAGAGCTTCAAATTACTAATGAAAATATTACATACATGGGTATTCGTAGTAAATTTGATAGAGAATATAGAATGAAATGTGTTGAGATTGCATTTCTCGAGTAGTATGCAAAATATTTGGAAAAAGGTGTAGGTACTTCAACTAGAACTCCTCAAATACCAATAAATAGTACAAGACTACATGCATTTGAGGAAGAGCATGAATCAGCTATCCCTACTCCTTTATATTCAAAACAAGTAGAATCACATATTGCTGTAGATAAAAGAAACGTTGACAATCTTCGAAAGGCTATAGCTATAGAAAGTGCTTTTGAAGAATTAAAGCAGAAAACTTTTATAGAGCAATTTGAAAAGAAAACAGCAATACTTGTAGAGGAGAAACAAAAATTTTATAGTATAAGGAAAATCAGAAAAATTATGTCTTCAAAGACAAAGTCTATTGACAAAGGAAAATCAAATGAAAATTTATTTCCAAAGGACAATGTATGTCTAGACATTGTACCTTATTGTGCATTTGATAAACTCATTAGTTCTAAGTATACTGAAACTGATGATGATAATGAGACTTTATTTTCTCTTGCTAGAAAACTTGAGAAGAAATACAAGTCAAATATGAGCTCAAGTTTTTCTATTAGTTCAAGTCCTGATGATGCAGAAATTGAAAAATCAGAGCATCAGGCACCTGACATTGAACAAGTTATTACAGATATAATTGACAATGTTGAGGCAGTAACTAGTTCACAGGCTGAATTGTCTAGAGTAGTAGATATTGAAAATGTTAAGACTCTAGAAGAGCTAAAAGTTAACCAGCCTTCTTCAAAATCTATAGAACCAGAGTCTGAGAATTCACAACATGTATTAATGGAAATATCTGTTGAACAAAATGCAAAATTACAGACAGATACACCAGCTGTAGAATTTGTGGAAAAATTGAACTCTAATCATTTTATAGAGACTGAACCAATGAATATAGAGCATATTGAAAATGTTCCTAACACTATTGAAGCTAAAGAATCAAGCTTACCTGAGTAGCTTCAAGATAATATTTTGATAGAAGAACAAAATGACATTCATTTTGTAGAAGAGATTCCTGAAGATGAAATAAATTCAGAATCACACCTTCAGGTATCAACTTCTTTGTATAGAATAATAATTATTCAAGGAAATTCAATTCATTTTAGATCTGAAGAAGCATTGCAGAAATATAATAATTTGATTACATGTCAGATTCTGCATGCTCGACCAATAAAATTCAGAAATTTGATGGCAATAAGAGATCTATTTGAGTATCAAGGACTCATTCAATTCTTGCTAGTTGGAACGAAATGGAAACAATACACAAAGCTTATTGCAGCTTTTTATAGCAATCTGGTCAAGAATGGAAATTTTTTGAAAACTCAAATCAATCAATTGGAGTTTATAGTGTCTCCTAAGTTAATTTTTGAAGTTTTGGGATTAAAGAATGAAGGTGTTGTTATTACAAACAGATTTGACATGATTAGACAACTGGAATGGAACATTCAATCTTTATCAAAAATTCCAGATGTATATTCTGAAATGAGATTAATGGAAAATTTGAGTGTAGAGACAAGGTTCATTGCAAATATATTTCAGAGAGTTGGACACAATTTGGAAGTCAGCAGAAGCTGTTTATATGCAACTTATGGTCTGCTGAATAGAATTCAAATCAATTGGTTTGATGTTTTTATTTCTCAACTTCAGCATATGAGTTCAAAGTTATTTTATGGTGATGTTGTATGTAGAATCCTTGCAAGCCAATTGAATTTATCCAATTGGCCCTCTGAAACTAAAGGCATGAGAGCATTTAGTGTAAAAGATTTGCAATGATTCTAGGTCATGCATAAATATCAACAACAACAACAACAACAACAACCTGATTGTACAGAACATATACAACCATAACAACAAAGTTATTCTGTTCACGCAGAACAGCAAACCCAGATACCTCTTGACTTAGATGCAGTGCTTAACGACATCAGAAATGATATTAGGCATTCATAGTTTGATTCATTGAACAATACATTTTTTTGTAAATGCATTCTATTCTTATTATTGTTTACAGAAAGAGTTGTTGTAAATATATCTCTTACTATATATATATTCTCTGTAATTATCTTTTTGATTAATGACAAAAAGGGGGAGAAATATTACAAAAAGATGATTATGATTGAAATTGCATATAATATAAAGGGAGATGATATTTATATGGTTATTGTAATCTGACAGATGATAATGTAATTTGAAACAAAATTATATGTTTATTAAATTATATAATGAAAGGTAGAGAAATGATACTTACATAATTATTAACATCTGAAAGTTTTAGTTCTAAGAGGTGAAATTTACACAAACAATAGAAATAAGCTTAAGTGAACTTAAGTCAACAAACTTGTTTGTTGAATGAAAAGTTAGCCCAACGAAGGTGCTTAGTTGAGTTAAATATATTTCATAATTGATTTAATATGGTTTTGTCATCATCAAAAAGGGGGAGATTGTTGAGTATTTTGTTTTGATGATGTGTGCTAAATGAAAATAATCATATTTGCTCAATTACTATTGCTTGTGAAAAGAAATTAAAATCATAGATGAATATAGAAAAAGTTTACTAATATAAATACTTGTCTGTATTGGATTTGAAATTATACTAAGTTAATAACTAGTCATTTCATTGCATTAATTTCTCATTTAACTAAACGTTAAGTTAACGTGTGTTTTTATTGAAAAGCATGATATGTTTTAAAGTTATATTTTCTGTATCATGTACAATGCACGTTTAGACAACTCGTTAAGTTAGAGTTTTGTTCATATAGAGATCACATGAGAACTCGTTAAGTTAGAGGCTTAAAGGTTAAAATAGGTCACGTGAGAACTCGTTAAGTTAGTAAGTAAAAGAAGAGACGAACTCGTTAAGTTAGTGTTATACACATGGTGAAATTATAAGTTACGAATGTTATATTGTATCACGTGAGGTGCACATGTTTAACTCGTTAAGTTAACATAACTAAACGTGTTGAGTTGCTACATTGAACACTAAGGCAATGCATTAGGTTAGCGTTATAAACTTAAGTTGTTATTTTTTGCACATGGTAAAATTCTTATTATAAAAACATTTATTTATTACTGGTTCGTTGAGTTATCGTAACACCACAGAGATGGTTCGTTGAGTTAGCGTAACACCACAGAGATAGTTCGTTGAGTTAGCTACAGTACTTGTCACGTGAGTTGGCACATGAGAAACTCGTTAAGTTAGAAACGTTAAGTTATATATATACTTGTGTTACTTGTTCAATTAACATTAAAGTAACGACTTCTTATTACACTGATGAAAATTTTTTTTGGACGAGAAAGTTTATTTTGCAGGAAATTTTTCAAAAATCCAAGACTGATGATTAAAGAAAATTTGAAATGTAAACGTGGGTCAGAACGTGTGTATTTCGATAAAGGAAAAAGAAAAGACGTGGAGAAGTGGAAAACTAGTAGTGATTAAATGTGGAGGATATGCATGAAATGAATATACAACATAAAAGGCATAGAATTCTCATTGATAAAATTATCCCTGCACACAAAACGAAAAAAATTTTCAAGGATCAAAAACACCTCTTCAGGGAAAAGCTCTCAGGTGGAAGAAAATTCAGTGAAGCATAAAAAGGTAAGATTTACGTCACTAAAGATTTGAAGTATCAGAAGAAAGCAAATTCAGTGAAACATAAAAAGACAAGATATTCGTCACTGAAGAATTGCTGAAGAAGAAAGAAAAGAAGAAGAAGAAAGATCTCAAACAGGGAGAAATGTTTTAAATTCTGCAAATTAGTTTTATCTGTTTGTAATTATGAAATTGTTTAGATGATATATGGTATCGAGATATAATTGCATCTATAATTTTTGAGGAGAATTGAATCGTATATTGTAATTGAAACCTTGAATAAAAATGATTTTATGAAAACAATGTCTCGACTTGTTTTTGAGTTTTAAAGTTTCAATTATATTCAAAAATATTGAAAAACACAATTCACCCCCCCTCTTGTGTAGCCATACGATCCTACATATACGCATGGATAGATAAGTCTTCGAGTTTTATAAAATGACTAATGAATAGATAAGTTTGCTATGTTTAGTCACGTGTTTTGCAAGTGCAAAAACTCGAAGAGTTATAGATAAGTGTTCGAGTTTTTATACGACTTAAAGGATAAGTGTTCGACTAAATCGAAGACTTAGAAGATATTCTACAAGACTCCAGGAAGATAAAGTTTCGGTGAATCTACGAGTGATTCACCAAGGGAAAAATCCTAAAAGAGATTTGGCTTTTGAGGTTTATAAAGTCTCAGAAGTCACTAGTGATTCTAATGATGATTTATTATTGTTGACCAGAAAATTTAGAAATCTATTGAAGAAACGCAAGAACTTTAGGTCAGCAAAGACATCTGGAGATATGGAGATGAAGTCATTCACGAAAGACAAAAGCATATGCTACAAGTGCAACAGACCAGGTCACTTTCAAACTGATTGTCCCCCCAACAAAGATAAGAAGAATTCGAGGAGGAATTTTAGGAGTAAGAAATTTAGAAAGAGAATGGCACTTAAAGTGACATGGGATGACTCTTTAGCTTCATAAAGTGAAGAAACAAAGGATTCAACATCAGACAATGAATCCTCATCAACATTAGATTCAAAAAAAAATCTAGCAAACGTATGCTTCATGGCAAAATCTAGTGAGGTATCCTCTAAACAAAATGTTAACTTTGATAGTTTTGATGGATTACTTGTTGAATAAATAGACTAGCTAGAAAATATAAGAAAGTCAAAATAGAAAGAAAGAACACTAGGAAAATGCTAGATAAATCTGAAAATAAGATTGATTTTCTGAACTCTACGTTGAATAAATTTAAAGAAGAAAATCAAAGGCATGCATAGGAAATTTTAAAGTTTACTGCTATAGAAAGAAAATTGCATGCTAATTGTGAAAATTTAATTGTTGATAAGAAGAAAATGATCTGTGAAATTGAAAAACTAGAACTGACTATTACTGATTTAAATTCAGAAATTGATATGTTAAAGATTAAGGTCTGCGATCAAAATGCTATATTAAGTAAATGGAATAATAGTCAAACTATAACAAATGAACTTAGTAGTAAAATATCAAATGTAGAAAAACATGGTATTGGTTTACACGATGCATCTTCTAAAAATTATATATTACATGATGGTACTGCTAAAAATAATGTCTTTATTTCCAATACTAAGAATAGTAAAAGAAAAGCTATCCATGTGTGATTAAAAAGGGAGATAAATATGTGCAAATTGATAAAATGCAGCATATAAATGATAGCACATGATGTAAGAATGTCAAAAGAAATTTTCAAAAAATCCAAGCTAAGTCATTTGAGAATTTTAATATTCTTGATCAATTTTCTTCATATTTAAAGAATATCAGATATTGGAATCAAAAATCAAATAATGTCAGAAATGAAAATTTCAACTCTAGTTTACATAGAGATAAATGTTCTGATAATTATAACACTAAGAGAAAGAAACGCAAGAATAAATATCAGAAAATAGATAAGTGAAGTTTAAAAATAATGATAATTTTGATATGACTCTCTCTAAAATTCTTGGACCCACTCAAAACTGGGTCCCAAGAGATAAAATCTCTTTTTGACTGTTTTGTATGTACACAAATCAAAATGAATAATGGACAATGGAGCATCCAGGCACATGACTGGAGATATACAATTACTTACAGAAATAACAAAGACCAAGAACAGACAAGTTACCTTTGGAAATAAAAGCAAAACAAATATCCTTGGGTCTAGCAAGGTTTAGGTAACTGAGAAATGCTTTATAAATGATGTCTTATTAGTGGAAAACTTAGTTTTTAATTTATTGAGTGCTCCTATTTTAATGAAGTTTTACAGAGTAATTTTTGAAAAAGATTCCTATAAAATTATGGACATGTCTACAAACGAAATTTTATTCATTGCATACAAGAAATGATCCGTTTGTATTCTGAATTTACCTTCTGATATTATTAAAGACAATGCTTGCTTAATTGCAAAATCAGATGAAGTTATTTTATGGCATAAATGGCTAGGACACTCAAACTTAAAATTATTACAAAAGCTATCTTAAAAGAATCTAATTAGAGGTTTACCTAGTATTAAGTACTCGAAAGAGTTTATGTGTGATGCATGTCAACTAGGTAAATTACATAAAACATCCTTTAAAAGTTTAAATGAAATAACAAGCAAAAGAGTATTAGAACTAGTGCATATGGATTTATTTGGACCTACTAGGACAACCAATCTAGGAGGTAAACATTATACTTTTGTACTAGTTGATGACTATTCTAGATTTACTTGGGTCTATTTTCTAGCTAATAAAATGGAAGTTTTTGAAATATTTAAGATATTCTGTAATAAAGTTCAGAATGAGCAAAATTTCAAAATTCAAAAACTTAGGAGTGATCATGGTACAGAATTTGATAATGATCAAATGGACACCTTTTGTGAAGAATTAGGCATAGATCATAGGTACTCATTTCCAAGAGCTCCTTCACAAAATGAGATAGTAGAACGTAAAAACAAATCACTTCAAGAAATGTCCAGAACCATGTTAAATGAGAATAAGTTACCCCTATTTCTCTAGGCAGATGCAGTTCATACAGAATGCTATGTTATAAATAAAGTACATCTAAGACCAATTTTAGATAAAACTCCTTATGAGATATGGTATAATAGGGTTCCCAAAATAAGTTATTTAAAACCCTTTGGTTGTAAGTGTTTTATTTTAAACACTAAGGAACAAAGAGACAAATTCAGAGCCAAATCAGATGGGGGTATTTTTGTTGGTTATTCCATTAGAAGTAAGGCATATAGGGTTTTTAACAAATCAACAAAAACGAGGAAACCCTACATGTGAAATTTCATGAAAATTCTCATTTGGATGTTAGACATGCTGAAAACTTTGATTCAGAAATTCTCCTAGAAATGGTACCAAATGATGTTGATAGAGAAATTGAGAGATTATCTGATGGAATAAGAAATATAAACTTGAATGATGAAAATTTAGAAGAAAATAATGTCATGCCTATAGAAAATATGGAACAATATAGAAATTGGCGTTATGCTTCATCTCATCCTATTGATCAAATAATAGGCGATTCTAATCAAGGAGTTAGGACTAGGTCATCAGTAGTCAACATCTGTGGTGCTTATTCATTTGTTTCTTTACAAGAACCTAAGAAAATTGAAGATGCCTTAGAAGATGAATTTTCGTATTTAGCTATGTAAGATGAGCTAAATCAATTTATAAGAAATGAGGTATGGGATCTAGTTCCACCACCTGAAAATCAGTCCATAATAGGAACAAGGTGGGTATTTAGAAACAAAGTAGATCAAGATGGATATATAATTAAAAATAAAGCTAGATTAGTTGCTCAAGGTTGCAACCAAGAGGAAGGAATTGACTATGATGAAACATTTGCTCCTATTGCTAGACTAGAATCAATACAAATTTTGTTAGCATATGCTTGTTATATGGATTTCAAATTATATCAAATGGATGTTAAGACTACTTTTTTAAATGGATATATAAAAGAAGAAGTGTTTGTAAAACAACCTCCAGGTTTTGAAGATTCAAAACATCCTGAATATGTTTATAAGCTTAAGAAGGCACTATATGGCCTTAAACAAGCCCCTAGGTCTTGGTATGAGAGATTATCTAAATTTCTTATGGAAAAAGGGTATTCTATGGGAAAGGCAGATCACACTCTTTTTATCAAGAAGATAGAAAAAGATATATTGGTAGTTCAAATCTATGTAGATGACATCATATTTGGAGCAACAAATGATAAATTAGTTGAGTCATTTTCGAAAGACATGACTAATCAATTTGAAATGAGTATGATGGGTGAACTATCATTTTTTTAGGCTTACAAATTAAGCAATTAGATCAGGGTACTTTTATTTCACAAGAAAAATATACTCAAGATTTATTAAAGAGGTTTGGTTTAGACAACACTAAAACAAAGAATACACCAATGAGTACTATCACTAAGTTGGATAAAGATGACTCTAGAAAAATTGTAGATGTAAAACAATATAGAAGTATGATTGGTTCATTACTTTATTTAACAGCTAGCCGACCAGATATTATGTTTAGTGTGTGTACTTGTGCAAGATATCAATCTAATCCTAAGGAATCACACCTACTTGCTGTTAAACAAATTTTTAAATATCTATTAGGAACCATCAATTTTGGACTATTTTACTTTAAACACAGTTCTTTAAACTTAGTAGGTTATAGTGATGCTGATTTCGCAGGATGTAAGTCTGAAAGAAAAAGCACCAGTGGCACCTGTCAATTATTAGGAAATTCTTTAGTGTCATGGTTTGGCAAAAAGCAAAATTGTGTAGCATTATCTACAACTGAAGCTGAATATATAGCTGTTGCACTTTGCTATGCTCAAATCCTATGAATTAGATCAACTTTAAAAGATTTTAATTTAGACTATGAACCAACTAAGATTTTCTATGATAGTAGTTCTGCAATAAGTTTGTCTAAAAATCCTGTCTTACATTCCCGAGCAAAACATATAGAAGTTCGACATCATTTTCTAAGAGATAATGTTATAAAAGGAAAAATAATATTAAATTTTGTTCCTACAACAGAACAATTAGCAGATCTATTTACAAAACCCTTAGATGAAAATACCTTTTCAAAATTACGATTAGAACTTGGTATCTGTAGGTTATCTGATGTTTAAATTGTCCTATTCATTGCATTTTGGTTTGTTAAAAAGGTAGTTTTAAAAATTAATGTCTTTATTATTAAAAAAAAACAAAATATCTATTTTCGAATTATAGTTTTCTAGTAGTTAAGAATTTATGAAATTCTGATTTTTATTGAAGTCAATTTATTTAAGAAAAATTCAGAAAAGATTACTTAAGGAAAGTTAATTTGATTCAATGTGAGTGCTAACTATATTTTTGTTACGTATGTATATGCTATTATAGAGATTTTAACAAGAAAATACATAGAAAGTATGTACTTTTTATTAAAGGAAAGTTATTAACATTCTGTTAGAAAAATTAAGTCTTGCGATTGACTCTAATTTAATTTACTATGTTGTTTTATTTCTTCTTTTGTCTGCAATTACTTGAGTAATTAAGTCCGTTGGGAGATCTTAAACCCTAGTCACTTAAACCAACTAGTTTGGGATGTGCTGACTGAAAACTCATTTTGCAACTAATTCAGATTATATTAAAAAAAAAAAAAATTTACCTATTCTCACTTGTCATTGAGTAGCTAGTTATATTTCCCCTAAGCAAGGGATTGTGATCATGTAAAAAGATGATATTATGGGAGGTAATACATAAAGTATATATATATCTTTGTTATTTTTCTTTGTTATTATCTACTCTTTACACATAATGTACTGTATTTATTTTCTTAAGTTCGTGTACTCATTATTGAATTCTTTTAAGTTCTTGAAGGTATATCTCTATGAATTATCTTTTGTAAATTGAATAAGATAAAAGCTAGAAAGTCTAAATTGTTAAATCTACTACTTATTTCTGTATTTAATTAATATTTTAAAAAAAAATATAGAGACTCAAATCTATTTAAGGCTTAGCATCCTTTTTAATTAAACTATTTAACCCTTTAAAGCCAAATCTACTTAGGGCTTGGCAACCTAGTTAAGTACACCATAGATTCTTTAGACTACATTTATGTAGGGGGAGCAATTTCTCATATAATAATTCAACTCTTACGAACTATTATATGTTTTCATGAAAGAATCTGCATAATTTCAGGAAATTAACATTAATTAAGTACATTTCTAAACTGTCGTTGAAATACAGGTTTTTTTAATTCTTAGGTATCCGAATTTTCTTTGATTTCGGAAGACTATATTGTATGTATATCAGATAGTTATGTTTTAAACGTTCAATAGAATATTTTATTATTTCTTAAAGTACACGTGTCGAAGCCTAAATGCATATCTTAAGTGAATGTTCAGTAAGTTATCTGGTAACTCTCCAAAATGCATCTGAGCTTCGGATAGTTAGGTTTATAAGTATCCGAAAATATCTGAACACCTTAAGTTAGAATTATGCATGTGTTGAATTTCATTGCTTTATTATGTCTTAGTTGAAACTTGAACAGTTATGTTTAACTCTTCGACTTTCACACCTATCCATTCGAGAAATTCGAACAGTTAACTTAATATTCTTATATTTTTCTGAAAGACTTAATCTCTAACAATAACTATTCTTATTTGTTGTATAGTTATGTGCTTTACTACTCACAATACTCGAATAGTTATCATAAGTCTTCGAGTTTTCTCACTTTTCACTTAGCCGAAGTTATTTTCTTCACACGAACAGTTACGCTAAGAATTCTGCTTTTATCGATTGTAAAACTTGTACAGTTATTGTAAGCACTCGAGTTATTTATCAATAACGGATCTTATATTTATGATTTCAATGATTGAATCCGTTTATCCATTTATAAACTTGAAGAGTTATAAATGTTTTACTGACAACCTTTCGTGTTTCTACCTTGGTAAAACCCTAGCTTCACAATCTTTACTTCCACTAAGTTCTACAGTGCATAGTGAAGATTAATCGACAATGTCAAGACGTGGAAGAGGACGTGGTAGAATGACAAAAGTGTAGAAAAGAGAGCTGGAACTTCAGAAAATGCAAAGTGAAATCAATGACATCTACTCAAGGTACACTTTTACAAATGAAATACTACATGAAATTAGAAAAGCTGTTCAAGACGAGAAAAATTTCTGTTGGAAGTTTATTCGCAATTATGTTGAAACACAGTTTAGACTAAAACAGACTGAACTTTCTGCATTAAAACTATGGAAACGAACTTTACAACCTAACCTTGAGTTGTTACAAGTTCTGGACATGTACCTGAAAAATCGATACAGTCTATCACTTACTTTGGAAAGAAATGGGGACCAATGATAGAAAATGCAAACAGGGAATTAGAATCCTTGTATTCCCAACATTATTTTCCCCCGGCTATTTTAGATGACATTTAACAGTATATAGATGAACATAAAACTACCATTAGGAAAATGGGCCTTCAAAGTGAAGGACAAAAAGTTTATCAACTAAAAATGGCAAAGGTTGAGAGCTTAAAACTCTATATTTCATTATTACCACCTAGGCATCATGGTGAAGGACCATCACGACCACAGGTGCCTTTAACAGGAGAAATTAAGACAATTTTAGAACCTCCTGAACAACCAGAAACACTACAGACATATAGTTAGAAAAAGAAAAAGACAATAGAATATTTTGGACTAACTGCAGGTGTACAAGGAATATTGTAGCAAAAAGAAGAATGATTGAAAAATGGAAAACTATGTTCCATTGCAGAAGCTGGACAGACGTTTGTGTCAGGAATCCTAGCAGATGTGACAAATATTGGATTACAAGTATACACTCTAAGGTATTGTGTCACATTAGTGCATAATGTATCTTTTAATACAATGGACAGTTTTTTACATCATGGTGCAAGCACAAATTCTTTTCCTACGGAAAGAGAACATGTAGGAAATTTTGATGAAACATATACAGATGATATCAATTTTGATGATATTTTTGATGATATAGACACTAAGTCTATGAATGTTGAAGATATTTCATCTAAAGAGGAATGTACAGATATTCTTCCTCTAACTGTATCTCGGATAGAAACTTTTGATTTTTGGTATAGTTGCTTATACTACAGTTTATATATATGGTTATGTCTGTTACAGTATATAATATACTTGTTGATAAATGTATATAATCAACAACATACACAGTTAACAATTGAATACCACACTGCCAATGTGTTAAGTATAGAAATTTCAGAAATACAGAATGAATCTATTATAGAACATTCTTTCCTATAGAGATAGTTGTTGTATAGATCAATCATAGATATACATGTTGCTGATAGACAGATTAATACAAAGACTGTTGCTATTGATATGTCTCAAGAAGATCAAACAGAAGAATTTCAACAGATTATTGATACAACAATAACAGATATTTCAAACATTTATACCAGCTTTGATAGAAATTCCACTAGTTCTGAAAGCTCTGAAAATATAAATATTGCTGATAATATTGAAACCAGTCCCAGATCAGAATATCATGACAGGAAAATACCTAATCTTGAATAGAGTTTAGACGAAAATACATTATTATGGTTTAGAAATAGTTTCGGTTATGACAAATTTCAAACATATAAAACTTTTACAATTTTATATTCAAGACCAGTTAAGTTTTAAGGGATGGCACATATACGAGAAATGTTTGAATTTCAAGGCTTGTTGACTCTACTTCCACAACAGTTAGGCCATCTTGTTATACCAGAACTTATCAGTTATTTTTACTCAAACTTAACAGTGGAAGAAGGTATTCCTATTTCCAATATACAAGACAATGTCATATATTTAACTCCAGATTTACTTTATCAAGTACTTGGTCTGAAAAATGGAGTTAAATTATCAAAAAGAAAACAGGTTTATCAATTGAGATGGGACATTAAAAGTTTAGACAAAGATCCAACTGCCAACAAACCATTGAGATTACTAAATGATTTAAATGACCAAGCACGTTTTATTGCAAAAGTACTACATGCTTCATTGTTTCAGAGGTTTGGTCATGGTGTAGAAGTTGGCAGATGTTATCTTTATGCTACCTATGCATTAATTAACCATATACAGGTGAACTGGTATGATATTTTTGTTTCTCATATCTTACATTTACAGAGTAAATTATTTTATGGTGATACGATTTTGAGAATTGTGGCAAGTAAAACAGATATTACACTTGGCCATAGAAAAGATTAAAGTCAAGATCTTTCTCTGCAAAGGAACTCCAAAAATATCAGGAAGCAGATACACTTGTAATCCAACAACAACAACAATAGGATTGGCAAACACAGTCACAACAGCAACAGCAACAATCAACACAATTTTCAGAACAACAGCAATATACAGATATAAATACAAGTATACATACAGATATAAATATAGGTATAAATATAGACATCCTTTCTGAATTTTTACAGCAACCATCACAAGTTTCACAAAATGATTTAGATCAAGCAGTAATTGATCAGATAAATAGAGTAAGTACAGAAATTGCAAAGCAAATTTCAGATACTCTAATTAGTATTTTTCGAAGATAAAAAGGCTTGTGATTATACAAATTATGTATTACATGATTTATTTCTTGTAATTTGTAACCAAAAATATTATGTAAATTGTTTACTACATTTAATGCTCACGTGATTATGTTTTTTCACAGTTTATATTTAAACAGTTTATGCTTAATCCATGAAAGTTATGCATGTTTAAAAATATTTTTTTTTAACAATATGTACTTAGAATATTTTTCTTCCTTACATTTTATTTACTTTTTTATAATGCCAAAAAGGGGGAGAAGAAATAGATTATTTGACTTATTAGGTTTTGACATCATCAAAAAGGGGGAGATTGTTAGGAATTTTGTTTTGATAATATATGCTTTATTAAAGTTTTTAAATAAGTCTAAATAATATTCTCTAAGTATATTTCTCTAAGTATAATAGTTAACAGATTATCGGAAAGTTTCATTTTTATGTCGGATAAGTTAAAGATTTTTGAAGAGTTAGATTTTCGATAGTTAAACTTTCAGATAGTTAACATTTCGTTTTTGTCGAATAGTTTATGTTAAAAACTCGTATTGTTAAGTTATCTACATGTGTGTTTTTAATGTTTTATGTTGTCACGTGTTTTCCATGTGCATTTGGTAATGAAAATCGAATAGTTAGATAACTGTTCGAGTTTTTATACGCATGGATAAATAAGTCTTCGAGTTTTATAAAATGACTAACGAATAGATAAGTTTGCTATGTTTAGTCACGTGTTTTGCAGGTGCAAAATCTCGAAGAGTTATAGATAAGTATTCAAGTTTTTACAAGACTTAAAGGATAAGTGTTTGACTAAATCAAAGAGTTAGAAGATATTCTACAAGACTCTAGGAAGATAAAGTTTCGGTGAATCTACGAGTGGAGATCATGGAAATTCAAAATTATAGTAGAGAAAGTGGAAACTTAAAAAGATAGTAATTTGGATTAATGAAAAAATTAGTACGTGGATTATGGATTAAGTGGATGAACATGCTGAATATGAAAGACAATAGAGTTCGACTACTAATAAAGAGTACGAGCTACATTACAATAGAGGATCCCAATCTCAAAAACCAAGTTTGAATATTCAATCTGGATCCCTAACTGAAAAGTTAAGTTTGAATATTCATATTCTAAAAAGTTCTCCAACATTAGAAGAAGTTCGAAATTCCAAGCAATTTCAGAAAAGGAGCTGTAAACGTTAGAAGTCTAGAAATTCGACAACTGGAGAAGAAGAGATACAAAAGCTGAGCAAAGAGAAGGAAAGAAGCTGTGTACATAAAGACTAGGTTTTATACAATTCGAAATTAGTTTTGAATAAGAGCTTTATTTTTCTATTTGAATTGTATATCGAACATTACTGTATCAAAACCTTTAAGAAGGGAATTGAGCTGAAAAGATATTGTAAATTCTGTCTTTACATAAAGAATAGAATTTCATTTACGAGTGTTTTGTGGTCTTGTTTTATCCGCTAGTATTTTAATTACTAAAGACACAATTCACCCCCCCTCTTGTGATATAGGCGATCCTACATTATTGAATAGTAATAAAACTGCTGCTAAGTTAGAAAAGGAAATTACTGCATTAAAAATTGAAAATTTTACATTAAAGAAAAATAAATTTTTTGTTCATAGTTCTGATATGCATAATAAAATTTCTGAACTTGAAAAATATAACTCAGAACTTATTAAAGAATTGAAGGATAAATTTTTAGAAAATAAAAAGCTACAAGATGAAACTGAAAAATTGAATGAAAAACTTAAAAATCAATGTGTTGAAAAATCTAGTTCTAATTCTGATATAGAAAAATTAGAATAAGAAATTGGTAGACTAAAATTTAAACTAGGAGCTTTTACCAAAGAAGATAAGAAACTGACCAATATTATTAATAGTTATAAAGTCTTTAGTGATAGAACTGGTATAGGTTTTAACTATGAACCACCAAAAACATATGCTTCTGTTAACTTTCAAACAGCTATAAAATGGATTATGGAAATGGCTATTTGAAAACAATTAGTAAAGAAAAAGTTATCTATGTATTAAAAAGAAATTCTGTTAATCAAAATAATACATGGATATCAAAACAAAATAGATTTCAAATCTTTTCCACTGACAAAAATGGACCCAAGAAAATATGGGTACCAAAGGATGTGATTATGACTATTCTTGCAAGTCAAAACTAAAAGATCACGATGGGTGATGGACAGTGGTGCTTCAAAACATATGACTGGAGATAAATCTATCCTAAAAGACCTAAAGAAGATTGATGGAGGAAATGTCAGATTTGGCAATGATCAGAAAGGTAAGATTATTGGTATCGGATCTGTCTATGTAAATGATAAAATGGTTATAGATAATGTCTTACTAGTTGAAAATTTAGAGCATAATTTAATTAGTATTACTCAGTTAGAAGACAAAGGTTATATGGTTTTGTTTAAATCTAAGAAATGCCTTGTTATTGATGAAAATTCTAATGAAGTTAAATTTACTGCTTAGAGAAGAAATGATGTATGTTTTCTAAATTTACCTAATGATGTTTCTACCACTGATTCCTGTTTGATTTCAAATAATTTAGACAATGCATGGTTATGGCATCGTAGACTAGGTCATATTCATATGAAGCAGCTAGATAAGTTAGCTAAGAAGAACCTAGTAGATGGTTTACCCAATTTGAAATTTAAAAAGGATAAAATCTGTGATGCATGTGAATTAGGAAAACAGAAGAAGAGTTCTTTTAAATCAGGAAAGCAAATTATATCTAGAAGAATTTTGGAATTAATTCACATGGATTTATTTGGCCCTACTAGAACAAAAAGTTTAGGTGGAAAGAAATATGTATTTGTTCTAGTTGATTTTTCAAGATATACTTGGGTAATATTTCAAAGACATAAGAGTGAAGTATTTGAGGAGTTTAAAATTTTTTTGAATGGTTCAAAATGAAAAGCATTTGAAAGTTCAGAAAATTAAGAGTCATCATGGAGGGGAATTTGAAAATGAAAATATGGAAAAAATTTGCCAAGATCAAGAAATAGAACATAGATTTGCCTTTCCTAGAGCCCCTTCTCAGAATGGAGTTGTAGAGAGAAAGAATAGATCTCTTCAAGAAATGACTAAAACTATGCTGAATGAAAACAAGGTTTCTTATTATTTTTAGGCTGAGGCAGTTAGTACTACATGTTATATTTTAAATAGAGTAACCCTAAGAAGAGATTTGAATAAGACTCCCTTTGAACTATAGATGGGTAGAATTCCTAAAGTTCATTATTTTAAAGCTTTTGGATCTAAATGTTTTATTCTGAATACAAAGGAGAATAAAGATAAATTTGAAGCAAAATCTGATGAAGGTATATTTTTGAGATATTCTTCAAGAAGTAAGGCCTATAGAGTTTATAACAAATTTTCCTTGGTCGTTGAAGAATCCATGCATGTAAATTTTGATGAAGAGCCAAGTAGTAATTCAAGAGAAATTATTGGTACTTTTGAAGATGAATGTACTGAAGTAAATATTGGTGAATCTAGTACCATGGGTCAAGAAAGAAATGATAACTCTATATCTCATAAATTTTTGCCTCAACTCCCTAAGGAGTTTATTATTGGTGATATTTCAAAAGGTGTTCAAACAAGATCTAATATCAATGTATCTGGGTGCTATGCATTTCTATCTGAAATAGAATCTAAAAACATTGATGAGGCATTAAATGATGAATTTTGGATTAGTGCCATGCAGGAAGAACTCAATTAGTTTAGAAGAAATGAAGTTTGGGACTTAGTTCCTAAACCTCAAGATCATTCAATTATCAGCACTAAATGGATATTTAAGAATAAATCTGATGAATCAGGGCATGTAATTAGAAATAAGGCTAGACTAGTAGCCCAAGGGTATAACTAGTAGGAGGGAATAGATTTTAAAGAAACTTTTGCTCCTATAGCTAGATTAGAATCAATAAGAATTTTTCTAGCTTTTGCTGCTCATATGAATTTTAAATTATATCAAATGGATGTTAAAAGTACATTTTTAAATGGTTTTATTAAAGAAGAAGTATATGTTAGGAAACCACCTGGTTTTGCTGATGCTAATTATCCTAAGCATGTTTACAAATTGAAGAAGGTCTTGTATGGGTTGAAACAAGCTCTAAGAGCTTGGTATGATGGTTTTTCTATTGGTAAGGTTGATAATACCTTATTCTTTAAGAAAAATTATCTAGGTTTGTTAGTTGTTTAGATTTATGTTGATGATATCATTTTTGGAGCAACTAATGAGGATTTAAGCAATAAATTTGCAGATCAAATGAAAAATCAGTTTGAGATGAGTTTAATGGGTGAGTTGACATTCCTTTTAGGATTGCAGATTAAACAAGTAGAAAAAGGAATTTTTGTATATCAAGAAAAGTATACAAAGCAACTCTTAGAAAAAATTGGTATGAGTAACTGCAAGTCCTTAGGCACTCCTATGAGTTCATCAATTAAATTGGATAAAGATGAATCTGGACCAGCTGTTGATATTACAAAATATAGAGGAATGATAGGTTCTCTCCTTTATTTAACAACTTCTAGACCTGATATCATGTTCAGTGTTTGTGCCTGTGCTCGTTTTCAAGCTCAACCAAAAGAATCTCATCTATCTGTAGTTAAAAGGATAATGAAATACCTACAAGGAACTTCAAATTTTGGTTTAATGTATTTCAAGGATAGCAGTTTGGATCTAATTGGATACAATGATGCTGATTATGCTGGATGCAATTTTGATAGAAAGAGTACTAGTGGAACTTGCCAACTGTTTAGCAGTTCATTAATTTCATGGTTCAGTGAGAAGCAGAATTGTGTTGCCTTATCAACTACTGAAGCTAAATATATTACTACTGCCCTATGTTGTGCACAAATTCTTTGGATGAAACAAACTATGAAAGATTATGGAATTATATATGGAAAAACTCCTATTAATTGTGACAGTAATAGTGCAATAAGTTTGTCAAAGAATCCTGTGCTACACTCTCGGGCAAAACATATTGAGATAAGACACCATTTTTTAAGGGATAATGTTATGAAGGATCACATTGAGCTCAATTTTATTTCTACTCATGAGCAGTTGGCAGATATTTTCACAAAGCCTCTTGAAGAAAAACAGTTCATTAAATTGAGAAGAGATTTAGGAATATGGTACCTAAACGATTTTTAATCATTACTTACTATCTTCTATCTTCTACATTTTAAATGCTCACTTCTTCATCTTATTTTCTATTATTTATTCATATTGAGTTATTTTGATAATCTATTTTTGTTTAGCTATTCTTGAAGATAATTATTGAATTCTTACTCTTGTTTACTTATTTTCATCTTTCAAAATCCTTTTCAATATATAAAAAAAAGAATTATTATAAAAATTTAAAAAAAAACAACAAAATGTTCATGGGAATTTTGACTGAGTTTGTAGTTTACAATGATTTTCTACATCTATATTAAAATCAACTTAGATTAATTCACAACAATTACTAAAGGCTATAGCTCCACAAATAGAATAATGCCCACATGACACTTAGAATGGGGATCTAAATCCGAAATATGGCTAAGTTACCTTAATTAATTCAGTGATTGTATTCCTATTTACTAGACTGAATGTTTCCTGATTAGATAATTTAGAGGTATTTAATATGTAAGGGTGAAAAACAAGGAAAAGTGATTGGAAGCAATAAGACTCAAGATATTTATCCTGACCTTGTCCAAATGTTTTTAACTTTCAAAACATTCCTATTCTCCAGTACTATCAAAGTGATTGCCATTTCAATAAAAAAAAAAAAAAATTGGAATGTTTGTTGCAAAAAGCAACCAACATCAATATATATAAAAAAAAAAGGGGAATGCAAAACCTAGCTTATGGCTATGTAGTACTAACAGTTTCAAACTCTTAAAGTTCTTCTTTTCTTCTTAGTTAATTATATAACAGACATTGTTCAGGGAAAATATACCTTGGGGTTGCTTCATGGAAATTTCAAACTAGCCGGAGAGAACATATTAAATGTGTCTGAATTTTTCTATTCTAAAAACATTAAGTTATAGCACTGAAGTTTATAAAAATTGATTTCTTTAAGGTTAATAAGGTGAACCATAGGATCAAGTCTTTATGCTAAGTGAAATGTGTCATTTATCTTAATGTGGAGCCTTGAATTCTTTAGTAATTCACACACACACAAAATATATATATATATAAACAATAAAAAAAATAAAAAATAAATAAATAAAACAAATGTAAAAACCTTACTTGCTGATTTCTTTTACGCTATTAAATAGGGGGGGTTCTAATTGTTTTTCTTGCTATTGTCGATTTTCTCCATTTTAAACTATATTCCTTTATTTGGTCGGCATATCTTTAGGGGGAGTTATTTTTCTTACTTAGATAAGTGTTGGAAGTCTTCGGAGAGTTAGCATATTGTTTTAGTAGGTTTTTAGATAGTTCAGTCTGTAACTATCCAAAAATTCCTGAGTTTCGGCAAGTTCCTCTTTTTCAGACAATTATCTTGTAACTATCCGAAAATTCTTTTCTTTTCGATAAGTTAGGACTCTAACTCACTGATTTCTAGAACTTTTCAATATTTATGTGCTTTCGGAGGGTTATCTTCTCTCTCTATCTCGACCTTCCGATTCTCAATCCTTTCGTCTGCTCTATTTCTCACACCCTCTCCAATCTTCCTAAATGGCTAAGTCTAAACGTTTTTCTAGCCTTTCTCAGTAAGAACAAGAACAGAGGATTCTAATTTTGGAACAAGAACTTCAATCAGGTATGGTAGATCTATCTCTTGGAAAAGTTCAACAAATTGTTTCTGTTAGAGAAGAAGTTGTTGATATTGAATCTGTCTATGGAACCTCAGCAATAGTTACACATTTACTATGTTTGGAAAAACAACTTTTTCTTCTTTGTAAATTTTCTCCTGTCAGTACCTTGGATCCTCATGGGAAACATTTGAAATCAATATCGTGAGCTTACAAGAGAAAATCCACCAAAACCTCTACTGGTCAAAAGAAATAGAAGACTAGTCAGTCATCTTCTGCTCCTTCCAAGGGTTCTAAGGAATCTTCCTCCGATGATGAGGATATTTTTACTACTAAAGTTAATTCTTTAGAACCTCAGTTTAAATATGTTTATGAGGCTTATGTCAGACAATTTTTGAGTACTTCTGAGTATTCTAGGGTCTCTAAGAAATGTGCTTTGCACATGGCCCTGCAATTACAAGCTACCTTACTCAAGAGGAGAAATCAAGTCTTACTCAATTGACATAGTGAGCAACCAGGAATAAAAATTCAAGAACCTTCTGAATTTGCTTGTTATCATACTACTTCTGATATGGCAGATAAGCAAAAATTTACTACTACACCAGAATTCTTTTTGCCTACGAAAGGAGTTGATTTCAGGCATGTTGCTGGAAGAACTTATCCTCCAATTCCTGAGATTTGCATTGGAACTTTACACCAAATTGCTCCTAGTCCTCCTCACTTGATTTCTACATCTCCTCTAGTTTTTCCTACAGTTTCCACATCTCCCCTTCCAACCACTCAATTCATGTATTCTAGTAGAAGAAAGAAAATTCTTTCATCTCATCCAAAGGTTGGACTCCAACAATCAGTATTTCTTGAAGTTTCTCCTCCTCCTCCAAGTTCTCCTTAGGAGCATCTTCATTCATCTGATGTTGCATCTCATCTAGTTCCTTCTCCTCACACTCATAATGTGATAGAAGGATTGTATGCAGATTTGGGCTCTACTCCTATTCATACATCTCCTCCAACACATGAAGATCTAGAGGTCCCAGTAGATGATTCTTCAAATTTCCCTACAGATGTATATTATTTCAGATCTACCACAGCTAGGGATCTTTTTTACAATAAATATAAAGGAATGAAAATTGTTTACAGCAAACCTGTCAATTTTCAAGGAATGGATACAATTCACAGTTTGCTGCATCATCAAGGGCTTTTAGGTCTTATTTCTACTTCATCCGGATTATTAGTTTCTGAAGACCTAATTTCCCTTTTCTATTCCAATATTGAGATTTTTCCCCATTATTTTCTCCTACACCTTCCTCATCAAACAATAAGGACTGATGGAGATTTTTTGGAGTCCTTGTTTGGAATACCATCTACCGATATCAATATTGCTCTTTCTTCATCAGAATTGGGGTGGTAGAAAGCTGAAATGAATAAATTGGTTGGAAAATCTCCTAACTGAAAGTTTAAATTGGTTAAGCAAGCAAATCTTCATGGTTTGGCTTGAATGATTGCCACCATTCTGACTTGCTCTATTCTCCAGAAAATTGGACATGTAGATGAACTGGAAAGAAAGGTTTACCAAGCCACTTATGTTGTGATGGCTGGTATAAAAGTTAACTAGGCAAAACTTATTATTGCTCAGATATCTCATCTGCAAAGTTTTTTATTTTATGGAGATTTCAATTTTAATCTAATGGCCAGATATGTTGATTTGTTGGGCAAACCTCTTAAATTGATTAAAAGAAGACCACTTCAGTTAAAGGATCTTCAGAGAATGTCTTCTACAGATCCTGCAGAGGTGCCTTCTCCTTTTCAACCTTCTACTCATCAGAGTTCTCCTCCTCGTGCACCATCTCCATCTCTAGCTCCTCAGGAACATCAAACCCTAGCAGTTGACAGTTCTGTTTCCCTCTTAAAACAAAATGAGCTTCTACTTCAACATAATCAGATGCTTTTGGACCAAGTAGCTCATTTAGAATAACTTCTGAGAGAGAGGGATACGTTAATTCAAGATTTATTACAGAAAAAGTCAACTGATCCTTAGTATTTTTGTTGGTGTTCTTTTGATGTAATTTTTTTACTTATTTCCCTTTGTAGTTACATTTTATTCCTTCTCAATAAAATTACAGTGTCATTTCTCTTCAGTTATTTTAGTTAATTACAATGTATCTTTCAGTTAATGTCTCCCTTTTTAATTCTGCCAAAGGGGGAGAATATATTTGTTTACAATTTTGTCATCATCAAAAAGGGGGAGATTGTTAGTTCAATTATTTTATCAGTTAATTTTGATGATGAAAAACGTGTGGTTTAATTATTTCTACCATATTTTAGTTGTCATTTTACTCAAATGAATCTTGTCTAACTACTATGTACTTAGAGTTTTTTAAATTAGATTTCGATAGGTTATTTTGTCTATAGTGTATTGATCGGAGAGTTGATATTTAAGTCACCGAACAACATAGGATAAATCGGATGGTTACTCCTCTCTCTTGGCTTTTCAAACAGTTATATTAGTAACTATCCGAAAAGTATTTCTTTTCGGTGAGTTAAGTTTCTTTTATGTCTAGATATATTTTTTATGCTAAGTATCCGAAATCCCTTCAGTTTCGGATAGTTAAGGGTTTTTATTTCGAATAGTTAACTATTTCTCTGATTTAATGTATTTTCGATTACTTTCTTTTGAAGGACACATGTTACTCTCTTATCACTTGACTAAAGTAACTTTTCGAAAGGTTACCTATGTAACTATTTGAAAACTCTTAAGAATCGGAGAGTTACCTTCAATAAGTATCTAAAATTGGTTTTAAGCTTCGGATAGTCATTATTATTATTATTTCTAACTTAAGTGACTTTTCAGAAGGTTACCTGTGTAACTATCCGAAATGCCTTAAGATTCGGAGAGTTATTTTTTACAAGTATCTGAAACATGTTTTCGCTATCGGATAGTTTATTCTTAATATTTTATGCTACTATTTCAAGACACATGTTTCAATTTTAAAACATGACTTAAGTGACCTTTTAGAATGTTAGTTTTATCTATCTGAAATACTTTTGAATTTCGGCAAGTTATCTTCCTAAGTATTTGATTTTTAGAGATTCTTTGAAGATTTGATTTCTACAGAATTTGCAACTGTTATTTATTGACTAACCATTTTGGCAAGATATCTTTGGTTGCAGATCTCAAATTAATTAGGATTGATTGTTACTAAAAAATGAATTATTACATAAGGTATCTAACCTTTTCAGACGTCCTTCCATCTATGAAAATCTTGAAGGAAGAACAAAAGGACTTGGCAAAGAGAAAAACAAAAATACACATAGAACTTTTCAGCACACGAGAGGTGAATTTGGTTGCTCAGTAATTCTGCAAACATCCTAAAGATTCATCTGCAACAAAGTCCAGAAGATCAAAAGCTGCAGATCAATCAGTAATTCTGCAACATCCTAAAGATTCATCTGCAATAAAGTCTAGAAGATCAAAAGTTGTAGATCAATCAAGAATTCTCCTCAGAGCTTCTTATGTCAAATCTTCATAGGAGTTGATCTGGTGTTGTGTGTCATTTTCATTTTGAGTCAATGACTCTTGGTTTAAAACTGTATTCTCATTTGCTTCAAAACCCTAACTCACAAGGGTGTTGTGAGTATACCTTCACAAGGTTGGGGCCTTGGTGAAGAGAGTGAAGTGTGATTCTTCACTTGTTCAAGATTGGGGTCTTGAGTACACAAAGTTAGTGCTTTGTGTAAGGTTTTTGTTTAGCCTTTAAAAACATCTGTAATATTGTTGCTTAGCCTGCAAAAGCAACTTGTTTAAGGTTTGTGCTTATCCTTAAAAGCACTTAATGGAATTCTCAAGGTTGTGGTCTTGAGGAGTGGACTACCGAGTTTGGGGAACCACTATAAATCTCTTTGTGTTCTTTACTTTCTGCACTACAAGTTTTAATTCCAAAATCAATTAATCAGGGTTCATTAGTGTCAACAGCTTCCTAAAAACTTAAAAGCAAAATAAATTAATTAGGATACTATTCACCCCCCCTCTAGTGTGTCATTCGATCCTTTCATTAGGTACCAAAAACTTTAATTTCAGTATAAATTGCAAGATGACAAGGAGCTTCAAGCACATACAATAAAATGGATTGTAGACAGTGGATGCTCAAAGCATATGACAGGTAAGAAAAGATTTCTTGATTCAGTTAAAAGCTTAAGTTCAAGATTTGTTAAATTTGGTAATAACGAAAAGTGTAAAATTAATGCAATAGGAAATGTAACATCTGAAAATGGTAGAATTGAAAATGTCTTGCATGTTAATGGACTAAAAGAAAACTTATTAAGTGTAGGACAATTATGTGATAAAGGTTATAATATTTCATTTACTGCTAAAAATTGTTACATCACTGATCCAGCTACAAATGAAATAAAATTTATTAATTTTAGAAATTGTTCAATATATACACTAAACTTTCCATGTGAAAATTCTATAAATAATTCCTATTTGGTAGCATCTAGTGAAGATGATTGGTTGTCGCATAAAAGACTTGGTTATGTCAGTATGAAGATTCTTAGAAAGTTATTTAAGAATGATCTAGTCAAGAGACTATCTAAACTTGAATTCAAGAAAGACAAGGTGTGCAGTGATTGTATGTTAGACAAGCAGAAGAGAACTTCTTTACATAGCAAAAATGAGATTACCACCAAAAAGCCACTAGAGCTTTTACATCTAGATCTTTTTGGCCCAACTCAAATATCAAGTCTTAGGGGTCGAAAATATACTCTTGTTATTGTAGATGATTTCTCTAGATTAACTTGGGTAATATTTTTGACATAAAAATGAGACATGCAATGAATTCAGAAATTTCTGCATAAGAGTTCAAAGTTAGAAGGAACTAATAGTGAAAAAAATCAGAAGTGATCATGGAGGAGAATTTTAAAATTATGAATTTGAAAATCTTTGCAATACTTTTGGAATCTTACATGAATTCTCTTGTCCTAGAACTCTAGCTTAAAATAGAGTTGTGGAAAGAAAGAATAGAACATTACAAGAAATGGCTAGAACTATGTTGAATGCCACTAATCCACTAAAGTTTCTTTGGGCTGAAGCTGTTGGTACAACTTGTCACATCTCCAACAGAACTCATACCAGATCTATGCAAAATAAGACATCATTTGAACTCTAATTTGATAAGACTGAGGGGGGGTGAATTGTGTCTTTAGTAATTAAATTACTAGGGGATAAAACAAGAGCACAAAACACTCGTAAATAAAATTTTATTCTTTATAAACTTTAAAGAAAGAATTTACAATTTCTTTTTAGCTCAATTCCCTTCTTGTTGATTTTGATACAGTAAAGTCTGATATACAATTCAAATAGAAAATGAAGTCCTTATTCTAAGTTAATTTCGAATTGTATAAAACTTGATCTTTATGCACGTAGCTCCTTTTCCTTCTTTTTGCTCAGCTTCTGTATCTCTTCTTCTCTAGTTGTCGAATTTCCAAACTTCTTACGTTTGCAACTCCTTTTCTGAAATTGCGTGGAATTCTGAACTTCTTCTGATGTTGGAGAATTTTTCTAAATTTGATATGTAGTTAAATATTCAGACTTAGTTTTTCAGTTTGTGATTAGGGATTGGGATGATCATAATGCAGCTCGTACTCTCTATTTTTAGTAGTCGAACTCTAACTTCATGTTTAGCATATTCATCCACTTAATCCATAATTCATAATCCACATACTAATTTCAAATTCAAATTATCCACGATTTCCACTATCTTTTTGAATTTCCACTATGTCCACTCACTATTTTGAAATTTCCACTATCTCCACTATCATTTTGAATTTCCATAATTTCCACTCGTAGATTCACTAAAACTTTATCTTCTTGGAGATTTGTAGAATATCTTCTAAGTCACTGCTTTAGTCAAACACTTTTTTGTAACTCTTTGAGTTTTTGCACTTGCAAAAAACGTAACTGAACAAAGAAAACTTATCTATTCATTAGTCATTTTATAAAACTTGAATAGTTATCTATCCATGCATATAAAAACTCAAATAGTTATCTAACTCTTCAACTTTCATTATCGAATGCACATGGAAAACACATGAAAACTTAAAACATTAAAAACACACATGTAGATAACTTAACTATACGAGGTTTTAACATAACTCTTCAACTAAAACGAAATGTTAACTATCTGAAAGTTTAACTATTTGGAAATCTAACTATTCAAAAACTTTAACTATTCAAAAATCTAACTATCCGAAAGTTAACTATCTGAAATTTTAAATGAAACTTTCTAATAACTTGTCAACATTTAATTACGTGACTATTATACTTAGAAAATATTATTTAGACTTATTTATAAACTTTAATCAAGCATTTATCATCAAAACAAAATCCTAACAATCTCTCCCTTTTTGATAATGTCAAAACCTAATAAGTTAAATAATCTTTCTTCTCTCCCTTTTTGGCATTATAAAAAAGTAAATAACATGTAAGGAAGAAAAATTCACTAAGTATATATTGTTCAAAAAGAAATTTTTAAACAAGCATAATTTTTCGTGGATAAGTATAAACTGTTTAAATAAAACTGTTTTAAACAAGAATTGTTGAAAACAAGTGTATGACATTAAATGTAGTAAACAGTTTACATAATGTAATTTCTGTACATAAGTAATTTTTGGTAACAAATTACAATAAATAAATCATGCAATACATAATTTGTGTATATTCACTAGCCTTTTTGTCTTCGAAAAATATTTAACAAAGTATTTGGAATTTTCTGTACAATTTCTATACTTACTCTGTTTATCTAATCAATTACTGCTTGATCTAAATCTGAATGTGAAGCTTGTGACGGTTGCTATAAGAAACCTGTATTTATATTTGTATGTAAATCTATATGTGTATCTGTATTTATATTTGTATGTATACCTATATGTTGTTCATCTACTATATATTGTTGTTGTTCTTCTGAAAATTGTGTAGACTATTACTGTTGCTGCTATGACTGATTTAGCCTATTCTGTTGTTGTTGTTGCTATCGAATTACAAGTCTATCTATTTCCTAGTATTTTTGAAGTTCTTTTGTAGAGAAAGATCTTGACTTTAATCTTTTCTATGGCCAAGGTATAATATCTGTTTGACTTGTCACAATTCTTAAAAGTGTATCACCATAAAATAATTTACTTTGCAAGTTTAAAATATGATAAATAAAAATATCATACCAATTCACCTATATATGGTTAATCAATGCATATGTAGCATAAAGAACTTTGAATGCTTACAATAACTGTACAAGTTTTATCTCTTATAAAAGCAGAAGACTTAGCATAACTGTTTGTGTAACGAAAATAACTACTAGCTAAGTAAAAATGAGAAAACTCGAAGACTTATGATAACTATTCGAGTTTTATGAGCAGTAAAGCACATAACTATACAACAAACTAGAATAGTTATTGTCATATTTTAAGTCTTTCATAAAAATATAATAATATTAAGTTAACTGTTCGAGTTTCTCGGATAGATATGTTAAAAAGTCGAAGACTTAAGCATAACTGTTCGAGTTTCTTAAAAGGATAAAATATAAGAATTTAAAACAAAAACTCGGAGAGAAATCTAACTATTTGAGTTTATAGAAGAATAAAACATAACAATACGAAAAACTCAGATGGTTGTAAAACTTCATTAAAACAGGAACACTCAATAAATTAAAACCTAAGTTTTCTATTAATAAGACATCATTTATAAAATACTTTTCAGTTACCTGAACCTTGCCAGACCTAAGGATGTTTGTTTTACTATTATTTCCAAAGGTAACTTGTCCGTTCTTGGTCTTTATTACTTTTGTAAGTAATTGTATATCTCTAGTCATGTGGCTGGATGCTCCATTATCTATTATCCATTTTGATTTGTGTACTTGCAAAATAGTTAAGAAGAGATTTTATTTCTTCGAACCCATTTCTAAGTGGGTCCAAGAATTTTAGAGAGAGTCGTATCAAAATAATCAATATTTTTAAACTTCAACTTATCTATTTTCTGATAATTATTCCTACGTTTATTACTTTTAGCATTGTAATTATCAAAACATTTATCTCTATGTAAACCAAAGTTGAAATTTTCATTTCTAACATTATTTGATTGTTGATCCTAATATCTGATATTTTTTAAATATGAAGAAAACTAATCAAAAATATTAAAATTCTCAAATGACTTAGCTTGATTTTTTTGAAAATTTCTTTTGGAATTCTTGCATTGTATGCTATTATTTATATGCTACATTTTATCAATTTGCATATATTTATCTCCCTTTTTAATCACACACGGAATAGTTTTTCTTTTACTATTCTTAATACTAGAAATAAAGACATTATTTTTAGCAATACCATCATGTAATATATAATTTTCAGAAGATGCATCGTGTAAACCAATACCATGTTTATTTACATTTGATATTTTACTACTAAGTTCATTTGTTATAGTTTGACTATTATTTCATTTACTTAATGTAGCCTTTTGATCACAAACCTTAATTTTAACATATCAATTTCTAAATTTAAATCAATAATAGTTAGTTTTAGTTTTCCAACTTCGTTGATCTTTTTCTTTTTATAAGCAATTAAATTTTCACAATTAGCATGCAATTTTCTTTCAATTGTAGTAAACTTTAAAATTTCTTGTGCATACTTTTGATTTTCTTCTTTAAATTTATTCAACGTAGAGTTCAGAAAATCAATCTTATTTTCAGATTCATCTAGCATTTTCCTAGTGTTCTTTCCTTTTGTTTTAACTTTCTTATATTTTCTAGCTAGTTTATTGTATTCGTAGGATTGAATGACTACACAAAAGGGGGGTGAATTGTGTTTTTCAACATATTTAAGTATAATTGAAACTTCAAAATTAAAAACAAATCGAGACACTATTTTAATCAAATCATTTTATTCAAAGTTTCAATTACAATATACAATTCAATTCTCCTCAGAAATTGTAGATGCAATTATATAACAATACCATGTTTCATCTAATCAATTTCATAACTACAAATAGAGAAAACTAATTTGCAAAATTTAAAACATTTCTCCCTATTTGAGATTTTTCTTCTTCTTCTTCTTCTACAATTTTTCAATGACAAATATCTGACTTTCTCTACTTCACCGAATTTGCTTTCTTCTGATTCTTCAAATTTTCAGTGACATATATTTGACTTTCTCGACTTTACTAAATTTTCTTTCTATTTGAGAGCTTTTCCTCGAAGAGGTGCTTTTGATCATTTAAAATATATTTCCTTTAATGTGCAGGGATAATTCATTAATGAGAATTCTATGCCTTTTATACTGTATATTCACTTCATGCATATCCTCCACGTTTAACCACAATCAATTTTCCACTCTTCACATTTTCTCTTTTTCCTTCATTGAAATACACATGTTTTGACCCATGTTTTTCTTTTGAATTTTCTTTAATCATCAATCCTAGATCTTTAAAAAATTTCCTACAAAATAAACATTCTTGTCCAAAATTTTTCATCAAGTGTAATAACAAGTCATTGTGTTAATGTTAACTAAATGAGTAAAATAAGTAGATTTATAACTTAACGTATTTAACACAACAAGTTCGTCATGTGCTAAATCTCGTGACAAGTATTGTAGCTAACTCAACGAACTAAGTCTGTGGTGTAACGCTAACTCAATGAAATAGTTTAACCTTTTTTTCGGAAGGTTAAATGCTAACTCACCGAAAGTAGTTTAAGTATCAGATAGTTAAGTTTTCTATGTATTCTAAAAATAGATAACTCACCAATCTAGTAATAAACAAATGTTTTTATAATAAGGTATTTATCACGTGCAATAATAATAACTTTAAGTTTTTAACGCTAACCTAATGTATTGCCTTAGTGTTCAATATAGCAACTCAATGCATGTAGTTAGTGTAGTAATGTTAACTTAACGAGTTAAACATGTGCAACTTATGTGATACAACAAAACATTCATAAACTTTAATTTCACCACGTGCATAATACTAACTTAACAAGTTCATCTCTTCCTTTTGCTCACTAACTTAATGAGTTATCACGTGACCTATTTTAACCTTTAAGCCTATAACTCAACGAGTTCTCACGTGACCTTTATACAAATAACGTACTAACTCAACGAGTTGTCTAAATGTGCACTATACATGATACAGAAAATATAACTTTAAAACATATTATACTTTACAATAAAAACACACATTAACTTATAGTTTAGTTAAATGAAAAATTAGTATAACGTAATGACTAGTTATTTAACTTAGTATAATCTTAGATCCATTACTGACAAGTATTATATCAGTAAAGTTTTTCTGTATTGATTGATGTTCTTAATTTACTTTCATAAACAATAGTAATTAAGTAAATATGATTACATTCGTTTAGCACACATCATCAAAACAAAATACTCAACAATCTACCCCTTTTTGATGATGACAAAACTATATTAAATCAATTATGAAATATATTTAACTCAACGAAGCACCTCCGTTGGGTTAAGTTTTAATTCAACAAACAATTTTATTGACTTAATTTCACTTAAGCTTATTTCTATTGTTTGTGTAAAAATCATCTCTCAAAAGTAAAACTTTTAGAATAAAATTTCAACAACCACATAATCATCTCCCCTTTTTAATATATGCATTTAAACTCATAATCATCTCCCCCTTTTTGTCATTAATCAAAAAGATGATTACAAAGAATTAAAACAAGAGACACATTTACAACTAAACTGTTTGTAAACATTAATAAGAATGAACACATTTACAGTAAAATGTATTGTTCAAATAGTCAAACAATAAATACAAACATTACATTTTATATTTAGAAATCAAGTAAATAGACAAATGACATTACATTTATCTATTCCTCCTAATGATATCACTAATAGAGCATTACAAATTTTATCTCCTAGATGCCTAAAATAATTTCTGATGTCATTCAGCACTGCATCTAAGTCAAGAGGTAGCTTGGGTTGTTGTTGTACTTGATCTAAATAGTTTTGCTATTGTTGTTGTTGAAGGTTAGGTTGTTGTTGTTGCATTTGTTGGTGTTTTTGCAAATCTTTGACACTAAATGCTCTCATGCCTTTAGTTTCAGAAGGCCAGTCAGATAAGTGCAATTGGCTTGCAAGTATTCGATATACAGCATCACCCAAAAATAACTTTGAACTCATGCTGTAGTTGATATAGGAACACATCAAACCAATTAATTTGAATTCTGTGTAGTATGTCATAAGTTGCATATAAACAACTTCTACTTACTTAGAAATTATGTCTGACTCTCTGAAATAAATTTTCATGCAGAATATTTGCAATAAACCTAGTGTAGGATCGTCTGTATCACAAGAGGGAGGGTGAATTGTGTCTTTAGTAATTAAATACTAGCGGATAAAACAAGAGCACAAAACACTCGTAAATGAAATTCTATTCTTTTATTTCAAGATAGAATTTACAATATCTTTTCAACTCAATTCCCTTCTTGACGGTTTTGATACAGTAATGTTCGATATACAATTCAAATAGGAAAACAAAGCTCTTATTCAAAACTAATTTTGAATTGTATAAAACCTGATCTTTATGCACACAACTTCTTTCTTTCTCTTTGCTCAGCTTCTGTATCTCTTCTTCTCTAGTTGTCGAATTTCCAGACTTCTTACGTTCTCAGCTCCTTTTCTGAAATTGCTTAGAATTTTGAACTTCTTCTGATGTTGGAGAAGCTTTCAGAATATGAATATTCAAACTTAACTTTTCAATTAGGGATCCAGATTGAATTTTCAGACTTGGTTTTTGAGATTGGGATCCCCATTTTGTAATGTAGCTCGTACTCTCTATTTGTAGTCGAACTCTGTTGTCTTTCACATTCAACATGTTCATTCACTTGATCCATAATCCACGTACTAATTTTCTCTTTAATCCAAATTACTATCTTTTTGAGTTTCCACTTTCTCCACAATCATTTTGAATTTCCATGATCTCCACTCGTAGATATATCGAGAATTTTATCTTCCTAGAGTCTTGTAGAATATCTTCTAAGTCTTCGATTTAGTCAAACATTTATCTTTTAAGTCCTGTAAAAACTTGAACACTTATCCTTTAACTTTTCGAGTTTTTGCACCTGCAAAACACGTGACTGAACAAAGAAACTTATCTGTTCGTTAGTCCTTTTATAAAACTCGAACAGTTATCTATCCATGCGTATAAAAACTCGAACAGTTATCTAACTATTCGATTTTTCATTACCGAACGCACATGGAAAACACGTGACAACTTAAAACATTAAAAACACACGTGTAGATAACTTAACTATACAAGTTTTTCATATAAAGTATTCGACAGAAACGAAACGTTAACTATCCGAAAGTTTAACTATTGCAAATCTAACTCTTCAGAAATCTTTAGTTTATCCAACATAAAAATGAAACTTTCCGATAATTTGTTAACTATTATATTTAGAGAAATATACTTAGAGAATATTATGTAGACTTATTTAAAAACGTTAATAAAGCATATATCATCAAAATCAAATGCCTAACAATCTCCCCCTTTTTGATGATGTCAAAACCTAATAAATCACATAATTTATATCTCCCCCTTTTTGGCATTATAAAAAAGTAAACAAACTATTTTCTCCCCCTTTAGGAAGTTAAGCAAGTTAAATGTAAGGAAGGAAATCTTACTAAGTATATTTTAATCAAAACGATAGTTTCAAACATACATAAAATTTATGGATTAAGCATAAACTGTTTAAACATAAACTATGAAAAATAATCACATAACATTAAATTCAGTAAACAATTGACATAATATTTTTGGTTACAAATTACAAGAAATAAATCATGTAATACATAATTTGTATTATCACAAGCCTCTATGTTTTCGAAAAATATCAATCAGAGTATCTGAAATTTTCTTTGCAATTTCTATACTAACTCTGTTTATCTGATCAAGTAATGCTTGATCTAAATCATTTTGAGAAACTTGTGATGGTTGCTCTAAAAAATTCAGTATGAATGTCTGTATCTATACCTGTGTGTGTATCTGTATGTATACCTTGTTGTATATCTGTATGTATTTCTTGTTGTATATCTGTATGTTGCTGTGTTTTTGTAAATTGTGTGGATTGTTGCTGTGTTTGCCAATCTTGTTGTTGTTGTTGTCTGAGGACAGGTGTATCTGCTTCCTGGTATTTTTGGAGTTCCTTTGCAAAGAAAGATCTTGACTTTAATCTTTTCTATGGCCAAGGTGTAATATCTGTTTGACTTGCCACAATTCTCAAAATCGTATCACCATAAAATAATTTACTCTGCAAATGTAAGATATGAGAAACAAAAATATCATACTAGTTCACCTGTATATTGTTAATTAATGCATATGTAGCATAAAGACAACATCTACCAACTTCTGCCCTATGACCAAACCTCTGAAATAATGTAGCATGCAATATTTTTACAATAAAACGTGCTTGGCCATTTAAGTAATTTAGTAACCTCAATGGTTTGTTGGCAATTGGATCTTTGGCTAAAGTTTGAATGTTCCATCCCAAATGATAAACCTGTTTTCTTTCTGATAATTTAACTCCTTCATTTTTCAAACCAAGTACCTAATAAAGTAAATCTAGAGTTAAATATATGTCATTGTCTTGTATATTAGAAATAGGAATACCTTCTTCCACTATTAAGTTTGAGTAAAAACAACTGATAAGTTTGGGTATAGCAAGATGGCCTAGCTGTTGTAGAAATAGAGTCAACAAGCCTTGAAATTCAAACAGTTCTCGTATGTGTGCCATCCCTTCAAACTTAACTAGTCTTGAATATAAAATTGTAAAAGTTTTATATGTCTGAAATTTGTCATAACATGAATTATTTCTGAACCATAATAATCTATTTTCATCTAAACTTTGTTCAGGATTAGGTATTTTCCTGTCATGATGTTCTGATCTGGGACTTGTTTCAATATTATCAGCAACATCTATATTTTCAGATCTTTCAGAACTGGTGGAATTTCCATCAAAACTAGTATAAATGTCTGAAATATCTGTTATTGTCATATCAATAATCTGCTAAAATTCTGCTGTTTGTTCTTCTGGAAACATTTCAATAGCAACAGTCTCTATAACAATCTGTATATCAGCAACATGTATATCTATATTTGATCTATACAACTGTCTCTGTATGAAAGAATGTTCTATATCTGTCTATGGAATAGAATCATCCTGTATTTTTGAAATTTGTATATGTGAGACATTGGTAGTATCATATTCTATTTGTAACTATGTATGTTGTTGATTATATACATTTATCAATAAGTATACTATATATTGTAACAGACATAACCATATATATAAAGTGTAGTATAACCAACTGTACCAAAATTTAAAAGTCTCTGTTCGAGATACAGTAAGAGGAAGAATATCTGTACATTCCTCTTCAGATGAAATATCTTCAAAATTCATAGACTCAATGTCTATGTTATCAAAAATATCATCAAATTGGATATCATCTATATATGTATCATCAAAATTTCCAACATTCTCTCTTTCCATAGGAAAAGAATGTATGATTGCAGCATTGTGTGAAAAACTGTCCATTGTCTTAAAAGATACATTATGCACTAATGTGACACAATACCTTAGAGTATATGCTTGTAAGCCAATATTTGTCACATATGCTGGGATTCCTGACAAAAATGTCTGTCCAGCTTCTGCAATGGAGCATAGTTTTCCATTTTTCACTGATTCTTCTTTTTGCTGCAATATTCCTTGTACACCTATAGTTAGTCCAAAATATTCAATTGTCTTTTTCTTTTTCCGATTATATGTCTGCAGTGTTTCAGGTTGTTCAAGAGGTTCTAAAATTGTCTTAATTTCTCTTGTTAAAGGCACTTGGGGTCTTGATGGTCCTTCACCATGATGCCTAGGTTGTAATAATGGAATATAGAGTTTTAAGCTCTCAACCTCTGCTATTTTAAGTTGATAAACTCTTTGTCCTTCATTTCGAAGACCCATTTTGCTAATGGTAGTTTTTTGTTCATTTATACATTGTTTAATATCATCTAAAACAGCTAGGGGAAAATAATGTTGGGAATACAAGGATTGTAATTCCCTGTTTTCATTTTCGATCATTGTACCCCACTTCTTTCCGTAGTAAGTGATAGACTATACCGATGTCTCTTGTACATGTCCAGAACTTACAACCGCAGGGTTAGATTGTAAATTTCTTTTCCATAAATGCAATGCGGAAAGTTCAATCTATTTTAGTCTAAACTGTGTTTCAACATAATTTCAAATAAATTTCCAACAGAAATTTTTCTCATCTTGAACAGCTTTTCTGATTTCGTGTAGTACTTCGTTTGAAAAAGTGTACCTGGAGTAGATGTTGTTGATTTCATTCTGTATTTTCTATAATTCCAGCTCTCTTTTCTGCACTTTTGTCATTCTACCACGTCCTGACATTGTCGATTAATCTTCGTTGTGCACTATAGAACTTAGTGGAAGTGAAGATTACGAAACTAGGGTTTTACCAAGGTAGAAACATGAAAGGTTGTTAGTAAAACATTTATAACTCTTCGAGTTTATAAACGGATAAACAGATTCAATCATTGAAATCATAAATATAAGATCCATTACCGATAAATAACTCGAGTGCTTGCAATAACTGTACAAATTTCACAACCAACAATTGCAGAATACTTAGCGTAACTTTTCATATAAAGAAAATAACTTTAGGCTAAGTGAAAAGTGAGAAAACTCAAAGACTTATGATAATTGTTTGAGTTTCTCGAAGCAATAGGTGTGAAAAGTCGAAGAGTTAAACATAATTGTTCGAGTTTCAACTAAGACATTACAAAACAGTGAAATTCAACACGTGCACAATTTTAACTTAAGGTGTACAGAAAGTTTCGAAGACTTATAAACCTAACTATCCGATGCTTAGGTGCATTTCGGAGAGTTACAGATAACTTTCTGAAAGATAACTTAAGTCAATCATCCAGATCACGACACGTGTACTTAAGCAGTTTTATAATAAAGAGATGTTTCAAACAATTACAAATCTAACTTTCCGATGCGCAGACGCATTTCAAAGAGTTACAGATAACTTACCGAAAATCCACTTAAGTCATGCATTATGGTTTCGACACGTGTACTTCAGAAAATAATAAAATATTCTATTGAACGCTTTAAAATATAACTGTCTGATACTTGCAATATAACTTGTCGAAACAATAGAAAATTCGGATACTTAAGAATTAAAAAGCCTGCAAGTCACCGACAGTTCAGAAATGTACTTAATTAAAGTGTATTTCCTGAAATTATGTAGATTCTTTCATGAAAACATATAATAGTTCATAAGAGATGAATTATTATACGAGAAATTGCTCCCCCTACATAAATGTAGTGTAAAGAATCTATGGCGTACTTAAACTGGGTTGCCAAGCCCTTAGCAAATTTTTTTTTAATTTGAATTAAATACAGAAATAAGTAGTAGAGTTAACAATTTAGACTTTCTAGCTTTTATCTTATTCAGTTTACAAAAGAAAATTCATAGAGATATACCTTCAGGAACTTAAAAGAATTCAATAATGAGTACACAAACTTAAGACAATAAATATCGTACATTATGTGTAAAGAGTAGATAATAACAAAGATTATATGCACAGATTATGGGAAGATTGTTATAACACCTTGAAAGATAAATGAAGCTTGAGTACATTGCCCCCTTTTCTTTTCTTTTTTTTATATTCATATATATATTTTATGTATTACCTCCCACAATATCATCTTTTCATGTGATCACAATCCCTTGCTTAGGGGAAAGACAACCAGTTACTCAATGACAAGTGAGAACAGGTATATATTTTTTTTTAAATTTTTAATTGTAATCTGAATTACTTGCAAAATGAGTTTTCAGTCAGCACATCCCAAACCAGTTGGTTTAAGTGGCTAGGGTTTAAGATCCCCCAACGGACTTAATTACTCAAGTAATTATAGACAAAAACAAACAAAAAATAAAATAATAAAGTAAATTAAATTAGAGGCAACCGCAAGACTTAATTTTTCTAACAGAATGTTAATAACTTTCCTTTAATAAAAAGTACATACTTTCTATGTATTTTCCTGTTAAAATCTCTGTAATAGCATATACATAAGTAACAAAAATATAGTTGGCACTAATATTGAATCAATTTAACTGTCCTTAAGTAATCTTTTCTGAATTTTTCTTAAATAAATTGACTTCAATAAAAATCAGAATTTCATAAATTCTTAACTACTAGAAAACTGTAATTCAAAAATAGATTTTTTTTTTTTTTAATAATAAAGACATTAAATTCTAAAACTACCTTTATAACAAACCAAAATACAATGAACAGGACCATTTAAATATCAGATAACCTACAGATACCAAGTTCTAGTCGTAATTTTGAGAAAGATTTTCATCTAAGGGTTTTGTAAATAGATCTACTAATTGTTCTATGGTAGGAACAAAATTTAATACTATTTTTCCTTTTATAACAATATCCCTTAGAAAATGATGTCGAACTTCTATATGTTTTGCTCGTGAATGTAAGACAGGATTTTTAGATGAACTTATTGTAGAACTACTATCACAGAAAATCTTAGTTGGTTCATAGTCTAAATTAAAATCTTTTAAAGTTTGTCTGATCCATAAGATTTGAGCACAGCAAAGTGCGGAAACTATGTATTCAGCTTTAGTTATAGATAATGCTACACAATTTTGCTTTTTGCTAAACCATGACACTAAAGAATTTCCTAATAATTGACAAGTGTCACTGGTGCTTTTTCTTTCAGACTTACATCTTGTGAAATCAGCATCACTATAACCTACTAAGTTTAAAGAACTGTGTTTAAAGTAAAACAATCTGAAATTGATGGTTCCTAATAGATATTTAAAAATTCGTTTAACAACAAGTAGGTGTGATTCCTTAAGATTAGATTGATATCTAGCACAAGTACACACACTAAACATAATATCTGGTCGGTTAGCTGTTAAATAAAGTAATGAACCAATCATACTTCTATATTGTTTTACATCTACAGTTTGTCTAGAGTCATCTTTATCCAACTTGGTGATAGTACTCATTGGTGTATTCTTTGTTTTAGTGTTGTCTAAACCAAACCTCTTTAATAAATCTTGAGTATATTTTTCTTGTGAAATAAAAGTACCCTGATCTAATTGCTTAATTTGTAAGCCTAGGAAAAATGATAGTTCACCCATCATATTCATTTCAAATTGATTAGTCATGTCTTTCGAAAATGACTTAACTAATTTATCATTTGTTGCTCCAAATATGATGTCATCTACATAGATTTGAACTACCAATATATCTTTTTCAATCTTCTTGATAAAAAGAGTGTGATCTGCCTTTCCCATAGAATACCCTTTTTCCATAAGAAATTTAGATAATCTTTCATACCAAGACCTAGGAGCTTGTTTAAGGCCATATAATGCCTTCTTAAGCTTATAAACATACTTAGGATGTTTTGAATCTTCAAAACCTGGAGGTTGTTTTACATACACTTCATCTTTTATATATCCATTTAAAAAAGTAGTCTTAATATCCATTTGATATAATTTGAAATTCATATAACAAGCATATGCTAACAAAATTCGTATTGATTCCAGTCTAGCAGCTAGAGCAAATGTTTCATCATAGTCAATTCCTTCCTCTTGCTTGTAACCTTGAGTAACTAATCTAGCTTTATTTTTAACTATATGTCCATCTTGATCTACTTTGTTTCTAAATACCCACCTTGTTCCACTTATGGACTGATTTTCAAGTGGTGGAACTAGATCCCATACCTCATTTCTTATTCCATCAGATAATCTCTCAATTTTTCTGTCAACATCATTTGATACCATTTCTGGGAGAATTTCTGAATCAAAGTTTTCAGCATGTCTTAAATACAAATGAGAATTTTCATGAAATTTCACATGCAGGGTTTCCTCAATGGTTTTTGTTGATTTATTATAAACTCTATATGCTTTACTTCTAATGGAATAACCAACAAAAATACCTTCATCTGATTTGGCTTTAAATTTGTCTCTTTATTCCTTAGTGTTTAAAATAAAACACTTACAGCCAAAGGGTTTTAAATAACTTATTTTGGGAACCCTATTATGCCATATCTCATAAGGAGTTTTATCTAAAATTGGTCTTAGATGTACTCTATTTATAACATAGCATGCTGTATGAACTACTTCTGCCTAGAGAAATAGGGGTAACTTATTCTCATTTAACATGGTTCTGGACATTTCCTGAAGTGATCTGTTTTTACGTTCTACTATCCTACTTTGTGAAGGAGCTCTTGGAAATGAGTACTTATGATCTATGCCCAATTCTTCACAAAAGGTGTCCATTTGATCATTATCAAATTCTGTACCATGATCACTCCTAAGTTTTTGAATTCTAACATTTTTCTCATTCTGAACTTTATTACAGAATATCTTAAATATTTCAAAAACTTTAGTTTTATTAGCTAGAAAATAGACCCAAGTAAATCTAGAATAGTCATCAACTAGTACAAAAGCATAATGTTTACCTCCTAGACTGGTTGTCCTAGTAGGTCCAAATAAATCCATATGCACTAGTTCTAATACTCTTTTGCTTATTATTTCATTTAAATTTTTAAAGGATGTTTTATGTAATTTACCTAGTTGACATGCATCACACATAAACTCTTTCGAGTACTTAATACTAGGTGAACCTCTAACTAGATCCTTTTTAGACAGCTTTTGTAATAATTTCAAATTTGAGTGTCCTAGCCTTTTATGCCATAAAATGACTTCATCCGATTTTGCAATTAAGCAAGCATTGTCTTTAATAATATCAGAAGGCAAATTCAGAATACAAACGGATCCTTTCTTGTATGTAGTGAATAAAATTTCGTTTGTAGACATGTCCATAATTTTACAAGAATCTTTTTCAAAAATTACTCTGTAAAACTTCATTAAAACAGGAACACTCAATAAATTAAAACCTAAGTTTTCCACTAATAAGACATCATTTATAAAGCTTTTCTCAGTTACCTGAACCTTGCTAGACCCAAGGATATTTGTTTTGCTTTTATTTCCAAAGGTAACTTGTCCGTTCTTGGCCTTTGTTATTTCTGTAAGTAATCGTATATCCCTAGTTATGTGGCTGGATGCTCCATTATCAATTTTGATTTGTGTACCTACAAAATAGTCAAAAAGAGATTTTATCTCTTGGAACCCATTTTTGAGTGGGTCCAAGAATTTTAGGGAGAGTCATATCAAAATAATCCGTATTTTTAGACTTCAACTTATCTATTTTCTGATAATTAATTTTTCGTTTCTTTCTCTTAGTGTTATAATTATTAGAACATTTATCTCTATGTAAACCAGAGTTGAAATTTTCATTTCTAACATTATTTGATTTCCAATATCCGATATTCTTTAAATATGAAGAAAATTGGTCAAGAATATTAAAATTCTCAAATGACTTAGCTTGATTTTTCTGAAAATTTCTTTTGACATTCTTGCATCGTGTGCTATCATTTATATGCTGCATTTTATCAACTTGCACATATTTTTCTCCCTTTTTAATTACACACGGAATAATTTTTCTCTTACTATTCTTAGTACTAGAAATAAAGACATTATTTTTAGTAGTACCATCATGCAATATATAATTTTCAGAAGATGCATCGTGTAAACCAATACCATGTTTTTCTATATTTGATATTTTACTACTAAGTTCATTTGTTATAGTCTGACTATTATTCTATTTACTTAATATAGCCTTTTGATTGCAGATCTTAATCTTTAGCATATAAATTTCTGAATTTAAATCAGTAATAGTCAGTTCTAGTTTTTCAATTTCACAGATCATTTTCTTCTTATCAGCAATTAAATTTTCATAATTAACATGCAATTTTCTTTCTATTGCAATAAACTTTAAAATTTCCTATGCATGCCTTTGATTTTCTTCTTTAAATTTATTCAATGTAGAGTTCAGAAAATCAACCTTATTTTTAGATTCATCTATCATTTTCCTAGTGTTCTTTCCTTCTATTTTTACTTTCTTATATTTTCTGGCCAGTCTATTGTATTCAACAAGTAATTCATCAAAACTATCAAAGTTAGCATTTTGATCAGAGGATACCTCACTAAATTTTGCCATGAAGCATATGTTTGCCAGATTTTCTTCTGAATCTAATGTTGATGAGGATTCATTGTCTGATGTTGAATCCTTTGTTTCTTCACTTTGTGAAGCTAAAGAGTCATCCCATGTCACTTTAAGTGCCCTTCTCTTTCAGAATTTCTTACTTCTAAAATTCCTCCTCGAATTCTTCTTATCTTTGTTGAGCAGACAATTAGTTTGAAAGTGACCTAGTCTGTTGCACTTGTAGCATATGATTTTGTCTTTCGTGAATGACTTCTTCTCCATATCTCCAGGTGTCTTTGCTAACCTGAAGTTCCTGCGTTTCTTCAACAGATTTCTAAATTTTCTAGTCAACAACAGTAAATCATGATTAGAATCACTAGTGATTTCTGAGACTTTATTAGCCTCAAAAGCCAAATCCCTTCTAGGATTTTTCCCTTTTAGATCTAAATGTTGTACTTCATAGGCTGTCAGATTTCCTATGAGATCATCGAGAGTATATGTACTTAAATCTTTGGACTCTTCAATAGATGTTGTCTTTTGAGCCCAAATTTTAGTTAAAGATCTAAGGATCTTTCTTACCAAGTCTTTTTCCTCGAATTTCTTGCCTAAAGATTTTAATGAATTTACAATCTAAAGAAAACGGGAAAACATGTCAAAGATACATTCATTTTCGTGCATTTTAAAAAGCTCATATTTATGTACTAACATATTAATCTTAGATTCCTTGACCTGGTTAGTACCTTCGTTAGCAACTTCTAATGCATGTCATATCTCATATGTAGTTTGATATGTAGAAACTTTATTAAATTGATCATGAGATAAAGCACAAAACAAGATGTTCATCTACTTGATCCACAATCCATAATCGATAATCCACGTACTAATTTTCTCTTTAATCAAAATTACTATCTTTTTGAGTTTCCACTTTCTCCACAATCATTTTGAATTTCCACAATCTCGACTCGTAGATATATCGAGAATTTTCTCTTCCTGGAGTCTTGTAGAATATCTTTTAAGTCTTCGATTTAGTCGAACATTTATCTTTTAAGTCTTGTAAAAACTCGAACACTTATCCTTTAACTCTTCAAGTTTTTGCACTTGCAAAACACGTAACTAAACAAAGAAACTTATCTATTCGTTAGTCCTTTTATAAGACTTGAATAGTTATCTATCCATGCATATAAAAACTCGAACAGTTATCTAACTATTCAATTTTTCATTACCGAACGCACATGAAAAACTTGTGACAACTTAAAACATTAAAAACACACATGCAAATAACTTAACTATACGAGTTTTTAATATAAAGTATTCGACAAAAATGAAATGTTAACTATCCGAAAGTTTAACTATCTGAAACATTAACTATCTGAAAGTTTAACTATTGCAAATCTAACTCTTCGGAAATCTTTAATTTATCCAACATAAAAATGAAACTTTCCGATAATCTATTAACTATTATACTTAGAGAAATATACTTAGAGAATATTATGTAGACTTATTTAAAAATGTTAATAAAGCATATATCATCAAAATTAAATACCTAACACCTTGCTTCCACATTTAGATTTTCCATTAATCTCATTTCAGTATATACACCTAGAATTTGTGATAAAGACTGAATGTCCCATTCCAGCTGTCTAACAATGTCAAATCTGTTTGTAACAACAACACCTTCATTTCTTAATCTGAAAACTTCAAAAATTAATTCAAGAGATAAAGTAAACTCCTATTGAGTTGTTTGAGTTTTCAAAAGATTTTCATTCTATACCAGATTATTGTAAAAAGCTGCAATAAGCTCTTTATATTGCTTCCATTTTATTCCAACTTGTAAGAATTACATTAAGCCTTGAAACTCAAATAAATCTTTTATTTCTAGTAAATTTCTAAACTTTATTAGTCGAGCATGCAGAATTTGACATGAAATCAAACTATTGTATTTCTGTAGTGCTTCCTCAAACCTAAAATATATTGAATGTCCTTGAATGGGTAGTATTCTATACGTAGAAGGTAATACCTGAAGCCTTGATTCAGAACTTAAGTCTCCTTCAAGAATCTCTTTTTCAAAATGAATGTCATTGTGTTCCTCTATCAAAATATGTTCTTGAAGCTGCTCAAGTAAGCTTGAATTTTTAGCTTCAACAGTATGAGGAACATTTTCAATTTCCGCTACATCCATAAGTTTAGTTTCTATAGAATGTTGAGAGTTCAAATTTTCCACAAATTCAATAGTTAGTGTATTTGTTTATAATTCTTCATTTTCTTCAACAAATATTTTCATTTCAACATGTAGTGAATTCTCAGACTCTGGTTTTATAGATTCTAAAATAGGCTGATCAACGTTAAGCTCTTCTAGAGTCTTGTCTTTTTCAATAGCTGCTACTCCAAACAATCCAGCCTCTGAACTAGTTACTGCTTCAATATTTTCAAGCACATCTGCAATAACTTATTCAATGTCGTCTACCTGATGCTTTGAGTGTTCAATTTCCTTATCATTAGGGCTTGAAACTATAGAAAAACTTGAACTAATTTGTTGCTTTGATTTCTTTTCAAGTTTTCTAAAAAAAGATAATAAAGTTTCATTATCATCATCAATTTCAGTGTGTTCTAAACTAATGAGCTTATCAGAGACAATGTAAGGCATAATGTCTAGACATACATTGTCCTTTAGAAGTAAATCCTCATCTGATTTTTCTTTTTTAACTAAATTTGTTTCCTTAGAAACAATTTCTTTTTGCTTCATTTTTCTTACTCTCTTTCTCTTGTAGCAAGTCAGTTGTTCTTCTTCTATTATTACTATTTTCTTTTGAATCTATTCCATAAAAGTTTTCTATTTCAATTCTTCAAAGGCACTTTCTATAGCTATTGCCTTTTGAAGACTGTCAACTTTTCTCTAGTCTACAACAATATTTGTTTGTTTTTCCTTTGAAAATAAAGGTGTAGGTATTGCAGATTCATGTTCTTCCTCAAATCATTGTAGTCGTGTTCCATTTATAGGTGTTTGAGGAATTCTATTTGATGAACCTACTCCTTTTTCTAGGTATTGAGCATATTGTTCCAAAAATGCTATTTCAGCACATTTCATACGATATTCTCTATCAAATTTACTTCTAATACTCATGTACTGTATACTGTTAGCTGTATTTTTAAGTTCTTGCTGAACTTCATTAAGTATTTCTTCAGAAAAGAAGTAGTCATTATAGATTTGAGTTAACCTTTTGTCAACTTGAAAAATTTTCTTAAACCATGTACGTGGAACTTCATCTTCATCTATTTCTTTACCTTTTGCATTTCTTTTGCCTCTTTCTTTTCGTTTGCCATGCCCTTTATAGAACTTTGAAAACATCATCGCAGATGCTTACAGGAACAAGCGGGAAAGACTTTTAGAAAGATGTTTATGAGATAACCTAAGTTCTCGTGTAATAAGTGTTTAAATAAGGTTTCAATAGAATAACTTAACGAGTCTATTAGTCAAGTTTGAGTTTTAAATGAATATTGAATAAATTTTATTCAATTGAAGTACTCGAAAAATTTAAGCATAACTCATTGAGTTACCTAATCTAATGAGTAAAACACTATCTAGAGGCAGTTTTACACGTTACCTTATATAACATAACATCTAATTAGTATATTGGCTAAAAAACAAGTTTCAGATGTTTTCAATTGAAAGCTTCTGAAAACAACATATAAGCTATAAGTAACTTATATAAAACATTATCTTGAGAACATTGTAAACTATTCTAATATTCTTTTTATGAACCTAAAATAGTCTGTTTGTCTTTTAAAATTTTTTGTCAAGATCTTAAGAGGACTAAACTCAGATTAACTTAGATTTATATTCTAAATGATATTAATCTATTTTCGACATTGTAAATCCTCCCCCTACAAATATACTTCAAATATATTCAATAACATACAAAATATACTTGTATAAAAATAGGTGTTACTTATAACTATACTTTAAATTTTCTTTTCAAAAATTTTCTGTTATCTTGAATTCATCAAGAATGATTTTTAGAATCAACTCCAACTGTATATGAATCAAAACATAACTTTAAACTTAATATGATTAACACAAGGAGAATAAAGGAATGTATCTCAAATAAACATTTTCAAAAGTACTAATTTTGGTTCAACAAATCAGTAGTCATATAGGTAGAAACTATATTTGATTCAAAGATATCTATATTTAATGAAAAAACTTTTATCTTTTCAAAATAATAAATATTGATAATTTTCTTTAAAAGTTAGTTTAAAAAACTTGAATCATATAAGAGCTTTCTAATATACTTGTGTGTATGGTTTGTGAAAACTTCTTTGATTTGTTTTTATGCTTATATTAATAAATTCTTTTAGATGTAAATTTAGGATAAGTAATCAATTACATACTTTGTTCTTTTGTATCTCCTTCAATATCTTCTGACTTTTAATTTTGAAAAACTTCTCATTCACAAATAAAAGCAGAATATATAACAAAATAACATTTAACAACAAAACATAAATTGTTAAATCAATGTCTTGTGTGGAACCCAAGCTCTTATGCCTTTGGTGGCTCACAAGCAAGCCAGTTGGTTTCCTAAAATATATACCAACAAACTAGATAAATATTTTATTTGTTTTTTTTCTTTTTTCCTATAAAATAAAACAACTAAAAAATTTTCTTTCTTTTCTAAAAATAAATGCAAAGTACACACAACACTAAAAGTACAAAATCACATTTTAAGAACATGATTAAAAAGTAGTGACAAATGGAATAAATGTGTCAGTCCAAGCAAACTTTTTAGGCATAATTCTTCTTGCTATTAATTCTATTTTAATGCAATCTGCTTTCCTTTTTAACTTGTAAACTTGCAATATGTTATCAATACTAAATATAAGTATATTACCATTAATGAATTGAAATGCAGGAAGGGATCCTCTTTTGTTCCAAGATAATGTAGTTGTTTCTATTTCTACATATATTTCAATATATTCCTCTTCCCACTTCCATTCATTTAGGTCTTTCATAATCTATATTTGAAATTTCATCAATTCATCCCACCATCTTATTAGACATAAAGTAGGATCATCTTGTTCATTATACCACATTCCTAATTGAATTTTATCATATTCTGCAGATGGTGGTTTAGCTATATCCCTAGGTATAAGCAATATTTCTATAAAGTCATTATCATAACTGTCTATGTGTAATGCTTTTATGTGTTGTTAAATTAATGGCAAAAGTGCAAATTTTACATTAATAACCGCAAGCGCACGGTGCCCATTGTAATAAGCATGTGCAAGTACAGGTCGAATCCACAAGGAGTTTGTCTTAAATAATTTTATTAAAATGATTGTTTGATAAAACATCCACTCTATTAATTCTACAATTAAAACTCTAATTACATGCAATTAAGTTACAATTTACAAAAATACAATAAAGATTTCAAAGGTAGCATAAAACTTGTTAATTCCTAGAGCTAATAGCTAGAAAACTCAAGAAAATCTTAAGTTCACGTTTCTGGAATCACAGAAATTAGTCTGAATTCTAACTCTTCTTCCTTCCAACCTGGACATTGAAAAATCCAGAGAAAATATTGGTTGGAAAGGTCATCGAGTTATCTTTAAAATGGCAGTAATTTCCAGGACTAATTCACTCTAGGTTGCTGCCAAAGTCGGATATACAAACAGTGCGCAAAACGATTCTGAAAACTTTCCAAAAATGTGTCATTGGTGTAAAAATCATAACTCAATCAAATCTTCATGAAACACCAGGAAATCACCGCGCCTTGAAAGATAACTCGTTTCTCTAATCAAGAAAATTTACAGGAAAACATTTCGGAATGCACAAACGCAAGGCAACACGAAGGCGTCGAGCACAATTTCTATTGCTCGACCAGTAAAACAGAGCAGATGCTACCTTCGAAAGAAAAATCGAAGAAATGCATTCTAAAAAATTCCAACAACACTACATACATATTGTACACTTAAATTACTTACAAAAAAAACTATAACACGACATATAACTCTGAGAAATCAAATCGTACAACATACAACAAAATGGAACATGCACTGGAATTTATAGCAAACAGGATATACACGCATTCACAAGGTTTAAGAGTTAGTTTTATGCACAACATTCACATATTCACATGAAGCAACTATATTCCATAAGATCTAATCTAAAACAACTATTTAAATTAAAGAAATAAAGATTTAACAAAGATCCTAAACGTGCATACATTTATAAATTAAAAAAACCTAAATACTCATACACATTTGATATGAAAATATGTTTACAAGTATGAGGATCTCTCCCTTCTCTTTTACCTTTAATTCATCCACTTCTCTTCAAGCATTTGATCCCTATTTGATGATGAACCACTTTGTCCGCTCCTCTACAAGGCTGTCACCACTTGCAAATCACATCCAAAGGGGAACCGCCTATGTTTGCTTTGGAGAAAATGGGTTGTACGTCCTCAATCCACTTCCAAGATATACGGATTTGTTGGCTTTCCTCTCAATTTTGATGCTTCCTATTACCTCATCTTGAAGATCATGTACCAAGCTCTTCCAATGCTGCACACGTGCCTCTAATACCACTGATTTCACCTGTGGAGGTCCTTCTGTATGTCGGCTTGGAGTGGAGAGAAGGAGGTCTTCTAGTATGAGGGGGAAGGCACCTACGCTCACCAATCTTGGAGGAAAATTCTTCCAAAATATTGGGTGGAAGAGGATGGACGAAAATTGGAGTTGGAGTTCTTGCCCTTGCGTGGAGGAGAAAGAGGAGATGATCTTTCCTTTGGCCAACCATCCTCTTTTACTTTCCATTGTCATCCATCTATGGAAATATTTCAAACACCTTCCAATTTGTGGCCTCTAATTTAGGCAAGCTTTAATCATTGATTGATTGATTGGTGGATTGATTTGGAGTTTGAATTGGACGACCATGAGTTGTTGATTTCCCATGATTTAATCCAAGGATCCACGTCCTCACCTACAACAACTCAAAAGATAACATTAAATGCATATGCACATTACACATAAATTGCTACACAATTATAAAGCAAAAATGAAATGTGCATAATATATTGCTTGTTCAATTGAGGATTATTTGATTTCATATCTTAATGATAATTCTTTTAATATATGCATGAAATCAATATATAAATTACTTATATCTATACATGGGCTAATTGACTAGGTGTTAATTTAATAAAGGATAAATTTGTGCATTATTGACTATTTAACCAATAAAACATGCATAGTTCTAAAATATGATTTTCATGTAATCTTTCATAAGAACATATATAATGATGACTTATAATCCTTAATATGCATGAATTAACATATATAAAATGCACAAATTGATACTTTACACTATGCTTACTATGTATAAATCAGATCTAAATGCCACTGATATATCTGTGACTAAATATATATATCCATCAAGTATGACATGTATGTTGTTAATTAATGCTTTCTATCCTAGATATATCATAGTATTTTCCATCCAAGATCTATTCAAAAAATTATACACACCTAAACATAGATCCTCATCCCAATTTCCAATTGATCTCCAACAATACAATTTTTCAAGAATGGTTGAATTTTTTTCAGAAAATGTTAAAGCTGACCCACAATTTTTAGTTGGTACTTCAAATCTACTAGGCCTTCCTATATTCCATTATTCTCTAGTGATAGGATTTCTAATCAAAATATCGGGTAACAGAATTGCATACCTTAGTTTGGTTCGGTAAATAGTTAATCCTTCATCTAACTTGTTAGGAATTTTGTTTTGATGATATATGCTTTATTAAAGTTTTTAAATAAGTCTAAATAATATTCTCTAGGTATAATTGTCACGTAATTAAATGTTAACAGGTTATCAGAAAGTTTCATTTAAAATTTCAGATAGTTAACTTCCGGATAGTTAAAGCTTTTGGATAGTTAAAGTTTTCAGATAGTTAGATTTTCAGATAGTTAAACTTTTGGATAGTTAACATTTCAATTTAGTCGAAGAGTTATGTTAAAAACTCGTATAGTTAAGTTATCTACACGTGTGTTTTTAATGTTTTAAGTTGTCACGTGTTTTCCATGTGCGTTCGTTAATGAAAATCGAAGAGTTAGATAACTGTTCGAGTTTTTATACGCATGGATAGATAACTGTTTGATTTTATGTTAAAAACTCATATAGTTAAGTTATCTGCACGTGTGTTTTTAATGTTTTAAGTTGTCACGTGTTTTCCATGTGTGTTCGTTAAAGAAAATTGAAGAGTTAGATAAATGTTCGAGTTTTTATACGCATGGATAGATAACTATTCAAGTTTTATAAAAGGACTAATGAACAGATAAGTTTTTTGTGTTCAGTCACATGTTTTGCAAGTGCAAAAACTCGAAGAGTTACAGATAAGTGTTCAAGTTTTTATAGGATTTAAAGGATAAGTGTTCGACTAAAATGAAGAGTTAGAAGATATTCTACAAGACTCCAAGAAGATAAAGTTTTGGTGAATCTATGAGTGGAGATCATGGACAAAATGATAGTGGAGAAAGTGGAAATTCAAAAAGAAAGTAATTTGGATTAAAGAAAAAATTAGTACGTGGATTATGGATTAAGTGGATGAACATGCTGAACGTGAAGACATAGGTCGACTACAAATAGAGAGTACGAGCTACATTACAATCAAGGATTCCAATCTCAAAAACCAAGTCTGAATATTCAATCTGGATCCCTAACTGAAAAGTGAAGTTTGAATATTCATATTTAGAAAAGTTCTCCAACATTAGAAGAAGTTCGAAATTTCAAGTAATTTCAAAAAAAGAGCTGCAAACGCAAGAAGTCTGGAAATTCAACAACTAGAGAAGAAGAGAAACAGAAGCTGAGCAAAAGAAGGAAATGAGCTGTGTGCATAAAGATCAGGTTTTATACAATTCGAAATTTGTTTTGAATAAGGACTTCATTTTCTATTTGAATTGTATATCGGACATTACTGTATCAAAACCATCAAGAAGGGAATTGAGCTAAAAAGATATTGTAAATTCTGTCTTTAAAGTTTATAAAGAATAGAATTTTATTTACGAGTGTTTTGTGCTTTTGTTTTATTCGTTGGTAATTTAATTACTAAAGACACAATTCACCCCCCCTCTTGTGATACAACGATCCTACATAACCCCATAATATGATCTATTCCTTCTAATGTATTGGGTGGAATTCCAGCACTTTCTTCCATATTCAGATATTCATAGCTAATTGAACTACGGTTAAATGACTTCCATAAAAATCCATCTCTAATATTAGTCATTTTTGCATCTTGTAGTCCATGAAAATATTTTTCTCTAACATAGTCTTTAATTTCTTTTGACACACAACACAATCTGCATAGATCTTTAGCTGATAAGTTACTTAGTACTTCCCTCAGTGCATCTAGTGGTAATTTCATCAATTCCATTTGTTGTGATTTTGTATAGCATAAACAAAATTTAGCAGAGATAAAATTAACATAGCTATTTACGTACCCTCGTGGAGTTAGGTTATAACTCAACGGACTAAGTTCGTTGAGTTAAGTAATAACTCTACGATACTACTAACTATAATTGAACTTACATTTTTTTCTTTTTATATTTTTCTACTTACTATATTATACATAGTTATTTTAGTCATACTGCTTCATTCAATTTCCCTCCCAAAGGAGGTATCAATTTCATTAACAGTTATATTGACAAGGTTAATCACTACTTGCATTGGCAATCCTCTAGTAGGTTTAACTTCTATTGGTTCCTTCTATCTAGGGGTATATTTCAATTCATATTTTGATTCTAAATGGTAGCATTTCCAAATACATGATTATTTAGAATGAAAAAGTGCATAATATTAATGGTTAAATGATGGTTAATTGTATAATATTTAGCTTATCATATGAGAATTAAGCCATTATATTATAATTGCACTGTTATATGCTTTAATGAAAGAATCTACATAATTTCAAGGAATTAGCGTTAACTAAGTATATTTCTAAACTATCAGTGAATTATAGGCTTTGAAATTCTTAAGTATCTGAATTTTCTATTATTTTGAAAAGTTATATTGCATGTACCGCATAGTTATGTTTTTAACGATAGAAGAATATTTTATTATTTCTTGGAGTATAAGTGTTGTAACCTTAATGCATGACTTAAGTGAATGTTCGGTAAGTTATCTAGTAACTATCTGAAATGCATTTGAGCATTGGATAGTTAAGATTGTAAGTATCTGAAATATCTAAACTTGTTAAGTTAGAATTATGCACGTGTTAAATTTAAATGCTTTAGTATGTCACATGAGGTGCACATGTTTAACTCGTTAAGTTAGCATAACTATATCCGTTGAGTTACTTGAATATATACTAAGGTAACACGTTGTGTTAGTAGCTTATAAGTTATTTCTTTATTACACGTGTTTTATAGTAAATCAACGAAGTAACCCTGTTGAGTTATCTGTAACTCCATGGACCATTTATTTTCTAATATGCCACTATAGCAATTGTAGAAATAGGAAATTTGAAGGAAAACCACGATTGCACGTATCACGTAGGAATTCACTCATGGAATGAAGAAGAAATCACCATCGTTGATATGAATGAAGGAAATCTAACTAATCATCTGAGCAGAAGCAATTACTATAGAAAGAAATATAAAAGAAGAGGAGAAAGACGAGGAAAGTGTGTGTGAAGGTGGAGAACTGTGTTAACTACAGGAAGCGTCAGAAGTTCCCTAAAACTCCACACCACTACCAAAATCACAAACCACCGGAGGTCTGTGAGGATACTTTCTTGATGTCGGGTCGATTCTAAGCCAAATACGGTGATTGACAACCATTGTGAGGAGTGATCGTGTCGCGAAAAGGGAAGCCATTTTCACCAAGCACCGACTCATATCTTAGGAGATCGTAAAGCTTCTAGTCTTGGTTTTGGGTTGATGCCAGTATGCTGAAGAGGAGATCATCTTACAATTCTTGATTCGTGATTCTATAGGGAGAGGAGGAAAGATTGTAAGTGATTAAGTTTTTAATGGTGTAATCGTGTTGCATGTAGTGATAGAAGTTTTTACTATCAATAGAGACTTTTACATTTCACCTTTCGTTCATCTTTAGGAACATATCAATACAAAAATACCAAAAACAACAAATTATCTGTGTTTACATTTAGTATTAAAGTGTTGTATTATTTTTTTTATATCATGATTAAAGTTATCATTGTCCATATTATGAATGTTTTATGTTTATTTGATTTAGAAAATAGTTTTATTATTTACTGAAATTGATTCGTTCCAAATACTTAAAGATTTTAATAATTACTATTTGAAATATCTGAATGTTAGTGTTGCTTAATGATAAATCTAATATTAACTAACATTAAAGAGCTTAATTGGATGTTATTTACATTCTATGGAATCGCCCAATGGTTGGCCAAATTCCTTTGTAAATAGCAATATTTAACTAGAAAGGTAGGCTTGTGGAGTTAACTTAAGTCCACGAGCTTAGTCCATTGAGTTAACCATAACTCCACGAACTAAGTCTGTTGTGTTAACTGTAACTCAACGGAGTGCTTAACTGAACACATATAAACTCTAATATAAAAATAAGAATAATACACAATTCTTACTCAATCTCTGTGGGATCGACTTGTACTTGCACACAAATACAATATACACTATGCACTTGTAGTTAAAAATACAAATTGGATTTAATATCTAATTTGTGTGAAAGGTTGTTTGTTTACTTCTAAAAGTAATTATTTATATAAGCATAAAAACAAATTAAACAAGTTTTCTGGCACCGCTCTATAACCAAGTTTATGATTTAACTTTTCACAACAATACAAGTTTTCTAGTGCCGTTATTAGGGATTGAGAAGTTAAGCAACTGTGAGTGTTGTTTTGTTTTAATAGTAGAGGGAGTGTTGTGTGTTTTATTTTATAATTGAGAATATGGCATATGCTTAAAGATTTCTGAAACCTATAGTTAGCATATGTGAATTCTATAATTTGGAAGGTCACAACATCTCTGATTGTTTGAAACTGAGATGATTGCAGATGGTTAGATCACATGAACAACAAATGAATTATATTCAATATAATAGAGCTGAGTATGAGAATCCTATAGTTTACCCAACTAATGGTCAGTTTAAAACGTGTAATATGTTGAGAGACAAGGAAGTTTGGGATAGGTATGACAAACTGGAGCGTAGTTTAGACTAAAATATGGACAAACTAGAACAATACATGTGTCAGCAACAAGAAGTCAACCAATTAAATTATAGGGAAGAATATACAAAACCTAAAATTGATATCACATACAAAACTGAAAAAACCATAATGAAAATTGATCAAAAATTGAATGCAATGAGATTAGATGACTTGGAAAGAAAACTAAAAGCATTGGACGAATTTACGATGAAATTATAAGTTATGCAATAGGAAAACACAAACGAAAACTTTAATGTTACAGATTTGCATAATTTGCAAGACATACAGACAAAAGAAAATACCAATGCAATAGAATTTAAAGAATGTAAGTTAAAACTAAAAACAATTGAAGATCAAAATTATGAAAATGAAATATAAGAACATCATGAAAGTAATGAAAATCTGGAAGATGTATGTATAACATTAAGATCTAGAACTAATATACCACCAAGAATTCAAAAAGAAAGTAATATGAAGGTGGATAAAAACAAAATTCTAAATGATAATGAAAATGTAATATCTGAAAATATAGAAATCAATGAAGAAAAAACTCAATATGAAAATGAGACTAAAAATGATCAAACGAATGTAATGAAAGAAAAAGAATCTTGTAAATCACAATCATTAGCACCCTATCCTAAAAGATTACAACAAACATTTCTTGAAAAATAAGAAAAAATTAGAGAAATTTTTGAAAAAGTACAAGTTAACATTCCTTTGTTAGACTTATTGTAGAAAATGCTATCTTGTGCTAAATTTCTTAAGGATTGGTATACTAAGAAAAGAGAGCAAAAAGTTTTAAGGAAAGTCTTTTAGTTGAGCAAAGTAGTTCCTTATTTCTACCACAAATTCCTAAAAAGTTATTTGGTCTTGGAATCCCTATTATATCATGCACCATAGGAAATACCATTATAGAAAGAACCTTAATAGACCTAGGTGCAGGTATAAATGTTATGCCGAGTGATATATTTGCATCCTTAGGATTAGAAGGCTTAATCCCTACTAGGATTGTTATTCAATTAGTTGATAGAAGTATAAGATACACTAGAGGTAAAATAGAGGATGTCCTAATTAAAATCAAAAACTTCATATATCCTATTGATATTGTGATTTTGGATTCCCAACAAATTAAGCATCAAAATTGTGATATATCTTTAATTTTGGGAAGACCACTCTTAGCAACATCAGGGGTTGTTATAAATTGTAAAATTGGAGTGATGAAGTTAGCATATGATAATGAGGATACTCAATTAAACATTTTCAAACAAGAAAAGTTTGAGGAGTTAGAAATGTCCTTACATACTATAGACTTTTTAGAGGATGAAGGAGATATGCTAGATGATGTGATTCAAGAAGAATTAAATAGGTAACTAAATTCTAAAACTTTAGAAGTGAAAGTATAAATGTAGAAGGAGATCAAGAAGAGATTTATAAAGAAGATGAAAATGTTCAATTAGAAGCTCTAGCTTCTAATGGTCAACATTTAGATTTAAAACCTTTACCTCCTAAATTAACCTATATATTTTTGGAAGAAAATGAACATGTCCAATCATTATTGCTTCAGATTTAAAAGGGGATCAAATTACTAAATTAAAGATGTAGTAAAAACTTATAAAGAAGCAATAGGATGGACTATGACAGATATAAAAAGGTTAAGTGCAACTTTAAGCTATCACCACATATATTTAGAAGAGAATCCTAAACCAGTTAGAATTCCTGAGAGGAGATTAAATCTAAACCTTAAAGAAGTAGTTAGGAAGGAAATAGTGAAATGGTTAGATAATGACATAATTTATTCGATTTCTGATAACTCATGGGTTAGTCCAATCCATGTAGTTCCCAAGAAATCGGGATTAACTATTATTAGGAATGAAAGTCAGGACTTGATACCTACTAGAATTCAATTAGGCTGGAGAGTGTATATAGACTATAAAAAGCTGAATGTTGTGACTAGGAAAGATCATTTTCCTTTACCTTTCATAGATCAAATGTTAGAGAAATTATTAGGGCAAGAATATTTTTGTTTCCTAAACAGGTATTCAGGATATCACCAAGTTCTAGTAGTATTAGAGGATTAAGAGAAAATAACTTTCACCTGTCCTAATGGAACTTATGCTTTTAAGAGAATGTCATTCGGATTATGCAATGCGCCAGCCACCTTTCAAAGGTGTATGTAGGGCATATTCACTGGAATGACTGAAGATTTTTTAGAAATATTTATGGATGATTTTACTGTATATGGAACTTCATATGAAGTGTGTTTAAACAATTTAGACCAAGTATTAAAACGTTGTGTGGAAAAAAAATCTGATTCTAAATTGGGAAAAATGTCACTTCATGGTTAAACAAGGAATAGTCTTGGGACATGTTGTTTCAAAGAAAGGGTTGGAAGTACATAAAGCTAAAATAGAAGTAATTTCTAATCTACTAGAACCTAAATCAATAAAAGATATTAGATCATTTCTAGGACATGCTGGATTTTATAGAAGATTTATTAAAGATTTTAGCAAAATAGCTAGACCTTTAACTAATCTATTAAAAGATTTCCCATTCAACTTTGATAAAAATTGCAAAAAAGCATTTTTCAAGCTTAAGACTAGCTTAATTTCAATTCCTATAATACAAGCACCTAATTGGAGCAATCCATTTGAAATAATGTGTGATGCATTTGATTTTGCTGTAGGAGTAGTTCTGGGAGAAAAGATAGAAAAATCTCCTAAAGTGATTGATTATGCAAGCAAAACATTAAATGATGCTCAAGCTTATTACACAACTATTGAAAAAGAGCTATTAGATGTTGTGTTTGCCTTAGAAAAGTTTAGATCATATCTGATTGGAGCTAAAGTGATAGTATACATGGATCATTCAGCTTTAAAACACCTAATAGAAAAGAAAGAGACTAAACCTAGATTGATTCGATGGATATTATTATTACAAGAATTTGTTTTAGAAATTAAAGATAAAAAAGGTTGTGAGAATGTAGTAGCAGATCATTTATCAAGATTACAAATAGGAAAATCAAATATTGAAATTAAGGATAATTTTCCTAATGAACAATTAATGACCATCAACACAATGTCTTAGTATGCAGACATAGTTAATTACTTAGTTATTGGTTTAACACCTAAGGATTGGAATCGACAGGATAAGAAATTGTTCTTTTCAAGAGTAAAATATTACTGTTAGGAAGACCCATACTTATTTAAGAAATGTCCTGATCTGGTTTTAAGGAGGTGTGTTCCTGAAATTGAATATTAGAACATATTGTCTTTCAGCCATGACCAAGCATGTGAAGGGCATTTTGGTTTAGGGAAAATTGCTGCAAAAATTCTACAATGTGAATTTTATTGGCCAACACTATTTAAAGATGCTCATAAATACTACTTAAGTTGTTTAAGATGTCAACAAATAGGAAGAATATCAAAGAGGAATATGATGCCTCTGAATCCTATTGTTGAGGTTGAAATCTTTGATGTGTGGGGAATAGATTTTATGGGTCCATTTCCTATGTCTAATTAATTTAATTATATATTGTTGGGGGTGAATTATGTATCTAAATGGATAGAAGCTATTCCTACAAAAACTAATGACAACAAAGTGGTAATACAATTTATAAGAACTAATATAATTTCCAGATTTGGAATACCTAAAGCTATTATCAGTGATAGAGGAACTCATTTCTGTAATAGAAGTTTTGAAGCCTTAATGAAAAAATATGGAGTAAATCACAAAATTGCAACATCATATCATCCGCAAACAAGTAGACAAGTAGAAAGTGAAAACAAACAAATTAAGTTAATCTTAGAAAAACTAGTAAATCCTACTAGAAAAGATTGGGCTAATAGATTAATAGATGCACTTTGGGCTTATAGAACTACTTATAAGACAAGCTTAGGTATGTCACCTTTTAGGCTAATATATGGAAAAAGTTGTCATTTACTAGCTGAAATTGAACATAAAGCTTATTGGGTATTAAAAACTCTGAACACTAATTTAAATCAAGCTGCTAAAAACAAGAAAATGCAATTGATTGAATTAGAAGAATTTAGGAATGAAGCTTATTCGAAAACTATAAGAGAAAATGAAGTTCTAGCATGACAAGAAAATTATTCCAAAAACCTTTGAAATAAGACAAGAAGTATATCTTTACATGACTAAACTCCATAACCATCTAGGAAAATTAAGATCTAGATGGGCAAGACCTTATATAATTCAAAATATTTATTCCTATGGAGCTATTGAAAATCCTAAAAATCAGAATATATTTAAAGTAAATGGACAAAGACTTAGACCTATTCTGAAGATTCCAAAAAGTTTCTTTGGAATTATAGAAGAAGTAAAAGTAGAGGACTCATCGAGCTTTACTTAGTAAGAAATTATCTAAGTATTGTGAAAGAAAAAAACCTTATTTAAAAATAGTCATGGTTCAACCGAAAGAAATTATTGGTTTGACCAAAACATATATTAAAAAGAAAAAAATTGTTGTGATTCAACTGATAGGATCCATCGGTTTGATCGAAACATAAAAACATAAAAAAATCTATATATTATTAAGTAAAAATGTCAATTTTACCAAAGCATAGTATAGGTTCAACTAGTAGAAAAAGAAAGTATTTAATTTCGATTCGACCGAGGAATATAACGGTTTGGCCAAAATTCTAAAATATTGAAAAATTAAGAATCGATTAGACCAGAAATTCTTCGGTCTTGATCGAAGTAAAAATTATTATTATAAGTATTTTTATTAGTTATAACTTTATGGGAGGTTCGTTGAGTTACGCTTAACTCAACGAACTTACTTCGTTGAGTCTAGGATAAGTTAACGAACTTACCCCATTGAGTTAACTATAAATCAACAGAGTATTGTAGTTAAGTCCACAGACTTAGTCTGTGGAGTTACGATTAACTCTACGGAGAAGTGAGTGAAAGAGCGAGAGTTTGCGTAGGAAAATGACCCGATTACCTACCTAAAACTTAGGGTTTATTTATACTAAAACTTAGGATTTGGGGGCATTATCCGTAGAATCATTTAGAACGTAGAATAGTAGAGATCAGAGCGATTTCGTTCCATTCCGTCAAACCACGAAGTCAAGATGACGCCTGAGTTCTAGGCAGCAATTGACACCACGAGATTCCTCAAAGAGTTCGAAGAATGGCATACAAGACAAAAGATCAAGAACACGACAAGGGAAAAAGAACTAGAAAAGGTAGAATCTGACATCTTCTATTGGAGGAAAGTTTTAGTAGATTTAGATATTAGAATACCTCAGATTGTAGAAATAAGGATTAAAGTAGCAATAGAAGTTACTGTGAATAGAGAAAGGAAAATAAGATCAAACAATGAAGTTGCCCTAAAATTGATCCAACGCAAGGCCAGATTATGATTCTTATGAGAAATTGCTGGTTGTGCAAGGGGTGAAATTAGGTGGCAACAATAGAGGAAAGTAGCTGAAGAACCTGCAATTGCAGAGCTAGCTGTTGAAAAACCAGTTACTAAGGAACAGTAGCTAGGACCATCCATTCCATTGCTGAGACCGATCGAAAGAGCAGCATTTTTGGGGCCATCAACGCTAAAGGAATGGAGAGAATTTGTAGAGCTTGTTAAAGTTGCCAAGAGCCAAGGAAATTCTAAGGATATGGTTGTGGCAAAAATGCATTTGCTATACGATGCACTCTACAAGAAAAGGGCCGTAGATAAGTTGAAGGCCCAATATAAAATTAAAGTAGAGCAACATTAGGAAGCAGCTAGATCAATGGCTGCAAGAGAAACTAAAGTTGGTCCTTCGAGACTAGTAATTATAGAAAAAGTAAAACTGGAAGAACTAGTACCTATGGCTCGAGGGCCTAAAAAGCCTATTTTTGTAGATTTAATCTTAGAGGAGGAAGAGAAAGACCAGACACAGCTATTTAGAAAAAGGAAAGGAAAAGAGATAGTCCTAAAGCTCCTGTAGAGATTAAACCTGAGTTGAAAATATCAGAAGGGCCTAAAGAGCCCATTTTTGTAGACCTGCTATTCGAAATTGGGGAGGAGTAGGAGCAGTAGTAGCAAGAGCAAAGAGAAGAAGAAAAACATGTAGTCTACTGAAATTAGTCTGCAACCTATACAAACAAAAGAAATTGAAGTTAGGGTAGAAGCTGATTTGCCTATGACTCCATCCCATTCTGCCACAGAATCAAAAAAAATAGTGACAATGCAGATTGGTAGTCAAGAGGAAGAAGAAATAGAAGAAATTGAATAAGAAGCTAAACAAAAGCATATGGAACAAGAAGGAAATATCTCGACAGATTCCATTGAAGAGAGAGAGACTCTTCTGCAAATTTTTGAGAGGATTCAAGAAAGAAGGGTGGAGAGTTCTACCGGCTCTCCACCATAGATAGAAAGAGGAGCTGAAATGTAGGAATCTCCATATCATTTCCAACAAGCTCAAGTTCAGCAAATTGAGGAAGAATTTCAAGAACAAACCCCTTTAGAGCAACAAATTCAAATTCCTGACCTAGCTGAAGCAACAGTTCTAAATGAAGTATACTTTTGGAGTTAGGAAGCATACAATAAATATCAAGAGATTAGGGGTTATGATATTATATATAGTAGACCAATAAACTAGGACGGTATGAATGATATTAAAAAATTATTTAAGTTCTAGGGTCTACTACAATTTATTTCTCAACAGAGAGGGCATGCTGTATATGAAAATTTAGTGCCCTATTTTTATGCAAACTTGAGAGAGGAAGAAGGAAATTTAATTTCCAACATGGAAGAAGTTAATGTACAGATAACACCAGAGCTTCTCCACAACATTTTTGGATTGAAAAATGAAGGGATAGAAATTCTAGAGAGCACAACTGTAGTCGAGTAGATAGAACATGAAATAAAGGACTATTTAGCTATCAATTCTGGTGTGCCATTATTAAACAGATTGAAGCACTTAAATGGTAAAGCACACATGGTAGCTAACATTTTGATTAAAAATGTCTACCAACAATAAGGCCATGATATTGAACTAAGTCAATTTGTTAAAAGGGCCACATATGCAGTTGTGAACAGAATTCAAATTAATTGGTACAATGTTTTTATCTCCAAGTTGAGAGTAGCAAAGAAAAAACTATTTTATGGAGATCTGATTCCACTACTAATGGTGGATAATATTGACTTTATGAAATGGACATCCAAAAGGATAAAATCTAGAGCCATTTTAGTGAAGGAGTACAGAAATTATAATGCTGCAGCTGCTGAGATATCTAGACGTTCTAGAGACATTATAAGAGTTGTTGAATGGATAAATCAGTTAGAACAACAACTAGAAAAGCACTAGAAGGAAGTAGATGAACTTAGGAAAAATGACTAAATGTATTGTTCGTCTACTTATATTTGTATTGAAAAAATATCTGACTGTATGTAAATGTAAACTATTTATATAAATGAATGCTTGAATTTTAGATGTTTTTGAATTCGTGTTTGTGAATGCATGATATCATTGAGAACTGTATTGAATTGAATATTATATAACTGTTTAAAGATGTGCAAGACTGTTTAAAAGTTTTACAATTTTGTGAATGACATGTTAAATGCATGATAATTAGTTAATGCTTGAATATATTTGCATGCTGAAAAGTAAAATATAAATTCTGCATAACAGGAAATGAACTGTAAGTTAAATATGCATATATTGTTCAGATTTAAATGAGTTTAAATTAGAACACTACATTAATGACATGTATTTAACTTTAATTAAGTTGACAAAATGCAGTAGAGAAAAAAATTTATAGAAGTTAATACAAGGAGTAAGTTTTAGAAAAATTTGCTAAGTGTTAACTCAACGAAGTTAGTCCATTGAGTTACCCTTAACTCCACAAGGTCAAGAATAAAATATAAGGTCACTCCGTTGAGTTATCTGTAACTCAACAAAGTTAGTCCGTGGAGTTAGCAAATAGGCAACGAAGCTAGTCCATTGAGTTAACTTTTACTTAACGAGGTTAGTTCGTGGATTAAGTTGAACGGTTATTCTTTTAGCCACGAACGAAACTTTGTGGGTTTAGCGATTATTAAAATTTGAAATAAGAAGTGTAACACATATCCATAAAAATAGGAACCATATTGCACGTTACAGACATGTTCTTGCAACGAGATTCATTTGCCTTATGGACGTGCATTATAAATATATAATAGAATGTTATTTTCAAGTTACCAGCACTTGAGGAAAGAAAAGAAAATTCATTGGGGAACTAGAAGGAGAAGTAGTTGATTCAACTTCATTCGTCAACAACTATTTACTGAAAACAAAGCATCAGATTGGTATGTAATTAATCTTTTGCTACTTTACTTTATGTTAAGAGTTTATGAGCACAAGGATTCATTCTCCTAGCACTAAATGATTAGTAAGAACACCTACACAGGATTATTCAACACAAAGGCATATTGAAATATTTTCTGAATTAGACTTTAACGAAATCCTTAAGCATGTAGCGAACCTTTCTTTAAAAGAGAACGAAGCTATGACTACTCTAGTAGAAAAACCATTAGGGGAAATTCTATATCTTGAACTAGTTAATGAACCTTCATGAATTCAATTGCCAAACTTTGAGAGAGATAGGTTTGAACTGAAATCTAATTATATTAGTCAATTGCTACACTTTCATGGATTAGAAAGAGAAGATACCTATTATTTCCTTAGAGAATTTAACGAAGTTTATCAAATGATGAAAATACCAAACATGAGTATTGATGCTATTAAACTTAGATATATCCCTTTTACTTTAAAAGACACAGCTAAGAGATGGTTATATACTCTATCGCCTGATTCAATTTCTGCATGGACTGAATTTTGTTATGTTTTTCTGGAAAAATATTATCCAACACATCAAACGATTAAAAAGAAAAAGGAAATATTAATGTGTAGCCAAAAACAGGAAGAATCATTCTGGAAATATTTTGAAAGATTTAAAGATTTACTAACTCAATGTCCACATCATGCAATGAGTAAAGCATAATTAATAGGTATAATTTATGAAGGCATAGATGTTTCAACTAAATCTTTATTAGAATCTACTTGTTAGAATGGATTTTTAAAATTGTGTAGTGAAGAAGCATGGGCATATTTAGAAAACTTTGCAAAAAGAACTACACAATGGGAAAACTCGATTGAAGCTATTACAGATAAAAGAATATTGCCAAGGGAAATGCATGAAATAGATTCAAGCACTATGCTTGAAGTTAAATTAACTGAATTAACAAAGAAAATAGAAGAGTTATTATTAAATCAAAAGCTAGCAGAAAAGAATGCAAACATTAATGACTTAGATATTATTTATGCTAGAAACTAGAAAGATAACTTTGGAAATTCTTATAATCCTAATTGGAGAAATCACCCGAACCTATCTTAGAGAAATAACAATTTCTAGGGAGGAAAAAATATAAATGATAAAAATATAAGTTATGAAGCATTAATTGAACAAAGATCTAGAATAGAGAAGTTAGAAAAGATAATTCAATAATTAAACAATCATCTAGATCATGTATTTGAAAATGCTGCCATTCAAAATCAAAATATGAATAGAAATATACCCCCTAGATAGAAGGAATCAATAGAAGTTAGACCTACTGGAGGACTGCCAATGCAAGTAGTACCTAACCCTATCAACAAAACTGTTAATGAAATTGATACCTCCTATGAGAGGGAAGCTGAATGAAGCAGTATAACTAAAGTAACTATGTATAATATAGTAAGTAGAAAAATATAAAAAGAAAAAAATGTAAGTTTAATTATAGTTAGTAATATCGTAGAGTTATTACTTAACTCAACGAACTTAGTTCGTTGAGTTATGACCTAAGTCTACGAGGGTAAGTAGTTGTGTTAATTTTATCTCAGTTAAATTTTTGTTTATGTTATATAGAATCACAACAAATGGAATTGATGAAATTACCACTAGATGCATTGAGGGAAGTACTGAGTAACTTATCAGCTAAAGATCTATACAGATTGTGTTGTGTGTCAAAAGAAATTAAAGACTGTGTTTAGAATGAAAAAGTGCATAATATTAATGATTAAATGATGGTTAATTACGTAATATTTAGTTTATCATAGGAGAATTAAGTCATTATGTTATAATTACACTATTATATGCTTTAATGAAAAAATCTGCATAATTTCATGGAATTAGTGTTAATTAAGTACATTTCTAAATTGTCGATAAATTGCAAGTTTTTAATTCTTAAGTATCTAAATTTTCTGTTATTTCGAAGAGTTACATTTTATGTACCGGACAGTTATGTTTTAAATGCTAAAAGAATATTCAGGTACACAGTAACAACTCGTTGAGTTAAAGGCTTAAAGGTGTAAAAAGTACAAGTAACAACTCATTGAGTTACTGAGTAAAAACCGTAAGTTGTATATTTGAACTCGTTAAGTTAGAATTTGCACGTGTTGAATTTAAATACTTTAGTATATCACGTGAATTACACATGTATAACTCGTTAAGTTAGCATAACTATACACGTCGAGTTACTTGTAATACACTAAGGTAACGCAATGTGTTAGTGTTTGTAGGATCATCTGTATCACAAGAGGAGGGGTGAATTGTGTCTTTAGTAATTAAATACTAGCGGATAAAACAAGAGCACAAAACACTCATAAATGAAATTCTATTCTTTATTTTTAAAAAAAATTTACAATATCTTTTCAGCTCAATTCCCTTCTTGAAGGTTTTGATACAGTAATGTTCGATATACAATTCAAATAGAGAAACAAAGCTCTTATTCAAAACTAATTTTGAATTGTATAAAACTTGATCTTTATGCACACAGCTTCTTTCTTTCTCTTTGCTCAGCTTCTGTATCTCTTCTTCTCTAGTTGTCGAATTTTCAAATTTCTTGCGTTTGCAACTCCTTTTCTAAAATTGCTTGGAATTTCGAACTTCTTCTAATGTTGGAGAATTTTTCAGAATATGAATATTCAAACTTAACTTTTCAGTTAGGGATCCAAATTGAATATTCAGACTTGGTTTTTGAGATTGGGATCCTATGTTGTAATGTAGCTCGTACTCTCTATTAGTAGTCGAACTCTGTTGTCTTTCACGTTCAGCGTGTTCATCCACTTAATCCATAATCCATGTACTAATTTTTTCTTTAATCCAAATTACTATCTTTTTGAGTTTCCACTTTCTCCACAATCATTTTGAATTTCCACAATCTCCACTCGTAGATACATCGAGACTTTTTTTCTTTCTGGAGTCTTGTAGAATATCTTCTAAGTCTTTGATTTAGTCGAACACTTATCATTTAAGTCTTGTAAAAACTCGAACACTTATCTGTAACTCTTCGAGTTTTTGCACCTGCAAAACACGTGACTAAACATAGCAAACTTATCTGTTCGTTAGTCATTTTATAAAACTTGAACAGTTATCTATCCATGCGTATAAAAACTCGAACAGTTATCTAACTATTTGATTTTCATTACCGAACGCACATGGAAAACATGTGACAACTTAAAATATTAAAAACACATGTGCAGATAACTTAACTATACGAGTTTTTAACATAAACTATTCGACAAAAGGAAACGTTAACTATCCGAAAGTTTAACTATCGAAAATCTAACTCTTTGGAAATCTTTAACTTATCCGACATAAAAATGAAACTTTTCGATAATCTGTTAACTATTATACTTAGAGAAATATACTTAGAGAATATTATTTAGACTTATTTAAAAACATTAATAAAGCATATATCATCAAAACAAAATTCCTAACAATCTCCCCCTTTTTAATGATGTCAAAACTTAATAAGTCAAAAATAATCTATCTCTTCTCCCCCTTTTGGCATTATAAAAAAGTAAATAAAATGTAAGGAAGAAAAAGATTCTAAGTACATATCGTTCAAAAAGATTTTAAACATGCATAACTGTCGTGGATTAAGCATAAACTGTTTAAATATAAACTGTGAAAAATAATCACATGAGTATTAAATTGTAGTAAACAGTTTACATAATATTTTTGGTAACAAATTACAATACATAAATCATGTAATACATAATTTGTATAATTACAAGCATCTTTGTCTTCGAAAAATACTAATCAAAGTGTTTGAAATTTGCTTTGCAATTTCTATACTTACTCTGTTTATCTGATCAATTACTACTTGATCTAAATTATTTTGTGAAACTTGTGATGGTTGCTGTAAAAATTCAATATGGATGTCTGTATGTATACTTGTATTTGTATCTGTTTGTGTACTTGTATTTATATCTGTATGTATATTGGTATTGATATCTGTATGTTGCTGTTGTTCTGAAAATTGTGTTGATTGTTGCTATTGCTGTTGGGATTAAGTTTGTCTATCCTGTTGTTGTCGGACTACAGGTGTATCTATTGCCTAGTATTTTTGGAGTTCCTTTGCAAAGAAAGATCTTGATTTTAATCTTTTCTGTGGCCAAGGTGTAATATTGGTTTGACTTGCCACAATTCTCAAAATCGTATCACCATAAAATAATTTACTCTGCAAATGTAAGATATGAGAAATAAAAATATCATACCAGTTCACCTGTATATGGTTAATTAATGCATATGTAGCATAAAGACAACATCTACCAACTTCTGCACCATGACCAAACCTCTGAAACAATGAAGCATGCAGTATTTTTGCAATAAAACGTGCTTGGCCATTTAAGTCATTTAGTAACCTCAATGGTTTGTTGGCAATTGGATCTTTGGCTAAAGTTTGAATGTCTCATCCCAAATGATAAACCTGTTTTCAGACCAAGTACTTGATAAAGTAAATCGGGAGTTAAATATATGTCATTTTCTTGTATATTGGAAACAGGAATACCGTCTTCCACTATTAAGTTTGAGTAAAAATAACTGATAAGTTCGGGTATAACAAGATGTCCTAGCAGTTGTGGAAGTAGAGTCAATAAGCCTTGAAATTCAAACATTTCTTGTATATGTGCCATCCCTTCAAACTTAACTGGTCTTGAATATAAAACTGTAAAAGTTTTATATGTTTGAAATTTGTCATAACATGAACTATTTTCGAATCATAATAATGTATTTTCATCTAAACTCTATTTAGGATTAGGTATTTTCCTATCATGATGTTCTGATCTGGGACTTGTTTCAATATTATCAACAGCATCTATATTTTCAGATCTTTCAGAACTGGTGGAATTTCCATCAAAACTAGTATAAATGTCTGAAATATCTGTTATTGTCGTATCAATAATCTGCTAAAATTCTTTTGTTTGTTCTTTTGGAAACATTTCAGTAGCAACTGTATCTGTATCAATCTGTCTATCAGCAACATGTATGTCTATAATTGATCTATACAACAACTGTCTCTATATGAAAGAATGTTCTATATCTGTCTATATAATAGAATCATCTTGTATTTCTGAAATTTCTATTCTTGAGACATAGGCAGTGTGATATTCAATCTGTAACTATGTATGTTGTTGATTATATACATTTATCAACAAGTATATTATATACTGTAACAGATATAACCATATGTATAAACTGTAGTATAAGCAACTATACCAAAAATCAAAATTTTCTATCCGTGATACACTTAGAGGAAGAATATCTGTACATTCCTCTTTAGATGAAATATCTTCTATATTCATAGACTTAGTGTCCATATCATCAAAAATATCATCAAAATTGATATCATCTATATATGTATCATCAAAATTTCCTACATGTTCTCTTTCCATAGGAAAAGAATGTGTGCTTGCAATATGATGTGAAAAACTGTCCATTGTATTAAAAGATACATTATGCACTAATGTGACACAATACCTTAGAGTGTATGCTTGTAATCCAATATTGTTCACATCTGCTAGGATTCCTGACACAAATGTCTGTTCAGCTTCTGCAATGGAACATAGTTTTCCATTTTTCAATGATTCTTCTTTTTGCTGCATTATTCCTTCTACACCTGCAGTTAGTCCAAAATATTCTAATGTATTTTTCTTTTTCCGACTATATGTCTGCAGTGTTTCTTGTTGTTTAGGAGGTTCTAAAATTTTCTTAATTTCTCCTGTTAAAGGCTCCTGGGGTCTTGATGGTCCTTCACCATGATGCCTAGGTAGTAATAATGGAATATAGAGTTTTAAGCTCTCCACCTCTGCCATTTTAAGTTGATAAACTCTTTGTCCTTCACTTCGAAGGCCCATTTTGCTAATGGCAGTTTTCTGTTCATTTATGTACTGTTAAATGTCATCTAAAACAGCCAAGGGAAAATAATGTTGGGAATACAATGTTTCTAATTCCCTATTTGCATTTTCTATCATTGGTCCCCATTTTTTCCATAATAAGTGATAGACTATACCAATTTTTCAGGTATCTGTCCAGAACTTGTAACAACCGCAGGGTTAGGTTGTAAAGTTTGTTTCCATAGTTGTAATGCGAAAAGTTCAGTCTGTTTTAGTCTAAACTGTGTTTCAGCATAATTGCGAATAAACTTCCAACAGAAATTTTTCTCATCTTGAACAACTTTTCTAATTTCATGCAGTATTTCATTTGTAAAAGTGTACCTTGAATAGATGTCGTTGATTTCGTTTTGCATTTTCTAAAGTTCGAGCTCTCTTTTCTGTACTTTTGTCATTCTACCACGTCCTCTTCCATGTCCTGACATTGTCGATTAAGCTTCGTTGTGCACTATAGAACTTAGTGGAAGTGAAGATTACGAAACTAGGGTTTTACCAAGGTAGAAACATGAAAGGTTGTTAGTAAAACATTTATAACTCTTCGAGTTTATAAACGGATTCAATCATTGAAATCATAAATATAAGATCTGTTACTAATAAATAACTCGAGTGCTTACAATAACTGTACGAGTTTTACAACCTACAAAAGCAGAATACTTAGCGTAATTGTTCGTGCAAAGAAAATAACTTCTAGCTAAGTGAAAAGTGAGAAAACTCGAAGACTTATGATAACTATTAGAGTTTTGTGAGCAGTAAAGCATATAACTATACGACAAACATGAAAAGTTATTGTCAAAGATTAAGTCTTTCAAAAAATATAATAATATTAAGTTAACTGTTCTAGTTTCTCGAATGGATAGGTGTGAAAGTTGAAGAGTTAAACATAACTATTCGAGTTTCAACTGAGACATTATAAAGCAATGAAATTCAACACGTGCATAATTCTAACTTAAGGTGTTCAGATATTTTCAGATACTTATAGACCTAACTATCCGATGCTTAGATGCATTTCGGAGAGTTACCAGATAACTTACCGAACATTCACTTAAGATATGCATTCAAGAAATAATAAAATATTCTATTGATCATTTAAAACATAACTGTCCAATATATATATACAATAGTCTTCCGAAATCACAGAAAATTCAGACACTTAAGAATTAAAAAGCATGTATTTTACCGACAATTCAGAAATGTACTAAATTAATGTTAATTTCCTGAAATTATGCAGATTCTTTCATGAAAACATATAATAGTTCATAAGAGTTGAATTATTATATGAGAAATTACTCTCCCTACATAAATGTAGTCTAAAGAATCTATGGCATACTTAAACTAGGTTGTCAAGCCCTAAATAGATTTGGCTTTAAAAAGTCAAATAGCTTACTTAAAAAGGATGCTAAGCCTTAAATAGATTTGAGTCTCTCTAAATTTTTTTTTTTATTTTAAATATGAATTAAATACAGAAAGAAGTAGTAGATTTAACAATTTAGACTTTCTGGCTTTTATCTTATTCAAATTACAAAAGATAATTCATAAAGATATACCTTCAAGAACTTAAAAGAATTCAATAATGAGTACACAAACTTAAGACAATAAATATCGTACATTATGTATAAAGAGTAGATAATAACAAGAAAAAAATAAAGATTATATGCACAAATTATGGTAGGATTGTTATAACACCTTGAAAGATAAATTAAGCTTGAGTACATTGTACCTTTTTCCTTTTTTTTTTTGTTTATATTCATATATATTTTATGTAATACCTCCCACAATATCATCTCTTTACGTGATCACAATCCCTTGCTTAGGGGAAAGATAACCAGTTACTTAATGACAAGTGAGAACAAGTAAATTATTTTTTTTTTTAATTGTAATCTGAATTACTTGCAAAATGAGTTTTCAATCAGCACATCCCAAACCAGTTGGTTTAAGTGACTAGGGTTTAAGATCCCCCAACGGACTTAATTACTCAAGTAATTGTAGACAAAAACAAACAAAAAATAAAACAAGACAGTAAATTAAATTAAAGGCAACCGCAAGACTTAATTTTTCTAACAGAATGTTAATAACTTTCCTTTAATAAAAAGTATATACTTTCTATGTATTTTTTTGTTAAAATCTCTATAATAGTATATACATAAGTAACAAAAATATAGTTAGCACTCACATTGAATCAATTTAACATTCCCTAAGTAATCTTTTCTGAATTTTTCTTAAATAAATTGACTTCAATAAAAATCAGAATTTCATAAATTCTTAACTACTAGAAAACTATAATTCGAAAATAGATATTTTATTTTGTTTTTTTTTAATAATAAAGACATTAAATTCTAAAACTACCTTTATAACAAAACAGTCAAAAGGAGATTTTATCTCTTGGAACCTATTTTTGAGTGGATCCAAGAATTTTAGAGAGAGTCATATCAAAATAATCTGTATTTTTAGACTTCAAATTATCTATTTTCTGATAATTATTTTTTCGTTTCTTTCTCTTAGTGTTATAATTATCAGAACATTTATCTCTATGTAAACTAGAGTTGAAATTTTCATTTCTAACTTTATTTGATTTCTAATATCCAATATTCTTTAAATATGAAGAAAATTGATCAAAAATATTAAGATTCTCAAATGACTTAGCTTGATTTTTCTGAAAATTTCTTTTGACATTTTTGCATCGTGTGCTATCATTTATATGTTGCATTTTATCAACTTGCACATATTTTTCTCCCTTTTTAATTACACACGGAATAGTTTTTCTCTTACTATTCTTAGTACTGGAAATAAAGACATTATTTTTAACAGTACCACATGCAATATATAATTTTCAGAAGATGCATCGTGTAAACCAATACCATGCTTTTCTATATTTGATATTTTACTACTAAGTTCATTTGTTATAGTTTGACTATTATTCCATTTACTTAATATAGCCTTTTGATCGCAGATCTTAATCTTTAGCATATAAATTTCTGAATTTAAATCAGTAATAGTCAATTCCAGTTTTTCAATTTCACAAATCATTTTCTTCTTATCAGCAATTAAATTTTCACAATTAGCATGCAATTTTCTTTCTATTGCAGTAAACTTTAAAATTTCCTGTGCATGCCTTTGATTTTCTTCTTTAAATTTACTCAATGTAGAGTTCAGAAAATCAACCTTATTTTCAGATTCATCTAGCATTTTCCTAGTGTTCTTTCCTTCTATTTTTACTTTCTTATATTGTCTGGCCAGTCTATTGTATTCAACAAGTAATCCATCAAAACTATCAAAGTTAGCATTTTCAAACTTGGCTTTTGAAATTGGGATCCTATGTTGTAATGTAGCTCGTACTCTCTATTAGTAGTCGAACTCTGTTGTCTTTCACGTTCAACGTGTTCATCTACTTAATCCACGTACTAATTTTTTCTTTAATCCAAATTACTATCTTTTTGAGTTTCCACTTTCTCCACAATCATTTTGAATTTCCACGATCTCCACTCGTAGATACATCGAGACTTTTTTTCTTCCTGGAGTCTTGTAGAATATCTTCTAAGTCTTCGATTTAGTCGAACACTTATCATTTAAGTTCTGTAAAAACTAAAACATTTATCTGTAACTCTTCGAGTTTTTGCACCTGCAAAACATGTGACTAAACATAGCAAACTTATCTGTTCGTTAGTCATTTTATAAAACTTGAACAGTTATCTATTCATGCATATAAAAACTCGAACAGTTATTTAACTATTCGATTTTCATTACCGAACGCACATGGAAAACACGTGACAACTTAAAACATTAAAAACACACGTGTAGATAACTTAACTATATGAGTTTTTAACATAAACTATTCGACAAAAACGAAACGTTAACTATCTGAAAGTTTAACTATCGAAAATCTAACTCTTCGGAAATCTTTAACTTATCCGACATAAAAATGAAACTTTCCGATAATCTGTTAACTATTATACTTAGAGAATATTATTTAGACTGATTTAAAAACGTTAATAAAGCATATTCATCAAAACAAAATTCCTAACAGTGTTATAAGCTTATAAGCTATTTCTTTATTGCATGTGTTTTATAGTTGAATTAACAAAGTAAGTCTGTTGAGTTAGCTATAACTCCACAGACCATTTATTTTCTAACATGCCACTATAGCAATTGCAGAAACAGGAAATTCGAAGGAAAACCACGATTGCACGTATCACATAGGAATTCACTTGTGGAATGAAGAAGAAATCACCATCGTTGATATGAATGAAGGAAATCCAACTGATCATCTAAGCAGAAGTAGTTACTACTGAAAGAAATATAAAAGAAGAGGAGAAAGACGAAGAAAGTGTGTGTGTAGAGGTGGAAAACCACGCTAACTGTAGGAAGCATTGGAAGTTCCCCAAAGCTCCACACCACCACCAAAATCATCAACCGTCGAAGGTCTGTGATGATACTTTCTAGATGTCAGGTCGATTCCCAACCAAACACAGTGACTAACAACCACTGTGAGGAGTGATCACATCATGGGAAGGGAAGCCATTTTCACCAAGCACCAACTCATATCTCAGGAGATCATAAAGCTTCTGGCCTTGGTTTCAAGTTGATGCAAGTATGCTAAAGAGAAGATCATCTTACAATTCTTGATTTGCGATTCTATAGGGAGAGGAGGCAAGATTGTAAGTAATTAAGTTTTTAGTGGTGTAATCGCGTCGCATGTAGTGACGAAAGTTTTTACTATCGATAGAGATTTTTACATTTCACCTTTTGTTCCTCTTCAAGAACATATCAAAACAAAAAATACCAAAAACAACAAATTATCTATTTTTACATTTAGTATTAAAGTGTTGTATTGTTTGTTTTGTATCGTGATTAATGTTATCATTATCAGTATTGCGAATGTTTTACGTTTGTTTAATTCAGAAAATAGAAAATAGTTTTATTGTTTACTGAAATTGATTCGTTCCAAATGCTTAAAGATTTTAATGGTTACTGTTTGAAATATCTGAATGTTAGTGTTGCTTAATGATAAATCTAATATTAACTAACATTAAAGAGCTTAATTGATGTTATTTACATTCTGTGGAACTACCCAATGGTTAGCCAAATTCCTCTGTAAATAGCAGTATTTAACTAGAAAGGTAAGCTCGTGGAGTTAACTTAATTCCATGAGGTTAGTTCGTTGAGTTAACCATAAGTCCAAGAACTAGGTCCATTGTGTTAACTGTAACTCAACAGAGTGCTTAACTGAACACATATAAACTCCAACATAAAAATAAAAACAGTACACAATTCTTACTCAATCTCTATGGGATCGACCTGTACTTACACACAAATACAATATATATTGTACACTTGTAGTTAAAAATACAAATTGGATTTAATATCTAATTTGTGTGAAAGGTTGTTTGTTTACTTTTAAAAGTAATTATTTATATAAGCATAAGAACAAATTAAATAAGTTTTTCTAGCACCGTTGTATAAACAAGTTTATGATTTAAATTTTCACAACCAAACAAGTTTTCTAGCGCCGTTGTCGGGGATTGAGAAGTTAAGCAACTGTGAGCATTGTTTTGTTTTTACAACAGAAGGAGTGTTGTGTGTTTTATTTTCTAATTGAGAATATGGCATATGCTTATGCTCAAAGATTTCTGAAACCTATAGTTAGCATATGTAAATTCTGTAATTTGGAAGGTCACGACATCTCTAATTGTTTGAAACTGAGACGATTGCAGATGGTTAGATCACAAGAACAACAAATGAATTATATTCAATATAATAGAGCTGAGTATGAGAATCCTATAGTTTACACAACTAATGGTCAATTTAGAATGTGTAATATGTTGAGAGATAAGGAAGTTTGGTATAGGTATGGCAAACTAGAATATAGCTTAGAGTAAAACATGAACAAACTGGAACAATACATGTGTCAGTAACAAGAAGTCAACCAATTAAACTATAAGGAAGAATATACAGAACCTAAAATTGATATCATATACGAAACTAAAAAAACCATAATGAAAATTGATCAAAAATTGAATGCAATGAGATTAGATGATTTGGAAAGAAAGCTAAAAGCATTGGATGAATTTACAATGAAATTACAAGTTATGCAATAGGAAAACACAAATGAAAACCTTAATGTTACTGATTTGCATAATTTGTAAGATATACAAACAAAAGAAAGTACCAATGCAATAGAATTTAAAGAATGTAAGTTAAAACTAAAAACAATTGAAGATTAAAATTATGAAAATGAAATACAAGAACATCATGAAAGTAATGAAAATCTGGAAGATGTATGTATAACATTAAGATTTAGAATTGATATACCTCCAAGAATTCAAAAAGAAAGTAATATGAAGGTGGATAAGAACAAAATTCAAAATGATAATGAAAATGTAATATCTAAAAATATAGAAATCAATGAAGAAAAAACTGAATATGAAAATGAGACTAAAAATGATCAAACGAATGTAATGAAAGAAAAAGAATCTTGTAAATCACAATCATTAACACCCTATCCTAAAAGATTACAACAAACATTTCTTGAAAAACAAGAAAAAATTAGAGAAATTTTTGAAAAAGTACAAGTTAACATTCCTTTGTTAGACTTATTGCAGAAAATGCTACCTTGTGCTAAATTTCTTAAGGATTGGTGTACTAAGAAAAGAGAGCAAAAAGTTTTAAGGAAAGTCTTTTTAGTTAAGCAAAGTAGTTCCCTATTTCTGCCACAAATTCCTAAAAAGTTATCTAATCTTGGAATCCCTGTTATATCATGCACCATAGGAAAAAACATTCTAGAAAGAAGCTTAATAGACCTAGGCGTAGGTATAAATGTTATGCTAAGTGATATATTTGCACCCTTAGGATTAGAAGGCTTAATTCTTACTAGGACTGTTATTCAATTAGCTGATAGAAGTATAAGATATCCTAAAGGTAAAATAGAGGATGTCTTAATTAAAATCAAAAACTTCATATATCCTATTGATATTGTGATTTGGGATTCCAAACAAATTAAGCATCAAAATCATGATACATCTTTAATTTTGGGAAGACCATTCTTAGCAACATTAGGGGCGGTTATAAATTGTAAAACTGGAGTGATGAAGTTAACATATGGTAATGAGGATACTCAATTAAACATTTTCAAACCAGAAAAGTTTGAGGAGTTAGAAATGTCCTTACATACTATAAACTTTTTACAAGATGAAGGAGATATGCTAGATGATGTGATTCAAGAAGAATTAGATAGACAACTAAATTCTGAAACTTTAGAAGTAAGTGAAAGCATAAATGTAGAAGGAGATCAAGAAGAGATTTATGTAAAAGATGAAAATGTTCAATTAGGAGCTCTAGCTTCTGATGGTCAACATTTAGATTTAATACATTTACCTCCTGAATTAACTTATATATTTCTGGAAGAAAAACGAACTTGTGCAATCATTATTGCTTCAGATTTAAAAGAGGATCAAATTTCTAAATTAAAAGATGTAGTAAAAACTTATAAAGAAGTAATAAGATGGACAATGACTGATATAAAAGGGTTAAGTGCAACTTTATGCTGTCACCACATATATATTTAGAAGAGAATGCTAAATCAATTAGAATTCCTAAGAGGAGATTAAATCCAAACCTTAAAGAAGTAGTTAGGAAGGAAATAGTGAAATGGTTAGATAATAACATAATTTATCTAATTTTTGATAGCTCATGTGTTAGGAATTTTGTTTTGAAGATATATGCTTTATTAAAGTTTTTAAATAAGTCTAAATAATATTCTCTAAGTATAATTGTCACGTAATTAAATGTTAACAGATTATCAAAAAATTTCATTTAAAATTTCGGATAGTTAGATTTTCAAATAATTAAATTTTCAGATAGTTAGAATTTCGAACAGTTAAACTTTTGGATAATTAACATTTCTGTTAGGAATTTTGTTTTGATGATATATGCTTTATTAAAGTTTTTAAATAAGTCTAAATAATATTCTCTAAGTATAATAGTTAACAAATTATCGAAAAGTTTCATTTTTATGTTGGATAAGTTAAAGTTTTCCGAAGAGTTAGATTTTCAATAGTTAAACTTTCGAATAGTTAACGTTTCATTTTTGTTGAATAGTTTATGTTAAAAACTCGTATAGTTAAGTTATCTGCACGTGTGTTTTTAATGTTTTAAGTTGTCACGTGTTTTCTATGTGCGTTCGGTAATGAAAATCGAATAGTTAGATAACTGCTCGAGTTTTTATACGCATGGATAGATAAGTCTTCGAGTTTTATAAAATAACTAACGAACAGATAAGTTTGCTATGTTTAGTCACATGTTTTGCAGGTGTAAAAACTCGAAGAGTTATAGATAAGTGTTCGAGTTTTTACAGGACTTAAAGGATAAATGTTCGACTAAATCGAAGACTTAGAAGATATTCTACAAGACTCTAAGAAGATAAAAGTCTCGATGAATCTACGAGTGGAGATCGTGGAAATTCAAATTATAGTGGAGAAAGTGGAAACTTAAAAAGATAGTAATTTGGATTAAAGAAAAATTAGTACGTGGATTATGGATTGTGGATTAAGTGGATGAACACATTGAACGTGAAAGACAATAGAGTTTGACTACTAATAGAGAGTACGAGCTACATTACAACAGAGGATCCCAATCTCAAAAACCAAGTCTAAATATTCAATCTAGATCCCTAATTGAAAAGTTAAGTTTGAATATTCATATTCTGAAAAATTTTCCAACATCAGAAGAAGTTTGAAATTCCAAGCAATTTCAGAAAAGGAGCTGCAAACGCAAGAAGTTTGGAAATTCGACAACTGGAGAAGAAGAGATACAGAAGCTGAGCAAAGAGAAAGAAAGAAGTTGTGTGCATAAAGATCAGGTTTTATATAATTCAAAATTAGTTTTGAATAAGAGCTTTGTTTTTCTATTTGAATTGTATATCGAACATTATTGTATCAAAACCTTCAAGAAGGGAATTGAGTTGAAAATATATTGTAAATTCTGTCTTTAAATAAATAATAGAATTTCATTTACGAGTGTTTTGTGCTCTTGTTTTATCTACTAGTATTTTAATTACTAAAGACACAATTCACCTCCCTTCTTGTAATACAAGCGATCCTACAACTAGTATCAGAGCATCTTATCTTAATTAAGAGCTTTTATTTCTCTATTTAGGAATCAGTTTTTCCTATCATTTTCTTAGGATCATCTATTTAAAATGGATAATACTGAAATCTTAGTTATGACTGAGGGACAGACCACTAATCGTCCTCCTATGTTTGAAGGTAGCAATTATGGCTATTGGAAATATAAGATGAAAGTATTCTTTCAATCAATCGATTTCAAATTATGGCATATAATTAGCAATCCTATAGTATTAGTTACGACTCCATATGATACTTGGACTTTTGATGAAAAGGAGAGAATGACACTGAATGCTAAAGGTTTAAACATCTTGTTTTGTGCTTTATCTCATGATCAATTTAATAAAGTTTCTGCATATTGTAAAGTATCAATTTGTGCATTTTATATATGTTAATTCATGCATATTAAGGATTATAAGTCATCATTATATATGTTCTTATGAAAGATTACATGAAAATCATATTTTAGAACTATGCATGTTTTATTGGTTAAATAGTCAATAATGCACAAATTTATACTTTATTAAATTAACACCTAATCAATTAGCCTATGTGTAGATATAAGTAATTTATATATTGATTTCATGCATATCTTAAAAGAATTATCATTAAGATATGAAATTAAATAATCCTCAATTGAGCAAGCAATATATTATGCACATTTCATTTTTGCTTTATAATTGAGTAGCAATTTATGTGTAATGTGCATATGCATTTAATGCTATCTTTTGAGTTGTTGTAGGTGAGGACATGGACCCTTAGATTAAATCATGGGAAATCAACAACCCATGGTCGTCCATCACACACTTCCAATCCTTGAAGATATCAATCAATCAACCATCAAGACTTGCTTAATTTAGGAGGCCACAAATTGGAAGGTGTTTGAATTCTTTCCATAGATGAATGACAAGGGAAGAGAAAAGTGCATGGCCGACCAAGGAAACATCTCATCTCCTTTCTCCTCCACGCAAAGGGCCAAGCAAAGAACTCCAAAGAAAAATTTCGTCCTCCCTTCTTCTAACCAAGGTTGTGGACAAGCTCTCCTCCAAGGTTGGTGAGCTAGGTGTCTTCCCCCTCATATTAGAAGACCTCCTTCTCTCCACTCCAAGTCGACATACGGAAGGACCTCCACAGGTGAAATCGGTGGTATTGGAGGCACGTGTGCAACATTGGAAGAGCTTGGGACATGATCTTCAAGATGAGGTAATAGGAAGCATCAACATTGAGAGGAAAGCCAACAACTTCATACATCTTGGAAGTGGTTGAAGACGTGCAACCACCACTTCAAAGCAACCCTAGAGACCTCTTTTGGACGTGCTACAGGTGGTGCAACCGCAATGTTTTACAACATCATAAAGGTTTATATACTACCCAACTTAGGATTTATAAACCTTTAATTACATACAAGTCATTACAGTAGAGAAACAATGCTTTAAAGAAAAGACTCTTAATTTCGAAGCATTAACTTCTTAACTTTTCGAAATCTACAACATTTCGGATAGTTATAGACTTAACTATTCGAAAAGAATATTCTTTCTGAATGGGCGGTACTGTACCAGGCTAACTGTCTAAAGAGATTCAATATTTCGGATAGTTACTAACTTAACTGTCCGAAAAGTCACTTACTTCTCTCTCTTTGTCCTTTTGGAAGGTTATGCTGATAACTCTCTGAAAACTACATGTCTTTCGGATAGTTACATCTTAACTATCCGAAAACTCACTTAAGTGTCTTTTTAGGCATTTTGAAAGGTTTTGTCAATAACCCTCTAAAAAACTTATGAACTTCGAATAGTTACTGCCTAACTATCCGAAGATCCACTTAAGCCACTACTTTCCAGATACTTGGCTTCTTAACTATCTGAAGATCCACTTAAGTGTCCTTTAAGTCATTTCGGATAGTTACAGCCAGTAACTCTCTGAAATCTTCTGACTTTCAGATAGTTAACTTAAAGCCTCCGATTGAACTTTTATTTCCAGATACTTAGGTCTGTAACCTACCGAAAATGTATAACTGCCGAATACTTACTATTAACAAGCTTTCGATTGAACCTGGACTACTTGTGACATACTCCACACCTGTAATACTTGCCCTAACATATCGATCCTAATAGTATAAAGCACCCTCCTACTTCTTCATTCTTGTCAGCCTCGTTATACATTTATTAAAATCTTTCCTTATACTTGTTATCCAAATCTTAGACTTTACAATACAACTAAATTCCAGTTCTAATCTACTTCTTGTTTTTACTTAGGATATGCTGGTCTTTCAATATATTTAGAGGTTGCATATGCTTATAACCCATAACTCAATGAATTTGCATCTCTAGGGATGTAATTTTTAATGAAACAGATTTATCTATAGTATCTAAATTAAATCCACAAACTACTTTGATAGAATAGCAATTCATGTCATGCAACAACCAGACTATGTGATGTTATGTGTTCAAGCTTTAATTTTGCCCATTTTTAATGAATTTTATAAGTAATTTTGCATGATATTATATATCTATGATGGATAAATGATATTAATTATGGGTAATATAAGTCTTGAAATATAGTGCAATATAGAAATTTAATTAACAAGTGCATCCCCCATTGGATATAATTTTACATGAAACACATTGATTTATTTTGCATGTCCTATGTTAGCTAACGTCTCTTGGAGTTCAACTTCCATTAATTGTAGGTAACATATATATGGGAGGAGCTTAATGCAAAAGACCAAAGAAGATGTAAAGAATCAAAAGTTGGTGGACTAAACTTTAAAGAAGAGGACATGCCAACACCTTATTGGCCCTCCTAGATCTATGGCATCTTATTGGCTTGGTGATAAAACCAAGGTGCCACATCAAAGAGAGAGAAGACAAAACAACATAAATACAAGGGGAGAGGATTTTCGGCCAACACCTTGGTGCTTCCAACGAGAGAAAGAAAGAAGAGAAGAAAGCTTGGAGGTGAGGCTTATGCTTGCAAGGAGACCATCCATTGATGCTATTCACCATTCCAAGGGCTAAGGAGAAGACGTCCAAGCTTGGAGGTGGATTTGTTGCCAAGTTCCATTGAATTCAAAGCTCTAGAGAAGAAGATAAGAAGCTCCTAAGGTAGTGACAACTCTTAGAGTTTATTATTTTCTTGTATAGAAGGAAGAATTGATGAGAAATGGTGGTGAACATCTCAATTATATGTCTTCTTAGCTAGATAGAGTTCAATGAATGTATATGAATGTTTAATTCTTCTTTTCAACTTCTAATTTGCATCCTCTATTCACATGTATTGTTGGGGCTGTTGGTGAGGCTTTCACATGAGTGAATGACACTCATCAATGGTGGCTTGGCGCATTTGAGAAGAAAGTGTGAATTGAAAGAAGAAGAAAATAAGTGTTGATGTTCATTTGAATGAAGAACCTATCACTTATATCTAGTTGTTAATTTTAATTTCAGTAGTTAATTGATTTTGTTATATCTTATATAGATCACATTTTGTCCTAATCAATCTCCAAAAAGAATTTCTAATGCAAGTAGTATAGTATAGTTTAGCTAGATTAGCAAATAGCATAGTTGCATGCATTTAGTATAAATTAGAATAGAGTAGTATAGTCTATTGAACCTTCTTGTTTTATTTTTCTTTCCTTAATATTGATGCATTGATATCACTTCTGAAATCACGTGGAACTTGTGTGTATGTTATAATTGAATGAGTTGATAGATTTACAAGTAAAGAAATTGATTCACATCACCATTTTCCACTACAAATTGCCTTGAAATTGCATGATTTGTGAGCTTGTGTTAACTTTGATTATTCTACATTCACATGTCATTAATTTACTGAAGTATACCTAAGAGCTTGAAGAACAAGTTGAGTAATAGTTGATTAAGTCATAAACACAATCCTTGTGGAAGAATGACCTGTATTTGCCATGTACACCAAAAGAACTGTGCACTTGCAGTAAAGCTTGAGCTAAAAATATAGCTCAACATTATGTACTTAATGGAATAAAATATATAAATAAATGATTCTTTGAAAACCTTTGTGTAAAAAAAACAAAAGAATGCAACCATATAGGATGTTGGTAGTAGTGGGTAGAGGTGTCAATGGGTCAGGTTGGGCCAGCCTAACCCAAAAAGTGGTAGCTCATGCGGGCCACGGGTTGGGCTAGGTCAGGCTGAAATTTTTTCAACTTTTTTTTGACAACCCAATCTAGCTGGAAATTATTTCAAGGCAGCTCAGCCCAACTTGAAATTTTTTCAGGCTAACCTAACTTGGCTCGTAGCCTACTCCTTTTATAACTTTTTATTTTTTTCTTCGATTTAACCGAAGGTCAACTTCGGTTTGATCAATTTTTTTTAGTTTTTTATTTTTTTAACGGTATGACCGTAACTTTACTTCGGTCCAACCGAACTTTTATTTTTTTATTTCCCTTTTTGGTCTAATTGATGCTTAACTTCAATTGAACCAAAGTTTTTTATTTTTTAAATATTTTATTTTTATTATTTTTCGATCTAACTGAAGTTAAACTTCGGTTAGATTGAAATTTTTGATTTTTTTAAACATTTATTATTATTATTTTTCTTCAATCTAACCAACATATTTTAATGTTTTAATTTTTTTTCTTTGGTCGAACTAACGATAAACTTTGGTCACTAAAGCTCTTTAAATTTATTATTTTTTTCTTCAGTCTAATTGAAACTAAGCTCTAGTCTAATTGAAGATTTTTAAGTTATTATTTTTTTCCTTCAATCTATCAATCTAATTGAAGATAGGCTTTAGTCTGACCGAAGTTTTTTATTTTTTTATTTTAAATTAAAATAAAAATAAAAAAATTTACAACATTTCTGATAATCAATTTATCATTTAAACACATTATTTTATTTATAAATACATGAACATCAAACATAAGTCATCATTCATAAATCATTATTCATCACATTAACATCAATATCAAGACATCATCAACAAACCATTCATAATTCATCATCCATTAACAGATTCAAACATAAGTTATAAAGTTAAAATAATTATTTTATTTCTAAATTTAAATTTAAATTACATTATTTTTATAATTACATCAAATATTTTTACATTTAATGTACAATGTACATAATTATATTTAAACATTTATTACATCAAAATTATATTAATGATAAAATAAGAAATGTGCATTTTTGTGTTTTCCTTTCAATTTATTACACCAAAATCTAGAAAATCAAGATTATCTCTTATTAAATAGCTATAATTAAAATTATTTAATTCTTTCCCATTTGTTACGATAAATCTCTTATTTAATTTTTTCCCATTTGTTATGATAGATCTCTTATTTAATTCTTTCCATATTTTGTAATATACATATCAAACATTATTTAAACTTTATTTTACATTTCTAGTTGTTACATCAAGTTCTAGTTTAAACAAGTTTGCATTACATTTATTAATTTTTTAACAACTTTTACTTTAACATTTATTTATTTTGTATACATCAACTTTTACGTTTACATTTATTAATGTATATAAGAGAGGTATCATATTTTATTTTTTATTTTATGTTGATTTCAACACGACCCAAATTGGCCCATGGGCCAACCCAAGCCCAACCCAAATTGGCCCACGGGCCACCCTAGTCTAACTCGAATCAGCTTGCACGCCAATCCAACTTGCGAGTTGATTTTCTAATTTATTGTAGCCCAGCCCATCCTGATTTAAAAAATCAGGTTAGATTGGATTGGGCTCGCCTGCAATGGTCTGACCCAATTGACACCTCTAGTAATGGAGTGGTTTTATTTTTTCTTTGATTCATCTTGAAAATGGTATTAAGAGAGAGGAAAGTATGGAAAAAAGCGTAGCAAAAGATTCAAGAGAGAGGGGAGAGAGGAAGCTGCTACTATGTATGAAGAGCAAGAGGGGAAAAAAACGTGTAACATGTAAAACTATCCATGGCAATTATGGGATTAGATATGTAATTACTTGTGTGCTGTTGTACTTGTGAAAGGACTACAGTGCTAACCAACAGTTATTTCTTTTAGTAAAGTTGAATACATGCATAGATATACATGTGTGAACCTTCTAATCATGTGACGTGGAATTGAAAATGTTGTCATGCATGTTGTTGTGCTCCTCTAGAGTATTGACGCTAACTTTTACTTTTTCCTTGGTAAATTTATTTATGTACTTATATATTCTAGATGCCTTTCTTTTTAAGTTAGAGACATTGTAAATATGAAATGTAAAAAGCAAGAGTTACGATCTCAGGACTCAAAACTACGAGAGAGTGATATCATGATATTATGCATATAATTATTAAGATTTGATCGAACATAAGGCCCCATCATATGGTGATATCTACACTCATGTTGCAAGGTTTGTACGTAGCCATAGCCCAAATACTATAAAATTGTGAGATAATTAAAGGTGTACAAATATAAAATATGAAAATAAAATGTGAATTAGTTATTGCCTGTTTTCTTTATGTCTTTTTGATAAATTATTTTTCCCCTGAGAACAAAATTCCTATTTAGTAATAAATTGTTTTTACCTTTCTTTTATAAGTGATTAGCTTATGTGCATTGAATTATTTTCTAAGTTTTATTTCCTTTTTATTATTAGATGACTTGAAAAATACTTATTGGGATGTAGCTCCCTTATCGTTCGTTTGTTGTTTAGATCCCAAGACGTAATTAGGTCAGGCGTGGTGCAAAGGAAAGGATGTAATAGACTACTCCAAAGTGGTGTTTGTTTTTTGACAAAAATGTTAAAGTTGATGTTTTGTTAGAATTTCGATTAGACCTTGTAATTTGCTATATTTTAGAGGTTACCGTGAACTATATATTCTGTCTATTATATATATCTCATGATTAAGGAATTTTGTATAATATGATGGATTTGTGTTATTTTGGTTTTTTTAGATTTTATTATGAAGCCATAATAAGTACTTTTGTGATATAGTATTAGAAAGAAATTTTTATATACTTTTTTATATATATGTGAATTTTCCTATTATCATCACGACGATTGTCGTTCAGCTATAGCTTATCGAGGCATGATGCTATATGGCTTTTCCTTTGATTCAGCGTCAACCTCCGGAGACATATTCCAATGCTCTTCAAAGTTCAAAAAATAATACTGGTATATTTGCAATGCAAGTTTCTGTCACTCAAGAAGTCACATCTCAGGTTTCCTCTGCACCCCAAGAAGTCCCGCTTTCAGCTCAACGATGCGTAATTAATCACAAGGTCCATACGTGGTATATATAATCAAGCCTAATCCAAGATACGAATCAAATGTTGAAATTGCTAATTAACACACCCATTGAACCAAGTTTAAATAATAATAAAGTACACAAAATCATGAAATTTGGCAATCACATTTGAACACCTGAGTCTTCATATATCTTAAACAAAATACTTTTAAGGGAGTTTTGTACTATTAAGAAAGTTAGGAATTTAAAACTTTGAAAAAATTTTCTAACTTTTCTAGCATTTGTATCATCTGATATTCTCTAACTTTCTAAGATATAAAAGAAAAGTTATTTTCAACTTTCAAACTATCAAAGTAAAGAAACACCAAAGATTCCTTCATACATTTTATATTAACATATATGTTAATATATAATAAATATCATTATAGTATTTAAATATTATATAATATAAATATTTATAATTTGTATAAAGTAATATAAATAGTAATATAGTATATATTAATATTTATAATTATAAAGTAATGTATTATATATATATGTATAATATATAAAAATATAATTATAATTATCATTATTTATATACATTATAACTATAACTATAAATATATATGCTACTATTTATTTGTTATTATAATTACAATTATTATATTTTAATTTATCATAATTATGTTGATATCTATAACATATTTATTATTTATTATATGTTAATAATTATATTATTATTTATATGATTATTATTATATTATAATCAATTTAATTATTAATAGTTTATGATTTATTATAGGGTCAATAATATTAATATTAAAGTTTAAGTTATTCATCAAAACTTTAAACTACATAATTTTCCTAATTTTATGATAGTAATACAAACAACTTCAAGTTTCACTCTTCAAACTTTCTTTTTTCTCTATTTCTTAAAATTTTGGTTCCTATATTTTTTTATTTTCTATTTTCTTAATTTCTGTAGTTTCTAATATAACACAAATAGACCCTTAATGACCTTCTCGATAGATATCACATGCATGGAAAACATAAAGTCACGCGCAACACCAATGGCTGCCAACATGATGAAATCACAACCAAATGACGGGGAACCACTTCATCATGATCAAGCCATTTACATATAGGAGTGTGGTTGGGGTTCGTACCATTTCAATTAAAAGAATTTTAATGTATTTAAACGTACACTAGATTATACAATTCTTAGGTATACCGAAATGAAATTCTTGTCAATTTCAAGTCTAATTTTAACGATGCAGTTTGAGTAGGAAATGTGAGTCATCAAAAATCACAAAAGATGGCCTTGTTATATTTTTATGGGACCTAACATTAAGTTAAGTTCTACTTGATTTAAATAATTAAAAACCAAGCTTGATGGGGGATGATATATAGGATAGCACAGTGGATAAAGCAGTAATGTTAAGGAACACTGCTTTGCATGAATTTGTTACGACAAACTTTGATATTTTTGAACATTTATAACAATATTTCTTAATTTGTAAGATTCATACTTATATATATATATATGTATATATATATCGTATTCTCAATATTGCTGAAGCAAAGAGGAACATATTAAATATCAAGATTATAAATTACAAGATATTAATTAATTAATTTAGATCGCATTTGATTTTATGTTATATACAGAATACTCAAATTATCCAAAATCAAGTCTATTTATTACGATTTGTATATTTCCAGATTTTTTCAACTACATTTTCAATATATTTAACACCTCAACGTCACAGTATACAGTCACATTTTTTTCAATTTTTTTTAATTCCTAACGTTCATTAGGCTTTCCTAGTGGGAAAAAAAAGACGCGAAGAATCTCATTCTTTGTAGTTTTCTCGTAAAAAGAACAAGAAGAAAAGAAAAGAATTGGAAAAAAATATTTTTTAATGACAATCCCACGTCACCGACTCGAAACACCACCTCCCATGCGGTGACTCTTAGTGAACGTTCACCGCCATCCCCGACCTCGATCGAAATCCCAAATCCCACCCCAACCGTCCCGACAAGACTTCTCTGGCCGGCCGAAATCCACAGAATCGCCAAATCTAAACCCTGAAATCCCCAAACCCCATGATCTTCCCTGTCTCCCAGATGCCAAACCCTTGCTTCTCCTTAGCCAGATCCACCTTCCGGTTTGTCTAGTACCCGAAATCAGTTCCTGATCCGAAAAGTCCGGTCTTTCCAGGCGTCCTCCGATCTAGGGTTCTGTTCATGTGTGCATGGCTTCCGGCCCCCTAGTTGGTGCGGGCGGCGGCGGTAGCGGTGGAGGGAACGGGTCGAGGGAGAAGCACCGCTGGGCGGATAACAAGGTCTACACCAGGAAGTCCCACAAGACGAGCTCAAAGAGTAACCCTAGCTCTCAGCCGCCACCGCAGAACCCGCCGCAAGAGGAGACCCCCAAAGCGAGAATTGATGGGGTAGACGAAGATGTGAAGAAGGCGCCGCCAGCTGACTTAGTCGGATCCGATGACGACGTCGCCAACGCCGGGGGTGTGATGAATGGCGACAGTGGTGGAGGTGGGGGGGAGATGAGGATGCCGGTGCTCCCGAGGAGGCCACTCGTTGTGAGGGAGGTGTCAGTCAGCGGGCAGCAGTGCGTGACGATCAGCCCTGGGGCTGGCTCCCGAGAGGAGGTAAGGAACTTGAGGAATATACTGGGGGAGGAGTTGGAAAAGGTGAGGGCGTTTTACAGGAAATTGGAGATCTACGAGGCGCAGTTATCTGCATCGGCTGCAGCGGGGCCAATTACGCCAGGGTATAGTCACTCGCAGCTGTCCGAGACTGGCGGACACCCATTTGCACCACCAGCGAGGAAGGCAATGAGTATTCAAGAGGGTGGCATGTTGAGGAGAAAGCTTAGTGTTGCTACCGGGCAGGTGGAGAGTTATAGTATGAGTGATGCAACTGAAAAGGAGAAGAGGACGCCGAAGGCAAACCAGTACTACAGGAATTCTGAATTTGTGCTTGGAAAGGATAGGCTGCCACCTCCGCCATCGACCAAGAAGTCCAAGGCAAACGGTGGGAAAAAGCACGGTGGTGGTGGTCATGGGGAACATGTGGCGCAGGATTTGTCAAAGGTCTATGCGCATGCATTTAGGAATTGCAGGTTGCTGTTGGCAAGTCTGATGAAGCATCAACATGGGTGGGTGTTCAATCATCCAGTAGATGTTAAAGGGCTTGGGCTTCATGATTATTACAGCATCATTAAACATCCTATGGACCTTGGTACTATTAAGACAAGGCTCAGTAAGAATTGGTACAAGTTCCCTAAAGAGTTTGCGGAGGATGTGAGACTTACGTTCCATAATGCAATGTTATATAATCCGAAGGGACAGGATGTGCATTACATGGCAGAGGAACTTTTGTCTATATTTGATGAACAGTGGTCTGTTATAGAGGCCGAACTTACTCTGCCTTCCTACCCAGTGATGAATAAGAAGACTCCTCCACCCCTTGATATGAAGAGGATACTGGAACGGTCAGAGTCTACAACGCATCCAGCATTGCCAGATATAACACCAAAGTCTATAACGCATACACCCCATACTGGGCGGACTCCTGCATTGAAAAAGCCCAAGGCAAAAGATCCACACAAGAGGGACATGACCTACGAGGAAAAACAAAAGCTTAGCAATAACTTGCAGAACCTTCCACCTGAGAAGTTGGATGTCGTTGTGCAAATTATCAAGAAGAGAAATTCCTCTCTGAGCCAGCATGATGATGAAATTGAAGTTGACATTGATAGTGTGGACACAGAAACACTTTGGGAGCTTGATAGGTTCGTGACAAATTACAAAAAGAGTCTAAGCAAGCACAAGCGGAAGGCAGAACTTGCTATGCAAGCAAGACAAGAAGCTGAGCAGAATATCCAAGCAAAGGTATTAAAATTTATTGGTACCGGTCTTTCTCTATAAAATGGTGTTTTATTTTATTTTATTTACTGTTTAGAACTTGCACGATCAGGAGCCTGCTGTTGTAGAGAAACCAAGTGAAAGTAAGTCAGGTATCTTTCGTGAAAGCCATTATGTGTGATTTCATTCTTATGCAAATCTTTTGCTGAATCTCTGTTATTAACTTGCTGTACGGGCTGCACAACTTGGACTATAGATAAGCAACAAATGTCTCCTCCACCTGTTGTTGAGGAAAAGAAGGGGGATAATGAAAGTAGATCTAGTAGTTCATGCAGCTCAAGCAGTGACTCAGGATCGTCTTCTAGTGGTATCATTTATAACATTACTTGTTAATTAATTCTATGACTCCTTCAAAATAAGATTGATTTCTCTAAAAAAAATTTTACCTTATTTATTTTTAGTGAAGGAAATTTAGTTTTGAATCTGTGTTGATTACATCTTGCAGATTCTGATAGTGAAAGCTCTTCTGGATGACAATCCAAAGTAGGATGATCTTTAGCATTTTGAAGGTTTGAATCATGGTCTTGTACTCTTTATGTGATCCACATGCGTTATTGATGAAGTGTTCCTAATTTACTTTCTTTTAGTAGGACAGGATTCACTGACCTTTGGCACTGTAATAGGATAGATATTTTCTGAAAATCAATTTTTACTCATCTAATTTGACATGTAGTTGTTTAAGAGTAGCTGAGCTATTATTTTTTTAAAATTTTGAGTTGTACTGATTCTTGGAATTATTGTAGTTTTCTGAATTGTAGTGATAACAGGGCATACCTCTAATATTGTATCATATAGACTTTAGAATCCATTAGAGTAGCCTGTTGCAAATGACAGTTACCAAGAAGGGAGATGAATAGCCTGCTCTCCTTAACTAATTCAATACAGAACGTTTGAGCAACAGCAATACTATTATAAGTTGGCAAAGAGCTTCTCTGTCTCATGCCTCAACAAGTTATTTCAAACTTGGAACACTGAGTATTCAAAATATGAACATGGGAGGTGTTGAAACTTGATCTGAGGTTATATATCACAACTCAAGTAGGATTCTTTTCCTATTTTTCATCAAGTTTGGTCACACCAATTTGCCACTGTTATATTTGTGATGGAAATTTCTACTGATTCTTGATGTCTATGTCTGTAGTATGCAAAACATTTCTTTTTTTCTGTGATTTGATCATTTCATATGTTATTATTTTTTGTGGATGTAATATTTTGCAAGTAAACTGTCCACCATTTATTGATAAGTTTGTTCCTTGCTATTTAGAAATTCTCAGTGGATTTATTCTTAATTTATTAAGCTTCTGGCCTATGTTAGCAAGGCTGATTATCTTTCTAGTCTCGGTTTTGGACACTAGGATAATTGTTATACTGCTTTCATAATCAATTGGTAATGCAACAAAACATTTTTTCCCATGCAGTATCTAAATAGGACGCTTATCTGCAAGAATCTGCCTATGTATTGCCTTAACCAAACTACATCTTAGAATTGTAATTTTGGAACATACATAAATAATGAGAAAATAGAACAACCCATAAATAATGGACAAATAAGGTTTCATAGCCAACATTTCAAACAAGCAACCCCATATAGTTTGCAATGTAATTATTACTATGGTTAGAGCCTTGGGGTTGTGGGTTCAAGACCATAAGGAATAAAAGATTTTTTTTTTTTGTTGGTCTGATCTATTTCCAAGTTTCTCATCACCTGTTAGGATTTTTTACATGAAAATCGTTTCTAAAGTAAAAATGGGAATCACTTCACATGATTGCTGGAGAAGTATATTGGAATAATTTCACATTGGAAAAAAATGGGGACAAGACATATACACACATACACACGCACATACATACATATGCATATAATTGATTGATTTTGAGTTAGGTGTGCACATTTCAACATAGTATCAAACTAGTGAATGGCCGACTATGCTTAAGACTCATTTGAAAAAAATAAGTAAAGGATTTGTGTAGGTATGGAGGAATTTTTTGATGTCTACATTCCAACAACCTAAGCATTCAAAAAAAAACGTAGATGTTTTACATGTAATTGAGATACAATGAAGAGTGCAATCATTATTAGGAAACTAGGGAAAAACAGTTGTTAACACTGTTTAATTTTTTTGTCTCGATCGGTTTTTTAGGAAAAATGATTGTTTTCTGTTTAAATGGATATTTTTCCCTATTCTTGGAAAATGGGCAATTTTTTTCCATTTTTTCTCATTTAATGGCTTTTTTAATATTTTAGATTTCATCTTTTGAGTTGTATTCATCGATATAATTTTTCTATTTTGTTACTTTTTTGTTTATAACTTTAGTTGTACTTTTTACATAGTTATTTCTGTTTTGAGTTTAAGTATTTATTCTTGAGTGATCATTACACATTATAAAAATATGTACCTGAAATTGTATTAGAGATAATTGAATTATAATTTATTTTATTTTATTGATCGTCACACTTGCATGTTTGTAAGTATATTAATAGTTATTATTTTTAATTTGTACTCTTTCAAAAACACTTGTTCAAAACCTCCATTTTCTAAAAGAAATTTTTTAATTTTCAATCCAAATAATGCCCTTCTGTTATTGAAAATTACAATTACAATTTTGACATAATCTATGGTAACAAGTCAACGACAATGATTGATCTTGTAAATGTGGATTGGGAACATGAATTGTTTGTCATTTTTATCAAACCTTATATCATCTTTTTGGGGGTTTTATGTTTATGATTAAGTAATGCCACTTTCTCAATAAATGGCATTTTTCTGAAAAATCTTCATAAAAGTTCTTGCCTTGATGGTGTCTTTATAAAGGAATATCTAAACTTTTATTCTTGTGTATCCATTTAGTAGTCTATTAAGTTGTTGTGGAACTCTGTATAATTAACAAAAACGGCAATTTCTTGTTTATTTTATTTGAATGTTTTTTATTACAAGCGTTTTGTTGTGAGCAACCTTCTTACGGTGTCTTTTACTCTTGCCGGTTGCAGATCTCAGACTATGAAGCATTTGATGTTCTCCTTTTTGTCAATAATTGCAATGGCATGATGGGACATATTGATGTCTTGCCTACGGCTCGACTAAACTGTATAATCTAATGGGTTCTCTCTTTTTGGTGGGGGATGGGGATTGCAGGTATAACTTAACTAACATACAATTATTCCTCTTTCATAAAATGACATTAATGTGGCCAAAAATATGGATTTGTGTTGGGTCTTGTGGCCCATTCATTTTCAGAGGGATATCTGGAGGTAGCTACGATGTGTGATTCATAGGTTCAGAACAATGGATCGGGTTTCTCAAGTGGATCTTGCTTGCCATTGTATCATTAATCTCTTTTCCCAGTCTGTTTGGGTTCTCCACTTGTTGTAATTATGATGTTGATTGCCACGGGTATTCAGGTTTGTTTACAGTCTTGAGGCTTTACAGCCAGAGCTTTCGAGCAGCTCTGAAGGTTGGGATTTATATGCTATCAAGATTTACGGTGGTAAATGGCTGGTATATGAATTACATGATATCAAAATCTGGTGTGAATTTCGCGTTGAAATCCATTTTCATTTGGTACGTCTTGTTTTGGTATTATGGTTTATGGTTGGGACCTGAAACGGTTTTGATCTCGTGAGGACTTTTAGTTGCCCTATTGAAAAGATTAAATATACCATCTTCGGAGTAAAGCATTTGTATGTACAGCTTACATAAAGCATTGTGGTTGGTAGCACCATTTTCACCCTGTTATCCGTCTAAATTTGCCGTACTTTTTCCTGTTAACCTTCTGGCTCTATTATTTTCATGCGAAGGCTATTGGTAAGGACGATTTTTTAATTGTGCTAGCGGTATTCCGAAATGCAATTATAATGATAAGGCGAGCACCTCTGGAAGACCGAAGGATCAAGCCTTTGTGGTTGATGGCGAGGCACCAGACAGGTAAAGTCAACCGAAGGTGGTTGGTTGCTTGGTTGTGGTTGGCTTGTTATAGTTGTGGTCAGATTTATTAATGTTCAATTCAAATAATGTGAACTTATTAACTTGCTTTAGAGACCAGTCAAGAAGGTCTATGGGTGTTACGATCATTTTTGGAAGACATTTGACCTATCGGTTAGGGCGTCGAAGGAAACATGTTACGCACGTTGTTATTTCAGTTGCATGAAGAGACATTTAATTTAGAGATGATGGTATTTTTGTTTGGGTTTTCGCTTAAAAGTTTTTACATGAAGTACAAGATCCATTATGCCATTTCAGTAATATCTACATTTTCAATAAGGGGAAGCAGCCCATCACAAAAAATAAAGAATTTAAAAGAGAATATGTTAGGGAAAGTTAATTACTACAATTAATTAGTGGAAAATACTTCTTAAAGGATTGATGACAGAAAGCATGACAATTGCCTTGAAATGGAAAGGGTTCTATCAAATCCATTTGATCTACAAATTGAAATTAGTTTTATTGATCGAAATGATCGATGCCTTTGACTCAAAAAAATTAGAGATGCCCAACATAGAACCCTTTTTCTTTTTTTGAAATTACTAAAAAGATATGGACACTATAAGGGTGTGCTTGATAATGAATATTTATTCTGACTTTAAAATATAATATTATTTCTCAGTAATCATTGTTAAACATATAACAAATTATTATAAGTAGCTTATTTCAATAAGTTCCAATCTGAACTAAATTGTTAATGAAAAAAATAGAGTTGGCAATTTTTCAAAATGTTAGAGTTTACTTTTCTATATTAGATCTAAAAAGTCATTATCGAATGAATTCAAAGGGGTTTGATTCAAATTATAGTTATAATCAGCCACCCGATAATCTAACTGAACAGGGCGTTTAGCGAGAAATGCGTAATCTCACGGCCTTGCTCTAGGGTTGGTTTAATTGAAATATTCTTATGCTTTTTCTTAAAATCTTATGTCTTATAAAATGGGGGTGGGGTAAAGATTTAATTGAAGCTGGAACCAAAATTGTGACCAACTTGGGTAGTTGATTGTAATTAGGTTGGTCATCAACTAATCAAATTGCTTAGCAGTAGAAATCAAGCAATACTTTTTTTGATACAGGCAGGACTGCTTGGTTTTTCTGGCAAAACTCCTGACAAGTGGTTGTATTAATTTTCACTAGAAAATCTCCTCCGATGACGACTCAAGAACAACTTTACTGTTAGTTTTGTTCTCTAAACTGCGTAGAGGAAGAGAGAATAAGTATTATTTGATCACAAGTCCAAAAGTTCTAATGAAACTTTCATAAAAGGGTATTTATCAAATTCAAAAGGAAAAAGATATACAAGTAATTATGGAATTTATCAAGAAAGAATATTTAGTCAAAAATATATATTTTTTTAAACCCTTGCGTTCGTTTGATTTAAATATTGAGTTCTACGTAAAAAATGTCCTGAGACCTGTTACGTTATAAGTGACGTCAGAAGTGATATCATCAAAAATAAATAATAATAATAATAATATATGTTGAGGCAGTGAAACATCACCGCCTCATATATTTAACTATATACTATTATATAAGTACGGTGGTGAATTATTTTCACCGTCGAATGTGAAGAAGAAAAAGATGAGAAGAAGAAAAAAAGAGAAGAAGAGGAAAAAGAAGAAGAAAATAGGGAATATTATTGTGTTTTTGTAATTTTCTTCTTTAAGTAAGTCTTTTTTCTTTTAGTCCAAAAATAATTTTATTTGAGATTTATGCATGATTTTCATAATTATAGTGAGTTATGTAATTATATTCATAGTTAATTATAATTAGTGTTATGCATTCTAGAATAATGCATGAATATGGTTATAGTAGTTTTGGTATACATTTCAAATCCATAAGTATAAACACATTAGTGTTTTTGGTAATTTATATTGATTATAGCATAATTACGCATTTATGTAAATATTGAGATTTTGCATAACTTCTTAAGATTAGTACATGTTATTATTAGGCCTAAGGTGAAATTTGATATATATTAAACTGAATGAATGTTTAGCTATAAACTTGACTACGAGGGCATGGTACTGTGATATTGTATATAATAGAGATAGAGTATATGTTTGGCCTTGTCTTAGGCACTTGAGGTATTTGACCTTAGTCACAAAGGAATATGTGATAGCTAATCCTTATTGTAGAGAGTAAATATGCAATCATAATATTCCTTGGTCAAGGAGTAGTAAATGTGTATTTACACCTACTATCAAACACCTACTTCTGTAAGAATTTTGGAGTTAACTGTGTTTGAGCAGGAGCAAAACCAAGATGGATGATCATCTAGGAAGTTCTTGTGTAGTGCCTATGTGTAGTAGTGTTAGTTTTGCTCAAATATTGGCAAGTTAAATATGAAAATGCAATCATAGTATCTAATTGTCTAAGGAGGATCACAAAAAAATTGATGCATTTTTAATTGTGACAAGAACACATACTTTTTATTATTCTATTGAGTTAACAGTGCAACCTTCCTTTTCACATGCATAACATATTATATTTTAGACTTATGGTAGAATGACTTATTAGATTTTAGCTCATATGTTGATATTGTTCCTTTTAGGATACCCAACAGATATTCTAAGGGAACGTAAGTAGAATAAGAGAAGTTAGTCACTTTTTTACTAATTACACAAAATATTGTGAATAACAGATTTTGTGGTTTGTACTTCATTTTGTGTTTTCTTTGTTTAGGGTTAGATTGTAAATAACTTTTGTTATTTTTGATGGAAGTTTATATATATATATTGTGGATTTCTATTGTTATACCTCTTTAGTAGATATAACCTTGTAATATTAAAGGAGGGAGTTTTTCACGCATCGAAATTTTATTTATGCATATTTTCTTCTCTTTAATATTACCATACCCTTTCTAGGGCATGACAATTAAATGGTATCAAAGCAAAAAGTTTAACTACAAGAACCCCAATCTAATGGAATATGTGAGTGGGGTAATGTAGAGTGAGTAGATGATAGTTAACTAATTTATTGTTGCTCCTATTATCAAATTTTGATATAGTTAGAGACGAGTCCAGTATAGGGCAACTTTTACTTGAGGCCGAAGCAAGAGGAAGAGGTTGCAAAGTGCGAGTGAGAATTTGGGTTTCCTTAAACTATCCCCTCCAATCTTCTTAGGTGGAAGGAAGGATTCTTAGGAGGCATACTAGTGGCTATGAGATATGGAGAGACTATTCGAGCTCTACCACTGCCTTGATGAAGACAAGGTCAAAGTTGTAGCTCACATGTGTAAGGGAATGGTAGGAGATTGGTGGGATTCAGTTGATCGACTTCACAAGGTTGTTAGGAAGTTATGGACACAAGGGAATTTTTGAGATTTATTTTTACAAAAATATTACCCTCCTAGTATACGAGCTAGATACGAGAATGAATATGAAAAGTTACATTAAGGAAGCATGACTATGGAGAGAAAGGAAGCTGAATATACCAAGTTATCATTATTCTCCACAGATGTTGCATTAGATGAAAGTAAGAAGATTAAAAGATTCTGTTAAGGTCTAAACTTGTAGATCCAATTTACAGTAGTCATGTAGAAGTCGACAACCTTTTTGGTAGCGATAGATTTGGCCATGACCGTAGAGAGTGAATTAGCAGAGTTCAATTTAAAGATAAGAGCAGGTCAACAAACAAAACCAATTCTAGGGTTTGTTGGAGTTACACACTCAACTTTAGAATCAGTTTTAGTTTCGTAGCCATCCTCGTCATCGAGTAAGAGACTTTCTAGCAATCAGTTTAAAGGAAAGAAAATTAAACTAGGACAAGGAATAGTTATATGTCAAAGATGTGGGAGGAATCATCTTGGTTAGTGTATATGGAAGGGTGGTCGATGCTTCACTTGTGGTTGAGAAGGTCATGTTAAGGATAATGTTCTTATCCATTAATATGTTTATATTTTGATAAGTGACAAAATTATTTTTACTTAAGTATGCAAAATGATGAATTTTATAAATAGTTTCAAGTTCATAAGTTTAAGTACAATCGTAAATTTATCTAATGTAAAGAAATGCAAAATGAAACTCAATGTCATCTAAATATGCATTCTAATCATTGTTGTAGTTTAACATATTTTTATCAAGTGAAAACCATCAATAGAAGTAAAACAAACTCAAATCATTCGATTAATACAAGGATAGATCAAATAAAATAAAAGAATCACTAGAACTGTCTTGTTTAAAAATCACTTAAATTAAGCTTAACTCTACACCATTTTCCTTTCATCTTATAAGATAATAAATTCACTAAAAATACAAGGAAGGAAGGATCATCAAGGTATAAAATAACAAAAGTGATCTCAAGGACAACATCTTCTTAAAGTGTTGCTAGCAGTTATCTTATCAAGAGAGTGCAAAACAATCTAGATGATTACTAAATTGTACACTTCCAAAAGAAAGGTCATACCTCCTTGAATTCTTCATGAAAACCAACAAAATCAAAATCATAGAAAGATAAGTCAATAATCTAACTATTGCTTTTTACAGAACAAGATTTCATTAAATATAGCTCATGAAACACATTCTTCTTCAAAGCATAAAATCTAGCATCTAGAACAGAAAACAAGGTAATTGCATCTTTGATTTCAAAATTTTAAAACTCTAATCAAATCATTCCAAAAAAATCCACAAATTCTATAATATAAGTCTACATGAAAAACATTCAAAATAACTGTTATGCCGAGAGGTCACAAGAAACAGGACATCCAAGGACACGTGGAGAAGAGAATCACGTGGGAAAGAGGTGAGCGAGTGGAGAATCAAAAGAAGAACAATGAATATATGTGGTTCCCCAACACGGGTACGCCCACGGGTGATCAATCCTTTGCTTGCTGTATGGCTGCTGGTACAAGAAGGGAGGAAGACGAGAAAGCTAGGGATTTGGCATCCCTCTCTTGGTCGGCCAACATTCCCTTTTATATTATGTTAGGAGCAACAATGGGTAATACCCAAAAGACAAGTTTGCCCCTTTACAAAATATCAAATAAATACAACCATATACAATGACAAATACATATACATGATGGAAGACACAAGTATCACAAATCTCCACCTTGTCTTTCATCAATCTTCATCACAATCAAGTGATAGATCACCAAAACCCAACGTGGGTTAGCAGCAACAATAGACGTTGAGTAAGTCCAAGCAATGCTTGAACTTGCTCTCCACAACGCCCTTTGTAAACATATCAGCCGGGTTGTCCTTTGTGTTGACTTTCATAATCTTTATCTTGTCTTCATTCCTTAGGAAGTGATATTTAACATCAATATGTTTAGTTCTATCATGAAAGACATTATCTTTGGAGAGACAAATAGCACTAAGACTATCACAAAAGATGTCAGCTTTATCAATGCACCAACCAAAATCTCCATGTAAACCTTTCAACTAGATCCCTTCCTTTGCAGCTTCTATCATAGCCACATATTCAGCCTCAGTTGTAGACAAAGATACGGTAGGCTGAAGAGTTGATTTCCAACTCACAATAGAACCTGCAAAAGTAAAGACATAACCAGATAATGATCTCCTTTTGTCAACATCTCCTACATAGTCTAAATCTGTATAACCAGCCATAGTACAACTCTGATCTGTTGTATACATTAAACCAATGCCTAAAGTTCCTTTCAAATATTTGAATATCCTTTTTACTACTCTCTAATGTTCCCTGCTCAGATTGGACATAAACCTGCTAACAACACTCAAAGGATATGCCAAATCAGGCCTAGTGCATACCATAGCATACATAAGACTTTCAACTGCTTGAGCATAAGGAACTCGTTGCATATCAAGCTTTTCAGATTCAATTTGAGGACACATAGCAGATGACAATTTAACATTTCTATCATAAGGCGTGCTAATGGCTTTGCATGAAGCCATACCAAATCTGCTAAGGATCTTTTCAATATACTTTTGTTGATTTAAAAACAGCTTACTGGAATTTCTTTCACGCCCAATCTCCATTCTAAGAATTCTGCCAGCTGGACCAAGATCCTTCATATCAAATTCTGATTTTAAAGTGTCCTTCAGCTCCTGTATTACTTCAATATTCTTTGCAGCTATAATAATATCATCAACATACAATAACAAATAAACATGTATATTCTTATCAAGAGTTTTAACATACACACATGAATCATAATTGTTGCGTCTAAAACCAACTTTAACTATAAAGGCATCAAACATCTTGTACCATTGGCGTGATGATTGTTTAAGTCCATACAAGGACTTATTTAATTTGCACACCTAATTAGATTTACCTTTTACCACAAACCCTATTGGTTGTTCCATCCAAATATTTTCTTCTAACTTACCATGCAAGAAGGCTGTCTTTATATCTAGTTGCTCCAACTCTAGATTCTACGCTGCAACAATAGATAACAAAATTCTAATAGATGTATGATGTACAACAGGAGCAAATACCTCATTGAAGTCAATTCTTTCTTGCTGTGAATAACCTTTGGTGACTAATCTTGCCTTGTGCTACACACCTGCATTGCCTTGAGTCCCAATCTTCTTCTTGTAGACCCATTTGCAGTCAACAATGTTTGTGTTCTTTGGACGTTTTACCAGTTCCCAAGTCTTGTTCTTATGGAGAGATTGGAGTTCCTCCTCCATAGTAGTCATCCAAAGACCAGCTTTTGAATTTTTCATTGCAGCTTCATATGTAGGTGGATCAATAGAATCCTCCACCTCAACTACTACCTGTAAGGCAAAAGCAACCAAACTGTCGTAGCCATATCTACTAAGAGGTCTAACGTCCCTTCTAGGACGATCTTTGTCAATGGTTCTTAGTGGTGGTTGCTCCACCTCTTCCTCCTCAACTTCATTTTCCTGAGTTTCAGATGAGTTTTCTCTATTTTCAACCTGATCAGTGATAAGTGACTGTTGTGCGTCATCAAACTCCATCTGTTCAGGAATGGTGTGCTCAGTTTCTAGTGATGTATCTACCAGTCTATCAGTTGTCTACAAAAGAGAATTCTCATTAAAAGTAACATCACGACTATATATTACTTTGTGAGATTCAATATCATATATTCTGTATCCCTTTACACCAACACCATAGCCCACAAATATGCCTTTCTTTGCATGTGGTTCCAGCTTGCCATTATTCACATGATAATAAGTTGGACACCCAAAAACTCTGAACTTTGAATAACTAGCAGATCCTTTCAGCCATACCTCAAGAGGTATCTTCCCACCTAAGGCACTAGAAGGGGACCTATTCACCAGATAGGAAGCTGTGTTAACAGCTTCTGCCCAAAATTTCTTGCTCAAACCTACATGAGACAGCATACAACGTGCCTTTTCTAGGAGTGTTCTATTCAATTTTTTAGCCACTCCATTTTGTTGAGGGGTATATCTAACTGTGTTGTGTCGTGTAATGCCTTCATCTCTACAGAAATTATCAAATTCTTGAGAACAAAACTCAAGATCATTATCAGTTCTAAGATATTTTACCTTTCTATCTGTTTGGTTTTCTACCTACTTCTTCCAATGCTTGAAGCTAGTAAAAGCTTCACTTTTGTCCGTAAAAAAGAAAACCCAATTCATTCTTGAATGACAATCAATGATAGAAAGAAAATATCTAGAACTTGCAATAGAAGGCTGATATGAAGGTCCCCAACAATCAGCATGAATATAATCAAGAACTCCCTTGGAGCTGTGCTGACTACGTGCAAATGATACTCTTTTTTGTTTACTAGAAACACAATGCTTGCACATTTCAATGCAAGTAACCTTGTGCCCATCAAACTTGCCCAAACTACTCAATTTCTACATTCCTTTTTGTCCCAAATGACCCATCCTTGAGTGCCACATGATAGAAAGATTATGCTGACCAGATATAGCTAATGTAGCTGCGCCAACAATTGGAGTGCCTTGCAAAATGTATAAGGGACCAGATTTGGTTCCTTTCATGACAACCAAAGAACCTTTCAGTATAGAAATTTTCCCCTCACCACTTGTATACCTGTAACCCTTAGAATCAAGGGCCATCAACGAGATCAGACTTTTGCCAAGCTTTGGAATGTGTCAAACATCCTTCAGAATTCTAACTGTGCCATCATGCAGTTTAAACTTTATAGTGCCCACACCAACTCTAGAACACATATCATCATTGGCCAAGGTCACTTGACCACCCTCCACCTGCTCGTAGGTGTCAAAATACTCCCTAGTAGGAGTCATATGATGTGAAGCTCTTGAGTCCATAATCCACTGATCATCTGAATAGGCACTGCAACAAATTGTAAGTGAGAAGTCATCACCTGATGCAGAACTGGTTTCTACCACTACAGCCTTTCCTTTGTTTATCAACTTGGGACAATGTGATTTCCAATGTCCTTTCTCCCTATAGTAATTGCAAGTATCCTTAGAATACTTGCCCTTTGACTTTCATCTACTTCTATTTTTCCCTCCACCTTATCTTTAGCTTCTTCCTCTGTTCTATTGCTGTTAAGCTGAGAGGCCAACACCACTTGCCTCATTTCTTTCTTGCACCATGTGCCTAAGCTCCTTGGTATGAAGACTGGACCTCATCTTCTAGTGTAATTGTGTCTCTTCTAACTACACAGGACTGAATAAAAGTTTCATAACTCAATGGAAGTGAACAAAGCAAGATAAGAGCTGCATCTTCATCTTCTATGATCACTCTAGTATTCTTGAGTTCCATCAGAATAGCATTTAGCTGATCTAAATGCTGCTTGAGAGGTACACCTTCCTTCATCTTTAAAGAAAACAATCTTTGCTTTAACAACAATTTGTTTGTTAAAGACTTAGTCATATACAATGACTCAAGTTTCTGCCAAAGACCTGACGAGGAAGATTCATCTGCAACTTCTATTATAACTTCATCAGACAAACACAACAAGATAGTGGAGTGAGCTTTCTCCTCCTGCAATTCAAATTCTGGCGAATATCTGTTCAAAGTAGTTTCCTTATTCAAAGGAACCCAAATACCTTGTTGCTTTAGAAGTGCTTTCATCTTAATTTGCCATAAGCTGAAGCTATTCTTACCATCAAACTTTTCTATCTTCAACCCCGAAGTATTCATATTTTTCAAATCAACAAACAACCAGCAATACGCACAATATATAGTCTGATTTCAACAAACACAATTCTGCAGCAAGATACACAATGGTAAGCAATATTTTGACAACAATATGCTACTGAAAACTACTGATTTCAATGAAATGGAATTAGCCACAAGCCAAGTACAGTATTCAGCACAAAATAGTAGCAAATACTCGCACAAGTCAAGCACAAAAATCACAATCACAAAATGCCCAGAATCTGACAATCAAGAGTCACTTGTCTAGAAAACTATTGTGCCCTAGGTAGACGCCTCCTATTGTATCTCTCTGAATATGAAACTTCTCACCACGAAATTTTAAAGGTAGGAAGTTCAGGAAGCTTACAACACGTCCTCAAAATTTGAGACTCAACGGAGCACGGACGAGGAAAGCGCACGAGTTGGCGTTAGAGTGTGCAGACTAGCACCAACGACGACGGCAATTGCGGCAATGTTGAAAGCTCTTGCGGAAATGGCTTGACCTTGATGAAACTCTTCAAAACTTCAGATGCACATTTGGAGATGTCCAACCTCGCTCTAATACCAGTTGTTATGCTGAGAGGTCACACGAAATAGGACATCCAAGGACACGTGGAGAAGAGAATCACGTGGGAAAGAGGTGAGCGAGTGGAGAATCAAAAGAAGAACAATGAATATACGTGGTTCCCCAACACGGGTACGTCCATGGGTGATCAATCCTTTACTTGTTGTATGGCTACTGGTACAAGAAGGGAGGAAGACGAGAAAGCTAGGGATTTGGCATCCCTCTCTTGGTCGGCCAACATTCCCTTTTATACTATGTTAGGAGCAACAATGGGTAATACCCAAAAGACAAGTTTGCCTCTTTACAAAATATCAAATAAATACAACCATATACAATGACAAATACATATACATGATGGAAGACACAAGCATCATAATAACATTAAGAAATACACAAAAACTCTATTGAAAACTTGATTTTCGAATGAGTTAAGTTTCACTCAATTAACTCAACGAACTTAGTCTGTTGAGTTACTAGTTAACTCAATGGACCTAGGCATAACTCTATGGACTTAGGCTTAACTTTACGGACCTATCCGTTGAGTTACGAGATAACTCTATGGACTGGGGTTTAACTTTATGGAATTGTTTGTTAAGTTACGATGATAACTCTATGAACTTGGGCTTAAGTTTATGGACCTATCTATTGAGTTACAATGATAACTCTACGGACCTGGGCTTAACTTTATGGACTTGTCTGTTGAGTTACGATGTTAACTCTATGGACTTGGGCTTAACTTTATAGATTTGGTAATGGGTCACTATTTGGTGAATTTCGTTTGCTTAAATATATGTTTATAATTTCTTTTAGAAGTAAACAAATAATTTTCACAAATTAGATATTAAATCCAATTTATTTTTAATTGTAAGTGCATAGTGTCTATTGCATAAATGTGCAAGTACAAGTCAATCCCATAGAGACTGAGTAAAAATTTTGTACTATTTTGATTTTTACAGTTTGAGGTTTTTATGTGTTGAATTACGCACTTCGTTGATTTACTACTAACTCAACGGACTTAGTTCATTGAGTTACAGTTAATTCAATGGACTATCATCGTGGACTTAAGTTAACTCCACAAGCCTCATTAGTAACTTCCAATTAAATTTGATATTCACAAAGAACTTCAACCATTCATTAGGTAGTTCCACAGAATATAAACAACATTAATTAAGCTTTTAATGTTAGTTTATATAGTATTTATCATTAATAAACACTAACATTCAAATATTTCAAATAGTAACCATATTAATGAGGATTACAGAATTGTATACGAACTAGTTTTAGTAATCGGTAAGACGATTTTCTATTTTCTGGAATGAAATAAACATTCAACAATACTAACAATACTAACATTATTGACAATAGAAAACAAATGATACAACACTGATTTGATAAATATAAAAACATATAATGAGTTTTTGGTTTTTCTTTTTTTGATATACTCTTGAAAATGAATGAAAGGTGAAATGTAAAATTCTTTATTGATAGTTAAAACTCCTATCACTACATGTGACACGATTACACTATTGAAAACTTAATTACTTACTATCATGCATCCCTCTTCCTATAGAATCGTGAATTGAGACTTTATAAGTTGATCTCCTCTTTAGTATCAAGGCATCAACCCAAAACCAAGGCTAAAATATTTACTATCTCTTAAGAGATGATTCAATGCTTAGTGAAAATGGTTTTCCTTCCTACAATGAGATCACTCCTCACAATGGTTGTCAGTCACCGTGTTTAACTTGGAATCGACCCGACATCTAAAAAATATCCTCATAGACCTCCAATGGTTGGTAATTGGTGGTGTGGTTTTGGTGAAACTTTAGGGAATGACTGATGCTTGCTATAGTTAGCGTAGTTCTCCACTTCCTTCTTCTTTATTTCTTTTTTCCTTTTATATTTCTTTTAGTAGTAACTACTTTCACCTAAATGGTTGGATCTCCTTCATTTGTATCAACGATGGTGATTTCTTCTTCCATGATTTAAATCTTGTGTGATACGTGTAATCATGGTTTCCTTTGAATTTCCTATTTCTGCAACTAATCACAATTGAATATTAGAAAATAACTAGTCCATGGAGTTAGTGTAACTTAACGGATTTACTCTGTTGACTTAACTGTAACTCAACAAACTTACCTCATCGAGTTAAGCTTAACTCAACGGACTTGTTCAATTCTATAGTTTAATAAAATAAACATTTTTATAACATTTAACATTTAATATGCAAAAGAAGTAATTCTTAATTATTTAAAAGTTGATGTGTGAAATAATTCCTAACTTTACGAGGTTTCGTAAACTTACCTAAGTAATTTTACAAGGGTTTGTAAACTTATCAGTGTAACATTACGAGGGTTTGTAAACTTAACAACATAATATTATGAGCTTCTGTAAAAAATCACACGTACTAAGCTTTTAATCTTTTAGAAATGATATTTAATTAACACTAATTCCTTGAAATTATGAATATTCTATAATTAAGGCATGTAATTGTATTTTATAACATAATAGCTTAATTCTCATATGATAAGCTAAATATTATGTAATTAACCATTCATTAACTATTAATATTATACACTTTTTCATTCTAAACAGTCACTAAAGAAATTCATGCTTGGTCTTGCATTGAACTATGACATTTTGTTAGGAATTTTGTTTTGATGATATATGCTTTATTAAAGTTTTTAAATAAATCTAAATAATATTCTCTAAGTATAATTGTCACGTAATTAAATGTTAACAGATTATCAGAAAGTTTCATTTTTATTTTGGATAGTTAAAGTTTTTTGAAGAGTTAGATTTTTGATAGTTAAACTTTCGGATAGTTAACGTTTCATTTTTGTCAAATAGTTTATGTTAAAACTCATATAGTTAAGTTATCTGCACGTGTGTTTTTAATGTTTTAAGTTGTCACGTGTTTTCCATGTGCGTTCGGTAATGAAAATCGAATAGTTAGATAACTGTTTGAGTTTTTATACGCATGGATAGATAAGTCTTCGAGTTTTATAAAATGACTAATGAATAGATAAGTTTGCTATGTTTAGTCATGTGTTTTGTAGGTGCAAAAACTCGAAGAGTTGCAGATAAGTATTTGAGTTTTTATAGGACTTAAAGGATAAGTGTTCGACTAAATCGAAGAGTTAGAAGATATTCTACAAGACTCTAGGAAGATAAAGTTTTGGTGAATCTACGAGTGGAGATCATGGAAATTCAAAATTATAGTGGAGAAAGTGGAAACTCAAAAAGATAGTAATTTGGATTAAAGAAAAAATTAGTACGTGGATTATGGATTAAGTGGATGAACATGCTGAACGTGAAGACATAGTTCGACTACTAATTGAGAGTACAATCTACATTACAAATAAGGATCCCAATCTCAGAAACCAAGTCTAAATATTCAATCCAGATCCCTAACTGAAAAGTTAAGTTTGAATATTAATATCCTGAAAAATTCTCCAACATCAGAAGAAGTTCGAAATTCCAAGCAATTTTAGAAAAGGAGCAGCAAACATAAGTGAAAGGACCTCTAGATTTTGATAATGCAAAAATCAATGTAAGGTTTTGAATTGTATTTATCAGGTTTAGTCAGTACAGCATAAAGATCAGAAATACAGAACAGAAGCTTAAAGGACTTGTTAGAGAGTTAGATAACTATCCGAGTTTTCTTTTCGGAGAGTTAGATAACTATTCGAGTTTTTCAGTGAATTATATGTATAACTTTTCGGAACTTAAGTCATCTTATTACGCATGTGCAGAATGGAGAAGTCGGTAGTCAAAAGCTTAAAGGAAAAATTGAAGAGTTAGATAACTATTCGAAATCTCAAAGAGAGTTTCTGTAGGATCGTATGGCTACACAAGAGGGGGGGTGAATTGTGTATTTTTAATATTTTCTTAAATATAATTGAAACTTTAAAACTCAAAAACAAGTCGAGACATTGTTTTCATAAAATCATTTTTATTCAAGGTTTCAATTACAATATACAATTCAATTCTCCTCAAAAATTGTAGATGCAATTATATTTCGATACCATGTATCATCTAAACAATTTCATAACAGAGAAAATTAATTTGTGAAATTTAAAACTTTTCTCTCTGTTTGAGATCTTTCTTCTTCTTCTTTTTCTTCTTCAGCAATTCTTCAGTGACGAATATCTTGTCTTTTCATGCTTCACCGAATTTGCTTTCTTTTGATACTTCAAATCTTCAATGACGAAAATCTTACCTTTTTATGCTTCACTGAACTTTCTTCCACTTGAGAGATTTTTCTCGAAGAGGTGTTTTTGATCCTTGAAAAAAATTTTTCTTTTGGTGTGCAGGGATGGTTTGATCCTTGAAAAGATTTTTCATTTTGTGTGCAAGGATGAATTGATCAACAAGAATTCTATGCCTTTTATACTGTATCTTCATTTCATGCATATCCTTCATGTTTAACCACCACCAGTTTTCCACTTCTCCACGTCTTTTCTTTTTCCTTCATCGAAACACACACGTTCTAACCCACATTTATATTTCAAATTTTCTTTAATCATCAGTCTTGGATCTTTGAAAATTTTCCTGCAAAATAAACTTTCTCGTCCAAAAGTTTTTCATCAGTGTAATAAGAAGTCGTTACTTTAATGTTAACTAAACGAGTAACACAAGTATATATATAACTTAACATTTCTAACTTAACGAGTTCCTCATGTGCCATTTCATGTGACAAGTACTGTAGCTAACTCAACAAACTATGTCCGTGGTGTTATGCTATCTCAACGAACCATCTCCGTTGTGTTATGATAACTCAATGAACTAGTAATAAACAAATGTTTTTATAATAAGAATTTTACCACGTGCAAAAATAACAACTTAAGTTTATAACGCTAACCTAACGCGTTGCCTTAGTGTTCAATATAGCAACTCAACACGTTTAGTTATGTTAACTTAACAAGTTAAACATGTGCACCTCACGTGATACAATACAACATTCGTAACTTATAATTTCACCATGTGTATGACACTAACTTAACGAGTTCGTCTCTTCTTTTACTCACTAACTTAACGAGTTATCACGTGACCTATTTTAACCTTTAAGTCTCTAACTTAATGAGTTCTCACGTGACCTCTATACAAACAAAACTCTAACTTAACGAGTTGTCTAAACATGCACTGTTCATGATACATAAGATATAACATTAAAACATATCATGCTTTTCAATAAAAACACACGTTAACTTAACGTTTAGCTAAATGAGAAATTAATGCAACGAAACGACTAGTTATTAACTTCATATCCAATACAGACAAGTATTTATATCAGTAAGCTTTTTCTGTATTAATTGATGATTTTAATTTCTTTTCACAAGCAATAGTAGTTGAGTAAATATGATTATTTTCATTCAGCACACATCATCAAAACAAAAATACTCAACAGTTTAGGTGAGTTACAGTTTAACTATCTGAAACTTAAGTCACTGAATTTCCCACATGCAGAATTCCAGACAGAAGTTCATATAAGATTTCGGAGAGTTAGAAAGATAACTATTCGAACATTCAAAAGAGTTTCGGTGAGTTACAGTTTAACTATCCGAAACTTAAGTCATTGAATTTCCCACGTTTAGAATTCTAAAGAGAAACTCAAATAAGTTTTCGGAGAGTTAGAAAGATAACTATCCGAAATCCTAAAGTGTTTGAGTGAGTTACATGGATAACCATCCGAAACTTAAGTCAATCTTTTATGCACGTGCTGAATTAAAGCAATCGGAAAGTTAACGGAGGGTTATTGTAGCCAACTATCTGACAGTTAAATAACTGTTTGGTAAGTTACAGTTATAAGTATCCGATTGAATGACAGCTCATAGTATATATTCTGGAATCCTATATGGCAGAAAGGTTTAAGTGATTTTACGATGAGTTATAGATATTCTTTAGAGAGTTATACAGTTAACTATCCGAAAGGTTAAGAAAATCGGAAGGACATCTTGAACTAACTTTCTAAACAGTAACTTACCATATTTGGGACTGAAGTCTAATCAAGTACAGTAGAATACATCCGTTGGAAGAAAATATGATCGTTACACATGTTTGGTATATATACAAGATACAGACAACATATTTAGCTTAGCTTTTGCTCATATACATACTTACACCAAGCTCAACAGAAGAAAAGCTTTAGAGATCAAATCATCTTCAACGTTTACAGACTGAATTTCAGAAGCTCATCACGCACTCAACTCTGTTGCTCACAAGCTAGTGTTTACTGAAGTACACGGATCAAAACTTTAGAGAAAGGATTGATTGAAGCTTCAACAAGGAAGCTCAAGTGAATGGTTGGTTGGTTCTTGCTTAAACCTTAAAGCAAGTGATTGTAAGTTTGCAAGAGTTTAGTGAAGCCCAAGTATCCCTTGGGGGTGGACTAGCCGTTAGTGGTGAACCACCTAAAAATCTCTATGTGAATTCTTTTATCGTGTGCTTGCTATCTCTTTACATTAAACTACTTCTAAAAGATTAAGAAACGAATTATTACCATTCACCCCCTCTAGTAAGCCTTAAGGTCCTAACAATTGGTATCAGAGCAAGGTTGATCTCGTTAATAGATTTGACCATCTGAGATCATGACTTTCCACACTGTAGAGGGTCAGAATATCCATCGACCTCCCCTCTTTGATGGTAGCAATTATAGCTACTGGAAAAATAGAATGGAGTGGTTTCTTAGGAGTATAGATGTGAAGCTTTGGAGAATGGTTGTACATGGTACACCAACTCCAATTAGTCATGAAAGTGACTAGACTGAGGAGGATGAAAGAATCATCTAGATGGATGCTCATAGGCTTAATTCCATTTACTGTGCACTAACTGGTGAACAGTATAATAAAATATCTGCTTGTAAATTCTCCCATGAAGCTTGGAAGATCCTTCAAATTACATATGAAGGAACCAGCCAAGTTAAAGATACTAAAATTAGCATTTTGTTAAGAAAATATGAATTATTCAAAATGCTTGAAAAAGAAAGTATCACTGAAATGTTTTCTAGATTTACAGAAATTGTGAATGAACTAAGAGGCTTTGGGAGGAGTTTTTCTAATCGTGAATATGTACAAAAGATCCTAAGGAGCCTGACAGTCGAATGGAAGCAGAAGTCTACTTCCATATAAGATTCAAAGGACCTGAATAACTATTCAGTTGAAGATCTGCTGGGAAACCTTCTAGCCCATGAAGTCCAAATGAAGGAATGAAAAGAAGAAGAAGGAGTCACTGAAAGAAAAGCAGAGAAAAAGAAAGAACTAGCTTTTCCCTCAACAGAAGATCAACTAAGCTTGGATGAGGATGAAGTGCTATTGCTGGCCAGGAACTTCAAAAGGATGATGAGACAAGGAGGCAAAGCCAGCTCCTAAAAACCAAAAGTCCCTACATGCTACAAGTGTAAGAAATTGGGACACATTCAACTTTACTGTCCTTTTCAATAGGAGGAGGACAAACAGAAATGGAAAAGGAAGAATAAGAAGAAAATGGCCTTGAAAGCCACTTGGGATGGTAGCAGTTCATCCAGCAACTCATCAGACTCAGATGAGGAGGCATCTGTAAACGTGTGTTTTGCTGCACAAGAGGTATGCTCTACATCTCTCTATTACTCAGAAAAAGAAAATGATGATGTAGATATAGATAGTCTTCTCTGTATAGTAGATAACTTATATGTAAAATGTAACAAGTATAAGAAAGAATTAAAGAGTTTAAATTCCTATCTAGAAGATGTTTTTGCTGAACTAGAAAAAGCCCTAGTTGATAATAGGGAATTAGAAACTAAAATGGATAGCTATAGTTGTAAAAATTTTGATCTGAAAGAAGAAAATAAAAATCTGTTATCTGAAGTTACTGATTTAAAGAAAACTGTATGTAAATTTACTAAGGGTGTAAATAGTTTAAACAAAATCATAGGATATCAAAGAATAGGAAGAAGTAAATTTGGCCTAGGGTATGTTGTAACATAGGAAACCCCTTACTGTGGTGGAAAAATTAGATCTTACAAAGATGACACAACTATGTTTGTCATTAAGAAGAGATCTACATCTATATGGCTACCAAAAGGTAACAGGTTTAGTATACAGAGGACTAACAGTGATGGACCCAAGAAGATATGGGTACCAAAAGTCTTAATTTCAACATGACTTGCAGGATTGCATGGACAAGAAAGCTCAAACGTCCAAGTGGATCATTGACAATGGTTGCTCAAAGCATATGACAGGTAAGAAAAAACTTCTGGAATCTGTTAAATCAATAAATTCAGGATCTGTTAAGTTTGGTAACAATGAAAAATGTAGAATTACTGCAATAGGAAATGTTGCATCTGAAAATGGAAAAATAGAAAATGTTTTACATGTAAATGGTTTAAAACAAAATCTGCTAAGTGTAGGTCAATTATGTGACAAAGGTTACAATATACTTTTTACTACAGAAAACTGTTTTATATTACAACAGGATACACATGAAATCAAATTTACTGGATATAGAAATAATTCAATTTATACATTGAAATTTCCATGTGATATTATATCTAGTGATGCATGCTTAGTTGCTTCTAATGAAGATAAATGGTTATGGCATAAAAGATTAAATCATACAAACATGAGACTTATAAGAAAATTGACCAAACATGATCTTGTTAGAGGTGTGCCTAAGCTCAAATTCAAGAGAGATAAATTGTGTAGTGACTGTACAATTGGAAAACAAAAGAAATCAACACACAAGAGTATTAAAGACATTGCCACACGTCAACCATTGGATCTATTGCATATGGACCTGCTTGGTCCTACACAGACAGCTAGTTTAGGAGGAAGAAAATATACCTTAGTGGTAGTTGACGATTATACAAGATTCACTTGGGCTATTTTCTTAACACACAAGAATGAAGCCTGTGATGAATTCAAACATCTCTGTATTAGAATTCAAAATGAAAAAGAATCAACCATGAAAAAGATCAGAAGTGATCATGGAGGTGAATTTGAAAATTCAGAATTTGAAGAATTATGCAATTCTTTTGGCATACTGCATGAATTCTCATGTCCAAGAACTCCTGCTCAGAATGGAGTTGTAGAGAGGAAGAATAGATCAGTACAAGAAATGGCAAGGATAATTCTTAATGCATCTGATCTACCAAAGTCTTTATGGGCTAAAGCTGTAAATACTGAATGTTATTCTATAAATAGAACTCACCTTAGACCTATCCTACATAAGACACCTTTTGAACTATGGTATGGTAAAATACCAAATGTTGGATATTTTAAGGTCTTGAATCAAAATGTTTTGTGCTTAATACTAAGGATCAGAAGGACAAATTTGATGTAAAATCTGATCTTGCTCTACTTGTTGGATACTCTTCAAGAAGCAAGGCCTACAAGGTCTATTTCGATCATGAAAGAAGAGTAGAAGAGTCAATAAATGTATTCTTTGATGAAGACATGGTAGGAAAATTGAAGAGGCTAACAATAGACAGTGAAAGTGAAAGTGAATTAATAAATCAAAAAATTCCTCAGAAAAAAGATAGTTTAACACTGCCTACACCTATTGAAACAGAAAAAGCATGGAAGACAAAGTCTGAACATCCCATTGGACAAATTATTGGGAATATAAATCAAGGTGTTCAAACAAGAAGCAAAATTCAAAATATTTGTAATTATTGTGCTTTTGTGTCTGAACTTGAACCTTCAATAGTTGAAGATGTCTGTAACGATGAATACTAGATCATGGCCATGCAAGAGGAACTAAATCAGTTCAAGAAAAATGAAGTCTGGAACTTGATTGAAAGGCCCATCGAAAAATCAATTATTGGTACTAAATGGGTGTTTAAGAACAAACTTGATAATAATGGTAGTATTATCAGAAATAAAGCTAGATTTGTTGCTCAGGGATACAACCAATAGGAAGGAATCGACTATGAAGAAACTTTTGCACCTGTTGCAAGACTTGAAGCAATTAGAATGTTACTTGCCTTTGCAAGTAGTATGAAAATCAAGCTTTATCAGATGGATGTTAAAAGTGCATTTCTTAATGGCATTCTGTAAGAAGAAGTATATGTAGAACAACCACCAGGTTTTGAAGATGAAGAAAATCCAAACCATGTATACAAACTAAATAAAACTCTCTATGGTTTGAAGCAAGCACCACGTGCATGGTATGATAAACTGAAGAGTTTCCTTCTTGAGAATCAGTTTAACATAGGAACTGCAGACAACACCTTATTCATCAAATCTGAAAGTTCTCATATGTTGATTATTCAAATCTACGTGAATGATATCATTTTTGGTGCCACACATGAGAAACTATGTCATGATTTTCAAATCTAAATGAAGAATGAATTTGAGATGAGTCTTATGAGAGAATTAAAATTCTTTCTAGGATTACAAATTCATCAACTTCAGCATGACATTTTCCTGAATCAAGAAAAATTTTGCAAAGAGATTCTCTTCAAATTTAGTATGGATAAATCCAAAGCAGCAGGTACTCCCATGAACTCAAATGAAAAACTTGATAAGGACATTTCTAGCATTCCAGTAGATCAAAAGAAATACAGAGGCATGATTGGATCACTTCTATATCTAACAGCTAGTAGATTAGATATAATGTTTAGTGTTTGTGCTTGTGCAAGATATCAAGCCTCTCCAAAAGCATCACACTTAAAAGTAGTTAAATGTATATTTAAATATCTACAGGGTACCAAAGACTTTGGCTTATTTTATTCTTCATAGAATCAATTGATATTAGTAGGATATAGTGATGCAGATTATGCAGGATGCAAATCAGAACGAAAAAGCATTAGTGGGACTTGTCAGTTGCTTGGTCATTCACTTGTTTCTTAGTTCAACAAGAAACAAAACTCTATAGCTCTATCCACCACTGAAGTTGAATATATGGCAGCAGGCCTATGTTGTGCACAGATCTTATGGATGCAACAAACTCTAGTAGATTATAAGCTAAATTTTCAGAATATCATTATTTACTGGGATAGCAGTAGTGCCATCAATCTCTCCAAAAATACAGTTCTACACTCTAAAGCAAAACATATCGAGATTAGGCACCACTTTTTAAGAGACCATGTTGAAAAAGGTCATATTTCCTTAGAATATGTCTCTGCTAAAGAACAACTTGTAGATATCTTCACCAAACCATTATCTGAAGCTGCATTTAATCATATTAGACAAAATTTAGGGATTTGTTCTTTATATGATTTACCAAAATATTACATACATTGGTATTCGTAGTAAATTTGATAGAGAATACAGAATGAAATGTGTTGAGATTGCATTTTTGGAACAATATGCAAAATATTTGGAAAAAGGTGTAGGTTCATCAAATAGAACTCCTCAAACTCCTATAAACGGTACAAGACTACATGCATTTGAGGAAGAGCATGAATTAGCTATGCCTACTCCTTTATATTCAAAACAAGTAGAATCAGATATTGCTGTAGACAAAACAAAAGTTGATAGTCTTCGAAAGGCCGTTGCAATAGAAAGTGCCTTAGAAGAATTAAAGTAGAAAACTTTTATGGAGCAATTTGAAAAGAAAACAGCAATACTTGAAAAGGAGAAACAAAAATGTTATAGAAGAAGAAAAGTCAGAAAAATTATGTCTAAGGAAACAAAGTCTATTGAAAAAGGAAAATCAGATGAAAATTTATTTCCAAAGGACAATGTATGTCTAGACATTGTACCTTATTGTGCATTTGATAAAGTCATCAGTTCCGAACACACTGAAACTGATGAAGATAATGAGACTTTATTTTCCCTTGCTAGAAAACTTGAGAAGAAATCCAAGTCAAATATGAGCTCAAGTTTTTCTATTAGTACAAGTCTTGATGATGTAGAAATTGACAAATCAGAGCATTAGGCACCTGACATTGAACAAGTTATTGCAGATATAATTGACAATGTTGAGGTAGCAACTAGTTTAAAGGCTAAATTGTTTGGAGTAGCAGATATTGAAAATGTTAAGACTCCAGAAGAGCTAAAAGTTAACCAGCCTTCTACAGAATCTATAGAAGTAGAGTCTGAGAATTCACAACATGAATCAATGGAAATATCTGTTGAATAAAATGAACAATTACAGACAGATACACCGGTTGTAGAATTTGTGGAAAAATTGTACTTTGAACATTCTATAGAGACTGAACAGATGAATGTTAAGCATATTGACAATGTTTCTAACACTGTTGAAGCTGAAGAATCAAGCTTACCTGAGCAGCTTCAAGATAATATTTTGGAAGAGGAACAACATGACATTCATTTTGCAGAAGAGGTTCCTGAAGATGAATTAAACTCTGAATCACGGCTTCAGGTATCACCTTCTTTGTGTACAATATTAAAAATTCAAGATAATGCAATTCATTTTAGATCTGAAGAAGCATTGCAGAAATACAATAATCTGATTACATGTCAGATTCTGCATGCTCGTCTAATAAAATTCAGAAATTTGATGGAAATAAGAGATCTATTTGAGTTTCAAGGCCTCATTAAATTCTTGCCAGTAGGAACGAAATGGAAGCAATACACAGAGCTTATTGCAGCTTTTTATAGCAATCTGGTCAAGAGTGGAAATTTTCTGAAAACTCAAATAAATGAACAGGAGTTTATATTGTCTCCTGAGTTAATTTTTGAAGTTTTCAAATTAAAGAATGAAGGCGTTGTTGTTACCAATAGATTTGACATAATAAGACAACTGGAATGGAACATTCAGTCTTTATCAAAAATTCCAGATGTATATTCTAAAATGAGATTAATGGAAAATCTGAATGCAGAGGCAATGTTTATTGCAAATATATTGCATGCAAATTTATTTAAGAGAGTTGGACACAATTTGGAAGTCAGTAGAAGCTGTCTATATGCAACTTATGGCCTGCTGAATAGAATTCAAATAAATTGGTTTGATGTTTTTATGTCTCAACTACAGCATATGAGTTCAAAGTTATTTTATGGTGATGCTGTATGTAGAATCCTTGCAAGCCAATTGAATTTATCCGACTGGCCCTTTGAAACTAAAGGCATGAGAGCATTTAGTGTCAAAGATTTGCAAAAATTCCAGGCCATGCATACACCTCAATGACAACAACAACAACAACCTGATACAGACCATATACAACAATAAAAAAGTTATTCAGTTCAAGCAGAACAACAAACCCAGCTACCTCCTGACTTAGATGTAGTGCTTAACGACATCAGAAATGATATTAGGCATCTAGGAGATAAAATATGTAATGCTATAAGTGATATACTTAGGAGGGGTCGCTAACTGTTTTTGTTTGTTTCTGAATACAAAATGTAATGTTTGTATTACTTGTTTGATTCATTGAACAATACATTTTTTTGTAAATGTGTTCAATTATTATTCTTGTTGACAGAAATTGTTGTTGTAATTCTCTTATATATGTATATATATTCTTTGTAATTATCTTTTTGATTAATGACAAAAAGGGGGAGAAATATTATAAAAAGATGATTATGATCTTAATTGCATATATATATATATTATAAAAGGAGATGCTATTGAATGGTTATTGTAATCTAACAGATGATAATTAGAAAACTGATACTTATATAATTATTGACATTTGAGAGTTTTAATTTTGAGAGGTAAAATTTACTCAAACAATAGAAATAAGCTTAAGTGAACTTAAGTCAACAAACAAGTTTGTTGAATTAAAAGTTAACCCAACGAAGGCACTTTGTTGAGTTATACATATTTCATAATTGATTTAATATGGTTTTGTCATCATCAAAAAGGGAGAGATTGTTGAGTATTTTTGTTTTGATGATGTGTGTTGAATGAAAATAATCATATTTGCTCAATTACTATTGCTTGTGAAAAGAAATTAAAATCATCAATTAATACAGAAAAAGCTTACTGATATAAATACTTGTCTATATTGGATCTGAAGTTAATAACAAGTCGTTTCGTTGTATTAATTTCTCATTTAGCTAAACGTTAAGTTAACGTGTGTTTTTATTGAAAAGCATGATATGTTTTAATGTTATATCTTCTGTATCATGAACAGTGCACGTTTAGACAACTCGTTAAGTTAGAGTTTTGTTTGTATAGAGGTCACATGAGAACTCGTTAAGTTAGAGGCTTAAAGGTTAAAATAGGTCACGTGATAACTCGTTAAGTTAGTGAGTAAAAGAAGAGACGAACTCGTTAAGTTAGTGTTATACACGTGGTGAAATTATAAGTTACGAATGTTGTATTGTATCACGTGAGGTGCACATGTTTAACTCGTTAAGTTAACATAACTAAATGCGTTGAGTTGTTATATTGAACACTAAGGCACGCGTTAGGTTAGCGTTATAAACTTAAGTTGTTATTTTTTGCGCGTGGTAAAATTCTTATTATAAAAACATTTGTTTATTATTGGTTCGTTGAGATATCATAACACAACGAAGATGGTTCGTTGAGTTATCATAACACAACAGAGATGGTTCGTTGAGATATCATAACACCACAGACATAGTTCATTGAGTTAGCTATAGTACTTGTCACGTGAAATGGCACATGAGGAACTTGTTAAGTTAGAAACGTTAAGTTATATATATACTTGTGTTACTTGTTTAGTTAACATTAAAGTAACGACTTCTTATTACACTGATGAAAAACTTTTGGACGAGAAAGTTTATTTTGCAGGAAATTTTTCAGAGATTCAGGACTGATGATTAAAGAAAATTCAAAATATAAACGTGGGTTAGAACGTGTGTGTTTCGATGAAGGAAAAAGAAAAGACGTGGAGAAGTGGAAAACTGGTGGTGGTTAAACGTGAAGGATATGCATCAAATGAAGATACAGTATAAAAGGCATAGAATTCTCGTTGATCAATTCATCCTTGCACACAAAACGAAAAATCTTTTCAAGGATCAAACCATCCCTGCACACCAAAAGAAAAATCTTTTTCAGAGATCAAAAACACCTCTTCAGGAAAAATCTCTCAAGTGGAAGAAAGTTCAGTGAAGCATAAAAAGGTAAGATTTTCATCACTGAAGATTTGAAGTATTAGAAGAAAGCAAATTCGGTGAAACATGAGAAGACAAGATATTCGTCACTGAAGAATTGCTGAAGAAGAAAAAGAAGAAGAAGAAAGATCTCAAACAGGGAGAAAAGTTTTAAATTCAGCAAATTAGTTTTCTCTGTTTGTAGTTTTGAAATTGTTTAGATGATACATGGTATCGAAATATAATTGCATCTACAATTTCTGAGGAGAATTGAACTGTATATTGTAATTGAAACCTTGAATAAAAATGATTTTATGAAAACAATGTCTCGACTTGTTTTTGAGTTTTAAAGTTTCAATTATATTTCAGAAAATATTAAAAATACACAATTCACCCCCCTCTTTTATAGCCATACGATCCTACAAGTGGTATCAGAGCCTTTGTTAATAATCTTTGATATAAAATCGATACCAACTTATTTAATATCATTGCTTATTCTACCTTTCTTGTTTTTAAACAGAAATTAATATTTGAGCATACATTTAACTTTCTTGATTTAAGGCTCAAATTGTTTTAAAGTTTTTAGACAGTTTAAAATCAAATAGGTTGAAAAATCTAAGGTAAAATGGCTACTGGAAATGGTAATTTTTCTTTATATGAAGGCCAAAATCTTAATCGTCCTCCTTTATTTGATGGAATACATTTTGAATATTGGAAATATAGGATGACTATTTTTCTTCAAAGTATAGATCATAAGTTGTGGTTCATGATTTCTAAACCATATACTCCGTTAACTACTCCTTATAATACTTAGACAATTACTGAAAAAGAAAATGAAACTCTGAATGCTAAGGGCTTAAATATTTTATTTTGTGCATTGAGTTATGAACAGTTCAGTAAAGTGTCGGCATATAAATTTGCTTATGAGGTGTGACATGCATTAGAAGTTTCACATGAAGGTACTTCTCAAGTTAAAGAGACAAAAATAAACATGTTGATTCATAAGTATGAACTCTTTAAGATGCATGAAGACGAAAATATTTCTGAGATGTTTTCCAGATTTCTTGATATCATAAACTCTTTAAAATGTTTAGGAAAGAATTTTGAACATAAGGATTTGGTGAGGAAAATTCTCAGATCCCTAAGTTCTAAATGGTCTCAGAAAGTAACATCAGTTGAGGAATCACGAGATTTAAATGTTTATAGTATGAATGAACTTATAGGAAATTTAACAGCTTATGAAGTTCAATTAAATGAATCATTGAGTCACAACAAACTAAAAATGAAGAAAGAAATAGCCTTTGAAATTAATTCAGATTCTAATATATCTACTGATTCTGACGAGGATTTGATTTTGCTGACTAGGAAATTCAAGAAAGCATGGAAAGCTAGGAAACAATAAAGGAACAAAAATGATAAACCCTCAATGTCAAAATCATTGAATGACAAGAATTCTTCATCCAGAAAGTATGTATGTTACAATTGTAAGAAACCTGGACATCTTTCTCCAGATTGTCCTATGAGGAAAAATGAAAAGCAAAGTAGGACATATCAGAAGAAGACGGCTCAAAAAACTTAGAAAAAGTTTTACAAGAAAAAGGCTTTGAAGGTCACTTGGGATGACACGTCTGAAGAGTTTGAATCTGAGGAATCAGCATCAAAATCTTCACATTCAGAAGGAGAACAAGAGTTAGAAGACGTTGCTCATATGTGCTTCATGGCAGATGAGTCTGAGGAGGAAACAACATCAAAATGGATCTTGGATAGTGGAGCGTCAAGTCACATGACCGGACAAAAAAGTCTATTACAAAATTTTACAAATACCATGAAAGGAAGTGTAACATTTGGAAACAAAAGCAAAGATAAAATCATAGGTATGGGCAATGTTCAAATAACTCCTACTTGTGTTATTTCGAATGTACTATATGTAGAAAACCTAGGATTGAATTTGCTGAGTGTCATAAAACTAACTGAAAATGGATATTATGTAGTGTTTGAAGATAATGTATGCAAAATAATTGATAAAAATACAGATGAAATTAATTTTATTGCTAAAAGAAAAGGTTCTGTATGTATTTTATCTTTACCTTCTGGTGCAGTTGATTTAAATTTATGTTTGCTAGCTGAAACTAGTGATGCATATCTATGGCATAGAAGGATTGGGCATATAAATATGAGACTGTTACATAAACTATCTAGAGACATTTAGTGAGAGGTTTACCAAAGATTAAATACTCAAAGAACTTTATGTGTGATGCATGTGAGTTAGGTAAACTTCACAAAAACTCTTTTAAATCCAAAACTCATATTTCAAGCAAGAGAGTCTTAGAACTTATACATATGGATCTATTTGGACCAACAAGAATCATGAGTCTTGGTGGTAAACGGTATGTATTTGTTTTAGTAGATGACTTCTCTAGATACACTTGGGTATATTTTCTAGCATCTAAGACAGAAGTTTTTGAAAAATTTAAAATGTTTTGCAATTTTGTTCAAAATGAGCAAAGTGTCTTTATTCAAAAACTTAGGAGTGATCATGGAACTGAATTTGATAATGATCAAATGGATAACTATTGTAATGAGCTTGACATTGATCACAGATTTTCTTTTCCAAGAGCACCATGTCAAAATGGTGTTGTTGAAAGAAAGAATAGATCACTTCAAGAAATGGCCAGAACTATGTTGAATGAACATAAGTTACCTCAAAATCTTTGGGCTGAAGTAGTAAATACAGCTTGTTATGTTATCAACAGAAGTCATTTAAGACCTCATGTTAATAAAACTCCTTTTGGAAATTATGTTTAATAAGGTTCTAAAAATTTCCTATATGAAACCATTTGGTTGCAAGTGTTTTATTCTTAATACTAAGGATAAAAGGGATAAATTTAAAGTCAAATCGGATGAAGGAATTTTTGTAGGTTACTCTGCTAGAAGTAAAGCCTATAGAGTATATAACAAGACTTCTAAGACTATTGAAGAAACCCTCCATGTAAGCTTCAATGAAAATTCTCTTAGAGAATCTCAATCTAAAGCTAATAATGATGATATGATCAATTTTCCAAATGAGTTAGAGATCAATAGAGAGATTGATGATTTATCTGAGAAAATCAAAAATATGAACTTAAATGATCAAACTAATGATGAAAGTGATGGACTTTTAGATGTTGATGAGAATATTGAGGAAAATTAGAGAAATTAGCGTTATTCTTCATCACATCCCATTACTCAAGTCATTGGTAATATTAATGAGGGAGTTAAAACTAGAGCTTTAGTAAATTTAAATAGTATGTGTATGTTTGTTTCTATGGTGGAACCAAGGAATATACAAGAAGCATTATCTGATGAAAATTGGATAGTGGCAATGCAAGAAGAACTAAATCAATTCATCAGAAATGATGTATGGGAATTAATCTCTCCACTAGAAAATCAGTCCATAATAGGTACAAAGTGGATCTTTAGAAACAAAACTAACGAAACTAGTCAAATTATAAGGAATAAAGCTAGATTAGTTGCACAAGAGTATACACAGGAAGAAGGATTAGATTATGATGAAACATTTACTCCTATGGCTAGGTTTGAAAGTATTAGAATATTATTGGCCTATGGTTGTTATATGGATTTTAAATTATATCAAATGGATGTAAAGAGTGCATTTCTAAATGGTTTAATTAATGAAGAAGTCTATGTAAAACAACCACTTGGATTTGAAGATATTAAAAATCTTGACTTTGTGTATAAATTGAAGAAAGCCTTATATGGTTTGAAGCAAGCACCTAGATCATGGTATGAAAGATTGTCTACTTTTTTAATAGAAAAAGGCTATATCATGGGAAAAGTGGATCATACTCTATTTATTAAGAGAGATGGTAAAGATCAGATTGTTGTTTAAATATACGTGGATGATATAATCTTTGGAGCAACCTCTGATAAGTTGATAGAAATATTCTCTAAAGAGATGACTAATTAGTTTGAAATGAGTATGATAGGAGAACTTTCATATTTTCTAGGACTTCAAATTAAGCAAATGGATAAAGGTATATTTTTAAATCAGGAAAAATATGCAGATGAAATGCTTAAAAAATTTAATTTTAATGATATAAGGATTCGAGGAACTCCTATGAGTACTACTTTAAAGTTAGATATTGATGACATAGGAAAATCTATAGATCAAAGAAAATACAGAAGTATGATTGGTTCTTTACTTTATTTGACTACTAGTAGACCTGATATTATGTTTGCTGTGTGTGTTTGTGCTAGATTTCAATCTAATCCTAAAGAATCACACTTAATTGCAGTTAAAAGAATATTTAGATATATACAAGGAACTAAAAATTTTGAACTGTATTATTCTATGGATAGTTCAATAGATCTTATAGGATATACTAATGCTGATTATGCAGGATCTAAATCTGATAGAAAGAGTACCAGTGGCACATGTCAATTATTGGGAAATAATTTGGTGTCATGGTTTAGTAAAAAGCAAAACTATGTAGCACTTTCTACTACAGAAGCTGAATATGTTGTTGCTGCACTGTGTTGCACTCAGATTCTGTGGATAAGGCAAACTTTAGAAGATTTTGGATTATCTTATGATACAACTGAGATTTATTGTGACAGTAGTTCTGCAATAAATCTTTCCAAAAATCCTGTATTACATTCAAGAGCAAAGCATATATAAGTTAGACATCATTTTCTAAGAGATAACGTAATTAAAGGAAAAATTAAATTAGAATTTGTGTATAGTAAAAATCAATTAGCTGATATATTTACAAAACCTCTAGACGAAAATACATTATGCAACATTAGATTAAATTTAGGTATTTGTAGGCGATGTGATGTGTAAAATGCTTAAACTCCACATAAAAAGATAAATATTATTGATGATGTTGTTCACCTCATAGATATTATATACTTATTATAAATATCTAAAGTAATATCTAAACTGCTGCTTAAGATACTATGTATTTATTATAAAATCATAGTAGTATCTTATTGATTTTAAGTAGTTTATCAATTTTAATGGTTTTTACGATTTTAAGTGGAAGTGTAAATGAAAAACATTAAATACTTCTGACATTCTGAAATTTTGATTAAATGTTTTCTTTGAATCAAGGAAAATGCATATGATCAAGCATAAATTTGACTTAATTAATTAAACTTGTAGAATAAGTTATATGTAACTCATCTTAAACTGTTAATCAAAAGTATAAACTTATTGAAACTAATTCATATTCTCAGTACAATCATAGAAGTAAAAATTGTATGACATTTGTGTTTTATTGCATCTGTATTAATGGAATACATATATACTGTGCTTAAAATGAAAAGTGCTTACAAAGTGAAAATCTTTGAGAGTTTATTGATTAGTTTGATCACAAACCTTTTGTACTTGAGCAGATAGGTATGTAAGGATTGTTTACCTGAAAAAGGATTCTTTAAATCTAGCAACCTAAGGTCCTGATCAGATCTAGGATTGTTGACTGAAAGCTCATTACACGGGTACATTAGAAAGCTCTTGTATGATTCAAGCTTTTCAAACTAACTTTTAAAGAAAATTATCAATATTTACTGTTTTGAAAAGAAAAAGTTGTTTCATTAATTATAGATATCTTTGAATCGCATATAGTTTATACCAATATGACTACTGATTTATTGAATCAACATTAGTACTTTTGAAAACATTTATTTGAGATACATTCTTTTATTCTCCTTGAATTAATCGAATTGAGTTCAAAGTTGTGTTTTGATTCATATACAGTAGGAATTGATTCTGGAAATCATTTTTAATGATGTCAGGATAACGGAAGTCTCTGAAAAGAAAATGTAAAAGTATAGTTATACTTAACATCTATTGTCACTACAAGTATATTTTTGATTGAATATATTTGAAGTATATTTGTAGGGGGAGGATTAACAATGTCGAAAATAGATTAATATAATTTAGAATACAAATCTTAGTTAATCTGAATTAATGTCCTCTTAAAATCTTGATGAAATAATTTAAAAAGACAAATAAATTATTTTAGATTCAAAGGAAAAAATGTTCAAATAGTTTACAATGTTCTCAAGATAATGTTAAGTTTAGCATGTGTGTTGTTTTCGGAAGGTTTCAGTTGGAAGCATCCAAAACTTGTTTAAGTGTACTAACTAGACGTTATATTAGATAAGGTAACGTGTAAAACTACCTCTAGACAGCGTTTTACTCGTTAGGTTAGTTAACTCAACGAGTTATACTTGAATATTTCGGGTACCTTGATTGAATAAACTTTATTCAATATTTATTTAATTTCTAAACCCGACTTATCTTCACGTTGAGTTATACGCCTAAAAACCCTATTTAAACACTTATAACACGAGGACTTAGGTTATTTGTAAACTTTGTCAAGAAAATCTTTCTTGCTTGTTGCTATTACAACCTGCGACGATGGTCTCCAAGTTCTACAAAGGTCGTGGTAGAGGAAAAGGCAAAAGAGAAGAGATGCAAAAGGAAGAGAAATAGAGAATGATGAAGTTCCACGTACTTGGTTCAAGAAAATATTTCGAGTGGACAAAAGGTTAGTAGAACTTTATAGAGATTACTTCTTTTCTCAAGATATATTAGATGAAGTTAGACAAGAACTTCAACATACTGATGCAAATATTACATACATGGGTATTCGTAGTAAATTTGATAGAGAATACAGAATGAAATGTGTTGAGATTGCATTTTTGGAACAATATGCAAAATATTTGGAAAAAGGTGTAGGTTCATCTAATAGAACTCCTCAAACTCTTATAAACGGTACAAGAATGCATGCATTTTAGGAAGAGCATGAATTAGCTATGCCTACTCCTTTATATTCAAAACAAGTAGAATCAGATATTGCTGTAAACAAAACAAAAGTTGATAGTCTTCGAAAGGCCGTTGCAATAGAAAGTGCCTTAGAAGAAATAAAGTAGAAAACTTTTATGCAGCAATTTGAAAAGAAAACAACAATACTTGAAAAGGAGAAACAAAAATGTTATAGAAGAAGGAAAGTTAGAAAAATTATGTCTAAGGAAACAAAGTCTATTGAAAAAGGAAAATCAGATGAAAATTTATTTCCAAAGGACAATGTATGTCTAGACATTGTACCTTATTGTGCATCTGATAAAGTCATCAGTTCCGAACACACTGAAACTGATGAAGATAATGAGACTTTATTTTCCCTTGCTAGAAAACTTGAGAAGAAATCCAAGTCAAATATGAGCTCAAGTTTTTCTATTAGTACAAGTCCTGATGATGCAGAAATTGACAAATCAGAACATCAGGCACCTGACATTGAACAAGTTATTGCAGATATAATTGACAATGTTGAGGTAGCAACTAGTTCAAAGGCTGAATTGTTTGGAGTAGCAGATATTGAAAATGTTAAGACTCCAGAAGAGCTAAAAGTTAACCAGCCTTCTACAGAATCTATAGAAGTAGAGTCTGAGAATTCACAACATGATTCAATGGAAATATCTATTGAACAAAATGAACAATTACAGACAGATACACCGGTTGTAGAATTTGTGGAAAAATTGTACTTTGAACATTCTATAGAGACTGAACAGATGAATGTTAAGCATATTGACAATGTTCCTAACACTGTTGAAGCTGAAGAATCAAGCTTACCTGAGCAGCTTCAAGATAATATTTTGGAAGAGGAACAACATGACATTCATTTTGCAGAAGAGGTTCCTGAAGATGAATTAAACTCTGAATCACGGCTTCAGGTATCACCTTCTTTGTGTACAATATTAAAAATTCAAGGTAATGCAATTCATTTTAGATCTGAAGAAGCATTGCAGAAATACAATAATCTGATTACATGTCAGATTTTACATGCTCGTCTAATAAAATTCAGAAATTTGATGGAAATAAGAGATCTATTTGAGTTTCAAGGCCTCATTAAATTCTTGCCAATAGGAACGAAATGGAAGCAATACACAGAGCTTATTGTAGCTTTTTATAGCAATCTGGTCAAGAATGGAAATTTTCTGAAAACTCATATAAATGAACAAGAGTTTATATTGTCTCCTGAGTTAATTTTTGAAGTTTTAGGATTAAAGAATGAAGGTGTTGTTGTTACCAACAGATTTGACATAATAAGACAATTGGAATGGAACATTCAGTCTTTATCAAAAATTCCAGATGTATATTCTAAAATGAGATTAATGGAAAATCTGAATGTAGAGGCAATGTTTATTGCAAGTATATTGTATGCAAATTTATTTCAGAGAGTTGGACACAATTTGGAAGTCAGTAGAAGCTGTTTATATGCAACTTATGGCCTGCTGAATAGAATTCAAATAAATTGGTTTGATGTTTTTATGTCTCAACTACAGCATATGAGTTCAAAGTTATTTTATGGTGATGCTGTATGTAGAATTCTTGCAAGCCAATTGAATTTATCTGACTGGCCCTCTGAAACTAAAGGCATGAGAGCATTTAGTGTCAAAGATTTGCAAAAATTCCAGGCCATGCATACACCTCAATGACAACAACAACAACAACCTAATACAGACCATATACAACAACAACAACAAAGTTATTCAGTTCAAGCAGAACAACAAACCCAGCTACCTCCTAACTTAGATGCAGTGCTTAACAACATCAGAAATGATATTAGGCATCTAGGAGATAAAATATGTAATGCTATAAGTGATATACTTAGGAGGGGTCGCTAACTGTTTTTGTTTGTTTCTGAATACAAAATGTAATGTTTGTATTACTTGTTTGATTCATTGAATAATACATTTTTCTGTAAATGTGTTCAATTATTATTCTTGTTTACAGAAATTGTTGTTGTAATTCTCTTATATATGTATATATATTCTTTGTAATTATCTTTTTGATTAATGACAAAAAGGGGGAGAAATATTATAAAAAGATGATTATGATCTTAATTGCATATATATATATATTATAAAAGGAGATGCTATTGAATGGTTATTGTAATCTGACAGATGATAATTAGAAAACTGATACTTATATAATTATTGACATTTGAGAGTTTTAATTCTGAGAGGTAAAATTTACACAAACAATAGAAATAAGCTTAAGTGAACTTAAGTCAATAAACAAGTTTGTTGAATTAAAAGTTAACCCAACGAAGGTGCTTTGTTGAGTTATACATATTTCATAATTGATTTAATATGGTTTTGTCATCATCAAAAAGGGGGAGATTGTTGAGTATTTTTGTTTTGATGATGTGTGTTGAATGAAAATAATCATATTTGCTCAATTACTATTGCTTGTGAAAAGAAATTAAAATCATCAATTAATACAGAAAAAGCTTACTGATATAAATACTTGTCTGTATTGGATCTGAAGTTAATAACAAGTCATTTCGTTGCATTAATTTCTCATTTAGCTAAACGTTAAGTTAACGTGTATTTTTATTGAAAAGCATGATATGTTTTAATGTTATATCTTCTGTATCATGAACAGTGCATGTTTAGACAACTCGTTAAGTTAGAGTTTTGTTTGTATAGAGGTCATGTGAGAACTCATTAAGTTAGAGGCTTAAAGGTTAAAATAGGTCACGTGATAACTCGTTAAGTTAGTGAGTAAAAGAAGAGACGAACTCGTTAAGTTAGTGTTATACACGTGGTGAAATTATAAGTTACGAATGTTGTATTGTATCACGTGAGATGCACATGTTTAACTCGTTAAGTTAACATAACTAAATGCGTTGAGTTGCTATATTGAACACTAAGGCACGCGTTAGGTTAGCGTTATAAACTTAAGTTGTTATTTTTTGCGCGTGGTAAAATTCTTATTATAAAAACATTTTTTTATTACTGGTTCGTTGAGATATCATAACACAACGAAGATGGTTCGTTGAGTTATCATAACACAACAGAGATGGTTCGTTGAGATATCATAACACCACAGACATAGTTCGTTGAGTTAGCTATAGTACTTGTCACGTGAAATGGCACATGAGGAACTCGTTAAGTTATATATATACTTGTGTTACTCGTTTAGTTAACATTAAAGTAACGACTTCTTATTACATTGATGAAAAACTTTTGGACGAGAAAGTTTATTTTGTAGGAAATTTTTCAGAGATTCAGGACTGATGATTAAAGAAAATTCAAAATATAAACGTGGGTTAGAATGTGTGTGTTTCGATGAAGGAAAAAGAAAAGACGTGGAGAAGTGGAAAACTGGTGGTGGTTAAACGTGAAGGATATGCATCAAATGAAGATACAGTATAAAAGGCATAGAATTCTCGTTGATCAATTTATCCTTGCACACAAAATGAAAAATCTTTTCAAGGATCAAACCATCCCTACACACCAAAAGAAAATCTTTTTCAGGGATCAAAAACACCTCTTCAAGAAAAATCTCTCAAGTGGAAGAAAGTTCAGGGAAGCATAAAAAGGTAAGATTTTCGTCACTGAAGATTTGAAGTATCAGAAGAAAGCAAATTCGGTGAAGCATGAAAAGACAAGATATTCGTCACTAAATAATTACTGAAGAAGAAAAAGAAGAAGAAGAAAGATCTCAAACAGGGAGAAAAGTTTTAAATTCCGCAAATTAGTTTTCTCTGTTTGTAGTTATGAAATTGTTTAGTTGATACATGGTATCGAAATATAATTGCATCTACAATTTCTGAGGAGAATTGAATTGTATATTGTAATTGAAACCTTGTATAAAAATGATTTTATGAAAACAATGTCTTGACTTATTTTTAAGTTTTAAAGTTTCAATTATATTTTAGAAAATATTAAAAATACGCAATTCACCCCCCTCTTGTGTAGCCATACGATCCTACAAGGAGGTAACGGTTTTGAATCTAAATGTTGACCATCAAAAGATAAAGCTCCTAATTGAACATTTTCATCTTCAATATTAAACTCTTCTTGATCTCCTTCTATATCTATGCTTTCACTTACTTCTAAAGTTTCAGAATCTAGTTGCCTATTTAATTCTTCTTGAATCACATCATCTAGCATATCTCCTTTATCCTTTTAAAAGTCTATAGTATGTAAGGACATTTCTAACTCCTCAATCTTTTTTGATTTGAAAATGTTTAATTGAGTATCCTCATTACCATTTGCTAACTTCATCATTCCAGTTTTACAATTTATAACAACCCTTGATGTTGCTAAGAATGACATTCCCAAAATTAAAGATGGATCATGATTTTGATGCTTAATTTGTTGGGAGTCTAAAATCAAAATATCAATGGGATATATGAAGCTGTTGATTTTATTTAGGACATCCTCTACTTTTCCTCTAGGGTATGTTATACTTCTATCAGCTAATTGAATAACAGTCCTAGTAGGGATTAAGCATTCTAATCCTAAGGATACAAATATATCACTAGGCATAACATTTATACTTGCACCTAGGTCTATTAAGGTTCTTTCCAAAATGGTATTTCTTATGGTGCATGATATAACAGGGATTCTTAGATCAGATAACTTTTTAGGAATTTGTGGTAGAAATAGGGAATTACTTTGCTCAACTAAAAAGACTTTCCTTAAAACTTTTCGCTCTTTTTCCTTAGTACACCAATCCTTAAGAAATTTAGCATAAGGTGGCATTTTCTGCAATATGTCTAACAAAGGAATGTTAACTTGTACTTTTTCAAAGGTTTCTCTAATTTTTTCATATTTTTCATGAAATGTTTGTTGTAATCTTTCTGGATAGGGTGCTAATGATTGTGATTTACAAGATTCTTTTTCTTTCATTTCATTGGTTTGATCATTTTTAATCTCATTTTCAGATTTAGATTTTTCTTCATTGGTTTTTAAGTTTTTAGATATTACATTTTCATTATCATTTTGAATTTTGTTCTTATCCACCTTCATATTACTTTCTTTTTGAATTCTTGGTGGTATATCAGTTCCAGATCTTAATGTTATACAAACATCTTCCAGATTTTCATTACTTTCATGATGTTCTTGTATTTCATTTTCATGATTTTGATCTTCAATTATTTTTAGTTTTAACTTACATTCTTTAAATTCTATTGCATTGGTATTTTCTTTTGTTTGTATGTCTTGCAAATTATGCAAATCTGTAACATTAAAGTTTTTATTTGTGTTTTCCTATTGCATAACTTGTAACTTCATTGTAAATTCATCCAATGCTTTTAATTTTCTTTCCAAATCATCTAGTCTCATTGTATTCAGTTTTTAATCAATTTTCTTTATGTTTTTTTTAGTTTTGTATATGATATCAATTTTAGGTTCTAAATATTCTTCCCTATAATTTAATTGGTTGACTTCTTATTGTTGACACATGTATTATTCCAATTTATCTATGTTTTGCTCTAAACTACGCTCCAATCTGTCATACCTATCTCAAACTTCCTTGTCTCTCAACATATTACACGTTCTAAACTGACCATTAGTTGGGTAAATTATAGGATTCTCATACTCAGCTCTATTATATTGAATATAATTTATTTGTTGTTCATGCGATCTAACCATCTGCAATCGTCTTAGTTTTAAACAATCAGAGATGCCATGACCTTCCAAATTGTAGAATTCACATATGCTAACTCTAGGTTTTAGAAATCTTTGAGCATAAGCATATGCCATATTCTCAATTATAAAATAAAACATACAACACTCCCTTTGCTAATAAAACAAAACAGCACTCACAGTTGCTTAGCTTCTCAATCTCTAGCAATAGTGCTAGAAAATCTTATTTGGGTTGTGTTTGGGATTTGTTAACTTCTGTTTTTAAACTTGTTTAATTTATCTTTATGCTTATATCAATAATTACTTTTAGAAGTAAACAAACAACTTTTCACACAAATGATATTAATTCTAATTTGTGTTTTAACTACAAGTGCACAGTGTATATTGTATTTGTGTGTAAGTATAGGTTGATCCTACAAAGATTGAGTAAGAATTGTGTATTGTTTCGATTTTTATATTGGAGTATACATGTGTTCAATAAACACTCCATTGAGTTACAATTAACACAACAGACTTAGTTCATGGAGTTATGGCTAACTGAACGGACTAACCTCGTGGACTTGCAGTTAACTCCACGAGTCTATCTTTCTAGTTAAATACTATTATTTATAGAGGAATTCAGCCAATCATTGGGCGGTTCCACATATTGTAAATAACATCAATTAAGCTCTTTAATGCTAGTTAATATTAGATTTATCATTAAGCAATACTAACATTCAGATATTTCAAACAGTAACCATTAAAATCTTTAAGTATCTAGAATGAATCAATTTCAGTAAATTATAAAACTATTTTCTATTTTCTGAATCAAATAGACATAAAACATTCACAATACTGACAATGATAACATTAATCATGCTACAAAACAAATAATACAACACATTGATACTAATTGTAAACATAGATAATTTGTTGTTTTTGGTATTTTTGTTTTGATATATTCCTGAAGATGAATGAAAGGTGAAATGTAAAAATCTCTATCGATAGTAAAAACTTCTGTCACTACATGCGACGTGATTACACCATTGAAAACTTAATCACTTACAATCTTGCCTCCTCTCCCTATAGAATCGTCAATCCAAAATTGTAAAATGATCTCCTCTTCAGCATACTAGCATCAACCCAAAACCAAGGCTAGAAGCTTTACGATCTCTTGAGATATGAGTTGGTGCTTGGTGAAATTGGTTTCCCTTCCCGCAATGCGATCACTCCTCACAGTGGTTGTCAGGCATCGTGTTTAGCTCGGAATCGACCTGACATTAGGAAAGTATCCTCATAGACCTCTAATGGTTGGTGATTTTGGTGGTGGTGTGGAGCTTCAGGGAACTTCCGACGTTGCCTGTAGTTAGCACGGTTCTCCACCTCTACACACACACACTCTTCTTCGTCTTTCTCCTCTTCTTTTATATTTCTTTCAGTAGTAATTGCTCCTGCTTAAATGATCGGTTAGATTTCCATCATTCATATCAACGATGGTGATTTCTTCTTCCTTTCACAAGTGAATTCCTACATGATACGTGTGATCGTGGTTTTCCTTCAAATGTCCTATTTCTATAATTGCTACAATGGCATATTAGAAAACATATGGTCCGTGGAGTTACAGATAACTCAATGGACTTACTTCATTGATTTACAATAAAACACGTGCAATAAAGAAATAAGCTACTAACATAATGCGTTACCTTAGTCTGTATTTATGTAACTCAACGCGTACAGTTATGCTAACTTAACGAGTTAAACATGTGCATCTCACGTGATATACTAAAGCATTTAAATTCAACACATGCATAATTCTAACTTAACGAGTTCAGATATACAACTTATGGTTTTTACTCACTAACTCAATGAGTTGTTACTGTGTACCTGAATATTCTTTTAGCATTTACTATTTCAGATTCTTACAAACCTTAACTATCCGATGCTTAGATGCATTTCGGATAGTTAGCAGATAACTCACTGAAAATCTACTTAAATCATGCATTAAGGTTTAAACATGTGCATTCCGGGAAATAATAAAATATTCGTTTAAAACATACTGTCTAGTACATGCAATATAACTCTCTAAAATAATAGAAAATTTGGATACTTAAGAATTTCACAGCTTGCAATTCACCGACACTTCAGAAATGTACTTAATTAACATTAATTCCTTGAAATTATGTAGATTCCTTCGTTAAAGCATATAACAGTGCAATTATAACATAATGACTTAATTCTCATATGTTAAGCTAAATATTATGCAATTAACCATCATTTAACCATTAATATTATGCACTTTTTCATTCTAAATAGGTTGTCAAAAGTTAAATTAGAACTTGTTTGATTTTTTTTTTTCTTATATTAATAAATTCTTTTAGAAGTAAACAAACAACCTTTCACACAAATTAGATATTAAGTCTAATTTGTATTTTAACTGCAAGTGCACAGTGTATATTGTATTTGTGTGCAAGTACAAGTCAATCCTACAAAGATTGAGTAAGAATTGTGTACTATTTTGATTTTTATATTGGAGTTTATATGTGTTTAGTTAATCACTCCGTTGAGTTACAGTTAACACAATGGACTTAGTTCGTGGAGTTATGGTTAACTCAATGGACTAACCTTGTGGACTTAAGTTAACTCCATGAGCCTACCTTTCTAGTTAAATACTACTATTTACAAAGGAATTCGGCCAACCATTAGGCAGTTCTATAGAATGTAAATAACATCAATTAAGCTCTTTAATGTTAGTTAAAATTAGATTTGTAATTAAGCAACACTAACATTCAGATATTTTAAACAGTAACCATTAAAATCTTTAAGTATCTAGGACGAATCAATTTCAATAAACAATAAAACTACTTTTTATTTTTTGAATCAAACAAACATAAAACATTTACAATACTAACAATGATAACATTAATCACGATACAAAACAAACAATACAACACTTTAATACTAAATGTAAACACAAATAATTTGTTATTTTTGGTATTTTTGTTTTGATATGTTCTTGAAGATGAGCGAAAGATTAAATATAAAAATCTCTATCGATAGTAAAAACTTTCGTCACTACTTGCGACACGATTACACCACTGAAAACTTAATCACTTACAATCTTGCCTCCTCTCCCTATAGAATGGTGAACCAAGAATTGTAAGATGATCTCCTTTACAACATAATGGCATCAACCCGAAACCAAGGCTAGAAGCTTTACAATCTCTTGAGATATGACTCAGTGCTTTGTGAAAATGGCTTCCCTTCTTGCGACGCGATCACTCCTCACAGTGGTTGTCAATCATTGTGTTTGGCTCAAAATCGACCCAATATTTGGAAAGTATCCTCATAGACCTCCAATGGTTGGTGATTTTGGTGGTGTGGTGTGGAGCTTCAAGGAACTTCGGACTCTTCCTGTAATTAGCGCGATTCTCCACATTCACACACCTTCTTCATCTTTCTCTTCTTTTTTTATATTTCTTTTAGTAATAACTGCTTCTACTTAAATATTCGATTGAATTTCCTTCATTCATATCAATGATGGTGATTTCTTCTTCATTCCATGAGTGAATTCCTACGTGATACGTGCAATCATGGTTTTCCTTCGAATTTCCTATTTCTACAACTGCTACAGTGGCATATTAGAAAATAAATGGTTCGTGGAGTTAGTGTAACTCAACGGACTTACCTCGTTGACTTAACTATAGAAACACGTGCAATAAAGAAATAACTTATAAGCTTATAACACTAATACAATATGTTACCTTAGTGTATATTCAAGTAACTTCACGTGTATAGTTATGCTAACTTAACGAGTTAAACATGTGCAACTCATGTGACATAATAAAGTATTTAAATTCAACACGTGCATAATTCTAACTTAAGGAGTTCAGATATTTTGGATACTTACAAACCTAACTATCTGATGCTTAGATGCATTTCGGATAGTTACCAGATAACTTACCGAACATTCACGTGCATTAAGGTTTCAACACGTGTATTCCAGGAAATAATAAAATATTCGTTTAAAACATATTGTCCAGTGCATGCAATATAACTCTCTAAAATAATAGAAAATTCGGATACTTAAGAATTTCACAGCCTGTAATTCACCGACAGTTCAGAAATGTACTTAATTAACATTAATTCCTTGAAATTATGTAGATTCCTTCCTTAAAGCATATCACAGTGCAATTATAATATAATGGCTTAATTCTCATATGATAAGCTAAATATTATGCAATTAACCATCATTTAACCGTTATTATTATGCACTTTTTCATTCTAAACAATGCTCAAGTTAATTATACAACTACTGAAAAAGATTTATTAGCTATTGTATTTGCCTCAAAAAAGTTTAGATCATATCTGATAGGAGCTAAAGTAATAGTATACATGGATCATTCAACTTTAAAACACTTAATAGCAAAGAAAGAAAATACACCTAGACTAATCTAGTGGATATTACCACTACAAGAATTTGATCTAGAAATTAAAAATAAAAAAGTATGTAAGAATGTAGTAGTAGACCATTTATCAAGATTACAAATAGAAAAATCAAACATTGAAGTTAAGGATCATTTTCTTGATGAACAATTAATGACCATAAATACAATGCCTTGGTATGCAGACATAGTTAACTACTTAGTTACAGGATTAACACCTAAAGATTGGAATAGACAGGATAAGAAATTATTCTTTTCAAGAGTGAAATATTACTATTGGGAAGACCCATACTTATTTAAGAAATATCCTGATCTAGTTACAATGAGGTGTGTTCCAGAAACTGAATATTAGAGCATATTATCTTTCTACCATGACCAAGCATGTGGAGGACATTTTGGTTTAGGGAAAACTACTACCAAGATTCTACAATGTGGACTTTATTGGCCAACATTATTTAAAGATGCTCATAAATATGTGATAATTTTTGTTGTTAACACAACAATCACAAATTTTACATTTATAAATTTTTCGCAAGTGCACGGTGTCTATTGTATTAAGTAGTGCAAGTATGGGTCATCTCCACAAGGATTTTAATTTATTGTATCTAATGATATATTGAATGAATACAAGTTTGGCTGTAGAAGTTTAGCCACTAAAGGACACTCAAACCAAGGAATAAACTACTGAATTCGTGGCACAAAAATACTATGAAGAGTGGCAAGGTGAGAGAAGCATGAGGTAGAGAAATTTGCATTTCTCTACTAGTTTAACCCCCTAACCGAATAGGACTTCTTCTAACACCAATTCACACTAACTTTGAGTAGATCTTAATCCACTAAAAGGGAGAGTAAATGGCTATTATCAAATGTCCAAAATGGGTGCCAAAATCCAAGAGAGTATACATATAAAACATACAACCTCAATCAATATAATCTGAAATTTACATTCCGTCATTTCAACGAGTGTGCATGCATTCACACTTAACATCATCCACTAAATTCATATGTAACTACCGCATGAGTATGGTCATAGTTACAACAAGGAATAGTCATTCACAACCAAGTAAAAACTATACTAAGTTAGCTATTGTTAGGCATATACACAAACACCACATATGCACAAGATTTTATTCACATAATCACAAGTTTCCACCATTGTTTTATAACAAAATCTAACAATAAAATGCTACAATTACCGCTACTCTACTCCTAATGTATCATGCAAGAACACACGAACAAGATATATGACAACACAAGACAACACATGAAATACACATATATCTATAATCATATACCTATGCACATGAGCACACACACAAACATAAACATATGCATAGGGATCTCACTCTAACCCTCATATACCTTAGGAGAATTCCAATTCCAGCCCAACGTGCATCATTGGAAGTGTTGCTCCCCTCATTTGGCTATTCCACAAGGCTGTCACACTTGTGTTTTCCCCTCTTGAAGAGCACCTCCTTTGGGATTGAGTAGAAAAGGTCACCATTCTTCAAACCTTCTCCAACCTTGAGCAAGGAGCACTTTCTAGGGATAGTCCATGTGATGCCTCCTCAATCCAACAATATAGCACCAAGGTTTCCTCCCAATACTGCCATCCAACTCCACCATGAAGCCTTGGACGTGCCCTTCATTGCAAGAGGAGCATGGAACCCAAAGTAGAGGAAGGACGCCAAGACCCTTGGCTCACCACTAGCTATGTAGTCGGCCTCCCTTGCCTTGAGAAGAAGAATGGAATGAAGAAGAGAAATGAGGATGCAAGAATGTGAAGCTTTTAGCCTTGGATGTGAGTGGAGATGGGGCTCCAACGAGAATGGCTCGGGCTATATATAGTGAGATTCTAGATCTAGATCTAGAATCTTCAAAAGTGCTTTAGATGATCCCAATGTGAATCAATGGCCCTCTTTTTTCCATGCTTTACTTTTCGTTGTGCTAACCACTTACAAATAATGTTAAATGTCACACTTTAAATGAAACTTGATAACTAATACAATAAACGTGTGGCATGTATAGGGAGCATTAAATTTGTACTAAAAATATACATACATGCAATAATTATCAATTAACGACATTTTTTTTTTTTTGATCCTCTAGGAGTATCCATAGAGGTGATGTTTAGAATGAAAAAGTGCATATTATTAACGGTTAAATGATGGTTAATTGCATAATATTTAGCTTATCATATGAGAATTAAGCCATTATGTTATAATTGCACTGTTATATGCTTTAATTGAAGAATCTGCTTAATTTTGGGGAATTAATGTTAATTTAGTACATTTATGAACTGTTGGTAAATTGCAGGCTGTGAAATTCTTAAGTATCCGAAAATGTATCTGAGCATCGGATAGTTATACCTGTAACTCCCTGAAATGTTATTTTATGTTTAAACTGCTGCTGACACGTGTCGAGATCTAATAGATTTACTTAAGTTATAACTCGTTAAGTTAGCATAACTGTACGCATTGAGTTACATGAATATACACTAAGGTAACGCGTTAGGTTAGCGGCTTATTTCTTTATTGCATGTATTTTATAGTTATTTTCCAAAATGCCACTATAGCGGTTGTAGGAACAGACAGTTGGAAGGAAAAACCACGTTTGCACGTATCACATAGGAATTCAATTGCGTAGGGAGAAAGAAATCATCGTCGTTGATCTGAAGGAAGGAAATCCAACCGACCATTCAAGCAGAAGCAGTTACTACTAAAGAAATATAAAAGAAAAGAAGAAAAGAAGAAGAAGTGTGTGTGATCGATGGACGGCCAGTGTATACAGAGGAGGAACACCGAGCTTTTTGCAGACAGTATCGGCGATTCTCCGAAGTATCACATTAACTATCGTATCACCACCATAATCACCAATCATCGGAGGTCTGTGAGGATTCTTGCCTGATGTCGGGTCGATTCCGAGCTAAACACAGTGCTTGACAACCACTATGAGGAGTGATCGCGTTGCGAGAAGGGAAGCCATTTTCACCAAGCGTCGACTCATATTTCAGGAGATCGTAAAGCTTTTAGCCTTGGCTTCGGGTTGATGCCTGTATGTTGAAGAGGAGATCATCTTGCAATTCTGGACTCGCGATTCTATAGGGAGAGGAGACAAAATTGTAAGTGGTTTAATTTTCAGTGGTGTAATCGCGTTGCAAGTAGTGTCGGAAGTATTTACTGTCAAGTGAGATTACTTTACATTTCACCTTTCACCCATTACATCGAAACAAAAATACCAAAAACAATTTATCTTTGTTTTTATGTTGTATTTGAGTGTTGTATTGTTTGTGTTGTATCGTGATTAATGTTATCTGTATCAGTTTTATGATTGTTTTATGTTAGTTTTAATTTTACAGTTTACTGAAATTGGTTCGTACAAAAAAACTTAAAGATTTTAATGGTTACTGTTTGAATCATCTAAATGTTAGCATTGCTTAATGATAAATCCAATGTTAACTAGCATTAAAAAGCTTAATTGATGTTATTTACAATCTATGGAATCGCCCAATGGTTGGCCGAATTCCTCTGTAAATAGCAGTATTATAAAGAAGAGACAGGCTCGTGGAGTCAACTTAAGTCCACGAAGATAGTCCGTTGAGTTAACTGTAACTCAACGGAGTGCTTATTGAATATAAATTTGAATTGTTCACAATCAAACATTTCTTAAATTCGTCAGCAATTCCCTGTGGGATCGACCTGTACTTGCACACTGATACAATAGACACTGTGCACTTGTAGTTAAAGTACAAATTGGAATTAATATGTAAATTGTATTAAAGGTTGTTTGTTTACTTCTAAAAGAAAGAATAGGCATAAAGATAAATTAACTAAGTAAAAATAGAAGTAACAAATCCAAGTTTTTCTAGTGTAGTGTTGGGAAAACCCAAATAAGTTTTATGTCGTCGTTGCCAGGGAATTGAATTGAATTAAGTCGAAGTGAATTGAATTGAGTAAAACATTAAAAAAATATATATAACATAAAAATAGTTGCGGTTCAACCGACTAGATCCATCGACATGACTGGAAAAAAAAAAATAATAATAATAATAAATATTTAGGTCTAACCGAAGTATAGTATTGGTTAAACTGGGAAAAAAAATTTGTATATTAATTTTCAGAAAAAATTATTGGTTTTACCGAAACATAGTATTGGTTCAACCGAAAGAAAAATAAAAAAATAAAAAATATTTAGGTCTGACCGAAGCATAGTATCGGTTAAACCTGTAAAAAAAAATAGAAAAACTATTCTCTGTAATATTTTTATTATTATATTTGCTTGTACGGAGAGTCTGTTGAGTTACACTTAACTCAACGAGCTGACTCCTTTGAGTCTTGAGTTAGTCAACGAGCTTATTCTGTTAAGTTAACTGTAACTCAACGGAGTACTGTAGCTAAGATCTAAAATTAGAAAAACTCCAAAAGGAAGTAGATGAATTTTGGCATAGAGATTAAATTGTATTGTTCGTCTACTTGTGTAAAATTGTATGGTGTACTTGTAATGTAATTGATTGATATTAATGAATATAATTTTTCAGATGCAATTTTCATACGTATTTGGATGTGAAATGAATGGAATTTATTGAATATTATGTAATTTGTGGAACTTTATGATATGTAACAAATTTACAGTTTGCTGAATGATAGGATAACTGCTTAAAAATTTCTGCATGTTATAAGGTAAAATGTAAATTCTGCATAACATAAAATGACTTGCAAGTTAAATCTTTATATAATGTTCAAATTTAAATGTATTTTAATCAAAATGAGGCAGTAATGACATAGATTTAACTTTATTACAGTTAGCAGAATGAATGACAAAGAAAAAAAAACAGAATAGAAAACTTACGAGAGTGAAACTTAGAAGTTGCCAAGTGTTAACTCAACGAAGTATGTCCGTTGAGTTAACCGTAACTCCACAAGGTTAGTAATATAATATAAGGTCACTCCATTGAGTTATCTGTAACTCAACGAAGTTAGTCCGTGGAGTTAGCAACAGTAACCGACTGTGTTCTGTTGAGTAATCTGTAACTCAACGAGGTTAGTTCGTGGATTAAGCAGAACAGTTATTCTTTTAACCACAAACGAAACTTCGTCGGTTTAGCGGTTACCAAAATTTGAAATTAGTAGTGGTACACGTACCCATAAAAACAGGAACCATGATGCATGTTGCAAGACATGTTCTTGCAATGAGATTTATTTACTTTATGGATGCGCAGTATATATATGAAACAGAATGTTATTTACGAGTTACCAACACTTTTAAAAGAAAGGAGAAAGCGTTGGAGGAACTGGAAGGAGAACCAGCTGATTCAACCTTTATCTGACAACAAATATTTATAGAATGGAAAGCTTCAGATTGGTATGTAATTAATCTTCTGCTATTTATTTATGAGCACATGGACTCGTTCTCTAAGCACTAAACGATTGGTAAGAACACCTATCCAAGAATTTTCACTGCAGAGGAGTACTAAAAATTTTTTTGAACTGAACTTTAATGAAATTCTTTGGGGTGTAGCTAACCTTTCTTTAAAAGAGAACGTAGAGATGACTGCTCCAGTAGAAAAACCATTAGGAGAGATTCTGTCTCCTAAATTAATTGATGAACCTTCATGTATTCGATTGCCAAACTTTGAGGGAGATAGGTTTGAACTGAAATCTAATTATATTAGTCAATTGCCACATTTTCATGGATTAGAAAGAGAGGATGCCTATTATTTCCTTAGAGAATTTAATGAAGTTTGTCAAATGATGAGAATGCCGAACATGAGTATAGATGCTATTAAACTTAGATATATCCCTTTTGCTTTAAAAGATACAGCTAAGAGATGGTTATATACTCTATCGCCTGATTCAATTTCTACATGGACTAAATTTTGCTCTATTTTTCTAGAAAAATATTATCCAACACATCAAACGATTAAAAAGAAGAAAGAAATATTAATGTGTAGCCAAAAATAGGGTGAATCATTTTGGAAATATTTTGAAAGATTTAAAGATTTACTAACTCAATGTCCACATCATGCAATGAGTAAAGCACAATTAATAGGCATAATTTATGAAGGCATAGATGTTTCAACGAAGTCTTTATTAGAATCTACCTGCCAAAATGGATTTTTAAAATTATGTAGTGAAGAAGCATGGGCATATTTAGAAAATTTTGCAAAAAGAACTGCATAATGGGAAAATTCGGCTGAAGCTATTGTAGATAAAAGAATATTGCCAAGAGGAATGCATGAAATAGATTCCAATACTATGCTTGAGGTGAAATTAAATGAATTAACAAAGAAAATAGAAGAGTTATCATTAAATCAAAAGCTAGCAAAAAAGAATACAAACATAAATGACTTAGATATTATTTATGCTAGAAACCAGAGAGATAACTTGGGAAATTCTTATAATCCTAATTAGAGAAATCACCCAAATTTATCTTGGAGAAACAACAATTTCCAGGGAGGAGAAAATATAAATGAGAAGAACATAAGTTATGAAGTATTAATTGAACAAGGAGCTAGAATAGAGAAATTAGAAAAGATAATCCAACAAGTAAACAATCGTCTCGAATTTATATTTGGAAATGCTGCAAATCAAAATCAGAATAGAAATATATCACTTAGACAGAAGGAACCAATGGAAGTTAAACCTACTAGAGGATTGCCAATACAAGCTATACCTAATCTTGTCAATAGAATGGTTAATGAAATTGATATCTCTTCTAGGAGGGCAGCTAAATGAAGCAGCATATCTGAAGCATCTATCTGTATGTATATATGTTTTATTTTTAGTTAATAGTATCGTAGAGTTAATTTTTAACTCAACGAACTTAGTTCGTTGAGTTATGCCTTAAGTCCACGAGGGTGTGTAGTAGTTATGTTAATTTTTGTCTCTGCTAAATTTTTGTTTTTATTTTACAGAATCGACAAATGGAATTAATGCAATTACCATTGGATGCACTAAGGGAAGTATTAAGTAACTTGTTAGCTAAAGATTTGTGCAGGCTGTGTTGTGTATCAAAGGAAATTAAAGACTGTATTGAAGAAAAATATTTTCAGGGACTACAAGCTGCAAAAATGACTAAGATTAGAGATGGATTCATATGGAGGTCATTTAATCGTAGTTCAAATACCCATGAATATCTGGCTATGGAAAAAACTACTGGAATTCCACCCAATGCATTAGAAGGAATGAGTCATATTATGGGGATAGATGAATGATTAATCATATACAAGACGAGACCAAAGTATGCAAGTTTATCATTACCTAATATTTTGATACGAAATCCTATAACAGGAGAAGAATGGAATATAGGAAGACCTAATATATTTGAAGCACCAACTGAAAATTGTGGGTCAGCTTTAATATTTTCTGATAAAAATTCTACAATTCCTGAAAAATTATATTATTGGAGACCTATAGGAAATTGGGGTGAAGATTTACGCTTAAGTGTGTATAATTTTCTAAACAGATCTTGGAATGAAAACATTATAATATATCTAGGACAGAAATCATTAATTAACCAAACACATGTTATACTTGATGGATATATCTATTTAGTCACGGAGATATCAATAGCATATAGATCTGATTTATACATAGTGAGCATAGACAGTTATGATGATTATATAGAAATTTTACCTATACCGAGTGAAATAGCTAAACCACCATCTGCAGAATTTAATGAAATTCAAATAGGAATGTGGTATAATGAAGAAGATGATCCTACTTTATGTCTGATAAGATGGTGGGATGAACTGATGAAATTTCAAATATGGATTATGGAAGACATGAATGAATGGAAGTGGGAAGAGGAGTATATTGAAATAGATGTAGAAATAGAAATTGCTACATTACCTTGGAACCAAAAAGGATCCCTTTCTGCATTACATATCATTAATGGTAATACACTTGTATTTGGAATTTATAATATATTGCATGTTTACAAATTAAAAACGAACAAGAACTGCTTTAAAACAGAATTAATAGTAAGAAGAGCTATGCCTAAAAAGTTTGCTTGGACTGATACATTTATTCCAATTGTTTCTACTTTTCAATCATGTTCTTAAGCTGTGATTTTGTGTGTTTAATGTTGTGTATTCTGCATTTATTTTTAGAAAGAAAAAAAAAAGAATTTTGAAGTTTTCATGTTCATTTAAAAAAAACAAAAACAAAAACAAACAAAACAAAATATCAATCCAATTTGTTGGTATCTGTTCTGGGAAACCAACTAGCTTGCTTGTGAGCCACCAAAGGCATAGAAGCTTGGGTTCCACACAAGACACTGATTTATTAATATCTGTTAAATGTTATTTTGTTTTATATTCTGTATTTATCTAGGAATGAAAAGTTTTTCAGAATCAAAAATCGGAATATGCAGAAAGAGATACAAATGGAACAAGGTATGTAACCAATTACTTATCCTGAATTTTAAATCAAACAAAACTTTATTCATGTCTGCTACAATTACTGTACTTATTGTCAAATCTTTTACATTGAGGACAATGCAAAATGTAGGTATGGGGGGGAGGTAATTAAAGTAACAGCCATGTAAGTTTGTTAATTAAAGGAATTAAAATGGTACTGCAAAGTTTTGAGGAAATTGAAAATTTTTATGAACTTGCTGTAACTATCTGATAATTGAAACTGTAAAATTTTTATAAACTGCTTGAATATTATATTTGGAAGGCTATAGAAGATGCTATAGATATAGTATCTTATGATTTTTCTGAATTTCATGAGTTTAACAGTTTCACGATTTTAAAATAAAATCAGAATATTTAATGCTTAATCAGAAAATTATCTGAAGTCCTAAAGGAGCTGAGATGTGAATTCTAGATTAAATGAAACACATATGATGAAAGATACATTTACTTTGACTGATTGAACTTGTAGAATGATTTATGTGTAGATCTTATTAAACTACAGATAAAGTATGAGCTTATTGTTATGGATTCATATTTTTAGTAAATGATAGAAGCAAGATTATATGAGATTGGTGTTTTATTGCATTTGTATTAATGAAATACGTGCATATACAGTATGTGATTAATGCTTTGTTTTGTGTGTGCATTTATTTTTAGAAAAAAAAAAGAAAAAAAGAAAAAAAAGAAAAAGAAAAAAACTTTGAGAGTTTATTGACTTGTTTGATCACGAGCCTTTTGTACTTGAGCAGATAGGTATGTAAGGATTGTTGACCTGAAAAAGGACTCTGAAAATCTAGCAACCTAAGATCCTGATCAGATCTGGGATTGTTGACTGAAAGCTCGTTACATAGGTACATTAGAAAGCTCTTGTATGATTCAAGCTTGTCAAATTAACTTTTAAAGTACACAAAAAAAAAGAAAAGAAAAAAACATATACTGTTCTGAAAAGATACAAGTGTTTTGTGAAATACAGATATCTTATGAATCGAGTATATTTTCTGTTATCTAGAATTGCTGAAATATAAATCTAGAATTGACTTTTGAAGTTGTTTAATGGAAATACAATTCTTTATTCTACTTGTCTTAATCAGATTGAATTGGATTGTACTTTGATTCGTATGTTGTTGAAATTTCTTCTAGAAAAACTTATTGGAAAATTCAGGATAACAAATGATGAAAAGAAGAACAAACAATAATATAATTAACACCTATATGAAGATGATATACTTTGTATGTAATTTACATATATTCTAAATATCTTTGCAGGTTGATTACTGAAACATACAGAATATATGTTTATGCTGAACAGAAGAAAAAAAAACAAAAGAGGAAGAATTAATTCTAGCACTTTTTGAAAGACCAATTATTTAGATCTTAGTTTGCTAAGGGACTAGCAAAATTTAGGTATGGGGGAAGTGTTTAGAATGAAAAAGTGCATATTATTAACGGTTAAATGATGGTTAATTGCATAATATTTAGCTTATCATATGAGAATTAAGCCATTATGTTATAATTGCACTGTTATATGCTTTAATTGAAGAATCTGCTTAATTTTGGGGAATTAATGTTAATTTAGTACATTTATGAACTGTTGGTAAATTACAGGCTATGAAATTCTTAAGTATCCGAAAATGCATCCAAGCATCAGATAGTTATACCTGTAACTCTCCGAAATGTTATTTTATGTTTAAACTGCTGTTGACACGTGTCGAGATCTGGTAGATTTACTTAAGTTATAACTCGTTAAGTTAGCCTAACTATACGTGTTGAGTTACATGAATATACACTAAGGTAACACGTTAGGTTAGCGGCTTATTTCTTTATTGCATGTATTTTATAGTTATTTTCCAAAATGCCACTATAGCAGTTGCATGAACAGACAGTTGGAAGGAAAAACCACGTTTGCACGTATCACGCATGAATTCAATCACGCAGGGAGAAAGAAATCATCGTCGTTGATCTAAAGGAAGGAAATCCAACCGACCATTCAAGCAGAAGTAGTTACTACTGAAGAAATATAAAAGAAAAGAAGAAAAAAAGAAGAAGTGTGTGTGATCAATGGACGACCAATGTATACAGAGGAGGAGCACCGAACTTTCTACAGATAGTATCGGCGATTCTCCAAAGTATCACACCAACCATCGTATCACCACCATAATCACCAATCATCGGAGGTCTATGAGGATACTTGCCTGATGTCGGGTCGATTCTAAGCTAAACACAGTGCCTGACAACCACTGTGAGGAGTGATCGCGTCGCGGGAAGGGAAGCCATTTTCACCAAGCGCCGACTCATATTTCAAGAGATCGTAAAGCTTTTAGCCTTGGCTTCGGGTTGATGCTTGTATGCTGAAGAGGAGATCATCTTGCAATTCTGGACTTGTGATTCTATAGGGAGAGGAGACAGAATTGTAAGTGGTTTAATTTTCAGTGGTGTAATCGCGTTGCAAGTAGTGTCGGAAGTATTTACTGTCAAGTGAGATTAATTTACATTTCACCTTTCGCCCATTACATCAAAACAAAAATACTAAAAATAATTTATCTTTATTTTTATGTTGTATTTGAGTGTTGTATTGTTTGTGTTGTATCGTGATTAATGTTATCTATATCAATTTTATGATTGTTTTATGTTAGTTTTAATTTTACAATTTACTAAAATTGGTTCGTACAAAAATACTTAAAGATTTTAATGGTTACTATTTGAATCATCTGAATGTTAGCATTGCTTAATGATAAATCCAATGTTAACTAGCATTAAAAAGCTTAATTGATGTTATTTACAATCTGTGGAATCGCCCAATGGTTGGCCGAATTCCTCTGTAAATAGCAATATTATAAAGAAGAGACAGGCTCGTGGAGTCAACTTAAGTCCACGAGGATAGTCCGTTGAGTTATCCATAACTCAATGAACTTAGTCCGTTGAGTTAACTGTAACTCAATGGAGTGATTATTGAATATAAATTTGAATTGTTCACAATCAAACATTTCTTAAATTCGTCAGCAATTCCCTATGGGATCGACCTGTACTTGCACACTGATACAATAGACATTGTGCACTTGCAGTTAAAGTACAAATTAGAATTAATATGTAAATTGTATTAAAGGTTGTTTGTTTACTTCTAAAAGAAAGAATAGGCATAAAGATAAATTAACTAAGTAGAAATAGAAGTAACAAATCCAAGTTTTTCTAGTGTAGTGCTAGGAAAACCCAAACACTACTGCTCATAGGTAATGCACGAGAACTTCCCAGATGGTCACCCATCTTGGTTTTACTCTCGCTCAAACACAAATAACTCCAAAGTTCTTACAAGAGTCGGTGCTTGGTAGTAAGTGTAAATGCACCTCAATTGACAACATTGACATGTAAGGGAAATTTAATTCATAATTCATTTGCATGGAAGTAATGTTGTGTGTTGCTAAATGAAATTCCTCCACGATGAATTCACTCTTAAGGTGATGTTGTCAAGACAAATGTGTTACATACATAAGATTTCATGAATTTAAAAATCACTAGTTACATATTTCATGAAATCAATTCTATAACTAACTATGATCATACATGTAGGTTATTTGATGTTATGCAACTAGAATAGTGATAAATTTGTGTATTTTTCCAACACTTAGCTCATTTGACATGCAATAGCCTCAAACATAGTTGACATATAATCTCATTCAAAAACATATATTTAACACAGTTAAGTCTATAACTATCATGCAATAATATCTAATAAAATGCACAAATTTTGTCTCTACAAAATACTACTTAAGTTGTTTGAGATGTCAACAAACATAAAGTATATCAAAGAGGAATATGATGCATCTAAATCCTATTGTTGAGGTTGAAATTTTTGATGTGTAGGGAATAGATTTTATGGGTCCATTCCCTACGTTTGATTCGTTTAATTATATTTTGTTGGAAGTGGATTATGTATCTAAGTAGATAGAAGCTATTCCTACAAAAACTAATGACAATAAAGTGGTAATACACTTTATAAGAACTAATATAGTTGCTAGATTTGAAATACCTAAAGCTATTTTTAGTGATAGAGGAACTCATTTCTGTAATAAAAGTTTTGAAGCTTTAATGAAGAAATATGGAGTAAATCACAAAATTGCAACATCATATTGCCTATAAAACAAGCCTAGGTATATCACCTTTTACGATAGTATATGGAAAAAGTTGTCATTTACTTGTTGAAATTGAATATAAAGTTTATTGGGTATTAAAACTTCTAAACACTAATTTAAATTAAGTTGCTGAAAATAGAAAGATACAATTAATTGAATTAGAAGAATTTAGGAATGAAGCTTATTCAAAAACTGTAATAGAAAAAAAGAACATGAAGTTTTGACATGACAAGAAAATTATTCTAAAAACTTTTGAAATAGGCCAAGAAGTATATCTTTACATGACTAGACTTCATAACCATCTAGGAAAATTAAGATCTAAATTGGTAGAACTTTACATAATTTAAAATATTTATTCCTATGGAGCTATTGAAATTGAAAATCCTAAAAATTAGAATATATTTAAAGTAAATGGACAATGACTTAAACTTATTTTGAAATTTCCAAAAAGTTCTTTTGGAATTATAGAAGAAGAGTCGAGGATTACTTGAGTCCTATTAAGTATATATATATATATGTATAGATAATTAAAAAATTAAATTAAAATTAAAAAATATTATTATTTTAATATAGTAATGGTCTAACCGAAAAAAATTATCGATTCTACTGAAGTAGGAAATTAAAAGAAAAATTTTGTAATGGTCACACAAAAAGGATCATCAGTTTGACCAAAACTAAAAAAGAAAAAAAAAATTATATATTAAGTAAAAGTGTCGGTTTGACTGAAATATAGTATCAGTTCAACCAAGTCTAAAAAAATTGTAATTTTGGTTCAACTAAGGAAGTATAACAGTCTAACCGAAGTTAAGAAAAGAGAAAAATCAAGAGTCGGTTAGACTAGAAAACTTTCAGTTTTGATCGAATAAATTATTATATTTGCATTATTTTTATTAGTTATAACTTTACGAAAAGTTCGTTGAGTTAAGCTTAACTCAACGAAGTTTCTCCATTGAGTCTATAATAAGTTAACAAACTTACTCCGTGGAGTTAACTACAACTCGACAGAATACTTAAGATAAGTCCATAGATTTAGTCTGTGGAGTTAACTGTAACTCCATGGAGTAGTATGTGTTAGTAGCGATAAGTTTACACAAGAAATGACTTGATTACCTACCAAAAACTTAGGGTTTATTTAAACTAAAACTTAGGATTTGGGGGCATTATCTACAGAAATCATTTAGAACTTAGAACAACACAGATTAGAGCCATTTTGTTCCATTTCGTAACAGCTCAAAGACCAAGATGATGTAAGACTTCTAGGATTCAATTGACACTACAAGATTTTTAAGAGAGTCGGAGGAACAACATACAAGGCAAATAATCAGAAATACAATTAGGGAAAAATAGCTAGAAAAGGTAGAGGCTGACCTCTTCTTTTTTACGAAAGTTTTAGTACATTTGAATGTCAAAATACCTACAATAATGGAAATAAGAATACAAGTGGCAACAGAAACTATTGTTAATAGGGAGAGAAGAATCAGACCAAACAATGAGGTTACCCTAGAACTTATTAGACACAAGTCCAGACTATGGTTCATATGAACTATAGTTGCACATGTGTTTAGAATGAAAAGGTGCATAATATTAATGGTTAATTGCATAATATTTAGCTTATCATATGAGAATTAAGCCATTATGTTATAATTGTACTATTATATGCTTTAATGAAAGAATCTACATAATTTCAGGGAATTAGTGTTAATTAAGTATATTTTTGCACTATCGATGAGTTACAAGCTTTGTAATTCTTAAGTATCCAAATTGTTTGTTATTTTAGAGAGTTGCATTTCATGTATTAGATAGTTATGTTTTAAACGCTTAAAAAATATTTTATTATTTCATGTAAGACATGTGTTACCTTAATACATGACTTAAGTGGATTTTTGGTAAGTTAGATGTTAACTATCTGAAATGCATCTGAGCATCGGATAGTTAGGGTTGCAAGTATCCAAAATACTTTTTATCATAAAACTGACTGAGGACACGTGTCGTGATCTAGAAACTTGACTTAAGTTATCTTTCGAAAGGTTAGGTGCTAACTATCCGAAATATCTGAATGTTAGTGTTGCTTAATGACAAATCTCAGATTAACTAACATTAAAAAGCTTAATTGATATTATTTACATTCTATGGAACCACCTAATGGATGGTTGAATTCCTTTGTGAATAGCAATATTTAACTAGAAAGGTAGGTTTGTGGGGTTAACTTAAGTCCACGAGTTTAGTTCATTGAGTTGGTTGTAACTCCATGAACTAAGTCTGTTGAGTTAACAGTAACTCAACAAAGTGCTTAATTGAATACATACAAACTCTGGCATAAAAATTAAAATAGTACACAATTCTTACTCAATCTCTATGGGATTGACTTATATTTGCACACAAATACAATATATACTGTGTGCTTGCAGTTAAAAACACAAATTGAATTTAATATCAAATTTGTGTGAAAAGTTGTTTGTTACTTAAAAAGAATTTATAATTAGCAAGGTTAGATTGGGCAATATAGGTCTTTTAATTTAACTTCACAAATAACTGAACAAGTCTTTCTAGCGTCGTTGCTAGGGATTGAGAAGCTAAGTAATTGTGAGTGCTGTTTTGTTTTGTTTTAATAACAGAGGGAGTGTTGTGTTTTTATTATATAATTGAGAATATGGCATATGCCTATGCCTAAAGATTTTTGAAACCTGTAGTTAGCATATGTGAATTCTACAATTTGGAAGGGCATGACATTTATGATTGTTTGAAATTGAGACGATTGTTAGATCACATAAACAACAAATGAATTATATTCAATATAATAAAGCTGAGTATGAGAATCCTATAGTTTACCCAACTAATGGTTAGTTTAGAACAAGTAATATGTCAAGAGACAAGGAAGTTTGAGATTGGTATGATAGACTTGAGCATAGTTAGAGCAAAACATGGACAAACTAGAACAATACATATATCAATAATAAGAAGTCAACCAATTAAATTATAGGGAAGAATATTCAGAACCTAAAATTGATATCATCCATGAAACTAAAAAAATCATAATGAAAATTTATTAAAAATTGAATGCAATGAGACTAGATGATCTAGAAAGAAAATTAAAAGCACTTGATGAATTTACAAGTAAAGAAAAATGAAAATACAAATGAAAATTTTAATGTTGCAGATCTACATAATTTGCAGAACATACAGACAAAAGAAAATACCAAAGAAATAGAATTTAAAGAATGTAAGTTAAAATTGAAAACAATTGAAGATCAAAATCATGAAAATGAAATACAAGAACAACATGAAAGTAATGAAAATCTGGAAGATGTATGTATAACATTAAGATCCGAAATTGATATACCACCAAGAATTCAAAAAGAAAGTAAAGTAGAGCTAAGTAAGAACAAAATTCAAAATGACAATGAACATGTAATATCTGAAAACATAGAAATCAATGAAGAAAAATTTGAATCTAAAAATGAGACTAAAAATGATCAAAAGAATGACGTAAAAGAAAAAGAATATTGTAAATCACAATCATTAACACCCTATCCTGAAAGATTACAACAAACATTTCCTAAAAAACAAGAAAAAATTAGAGAAAATTTTGAAAAAGTTCAAGTTAACATTACTTTGTTAGACTTATTGTAGAAAATGCCACCTTATGCTAAATTTCTTAAGAATTAGTGTACTAAGAAAAGCGAGCAAAAAGTTTCACGAAATGGGCATCTAAAAAGATCAAATCAAGAACTATTTCAGTGAAAGAATATAGAAATTATGTAGCTATAGAGATTGCTGAACCTTTTGGAGGAATTATAGGAGCTGTAGAAAGGATTAACCACTTAGAGCAACAATTAGAAAAACTCTAGAAGGAAGTAGATGAACTTAGGAGGAAAGATTAAAATTGCATTGTTCGTCCACTTGTACTTGTATATATTTGTATGAAAAATATCTGATTAATTGTAATGTAAATTATTCATATTAATGAATATATGTTTTTTAGATATATTTTTCATTCATGTTTGAGAATGATGAAATGGATGAACTATATTGAATATTATATAATTTATGGAACATTATGCAAGATTGTTTAAAAGATTTACAATTTGCTAAATTATAGGATTTAATGAATGATAATTGATTAATGCTTGAGAATATCTACATGTTGTAAAGTAAAATATAAATTCTGCATAACATGAAATGAACTGCAAGTTAAATATTTATATAATGTTCAGATTTAAATGAGTTTTAATTAGAATGCTGCATTAATGACATGTATTTAACTTTATTTAAGTTAACAGAACATAGGAGAGAAAAAACATAGAAGTTAGTACGAGGAGTGAGTTTTAGAAATTTGCCAAGTGTTAACTCAACGAAGTAAGTTCATTGAGTTAAACTTAACTCCATGAGATCAATAATAGAGTATAAGGTCACTCCGTTGAGTTATCTGTAACACAACGAAGTTAGTCCGTGGAGTTAGCAATAGTAACCGAAGTCACTCCATTGAGTTAACTGTAACTCAATGAGGTTAGTTCGTGGATTAAGCTAAACAGTTATTCTTTTAGCCACGAACAAAACTTCGTGGGTTTAGCGGTTACTAAAATTTGAAATTAGAAGTGGCACACGTACCCATAAAAATAGAAACTATACTGCACGTTACAAGACACGTTCTTGCAATGAGATTTATTTGCTTTATGGATGTGCATTATAAATATAGAACAGAATTTTGTTTACAAGTTACCAGCATTTGAGAAAAGAAAATTCGTTGGGGAACTGGAAGGAGAAGCAGCTGATTCAACTTCATCCGTCAACAACTATCTACTAAATATAAAGCTTCACACTGGTACATAATTAATCTTCTGTTATTTTATTTTATGTTAAGAGTTTATGAGCATATGGATTCGTTCCCTAGCACTAAACGATTAGTAAGAACACCTACCTAGGAGTATTTAACACAGAGGCGTACTGAAAACTTTTCTGAATTAGACTTTAACGAAATCCTTAGGGGTGTAGCTAGCCTTTCTTTAAAAGAGAACGAAGATATGGCTGCTCTAGTAGAAAAACCATTAGGGGAAATTCTGTATCCTGAATTAGTTGATGAACCTTCATGTATTCGATTGTCAAACTTTGAGGGAGATAGGTTTGAACTGAAATCTAATTATATTAGTCAATTGCCACATTTTCATGGATTAGAAAAAGAGGATGCCTATTATTTCCTTAGAGAATTTAACGAAGTTTGTCAAATGATGAAAATGCCAAACATGAGTATAGATGCTATTAAACTTAGATATATCCCTTTTGCTTTAAAAGACACAGCTAAGAGATGGTTATATACTCTATCACCTGATTCAATTTCTACATGGACTGAATTTTGCTTTGTTTTTCTAGAAAAATATTATCCAACACATCAAACGATTAAAAAGAAAAAAGAAATATTAATGTGTAGCCAAAAATAGGGAGAATCATTTTGGAAATATTTTGAAAGATTTAAAGATTTACTGACTCAATGTCCACATCATGCAATGATTCTTCAACGAAATCCTTAAGGCATAGATGTTTCAACGAAATCTTTATTAGAATCTACTTGTTAGAATGGATTTTTAAAACTATGTAGTGAAGAAGCATGGGCATATTTAGAAAACTTTGCAAAAAAAACTGCATAGTAGGAAAACTCGGCTGAAGCCATTACAGATAAAAGAATATTACCAAGGGGAATGCATGAAATAGATTCAAGCACTATGCTTGAAGTGAAATTAACTGAATTAACAAAGAAAATGGAAGAGTTATCATTTAATCAAAAACTAGTAGAAAAGAATGTAAACATTAATGATCTAGATATTATTTATGCTAGAAACCAGAAAGATAACTTTGAGAATTCTTATAACCCTAATTGGAGAAATCACCCGAATTTATCTTGGAGAAACAACAATTTCCAGGGAGGAGAAAATATAAATGACAAGAATATAAGTTATGAAGCATTAATTGAACAAGGATCTAGAATAGAGAAATTAGAAAAGATAATCCAACAATTAAACAACCATTTGGATCTTGTATTTGGAAATGCTGCAATTCAAAATCAAAATAGAAACATACCACTTAGACAGAAGGAATCAATGAAAGTTAGACCTACTGGAGGATTGCTAATACAAGCAATACCTAACCTTGTGAATAGAACTATTAAAGAAATTGATACCTCCTCTAGGAGGGTAGCTGAATGAAATAGTATAACTGAAGTAACTATGTATTTAAAAATAAAATAAAATGTAAGTTTACTTATAGTTAATAGTATCGTAGAGTTATTATTTAACTCAACGAACTTAATCTGTTGAGTTACGACCTAACTCCACAAGGGTGTGAAGTAGTTATGTTAATTTTTGTCTCTTCTAAATTTTTGTTTATGTTATACAGAACCACAATAGATAGAACTGATGGAATTACCATTGGACGCACTAAGGGAAGTACTGAGTAACTTGTCGGCTAAAGATCTGTGCAGATTGTGTTGTGTATCAAAGGATATTAAAGACTGTGTTAGAGAAAAATATTTTCATGGACTACAAGCTGCAAAAATGACTAAGATTAGAGATGGATTTTTATGGAAGTCATTTAATCGTAGTTCAATTAGCTATGAATATCTGAATATGGAAGAAACTGCTTGAATTCCACCCAATACATTAGAAGGAATAGATCATATTATGGGGATTGATGAAGGATTAATTATATACAGAACCAAACCAAGATATGCAATTCTGTTACCTGATATTTTAATTAGAAATCCTCTCACAAGAGAAGAATGAAATATCGGAAGGCCTAATAGATATGAAGTATCAATTGAAAATTGTGGGTCAGCTTTAATATTTTCTGATAAAAATTCGACCATTCCTGAAAAATTATATTATTGGAGACCTACTGGAAATTGGGATGAAGATTTATGCTTAAGTGTGTATAATTTTCTAAATAGATCTTGGACTGAAAACACTATGATATATCTAGGACAGAAATCATTAATTAACAGCATACATGTCATACTTGATGGATATATATATCTAGTCTCAAATATATCAGTTGCATTTAGATCTGATTTATACATAGTAACCTTAGATAGTTATGATAATGACTATATAGAAATTTTGCTTATACTGAGAGAAATAGCTAAACCACCATCTGCAGAATATGATAAAATTCAAATAGGGATGTGGTATAATGAATATGATGATCCTACTTTATGTCTAATAAGATGGTGGGATGAATTGATGAAATTTCAAATATGGATTATGAAAGACATAAATGAATGGAATTGTGAAGAACAATATATTGAAATAGATGTTGAAATAATAACATCTACATTATCTTGGAATCGAAAAGGATCCCTTTCTGCATTTCATTTCATTAATGGTAATACACTTGTGTTTAGTATTGATAATATACTACAAGTTTACAAATTAAGAAAGAACACGAACTGCATTAAAACAGAATTAATAGCAAGAAGAATTATGCCTAAAAAGTTTGCTTGGACTGACACATTTATTCCATTTGTTACTGCTTTTCAATCATGTTCTTAAATTATAATTCTGTGCTTTTAATGTTGTGTGTATTTTGCATTTATTTTTAGAAAAAAAAAAAACAAAATATCAATCCAATTTGTTGGTATCTGTTCTGGGAAACCAACTGGCTTGCTTGTGAGCCACCAAAGGCATAGGAGCCTAGGTTCCACACAAGACACTAATTTATCAATATCTGTTAAATGTTATTTTATTATATATTCTACTTTTATCATTGAATGAAAAGTTTTTTAGAATCAAAAATCAGAATATACAAAAGGAGATACAAACGAAACAAGGTATGTAATTGATTACTTATCCTGAATTTAGATTTAAACTCAATTCGTGGAGTTATTCATTAACTCAACGAATTAAGTTCGTTGAGTTAGATGCTAAGTCAACGAAACAATATTCATGCCTGCTACAATTACTGTATTTATTGTCAAATCTTTTACATTGAGGACAATGCAAAAAAATAGGTATGGGGGGGAGGTAATTAAAGTAACATCCATGTAAGTTTGTTAATTAAAGGAATTAGAATGGTACTGCAAAGTGTTGTGGAAATTGAAAATTTTTATGAATTTGCTGTAACTATCCGATAATTGAAACTACAAAATTTTTAAAGAACTGTAACTACTAAAATGTTATATTTATAATCTTATATAAGATGCTACAAATTTTACTACTCATACAAATCTAGATATAGTATCTTATGTTGTTACTGAATTTTATGAGTTTAACAATTTCACGATTTTAAAATGAAATCAGAATGCTTAACTGAAACATAGTAAATTATCTAAAGTTCTGAAAGAGCTGAAATGTTGATTTTTAGATTAAATGAAACACATATGATCAAAGACACATTTAATTTGACTGATTAAACTTGTAGAATGATTTATGTGTAGATCTTATTAAACTGCAGAAAAAAGTATGAGCTTATTGATATGGATTCATATTTTTAATAAATAATAGAAGTAGGACTATATGAGATTGGTGTTTTATTGCATCTGTATTAATGAAATACGTACATATACTGTGTTGAAAAGAAAAAAAAGAGGAAGAGAAAAACTTTGAGAGTTTATTGACTTGTTTGATCATGAGCTTTTTGTACTTGAGTAGATAGGTATGTAAGGATTGTTGACTTGAAAAAGGACTCTTTAAATCTGGGAACCTAAGATCCTGATCAGATCTGGGATTGTTGATTGAAAGCTTGATACATGGGTACACTAGAAAGCTCTTGTATGATTCAAGCTTGTCAAATTAACTTTTAAAGTACAAATATACATATATTGTTTTGAAAAGATACAAGTGTTTTGTGAAATACAGATATCTTTTGAATCGAGTATTTTATGTTATCTAAAATTGCTGAAATATGAATCTAGAATAGACTTTTGAAGTTGTTTATTTGAGATACAATTCTTTATTTTACTTGTCTTAATCATATTGAATTGGATTGTGTTTTGATTCGTATGTTGTTGAAATTTATTCTGGAAATCTTATTGGAAAATTCAGGATGACAGATGATGAAAAGAAGAACAAATGATAATATAATTAACACCTATGTGATGCTGATATATTTTGTATGTAATTTTCATATATTCTAGGTATATTTGCAGGTTGAAGAGGAGAAAACAATGTTAAAACAGATTACTGAAACATATAGAATATCTATATAATAATATAAGTTCTTATGCTAAAAAGAAGAACAAAAGGAAGAATTAATTCTAGTAGTTTAGAAAGACCAATTAATTAGATCTTAGTTTGCTAAGGGACTAGCAAAATTTAAGTATGGGGGAAGTGTTTAGAATGAAAAAGTGCATAATATTAATGGTTAAATGATGGTTAATTGCATAATATTTAGCTTATCATATGAGAATTATGCCATTATGTTATAATTGCACTATTATATGCTTTAATGAAAGAATCTGCATAATTTCAGGGAATTAATGTTAATTTAGTATATTTCTGAACTGTCGGTAAATTGCAGGCTGTGAAATTCTTAAGTTATGTGTAATGTACCTGACAATTATGTTCTAGAGAATATTTTATTATTTCTTGAAGTACATGTGTCGAAACCATAATGCATGACTTAAGTGGATTTTCGGTAAGTTATCTGTTAACTATCCGAAATGCATCTAGGCATCAGATAGTTAGGTTTTTAAGTATCGAAAATATTTGTAATCGTTAAGTTAGAATTATGCACGTGTTGAATTTAAATGTTTTAGTATATCACGTGAGATGCACATGTTTAACTCGTTAAGTTAGCATAACTGTACGCATTGAGTTACATGAATACACACTAAGGTAACGTGTTATGTTAGCGGTTTATTTCTTTATTGCATGTGTTTTATAGTTAAATCAACGAAGTAAGTCCATTGAGTTATCTGTAACTCCACGAACTATTTATTTTCTAATATGCCACTGTAGCGGTTACAGAAACATGACATTCAAAGGAAAACCACGATTGCACGTATCACGTAGGATATTGCTCATGGAAGGAAGAAGAAATCACCATCGTTGATATGAATGAAGGAAATCCAACTAATCATCTAAGGAGAAGCAGTTACCACTAAAGAAATATAAAAGAAAAGGAGAAAAGACGAAGAAGGGTGTGTGGCCAGTGTGTGTGCAAAGGAGGAGAAGCCGAGCTATCTATAGGCAATGTTGGAAGTTCCCTGAAGTTCCACACCAACCATCACCACCACCACCACAATCACCAACCATCGGAGGTCTGTAAGGATACTTTCTTGATGTCGGGTCGATTCCGAGCCAAACACGGTGCTTGACAACCATTGTGAGGAGTGATCGCGTCACGGGAACGGAAGCCATTTTCACCAAGCGCCAACTCATATCTTAGGAGATCGTAAAGCTTCTAGCCTTAGTTTTGGGTTGATGCTAGTATGCTGAAGAGGAGATCATCTAGCAATTCTAAACTCGCGATTCTATAGGGAGAGGAGGCAGAATTGTAAGTGATTAAGTTTTCAGTGGTGTAATTGCGTAGCATGTAGTGACGGAAGTATTTACTGTCGATAGAGAATTTTTACATTTCACCTTTCGCCCATTTTCATGAACATCTCAAAACAAAAATACCAAAAACAACTTATCTATGTTTGTATTTCATATTTAAGTGTTGTATTGTTTGTTTTGTATCGTGATTAAAGTTATCATTGTCAGTATTGTGAATGTTTTATGTTTATTTGATTCCGAAAATAGATAATAGTTTTACAGTTTACTAAAATTGATTTGTTCAAAATACTTAAAGATTTTAATGGTTACTATCTAAAATATCTAGATGTTAGTATGGCTTAATGATAAATCTAATGTTCACTAACATTAAAGAGCTTAATTGATGTTATTTACAATCTGTGGAACCGCCCAATGGTTGGCCGAATTCCTCTGTAAATAGTAGTATTAAATTGGAAAGATAGGCTCATGGAGTTAACTTAAATCTACGAGATTAGTCCGTTGAGTTAGCCATAACTCCACGAACTTAGTCCGTTGTGTTAACTGTAACTCAACGAAGTGATTACTAAACACAGTAAGTATAATAAAAAATGGAACAGTACACAATTCTCAATCAATTCTCTATGGGATCGACTTGTACTTGCACACAAATACAATATACATTATGCATTTGTAGCTAAAATACAAATTGGAATTAATATTTAATTTGTGTGAAAGGTTGTTTGTTTACTTCTAAAAAGAAATTATTGATATAAGCACAAGGATAAAGAGTTTCTAATATTCTTATTTTCTAGTTTAGAAACTTTAAGTTTTTGTAATAATGCTTGATAAGCACATAATAATTCATCAAAGTTAAAATCTGAATAATTTTCAGGATTAGATATTACCTCATACTCATCTGCCATGAAGCGCACATGAGCAACGTCTTCTAACTTTGGTTCTTCTGAATTTGAAGATTTTGAAGATGATTCCTCAGATTCAGACTCTTCAGACGTGTCATCCCAAGCGACCTTCAAAGCCTTTTGTTTGGATTAAAATGTTGCATATTTTTATAGGATCTTATTGGTTAAATAGATTTACATGAGATTTATTAAAGTCATATTATGCATTTATTTCATTATTTAACCAATAAGAACCAATCCCCATTTTATACAATTAAAAGTAGGAAATTATTTCAAACATGCATCATTTATGAATTTTATGGATGACTTGATAGTTTGATGTATTTATTGTTGTGAAAAGTTTATAATTCAATTGAAGATCATAGAAATTGAAGATTGGAGAAAGAAAATCAAGTGGGATTTAATCCCAATCGTTGAATCAAAGATGGATCTCTAAACTTGGAAACTCTCTCTATAAAAGAGAGTGATGCACATCTCGATCTTCTCTCTTGGAGTTTTTGTTTTTCACCTCCAACACCACCAGCCGTCACCCCCTCTTGGAGCTCCACGTCTTGAAGCAAGGAAGGAGAACACCGGTCATTCCACCACATCTCTTCAACTCGGATCTCATCATCTTCATCCCACAAGTCATCTCCAATGTGAAAGCCTTCATCCCACATCTTGGAGGAGGGATGTCCACCAATCGTTTCTCCCCTTTCCCCTCTTCTTTAGCTTCAGATGTATCACTTTTTATCATGTTTCACATAGGTAGTTATTTATGTTCTTAGTTTTCATTGTAATAGGGTAAAAGTAGAAAACAGATTCGTTGTTGTTTGTTTGTTCCTTTCTGAATCCGTGAATCTTTGTTCTTTTCATCTGAAAATCATAAAAATAGGTGATGTTATTGATATATATTCCTATATTGTTGTTTGTTGATGTTGAAATCCGGATATTACATTCTGTTATGTATGAAACAACATAGAATTCGTTGAAGGTTGTGCATGTTGTTTGCAGATTTGCAGTTTTGTTGATCTGTTATTATTTCGAGAGTTCATATGCGTTTTGGAGTGATTCTGTTTAATTGAAAATTCTGAAAAAAAATCTTAATCATGCTATTATAAGCCTTCTGTGATTTTGTAAAATTTCATAGCAAGCTGAGAAGATTTGTTGCCATTTTGAAGCCATAACTCTATCAAGCACAGAATTCGGTCTGAGACTCTTTTGTCGTGATTGTAACGTGTTTTTTTTCACAACTCAGATAGCATAAAAATTCTAATAAATATTTCATTAATATCTACATTCTGTCTATTTTGCAACGCATCTGATTTTGTAATTTTTGGTTCAGTAATTCAGGATTTATAAGGTTTTTAAGATACTATTGTTAACGCACAGAAGTTTCCAATTTTATGCATCATTTTCACTCCTCGAATTTTCAGTCATAACATTCGTGCGTTTTTAAGTGTGAAAATTTTTATCTCAAGTCCACATTAACAGATCTGATTGAGATTAAATTTTCAGTCTAATATGTTGATTGGTCTATAAATTAAAAATCCGTGGACTTACCTTTCTTGTAGTCTAATCTATTTTTGGAAAGTATTTGCTTACCATATTCTTGTAATTAGAATCCTCGATTATCCCCATTTCTGTGTGGTTCGACCCATACTTGCCGACGTACTTCATTGGACGCCGTGCACTTGCGGTTTATAAATTTAAAACTTCTAAAATATCCAAACAAGTTTTTGGCATCGTCGCTGGGGATTTGGCACGGTATAATCTAGGTTTTAATTTTTTAGATTAGACTTGAGCCTTTTAAGTGTTTTGGTTGTGCATAGGAGATAATTATGGAAAATAATTTCTATGCCTTTGGAGATGAATGTTCTCTTTATTGTGACTTATGTCATGTAGAGGGGCATACCACAACCAATTGCATTTTTTATTATTATCCACCTTAACCATTAGAAAATGTTAAACAATGTAATAAATGTTTAATGTTAGGACATAATGAAGAAGAATGTTTACAAAACCCTGAAGATGAAATAGTAAAAGCCATTAATTCAATTAATTACTATCGTGAAGAAAATGAATGTCAAAATTATTATACTCAACCAACTATTTATGAACAACCAATTGAGGAAAAGGAATTTAGAATTATGAGTGAGGTGCAAGCCTTAGGTAAACAAATTGAAGATCTAGCTAGGATGGTAGAAGGAGGTTATGAGATAAATTCATCTATAGGATTAAAGGAGTCTTCAACCCAACCTAGTGAAGAGGTAGAGCACCAATTTCAAATTAATATAGAAAGAGAACGAGAGGATACTTTAGAAAATTTTGTAACAATTGGAGAAAATAATGAAAATAGTGGGAAAAATTTAAGTGAAGAAAGTGACTTAGTAGATGCTTATGTAACACTTAGATCAGGTAATGTCACTCATAAGACCCCACCCATAAGAGAAGAAAATGAAATAATTAGACAAGAAGAAGAAAATAAGGAAAATGAAAATATTGAAGATCAACATAGTAACTTAGATGGAGAGGGAGTAGATTTAGAATCTAAAGAAAATCATTTAGAACCTACTCAACCCATTGCTTTAGCACCTTATCCTGATAGGTTAAAGTCAAATGAAAATATAAAAAATGAAGACATTGAAAGAATTTTTAAACATGTGCAAGTTAATATACCTCTCCTTGATTTATTAAAACAAATGTCTAACTATGCTAAATTTCTTAAGGGGTGGTGCACTACGAAGAGAACCAGGAAAGTCATTAAGAGAGCCTTTCTGGCTCAAAAAGCTAGTTCTCCTTTTACCAACCACCTTCCTTTTAAGTTAGATGATCTAGGTACTCCTTTGATTTCTTGTATTATTGGGGATAAAACATTAGATAAAGCTCTCATAGATTTGGGAGCTGGAATTAATGTCATGCCTAGTAGTGTTTTTGAATCCCTAGGATTAGAGGGCCTAGTAAAAACCAAAATCATTGTACAATTAGCTGATAGGTCTTTAAGATACCCTCGAGGGAAGATCAAGGATGTCTTAATTAGGATTAGAGATTGTATTTACCCTGTAGATTTTTTAGTTTTAGAAACCTGTAATTCTCTACATAAGTCTGATTTTATTCCTCTTATTTTGGGTAGACCATTTTTGGCCACTGTTGAGGCAGTGATTAATTGTAAGTTAGGTGCCATGAGGTTGACTTATGGAGATAAGAGAATTGAGTTGAATATTTTCCATCCTAAAGGAGGAACAAGTGAGGAGCATAAAGATGATGAAGTGAGTGCACATATGCTCCAATTTTTTGAAGATGAAGATGATGGAATGGATGAACTTGTGCAGGTAAAGATGCTGAATGTTTTAAATGAATCAAACTCAGGAATGAGATGTGAAGATGATGAAGTTGAGATCATTGGAGGAGAGGATGAGGAGAGCCAAGTTTGGGAACTCCCCACCAATACTCCACATGAACTCCCAACTTTAGAAGCTCCTTCATTAGAGTTGAAACCTTTACCTAATAATTTGAAATATGGATTCTTAGGAGAACATGAGAGTTTTCCAGTGATTATTGCAAATGACCTGTTTAGAGAACAAGAGCTGAGTTTGTTAGATTTGCTGAGGGAATTTAAAGAAGCCATTTGTTGGACTATGGCAGATATCAAAGGTATAAGTCTTGCTATCTGTCAACATAGAATTTATTTAGAGGATAATGTTGTGCTCTCTCGTGAGTTTCAAAGGAGATTAAACCCTAACATACGAGATGTAGTTAAAAAAGAAATAATTAAACTTTTGGATAATGATATCATCTACCCAATCTCTAATAGTACTTGGGTCAGTCCTATTCAAGCTGTCCCTAAGAAATCTGGAGTGATGGTAGAAGCAAATGATAAGAACGAGCTCATCCCTGTGAGGAAGCAAACTAGTTGGCGTGTATGTATTGATTATAAAAAGCTCAATGCCGCCACTAGGAAGGATCATTTTCCATTGCCCTTTATTGATCAAATGTTAAAAAGATTAGCAGGGCAAGAATATTATTACTTTCTTGATGGATACTCGGGTTATAATCAAATTGTTGTGGCACCTGAAGACCAAGAGAAGACAACCTTCACATGCCCTTTTGGAATGTTTGCATATAGGCGAATGCCTTTTGGACTTTGTAATGCACCAGCAACTTTCCAAAGGTGCATGATGGGCATTTTTAATGAAATGACTGAGAGTTGTCTTGAGATTTTCATGGATGATTTTTCTATTTTTGGATCTTCATATGATGAATGTTTGAAGAATTTAAGATCAGTGCTAGAAAGATGCAAATTGAAGAAGCTAGTCTTAAATTGGGAAAAGTGTCATTCCATGGTCCAAAGTGGAATTGTGTTGGGACACGTGATCTCTAAGAAATGATTGGAAGTAGATAAGGCAAAAGTGGAATTAATTGCTAATTTACCAAAGCCTAAAATAGTTAAAGATATAAGATCTTTTCTAGGCCATGCTGGATTTTATAGGAGGTTCATTAAGGATTTTAGCAAGATAGCTAGACCCTTAACGAACTTGTTAAAAGATGTCCCATTTTTGTCTAACCAAGAGTGCAAGGAAGCATTTTATAAGATTAAGAATCAACTTGTATCATCCCCTATTATCCAATCTCCTAATTGGGCATATTCTTTTGAGCTTATGTGTGATGCTTCTGATTTTGCAATAGGGGCTGTATTGGGACAAAAGATTGATAAGCTTCCATGTGTAATTTGTTATGCCAGCAAAACCCTCAATGATGCTCAGCTCAATTATGCAATCACGAAAAAAGAACTTTTGGCTGTTGTATTTGCTTTGGAGAAATTTAGGTCATATCTAATTGGAGCCAAAGTAATTGTGTCTACAGATCATGCAGCATTAAAGTATTTGTTGGCAAAGAAGGATGCCAAATCACGTTTGATGAGATGGATTTTATTGCTGTAGGAATTTGATATTGAAATCAAAGACAAGAAAGGATGTGAAAATGTTGTAACTGATCATTTATCCAAACTGTAGTTAGCACCCTCAAATTCAGAAGTTGGAGAGTCATTTCCTGATGAGCAAGTTTTAATGGTTAATGTCGTCCCATGGTTTGCAGATATTGTTAATTATTTAGTCATGGGATCGATGCCACATGATTGGACAAGGCAGGATAGGAAGATCTTCTTGTCTCGAGTCAAGTATTTTTACTGGGATGATCCTTATTTGTTTAAGCAATGCCTAGACTTGATCTTGAGACGTTGCATCCCTAACAATGAGGTTAGGAGTGTTTTTTCCTTTTGCCATAACCAAGCATGTGGGGGACATTTCGGCTCTGGGAAGACTACTGCCAAGGTGCTGCAGTGTGGATTTTATTGGTCAACTTTATTCAAGGATGCACATCAATATTGTATAAGTTGTGCCAGATGTCAACAATTAGAAAAAATTTCAAAGAGGAACATGATGCCTCTCAACCCCATTATTGAAGTTGAAGTATTTGATGTTTGGGGGATTGACTTCATGGGCCCATTTCCCATTTCAGCAGGATATCTTTATGTGTAGTTGGCAGTTGATTATGTTTCCAAGTGGATTGAAGCTATCCCTACTAGAACTAATGATAACAAGGTAGTTGTGAAATTTGTAAGAAATAATATTATATCAAGGTTTGGTATGCCAAGAGCTATTATAAGTGATAGGGGCACACATTTCTGCAACAGAAGTTTTGAGGCTTTAATGAGAAAGTATGGAATTGTGCATAAAATTGCTACCCCTTATCACCCCCAAATGTGTGGTCAAGTTGAGAGTGCTAATAAATAAATTAAGACAATTTTGGAAAAGATGGTTAACCACACAAGAAGGGATTGGGCAGATAAGTTAGTGGATGCACTATGGGCATACCGAACTGCTTACAAGACTACCCTTGGAATGACCTCCTATAGAATGGTATATGGGAAAGCTTGTCACTTGCCGGCAGAATTGGAGCATAAAGCTTTTTGGGCTATAAAGAAACTCAATTTGGATTTAGAAGTAGCCGACCCACTTAGGAAGTTTCAATTGGCAGAATTAGAGGAGATGAGGGATGAAGCTTATGTAAGAATTGTCTCAAGGAAAGAGAAAATGAAAGCTATTCATGATAAAAAGATAAGTAAGAAATCATTTGTCCCTAGACAAGATGTTTGGTTGTATATGTCTAGGCTTCATACTCATCCTGGTAAGTTAAGATCTCATTGGGCTAGGCCTTTTGTGGTGCATAAGGTATATCCTTAGGGTTACGTAGATATCAAGAATCCTAAAGACCACACCATTTTCAAAGTTAATGGACAAAGGCTCAAGCCTGTTTTGAAGACACCTATTGGTATTGAATTCAAAGCTAGAGAGGAGAATTTGCAGGAACCTCAATATGAATAAATGGAATAGTAGATTTTGTTTTTCTTTTCCTTTTATCTTTGTTTTGTGTGTTTTCTTTTAGTTTGTTTCACTATCTTAATTTAGTTTAGTAGTTAGAAGTTTTATTTTATTTTACTCTTTTGTTGTCTATTTTTCTTATCTATGGTATTGTGGAGTGTGATCTTATTTTATGGAGATTATCTGATGTGCATTATTGTTATAATTGTTGTTTCATTACTGAAGTTCATGTTTATTATTTCATGTGCTAAAATACTTATTATTGTTTTATCATAACTATTGCTTATCCACATGTAGCTCTTGTAGAAGTTTTACATAGGTTTAACACATGAAGAATACAAAAGCTAGGAAGAACTATCAATCAAAAGGGAAAACAAAGCAACAAGTACAACCAGCAAAAGTAACATGGGTAGAAAAAGGAAAAGCTCCTGTCACTGCAACACAACCATCTACAAGTGCAAGAAATTCCAATGCTGTAATAGAGAAGTCTATGCTCACCTCTGAGAAGCACTATGAAGATGATTACATTTTTTACTTTGATAAGACAAACAAAGATGAAGAGCCAAAGATGACGAATGTGAAACCACGAAAGAAGATGGATGCGGAAATTCAATGCTTTATTGATCAAATTGACCAGAGTTTTTCTTTCTTTGATTAGTAGATAATTTAATGATGCATGAATAAGACAACATGTAGTAGGCTGAAGCAGTTATTTCATTACAGATTATGTTGTATTATCTTCAAATTATATCCTTTAGTACATACCTTATATGTAATTTTCAAGATATTTTTCTAACAAGAATTCCATGAAGGCATCACAGGTATGGAATAAGGTTTGACTTTAAGTGACTTCAGTCTGGTATGATATCTATATCCCCTCTTTTATATTGCATTGAGGACAATGTCAAATTTAAGCATGGGGGGAAGGTGAATTTCATTTCATTATAATTGTTTTGATAGGCTCATATTTTAAAATTTTAGATGCATGATTTTATTGTATTTTTACTTGAAAAACACACTTGATGAGATTGTCTATTCAGTTGTCACTATTAGATTCTATGGGACAACCCCATTTCCTTTTGAGTGGTGAGACTCTAGAACCAAAAAGCACAGGACTTAATAGTGATGTTCTCCAAAGAAGATGAGTTTAAGCTATTTGTGTTTTGAGTTGGGTCTTCCTGGTCACTTGAACTTACGCCTTGTTATTTTTATACATCTTTTCTGAGTGATCCTTAAGCCGAGTGCCACCATAATCAGGTTATTTATTACATGACCTTTGGTGAGATATTTAGGACCATCCCAAACTTCTACAAGATTTTGAAAGATGTGTTTAGGAAAACACCTAAGTTATCACATTTGGCGTGCTAAGGAGTTTTTTTTGGGGTAGGTTAGGCTTAATGGTGAAATAAGGTGTTTAATATCATTGGAAAATTATATTGTTGAAAAAAAAAAAAGAATGCCAAAGCGGCCCAAGAAAAAAAAAAGAAAAGAAAAGAAAAGAATTTGAAATGAAAAAAAAAAAAAGTAGAAAAAGAAGAAGAAGAAGAAGAAAAAAAGCTTTCAATGTAGAAAGGGAGCTTGGAGACATATAGGATGTGAAGAAGTAGTGGGCTTTCTCAAGTGTCTAGCTTCTTTTATTTTCTTGAGAGTGGGTTGATTAGAGCACGCTATGATGTGATACTTTGGTTGTTCATTCTAAGCATTTTCTGACTTATCTCATTTGAAGGGAGGGAGTTAATCACTACCACATATTTCTTTCATTTGATTCATTATCATATTGTTATACAATGAAATTTTTCTTGAGTAGTGAGGGTGTGAATCCTTTTTGTTCAAGGCAAAATAGTTCTTGTGGACATGTGACTTCTCATTCCAATAGTATAAACTTGTTGAAACTAGAGGACATTATGAGAGATTGTGATATTAGTTTGAGCCACCACCATGCCCAACGAGTTCAATAGTGACAAGTGAACTGAATAATTTTCGTGTGATTTCAAGTTCTCGATTTTTAGTTGTTTTTATTACTCGGGACGAGTAAAAGTTTAAGCATGGGGGAGTTTGTTTGGATTAAAATGTTGCATATTTTTATAGGATCTTATTGGTTAAATAGATTTACATGAGATTTATTAAAGTCATATTATGCATTTATTTCATTATTTAACCAATAAGAACCAATCCCCATTTTATACAATTAAAAGTAGGAAATTATTTCAAACATGCATCATTTATGAATTTTATGGATGACTTGATATTTTGATGTATTTATTGTTGTGAAAAGTTTATAATTCATTTGAAGATCATAGAAATTGAAGATTGGAGAAAGAAAATCAAGTGGGATTTAATCCCAATTGTTGAATCAAAGATGGATATCCAAACTTGGAAACTCTCTTTATAAAAGAGAGTGATGCACGTCTAGGTCTTCTCTCTTGGAGTTTTTGTTTTTCACCTCCAACACCACCAGCCGTCACCCCCTCTTGGAGCTCCACATCTTGAAGCAAGGAAGGAGAATGCCGGTCATTCCACCACATCTCTTCAACTCGGATCTCATCATCTTCATTCCACAAGTCATCTCCAACGTGAAAGCCTTCATCCCACATCTTGGAGGAGGGACGTCCACCACTACAAGGGTTCTCTTCTTCATTTATGAGGTTCCACAAATCATTTCTCTCCTTTCCCCTCTTCTTTGGCTTCAGATGTATCACTTTTTATCATGTTTCACGTAGGTAGTTATTTATGTTCTTAGTTTTCATTGTAATAGGGTAAAAGTAGAAAACAGATTCGTTGTTGTTTGTTTGTTCCTTTTTGAATATGTGAATCTTTATTCTTTTCATCTGAAAATCATAAAAACAGGTGTTGTTATTGATATATATTCATATATTGTTGTTTGTTGATGTTTAAATCTGGATATTACATTCTGTTATGCATGAAACAACATAGAATTCGTTGAAGATTGTGCATGTTGTTTGCAGATTTGTAGTTTTGTTGATCTATTATTATTCCGAGAGTTCATATGCATTCTGGAGCGATTCTGTTTAATTGAAAATTCTAAAAAAAAATCTTAATCGTGCTATTATAAGTCTTCTATGATTCTGTAAAATTTCATAGCAAGCCGAGAAGTTTTGTTTCCCTTTTGAAGCTATAACTCTATCAAGCACAGAATTCGGTCTGAGACTCTTTTGTAGTGATTATAACGTGTTTTTCTCACAACTCAGATCGCATAAAAATTTGAATAAATATTTCATTAATATTTACATTCTGTCTATTTTGCAACGCATCTGATTTTGTAATTTTTGGTTCAGTAATTCGGGATTTATAAGGTGTTTAAGATACTATTATTAACGCGCAGAAGTTTCCAATTTTATGCATCATTTTCAATCCCCGAATTTTCAGTCATACCTTTCGTGCGTTTTTAAGTGTGAAAATTTTTATCTTAAGTCCACATTAACAGATCTGATTGAGATTAAATTTTCAGTCTAATCTGTTGATTGGTCGATAAATTAAAAATCCATGCACTTACCTTTTTTGTATTCTAATCTATATTTGGAAAGTATTTGCTTACCATATTCTTGTAATTAGAATCCTAGATTATCCCCATTTCTCTGTGGTTCGACTCGTACTTGCCGACGTACTTCATTGGACACCGTGCACTTGCGGTTTATAAATTTAAAACTTCTAAAATATCCAAACACCTTTTTATTGTAAAACTTTTCTGAGTTTTCTGAGTCGTCTTCTTCTGATTTGTCGTACTTTGCTTTTCATTTTTCCTTATAAGACAATCTGGAGAAAGATGTCTAGGTTTCTTACAGTTGTAACATACATACTTTCTGGATGAAGAATACTTGTTATTCAATGGTTTTGATGTTGAGGGTTTTTCATCTTTATTCCTTTACTGTTTCCTAGCTTTCCATGTTTTCTTGAATTTCCTAGTCAGCAAAATCAAATCCTCGTCAGAATTAATAGATATATCAGAATCTGAGTTAATTTCGAAGGCTATTTCTTTCTTCATTTTTGGTTTGTTGTGACTTAGTGATTCATTTAATTGAACTTCATAAGTTGTTAAGCTTCCTGTAAGTTCATTCATGGTATAAATATTTAAATCTCGTGATTCCTCAATTAATGTTACTTTCTGAAACCATTTAGAACTTAGGGATCTGAGAATTTTCCTCACCAAATCCTTTTGTTCAAAATTCTTTCCTAGGAATTTTAAAGAGTTTATGATATCAAGAAATCTGGAAAACATCTCAGAAATACTTTTGTCTTCATGCATCTTAAAGGGTTCATACTTATGAATTAACATGTTTATCTTAGTCTCTTTAACTTGAGAAGTACCTTCATGTGAAACTTCTAATGCATGTCACACCTCATAAGTAGATTTATATGCCGACACTTTACTGAATTGTTCATAACTCAATGCATAGAATAAAATATTTAAGCCCTTAGCATTAAGAGTTTCATTTTCTTTTTCAGTAATTGTCCAAGTATTATAAGGGGTAGATAACAGAGTATATGGTTTAGAAATCATGAACCACAACTTATGATCTATACTTTGAAGAAAAACAGTCATCCTATATTTCCAATATTCAAAATGTATTCCATCAAATAAAGGAGGATGATTAAGATTTTGGCCTTCATATAAAGAAAAATTACCATTTCTTGTACCCATCTTACCTTAGATTTTTCAACCTATTTGATTTTAAACAGTCTAAAACTTTAACACAACTTGAGTCTTAAATCAAGAAAGTTAAACGTATGCTCAAATATTAATTTATGTTTAAAAACAAAGAAGGTAGAATAAGCAATGATATTAAATAAGTTGGTATCGATTTTATATCAAAGATTATTAACAAAGCTCTGATACCACTTATAGGATCATATGACTACACAAGAAGGGGGTGAATTGTGTTTTTCAATATTTTCAAATATAATTGAAACTTTAAAACTCAAAAACAAGTCGAGACATTGTTTTCATATAATCATTTTTATTCAAGGTTTCAATTATAGTATACAATTCAATTCTCCTTAGAAATTGTAGATGCAATTATATCTCGATACCATGTATCATCTGAACAATTTCATAACTACAAATAGAGAAAACTAATTTGTGGAATTTAAAACATTTCTCCTTGTTTGAGATCTTTCTTCTTCTTCGTCTCTTTCTTCTTCAGCAATTCTTTAATGACAAATATCTTGTCTTTTTATGCTTCACCGAATTTACTTTCTTCTGATACTTTAAATCTTCAGTGATGTAAATCTGACCTTTTTTGCTTCACTGAATTTTCTTCCATCTGATACTTTAAATCTTCAATGACATATATCTTACCTTTTTATGCTTCACTGAACTTTCTTCCACCTGAGAGTTTTTCTCCGAAGAGGTGTTTTTGATCCCTAAAAAGATTTTTCGTTTGATGTGTAGGGATAGTTTGAGCAATGAGAATTCTATGCCTTTTATACTGTATCTTCATTTTATGCATATCCTCCATGTTTAATTACTACCAATTTTCCACTTTTTCACGTCTTTTCTTTTTCCTTCATCGAAATACACACGTTCTAACCCATGTTTACATTTCGAATTTTCTTTAATCATTAATCCTGGATCTCTGAAAAATTTCCTACAAAATAAACTTTCTCGTCCAAAGTTTTTCTTCAAGTATAATTAAAAGTCGTTACTTTAATGTTAACTAAACGAGTAACACAAGTGTATATATATAACTTAACGTTTTTAACTTAACGAGTTTCTCATGTGCCAACTCATGTGACAAGTATTGTAGCTAACTCAACGAACTAACTCTGTTGTGTTACGATAACTCAACAAACTATCTCCATTGTGTTATGATAACTTAATGAACTAGTAATATACAAATGTTTTTATAATAAGAATTTTACCACGTGCAAAAAATAACAACTTAAGTTTATAACGCTAACCTAACGTGTTGCCTTAGTGTTCAATATGGCAACTCAACGCGTTTAGTTATGTTAACTTAATGAGTTAAACATGTGCACCTCACGTGATACAATATAACATTCGTAACTTATAATTTCACCTCGTGTACAACACTAACTTAACAAGTTGTCTAAACTTTTACTCACTAACTTAATGAGTTCTCACATGACCTATTTTAACCTTTAAGCCTCTAACTTAACGAGTTCTCACGTGATCTCTATACAAATAAAACTCTAACTTAATGAGTTCTCCAAACGTGCACTGTTCATAATATACAAATGTTTTTATAATAAGAATTTTACCACATGCAAAAAATAACAACTTAAGTTTATAATGCTAACCTAACGTGTTGCCTTAGTATTCAATATGGCAACTCAACGTGTTTAGTTATGTTAACTTAATGAGTTAAACATGTGCACCTCACGTGATACAATATAACATTCGTAACTTATAATTTCACCACATGTACAACACTAACTTAATGAGTTGTCTAAACTTTTACTCACTAACTTAACGAGTTCTCACGTGACCTATTTTAACCTTTAAGCCTCTAACTTAACGAGTTCTCATGTGATCTCTATACAAATAAAACTTTAACTTAACGACTGCAAAAATTCTGCAATGTGGATTTTATTGGCCAACACTATTCAAAGATGCTCATAAATATTGCTTAAGTTGTTTAAGATGTCAACAAATAGGAAGAATACCAAAGAGGAATATGATGCTTCTTAATCCTATTGTTGAGGTTGAAATCTTTCTTATGTGGGGAATAAATTTTATGGGTCCATTTCCTATGTCTAATCAATTTAATTACATATTATTGGGGGTGGATTATGTATCTAAATGGATAGAAGCTATTCCTACAAAAACTAATGACAACAAAGTGGTAATACAATTTATAAGAACCAATATATTTGCTAGATTTGGAATACCTAAAGCTATTATCAGTGATAGAGGAACTCATTTCTATAATAGAAGTTTTGAAGCCTTAATGAAGAAATATGGAGTAAACCACAAAATTGCAACATCATATCATTCATAAATAAGTGGACAAGTAGAAAGTGCTAATAAACAAATTAAGTTAATCTTAGAAAAAGTAGTAAATCCTACTAGAATAGATTGGGCTAATAGATTGATAGATGCACTTTGGGCTTATAGAACTACTTATAAGACAAGCTTAGGTATGTTACCTTTTAGGCTAGTATATGGAAAAAGTTGTCATTTACCTGCTGAAATAGAACATAAAGCTTATTGGGCATTAAAAACTCTGAATACTAATTTAAATCAAGCTTCTGAAAATAGAAAAATGCAACTAATTGAATTAGAAGAATTTAGAAATGAAGCTTATTCGAAGACTGTAAGAGAAAAAGAGAAAATGAAATTTTGGCATGATAGGAAAATTATTCCAAAAAGCTTTGAAATAGGACAAGAAGTATATCTTTACATGGCTAGACTCCATAACCATCCAAGAAAATTAAGATCTAGATGGGTAGGACCTTACATAGTTTGAAATATTTATCCTTATATTGAGATTGAAAATCCTAAAAATCAGGATATATTTAAAGTAAATGGACAAAGACTTAGACCTATTCTGAAAATACCAAAAAGCTCCTTTGGAATTATAGAAGAAGTCAGAGTAGAGGACTACTCAAGCTTTTCTTAGTAGGAAATCTATTTTTATTTTATTTTTTATATAATTTTTTTTTTATTATTATAAAATATAAAAATCGTTGCGGTTAAACCGATCGGATCCATCGGTATGATCGGAACGTAAAATATCGATATTTAATTTTCAGAAAAAAATTTGGTTTGACCGAAACATAGTATCGGTTCAACCGGAAAAAAAAATTAAGTCTGACCGAAACATAATATCGGTTAAACCGGTAAAAACAAAAAAGAAAAAAAATATATTATCTTAAGTATTTTTTATTTTATTATATCTGTTTGTACGGGAAGTCCGTTGAGTTACGCTTAACTCAACAAACTTACTCTGTTGAGTCTTGAGTTAGTTAACGAGCTTATTCCGTTGAGTTAACTATAACTCAACGGAGTACTGTAGCTAAGACTGCGGATGAGAGAGCAAGATTTGGTTCAGGAAATGACCCAATTACCTGCCTAAACTTAGGGCTTATTTATCTTAAACCTAGGGTTTTGGTGGCGTTACTTGGCAAATCATTTAGAACTTAGAATAATAGAGATCAGAGCGACTCTGTACCGTTGTGTAATTCCACGATGAGGAAGATGACACCCAAGTTCTGGGAAGATGCTGTTGACACATCAGAATTCCTGAAAGAGTTAGAGGAATGGCACACGCGACAAAAAATCAGAAATATGACAAGAGAAAAAGAGCTACAGAAGGTAGAATCTGAACTTTTCAACTTCAGAAGAGTTTTAGTAGATTTGGGTATACAAATACCTCAAATAATGGAAACAAGAATTAAGGTTGCTACGGAAATTGCTGTAAACAAGGAAAAAAAAATAAGGCCAAACAACGAAGTTGCCCTAGAATTAATCCAATGTAAGTCTCGGCTCTGGTTCAAAAGACGAATCTGTAAACGAGCTAAATGGGCAATCTGGGAGCAAGAAAGGAAAGAAAATGAAGAAGAGGCAACTAAAGGACAAGACGAGTCGATTGCTGAAAGACCTGTTCCTAAGGAACAGCAGCTAGGACCTTTAGTTCTACCATTTAAGCCGTTGACATGAGCAGAAATGTTAGGGCCTTCGACTGAAGAAGAATTAAAAGAATTTCAAGGACTGGTTCAAGTTGGAAAAAACTAAGGAGAACTAGAAGATTTAGCAGTAGCCAAAGCACATCTGGTGTTTGATGCACTACACAAGAGGAGGGCAGCAGAAAAATTGCAAGCCTAATATAAAATTAAAGTGGAACAGCATCAAGAAGCTACTGCCAGAACTACTGTCAAACCAGCTGCAAAAGGAGATGAAGCTGGTTCTTCGAGGCCAATAATTATAGAAAAAGTTAAACAGGAAGAGCCAGTACCTATGGCTCAAAGGCGTGCAGAGCCTTTGTTTTTAGATTTAATTTCAGAAGAAGAAGAGGAAGACCAGGCACAATTAATCACACAAAGAAAAAGAAAAGGGATAGTGCTTGAATGTCAAAAAGAGATTAAATCTAAAGCACCAATAGCAATAGGGTCTATTGAGCCAATTTTTATAAACCTGCTATCCGATTCTGAGGAGCAGGAGCAGCAGCAGCAAGAGCAAAGAGAAGAAGAAAAATAGGCTGAAATTAGTCTACAGCCTATACAAGAAGAAGAAATAGAAATTAGGGTAGAAACTGAATTGCCCGTGACTCCATCCCAATCTGCCATAAAATCAGAAAGAATAGTGACAATACAGATTGGTAGTCAGGAGGAAGAAGAAACAACCGAAAATGAAGAAGAAGCTGAACAAAGCCATTTGGACAAAAATGACTTTACAGATTCCACTGAAGAGCAAGAAACTCTTCAGCAATTTATGGAAAGAATTCAAGACAAAGTGGAGAGTTCTACCGTCTCACCACCATAGACAAAAGTAGAAGCAAAAATTCCAGAATCTGTAGAACAGGTTCAAGTGTAGCCTATGGTAGAGGAAGATCAAGAACAAACCCCTTTGGAACAACAAAGTCACATTCCTGACCCGACTGAAACAACAGTTCTGAATGAAGTACATTTTTGGAGTTACAAAGCTTATACTAAATACTAAGAAATTAGGGGTTATGATATCATTTACAGTAGACTAGTAAATTGGGACGGAATGCAAGAAATCAAAGAATTATTTGAATTCTAAGGTCTACTGAATTTTATTTCTCAAGAAAGAGGGCATGCAGTATATGAAAATTTAGTGCCTTGCTTTTATGCAAACTTAAGAGAAGGAAGAGGATTAATTTTCAACGTGGAGGAAGCTGATGTATAGATAACACTAGAGCTTCTCCACAACATTTTTGGATTGAAGAATGAAGGACAAGAAATATTAGAAAGTACAACTACCGTTGAATGGACAAAACAAGAAATCAAGGACAGTTTGGCTATCAATCCTGGTGTGCCTCTATTAAATAGATTGAAGCATTTAAATGGTAAAGCACACATGATAGCTAACATTTTGATTAAGAATGTCTATCAACGACAAGGCCATGACATAGAATTGACTTAATTTGTTAAATGAGCCACATTTAAAGTTGTAAAGAGAATTCAAATAAATTGGTCTGTAGTTTTTATCTCCAAGTTGAGAACAGTAAAGAAGAAATTGTTTTATGGAGATTTGATTCCACTACTAATGGTGGATTGTATCGATTTCACTAAATGGGCATAAAAAAGGATCAAATTAAGAACCATTTCAATGAAAGAGTACAGAAATTTTGTAGCTGTAGAGATTGCTGAACCTTCTAGAGGCATTACAGGAGTTGTAGAGAGGATTAATCAATTAGAGTAACAATTAGAAAAACTCCAGAAGGAAGTAGATGAACTTAGGAATAGAGACTAAATTGTATTATTCGTCTACTTGTATATAATTGTATGAAAAATATCTGAATTGATTGTAATGTAAATTGATTCATATGAATGAATATAAATTTTCAGATATACTGTTCATATGTGTTTTGAATGTGAAATGAATGGAATATATTGAATGTTATATAATTTGTGGAACAGTATGAATGAATGTTTAATAGATTTACAATTTGCTGAATGACAGGATAGATGTTTGAAAATTTTTGCATGTTGCAAGGTAAAATGTAAATTCTACATGACATAAAATGACCTGTAAGTTAAATATTTATATAATGTTCAAATTTAAACAAATTTTGATTAGAATGAAGCATTAATGACATAGATTTAACTTTGTTTTAGTTAGTAGAATGCAGGAAAAATTTATATTTAGAGGTACTTATGAGAGTAAACTTAGAAGTTGCCAAGTGTTAACTCAATGAAGTAAGTTCGTAGAGTTAAACTTAACTCCACAAGGTCAGTAATATAATATAAGGTCACTCCGTTGAGTTATCTATAACTCAACGAAGTTAGTCCGTGGAGTTAGCAACAGTAACCGACATTGTTCCGTTGAGTTATCTGTAACTCAACAAGGTTAGTTCGTGGATTAAGCAGAATGGTTATTCTTTTAACCACAAACAAAACTTCATCGGCTTAGTGGTTACCAAAATTTGAAATTAATAGTGGTACACGTACCTATAAAAATAGGAACCACGATGCACGTTGCAAGACACGTTCTTGCAACAAGATTTATTCACTTTATGGATGTGCATTATATATATAAAATAGAATGTTATTTACGAGTTACCAGCACTTTTAAAAGAAAGGAGAATGCATTGGGGGAACTGGAAGGAGAAGTAGCTGATTCGATTTCATCCGTCAACAAATATTTACTAAATAGAAAGCTTCAGACTGGTATGTAATTAATCATCTGCTATTTATTTATGAGCACATGGACTCGTTCTCTTAGCACTAATCGATTAGTAAGAACACCTACCCAAGAATATTCAACATAGAGGCACACTGAAACATTTTCTGAATTAGACTTTAACAAAATCCTTTGGGGTGTAGCTAACCTTTCTTTAAAAGAGAATGTAGAGATGACTACTCCAGTAGAAAAACCATTAGGAGAAATTCTATAACCTGAATTAGTTGATGAACCTTCATGTATTCGATTGCCAAACTTTGAGAGAGATAGGTTTGAACTGAAATCTAATTATATTAGTCAATTGCCACATTTTCATAGATTAGAAAGAGAGGATGTCTATTATTTCCTTAGAGAATTTAACGAAGTTTGTCAAATGATGAAAATGTCTAACATGAGTATAGATGCTATTAAACTTAGATATATCCCTTTTGCTTTAAAAGACATAGCTAAGAGATGGTTATATACTCTGTCGCTTGATTCAAATTTTGCATGGACTGAATTTTTCTCTGTTTTTCTAGAAAAATATTATCCAACACATCAAATGATTAAAAAGAAAAAGGAAATATTAATGTGTAGCCAAAAACAGGGTGAATCATTCTGGAAATATTTTGAAAGATTTAAAGATTTACTGACTCAATGTCCACATCATGCAATGAGTAAAGCACAATTAATAGGTATAATTTATGAAGGCATAGATGTTTCAACGAAATCTTTATTAGAATCTACTTGTCAAAATGGATTTTTAAAACTATGTAGTGAAGAAGCATGGGTATAGTTAGAAAACTTTATAAAAAGAACTACATAGTGGGAAAATTCGGCTGAAGTTATATTTATATTTTTGCTTCATAACTTACATTTTTGTCATTTATATTTTCTCCTCCCTAGAAATTGTTGTTTCTCCAAGATAGATTCGGGTGATTTCTCCAATTAGGGTTATAAGAATTTTCAAAATTATCTTTCTGGTTTCTAGCATAAATAATATCTAAGTCATTAACGTTTGCATTCCTTTCTGCTAGCTTTTGATTTAATGATAACTCTTCTATTTTCTTGGTTAATTTAGTTAATTTAACTTCAAGCATAGTACTTGAATCTATTTCATGCATTCCCCTTGGTAATATTCTTTTATCTATAATAGCTTCAGCCGAGTTTTCCCACTGTGCAGTTCTTTTTGCAAAGTTTTCTAAGTATGCCCGTGCTTCTTCACTACATAGTTTTAAAAATCCATTCTGACAAGTAGATTCTCATAAAGATTTCGTTGAAACATCTATGCCTTCATAAATTATACCTATTAATTGTGCTTTACTCATTGCATGAATTTATTAGCCTAATCTGTTCTACTAGGATTTACTACTTTTTCTAAGATTAACTTAATTTGTTTGTTTGTACTTTCTACTTGTCCACTTGTTTGTGGATGGTATGATAATGCAATTTTGTGGTTTACTCTATATTTCTTCATTAAGATTTCAAAACTTCTATTACAGAAATGAGTTCCTCAATCACTGATAATAACTTTAGGTATTCCAAATCTGGCAATTATATTAGTTTTTATAAAATGTATTACGACTTTATTGTCATTAGTTTTTGTAGGAATAGCTTCTATCCATTTGGATACATAATCCACCCCTAACAATATATAATTAAATTGATTAGACATAGGAAATAGACCCATAAAATCTATTCCTCACACAACAAAGATTTCAACCTCAACAATAAGATTGAGAGTCATCATATTCCTCTTTGATATTCTTCCTATTTGTTGACATCTTAAACAACTTAAGCAATATTTATGAGCATCTTTGAATAGTGTTGGCCAATAAAAGCCACATTGTAGAAATTTGGTAGCAGTTTTCCCTAAACCAAAATGCCCTCCACAAGCTTGGTCATGGCAAAAAGACAATGTGCTCTGATATTCAGTTTTTGGAACACACCGCCTTAAAACCAGATCAGGACATTTCTTAAATAAGTATGGGTGTTTCCAATAGTAATATATTACTCTTGAAAAGAACAATTTCTTATATTGTCTATTCCAATCCTTAAGTGTTAAACCAATAATTAAGTAATTAACTATGTCTGCATACCAAGGCATTGTGTTGATGGTCATTAATTGTTCATTAGGAAAATTATCCTTAATTTCAATATTTGATTTTTCTATTTGTAATCTTGAGAAGTGATCTGCTACTACATTCTCACAACCTTTTTTATCTTTAATTTCTAGATCAAATTCTTGTAATAATAATATCCATTGGATCAATTTAGGTTTAGTCTCTATCTTTGCTATTAGGTGTTTTAAAGCTAAATGATCTGTGTATACTATCACTTTAGCTCCAATCAGATATGATCTAAACTTTTCTAAGGCAAACACAACAGCTAACAGCTCTTTTTCAATAGTTGTATAATTAACCTAGGCATCATTTAATGTTTTGCTTGCATAATGAATCACTCTAGGAGATTTTTTTATCTTCTGTCCCAATACTGCTCCTACAGCAAAATTAGATGCATCGCAAATTAATTCAAATGGATGGTTCCAATCAGGTGCTTGTATTATAGGAGTTGAAATTAAGATAGTTTTAACCTTGAAAAATACTTCTTTGCAATTTTTCTCAAAGTTAAATGGGACATCTTTTAATAGATTAGTTAAAGGTCTAGCTATTTTGCTAAAATATTTAATAAATCTTCTATAAAATCCAGCATGTCCTAGAAATGATCTAATATCTTTTGCTGATTTAGGTTCTAGTAGATTAGAAATTACTTCAATTTTTGCTTTATCTACTTCCAATCCTTTCTTTGAAACAACATGTCCAAGACTATTCCTTGTTTAACCATGAAGTGACATTTTTCCCAATTTAGAACTAGACTTTTTTCCACACAGCATTTTAATACTTGGTCTAAATTGTTTAAACACACTTCATATGAAATTCCATAAACAGTAAAATCATCCATAAATATTTCTAAAAAATCTTCAGTCATTCTAGTGAATATGCCCTCCATACACCTTTGAAAGGTGGTCGGTGCATTACATAATCTAAATGGCATTCTCTTAAAAGCATAAGTTCCATTAGGACAGGTGAAAGTTGTTTTCTCTTGATCCTCTAATCCTACTGAAACTTGGTTATATCTTGAATACCCGTCTGGGAAACAAAAATATTCTTGCTCTACTAATTTCTCTAGCATTTGATTTATAAAAGGTAAGGGAATATTATCTTTCCTAGTCACAACATTCAACTTTCTATAGTCTATACATACTCTCCAGCCTGATTGAATTCTAGTAGGTATCAAGTCCTAACTTTCATTCCTAATAACTGTTAATCCTAATTTCTTGGGAGCTACATGGATTGGACTAACTCATGAGCTATCAGAAATCGAATAAATTATGTCATTATCTAACCATTTCACTATTTCTTTCCTGACTACTTCTTTAAGGTTTGAATTTAATCTCCTCTTAGGAATCCTAACTAGTTTAACATTCTCTTCTAAATATATGTGGTGACAACATAAAGTTGCACTCAACCCTTTTATATCAATCATAGTCCATCCTATTGCTTCTTTAAAAGTTTTTACTACATCTTTTAATTTAGCAATTTGATCCTCTTTTAAGTCTAAAGCAATAATGATTGGACATGTTCATTTTTCATCTAGAAATATATAGGTTAATTCAGGAAGTAAAGGTTTTAATTCTAAATGTTGGCTATTAGAAGCTTGAGCTCCTAATTGAACATTTTCATTTTCTATATTAATCTCTTCTTGATCTCCTTCTACATTTATGCTATCACTTTCTCCTAAATTTTCAGAATTAAGTTGCCTATTTAATTCTTCTTGAATCACATCATCTAGCATCATATCTCCTTCATCCTCTAAAAAGTCTATAGTAAAATGTCAGAATCATGATACTTCTTTAATTTTGGGAAGACCATTTTTAGCAACATCAAGGGCTGTTATAAATTGTAAAACTAGAGTGATGAAGTTAGCATATGATAATGAGGATACTCAATTAAACATTTTCAAACTAGAAAAGTTTGAGGAGTTAGAAATGTCCTTACATATTATAGACTTTCTAGAGGATGAAGGAGATATGCTAGATGATGTGATTCAAGAAGAATTAAATAGGCAATTAAATTCTAAAACTTTAGAAGTAAGTGAAAGTATAGATGTAGAAGGAGATAAAGAAGAGTTTAATATAGAAGATGAAAATGTTAAATTAGGAGCTCTAGCTTCTGATGGTCAACATTTAGATTTAAAACCTTTACTTCCTGAATTAACCTATATATTTCTAGATGAAAAATGAACATGTCCAATCATTATTGCTTTAGACTTAAAAGAGGATCAAATTGCTAAATTAAAAGATGTAGTAAAAACTTTTAAAGAAGCAATAGAATGGACTATGATTGATATAAAAGGGTTGAGTGCAACTTTATGTTGTCACCACATATATTTAGAAGAGAATGCTAAACTAGTTAGAATTCTTGAGAGGAGATTAAATCCAAACCTTAAAGAAGTAGTTAGGAAGGAAATAGTGAAATAGTTAGATAATGACATAATTTCTCCGATTTCTAATAGCTCATGGGTTAGTCCAATCCATGTAGTTCCCAAGAAATCAAGATTAACAGTTATTAGGAATGAAAGTCAGAACTTGATACCTACTAGAATTCAATCAGGCTAGAGAGTGTGTATAGACTATAGAAAGCTGAATGTTGTAACTAGGAAAGATCATTTTCCCTTACCTTTTATAGATCAAATGCAAGAGAAATTAGCAGAGCAAGAATATTTTTTTTTCCTAGATGAGTATTCAGAATATAATCAAGTTCCAATAGCATTAGAGGATCAAGAGAAAACAACTTTCACAAGTCCTAGCGGAACTTATGCTTTTAAGAGAATGCCATTCGGATTATGCAATGCACTAGCTACCTTTCAAAGGTGTATGTAGGGCATATTCACTAGAATGACTGAAGATTTTTTAGAAATATTTATGGATGATTTTATTGTATATGGAACTTCAAATGAAGTGTGTTTAAACAATTTAGACCAAGTATTAAAACGCTATGTGAAAAAAAATCTAGTTCTAAATTAGGAAAAATGTCACTTCATGGTTAAACAAGGAATAGTCTTAAGACATATTATTTCAAAAAAAGGGTTGGAAGTAGATAAAGCTAAAATAGAAGTAATTTCTAATCAACTAGAACCTAAATCAGTAAAAGATATTAGATCATTTCTAGGACATGCTAGATTTTATAGAAGATTTATTAAAGATTTTAGCAAAATAGCTAGACCTTTAACTAATCTATTAAAAGATGTCCCATTCAAGTTTGATAAAAATTGTAAAGAAACATTTTTCAAGCTTAAAACTAGCTTAATTTCAACCCCTATAATACAAGCACCTAATTGGAGCCATCCATTTGAATTAATGTACGATGCATTTGATTTTGCTATAGGAGTAGTGTTGGGACAGAAGATATAAAAATCTCATAGAGTGATTCATTATGCAAGCAAAACTTTAAATGATGCTTATTTGGGTTGTGAAAATCTATTTGATTAGTTTTTACGCTTATATTAATAAATTCTTTTAGAAGTAAACAAGCAACTTTTTACACAAATTAGATATTAAGTCCAATTTGTATTTTAATTGCAAGTGCATAGTGTATATTGTATTTGTGTGCAAGTATAGATCGATCCCATAGAGATTGAGTAAGAATTGTGTACTATTTTTATTTTTATATTGGAGTTTATATGTGTTCAGTTAAGCACTCCGTTGAGTTACAATTAACTCAATGGACTTAGTTCGTAGAGTTATAGTTAACTCAATGGACTAACCTCATGGACTAAAGTTAAATCCATGAGCCTACCTTTCCAATTAAATACTACTATTTATAGAGGAATTCGGCCAACCATTGGGTAGTTCCACAAAATGTAAATAACATCAATTAAGCTCTTTAATGCTAGTTAATATTAGATTTGTCATTAAGCAATACTAACATTTAGATATTTCAAATAGTAACCATTAAAATTGTTAAGTATCTGGAACGAATCAATTTCAGTAAATAATAAACTATTTTCTATTTTCTGAATCAAATAAAAATAAAACATTCACATTACTAACAATGATGACATTAATCACGATACAAAACAAACAATACAACACTTTATACTAAATGTAAACACAGATAATTAGTTGTTTTTGGTATTTTTTGTTTTGATATGTTCCTGAAGATGAGCGAAAGGTGAAATGTAAAAATCTCTATCGATAGTAAAAACTTCTATCACTACATGCTACACGATTACACCACTAAAATCTTAATCACTTACAATCTTGGCTCCTCTCCTTATAGAATCACGAACCTAGAATTGTAAGATGATCTCCTCTTCAACAGACTAGCATCAACATGAAACCAACGCTAGAAGCTTTACAATCTCCTGAGATATGAGTCAGTGCTTAGTGAAAATGGCTTCCCTTCTTGCGACGTGATCACTCCTCACAGTAGTTGTCAGTCACTGTGTTTGGCTCAAAATCGACCTGACATCTGGAAAGTATCCTCACAGACCTTTGATGGTTGATGATTTTGGTGGTGGTGTGGAGCTTTAGGGAACTTCCGACGCTTTCTACAGTTAGTATGGTTCTCCACCTCTCTCCCACACTTTTTCTTCATCTTTTTTCTTTTCTTTTATATTTCTTTCAATAGTAATTGCTTCTGCTTAAATGATCAGTTGGATTTCCTTCCTTCATATCAATGATGGTGATTTCTTCTTCATTCCATGAGTGAATTCCTGCATGATACGTGCAATCATGGTTTTCCTTTGTATTGTATCTTCTTGTAACTCTTCTAGTCTTGCACCTGCAAAACACATGACTAAACAAGAAAACTTATCTATTTGTTAGTTATTTTATAAAACCCGAACAGTTATCCATCCATACGTATAAAATTCGAATAGTTATCTAACTCTTCGATTTTTCAACACCGAACACACATGAAAACTTAAAACATTAAAACACACGTGTAGATAACTTAACTATACGAGTTTTTAACATAACTCTATGACTAAAACGAAACGTTAACTATCCGAAAGTATACATTACCAATTTTTGCATAACACTAACACAACGCGTTACCTTAGTGTGTATTCAAGTAACTCAACGCGTATAGTTATGCTAACTTAACGAGTTATACATGTGCAACTCATGTGACATAATAAAACATTTAAATTCAACACGTGCATAATTCTAACTTAATGAGTTCAGATATTTTGAATACTTACAAACCTAACTATTCGATGCTTAGACACATTTTGGATAGTTAGTAGATAACTTACCGAACATTCACTTAAGTCATGCATTAAGGTTTCAACACTGTATTCTAGGAAATAATAAAATACTCTTTTATCGTTTAAAACATAATTGTCCGGTACATGCAATATAACTCTCCGAAATAACAGAAAATTCAAATACTTAAGAATTAAAGAGCTTGTAATTCATTGATAGTTCAGAAATGTACTTAATTAACACTAATTCCCTAAAATTATGTAGATTCTTTCATTAAAGCATATAATAGTGTAATTATAACATAATGGCTTAATTCTCATATGGTAAGCTAAATATTATGCAATTAACCATCATTTAACTGTTAATATTATACAATTTTTCATTCTAAACACTTCCCTCATACTTAAATTTTGCTAGTCTCTTAGCAAACTACTAAGATCTAACTAGTTGATCTTTCTAAAGTTCTAGAATTAAATCTTCATTTTTTTCTTCAGAATACATAGATTAGATTACTATAAAGATATTCTGTATTTTTCTGTAATCTATTTTAACATTGTTTTCTCTTCTTCAACTTGCAAATATATTTAAGCATATGTAAATTACATACAAAATATATTAGCATCACATATGTGGTAACTATATTATCTTTTTTTTTCTTTTCAAACATCTGTTATTCTAAAATTTACAATACGATTTCTAGAATAAATTTCAACTACATACGAATCAAAACACAATCCAACTCAATATGATTAAAACAAAAAGAATAATAAATTATATCTCAAATAAACACTTTCAAAAGTCTAATCTAGATTCATACTTTAGTAATCTTAGATAACAGAAAATATATTCGATTCAAAAGATATCTGTATTTCATATAACACTTTTATCTTTTCAGAATAGTATATGCATATTTGTACTTTAAAAGTTAATTTGAAAAGCTTGAATCATATAAGAGCTTTCTGTTAAGACCCTAGTATTTTGATAATGCAAAACTTATGTGAGGAAACATATTATATTTCATAGTTAAGTCAGTGCAGCATTAGATCAGAAGGTAGATAGAACAAATTCCATGCAGATGAACAGATGGAGAAGTTTCCAGATAATACTACCTTAAAGTTCTAGGAAAATCGGACAGTTACAGGTCCAAAGAGTAAGTTTAAAGCAGCAGCAATACTATTAGACAGTTAGAAGAATAACTATCCGAAATTGTAAAACATTCGGAGAGTTATTTTATCAAACAGTTAAGGGGATTGAAGGATCGGATAGTTAAGGAGTTAACTATCTAGAAGCTTAAAGGACTTTTCGGAGAGTTACAGGTATAACTATCTGAAAGTTAAGTCATTCAATAAACCACGTGTAGAAATACAGAATGGAAGCTTAAAGGACTTGTCGGAGAGTTAGATAACTATCCGAGTTTTCTTTTCGAAAAGTTAAATAACTATTCGAGTTTTTCGGTAAGTTACAAGCATAACTTTCCGAAACTTAAGTCATTTTATTACGCATGTGCAAAATGGAGAAGACGGTAGTTGAAAGCTTAAAAAGGAAAATCGGAGAGTTAGATAACTATCCGAAATTTCAAAGAGGGTTTCGGTAAGTTACAGTTTAACTATCCGAAACTTAAGTTATTGAAATTGCCACATGTAGAATTCCAAAAAGAAGATCATTTAAGTTTTCAGAGAGTTAGAAAGATAACTGTCCGAAATTTCAAGAGAGTTTCGGTGAGTTACAGTTTAACTATTCGAAACTTAAGTTAGTGAATTTCCCACATGTAGAATTCCAAAAAAATGCTTAAATGGGTTTTCGGAGAGTTAGAAAGATAACTGTCTGAAATTTCAAGAGAGTTTCGGTGAGTTACAGTTTAACTATTCGAAACTTAAGTTAGTGAATTTCCCACGTGTAGAATTCCAAAAAAATGCTTAAATGGGTTTTCGGAGAGTTAGAAAGATAACTATCTGAAATTTCAAAAGAGTTTCGGTGAGTTACAGTTTAACCATCCGAAACTTAAGTTATTGAATTTCCCACGTGCAGAATTCCAAAGAGTGGCTCAAATAAGTTTTCGGAGAGTTAGAAAAATAACTATTCGAAATCCTGAAGCATTTCGGTGAGTTACAGGAATAACCTTTCGAAACTTAAGTCAGCCCTTTATGCACGTGCTAAATTAAAGCAATTAGAAAGTTGACAGAGTCAAACTATCCGACAAGTATATAACTATTCGATGAGTTATAGTTATAAGTATCCGATTGGATGACAGCTCACATTTAAATATTCTGGAATCCTACCTAGTAGTTAAGGTTAAGTTATCTTTCGGTGAGTTACAGATACTCTTCGAAGAGTTGCATAGCTAACTATCCGAAAGAATAGGAAAATCGGTAAGATATCTTGAAACAATTTTCTGAACGATCACTTGCCGTATTGGGACTTGAGGCTAATCAAGTACAGTAGAATACATCCGTTGGAAGAAAATATGATCGTTGTACATATCAAGTATATATACAAGATACAGACAACGAATTTAGACAGCTTTTTGCTCATATACATACAGAGATACAGTATACATTGCATATCAATTACTGATATAGAAGAAAGCTCAAATTCAGTTCAACAAAGAATCGATTGAAAGCTGGATTTACAAGAAGATTCTTAAAACTCTCCATGTGCGGAAAGTCTGATCTAAGAAGGATCATTTGGTTCGTGGCTTCAACCTAAAAGCTACATTCAGTTGTTGGTTTGAGTTTCGACCTGAAAACTCAAGAGGTTGGTTTTCTGGAGTTTATACTTGAAAACTTCTAAGTGTTGGTTTTCTGGAGTTTATACCTGAAAACTTCTATGTGGTTGGTTCTTGCTTCGACCTGAAAGCAAGTGTATAAGTGTTGAGACACTTAGTGAAGCCCAAGTGACCCTTGGGGGTGGACTAGCCGAGTTGGTGAACCACCTAAAATTCTCTTGTGTTTCTTACCTTTATTTTCATTGTGCATGATATTTTTATCTGATTATTACTTATGCAAACTAATTAATCAAATTAGTTACTAAAGTGAAAAATAGGCATAAATTCACACTATTCTCCATTCACCCCCCCCTCTGGTGAAGCCATTTGTTTTTAACAATTGGTATCAAAGCAGGTTGATCTCTTTTTATAGATTTAACCATCTAAGATCATGACATCTTTTCATTGAGAGGGTCAGAACATCGATCGTCTTCCCCTGTTTGATGGTATTAATTATAATTACTGGAAAAACAAGATGGAATGTTTCCTTAGAAGCTCAGATGTGAGTTTATGGAAAATGGTTGTTCTAGGAACACCTATTCCACCTAGTCATGAGGATGACTAGACTGAGGAGGATGAGAGAATCATCCAAATGGATGCTCGAGGGCTGAATATTATTTAATGTGCCTTATCTGCTGAACAATATAATAAAGTTTCAGCTTGTAAATCTACTCACGAGGCTTGGAACACTCTTCAAATAACCTTTGAAGGAACCAGCCAAGTGAAAGACACTAAAATAAGCATTTTACTTAAAAAGCTTGAATTATTTAAAATGCTTGATGATGAAACTATCACTGATATGTTTTCAAGATTCACTGAGATTATTAATGGCTTAAGAGGTTTGGGAAAGGAATTTTCTGTCCGTGAACAGGTACAAAAAATCCTCAAAAGCTTAACTATGGAATGGAAGCAAAAGTCCACATCGATACAAGATTCCAAAGACCTCAACAAATACTTAGTAGAGTATCTAATGGGCAACTTGCTGGCCCATGAAGTTCAAATGAAGGAATGGAAAGTTGAGGAAGGTAATGGTAAAAAGAAAGAACTAGCCTTTCCATCAACATAGGAACTTCAAAGCTTTGATGATGATGAAGTTGTGCTATTGGCTAGAAAATTCAGAAAATGGATGAAGGAAAAGAATCATGCTAGCACATCAAAAAGCAATGCACCAATATGCTTTAAATGCAAGAAGCAGGGACATATACAACCTGATTGTCCACTGCAACAAGAAGAAGAAAAAGAAATGAAGAAGAAGAAGAGGAGCTACAAAAAGAAAAATGCATTGAAGGCTGCTTGGGATGACAGTAGTTCTTCTAGTAGCTCATCTAGTTCAGATGAAGAGGTACCAGTAAACGTGTGCTATACAGCACAAGAGGTATATTCCACTTCATCTCAAAGTGATTCTGATGTAGACAATGATAATCTAGATGTAAATATTTTTTTGTCTACTGTTGACAGTTTATATGTTAAATGCAAAAAGTATAAAAAGGAAATTAAGCATTTAACTGCATGTTTAAAAGAAGCACATACTGAACTTGAAAATATGCATGTTGAAGATAGGAAATGCTATAATGATGAACTGATAAATGAAAATGAAAAATTGAAATCTGAAATCACTGATCTGAAAAATACTATGCATAAATTTACCAATGGACAGAAAGGATTAGATCAAATCATTGGTTCTCAAAGATACAGTTCTAATAAACTTGGCCTAGGGTATGATACTCCACATGAAATACCCTACTGTGGTGGTGTTATTCGATCTTATAGAGATGGTACAATAGTGTTTGCCATCAAAAGAAGATCTGGTTCAATGTGGTTGCCAAAAGGCAATAAATTAAATATTGTTAGGACTAACACTTATAAGGTACCAAAATCTATTTCTGTTTGAATTGCAGGATTATAAGGTTTAGGAGGAGTAATTGATCTATAGCTCCAAACCAGTTATGATAGTAAAATTTTGGTATTACAAGAGGCACCATAAATTGGTAGAAAGGGCTCACTTAGACTGAGTGAAAATTGTGCCTAAAATCTTGATGCTCAAGGAGAGAAATATGTGCAACAGTTAGAAACAAGTGTTATCAGAATAAGTAGAATCTCGTGAAGAGAAATTTTTTTTAGAAGCCAAACAGTTGATAACCAGTTAAGAATCAGTTATGATATTTTGAAATTAACAATTGGCATCAAAAGTAGCATCAATGATTGAATCATGTTCTTTAAAGGAAACAAGGCTTGCACGAGCCAAGTTGAATGACTACAAATGCAGGGAAATCAGATTCATCAAAGGACAACCAAAATCTGCAATAGATAGATTACAGTCTTCAAATTATCTTCTACAAATAGAAGAACCACTTGAAACAAAGATCCAAGAGAAGATAAACGAATTGGAGTCAGAAGCAAATTGATTGAAAATCTTTTATGATATTTTTGATTAACAATTGGTATTTAGTTCAATTGGTATCATATATGACATTCATTTTGCAAAACAGGTGCAACAAATTTGTCTTCAAGGAAAAACATATAAGTAGGGGGAGAACCTACTATATGAAAAGAATTCAGAATGTTACTTCAATATAAAAGTGTATAAAGAGGGCATGCATATAGGGGGAGAGCCTATAGATTGCTATTATAAATCAGAGAACCTCCATACAGATAGGGGGAGAGCATGTGGCAGAAATTACAAATATTAACTGCATATTTATAAATTGCTACATTAACTATTAGCATTTCACTGATTTCAGTTTTTATAGATGATGCAATAATTACACGAAAACAAAGGAAGAAATATCACAAATCAGGAGAGCAATTACTGACTTCTCAAATGATAGAATGTCAACAACTGATATCTGATAAGATTACAGAAATCAGAAAATTGGTATATCATTAAATACAAATTTAATGACAAAAAGGGGAGAAGAAAATTCAGCAAAAGAAAATTGTGGAACTCCTTTTATCTAATGACAAAAAGGGGGAGAAGAATATAGAAAATTACATAAAAGGTAGGGGGAGCTTTCCCAGCACACAGACAAGGCAAGAAATTAACTTCATTGTATTTATTGTAATTCTTTGCTTTACTTAGTTTCTATGTGATTGAATGTATAGCAACAATCTAGGGAGTGAAATACATGTAATTTAATGTAAATGTTTTTATCATTATCAAAAAGGGGGAGATTGTTAGGACCCTAGTATTTTGATAATGCAAAACCTATGTTACGAAACATATTGTATTTCACAGTTAAGTCAATGCAGCATTAGATCAGAAGGCAGATAGAACAAATTCCATGTAGATGAACAGATGGAGAAGTTTCTAGATAATACCGCCTTAAAGTTACAGGAAAATCGGACAGTTACAGGTCTGAAGAGTAAGTTTAAAGCAGCAACAATACTATCGGACAATTAGAAGAATAACTATCCAAAATTGTAAAGCCTTTAGAGAGTTATTTTATCAGATAGTTAAGGGGATTGAATGATCAGATAGTTAAGGAGTTAACTATCCAGAAGCTTAAAGGACTTTTCGGAGAGTTACAGGTATAACTATCCAAAAGTTAAGTCATTCAATAAACCACGTGTAGAAATACAGAACGGAAGCTTAAAGGACTTTTCGGAGAGTTAGATAACTATCCGAGCTTTCTTTTTGGAGAGTTAGATAACTATTCGAGTTTTTCGGTAAGTTATAGGCATAACTTTCCGGAACTTAAGTTATTTTATTACGCACGTGCAAAATGGAGAAGCCGGTAGTTGAAAGCTTAAAAGGGAAAATTGGAGAGTTAGATAACTATCCGAAATTTCAAAGAGAGTTTCGGTAAGTTATAGTTTAACTATCCGAAACTTAAGTTATTGAAATTGCCACGTGTAGAATTCTAGAAAGAAGATCATTTAAGTTTTCAGAGAGTTAGAAAGATAACTATTCCAAATTTCAAGAGAGTTTTGGTGAGTTACAGTTTAACTATCTGAAACTTAAGTTAGTGAATTTCCTACGTGCAAAATTTCAGACAGATGCTCAAATGGGTTTTCGGAGAGTTAGAAAGATAACTATCTGAAATTTCAAAAGAGTTTCGGTGAGTTACAGTTTAACCATCCAAAACTTAAGTTATTGAATTTCCCACGTGCAGAATTCCAGAGAGTGGCTCAAATAAGTTTTCGGAGAGTTAGAAAAATAACTATCTGAAATCCTAAAGCATTTCGATGAGTTACAGGGATAACCTTCTGAAACTTAAGTCAGCCCTTTATGCACGTGCTAAATTAAAGCAATCGGAAAGTTGACAGAGTCAAACTATTCGACAAGTATATAACTGTTCAGTGAGTTATAGTTATAAGTATCTGACCGGATGACAACTCACATTTAAATATTTTGGAATCCTACTTGGCAGTTAATGTTAAGTGATCTTTCGGTGAGTTACAGATACTCTTCGGAGAGTTGCATAGCTAACTATCCGAAAGAACAGGAAAATCGGTAAGATATCTTAAAATGATTTTCTGAACGGTCACTTGCCGTATTGGGACTTGAGGCTAATCAAATACAGTAGAATACATCCGTTGGAAGAAAATATGATCGTTGCACATGTCAAGTATATATACAAGATACAGATAACAGATTTAGACAGCTTTTTGCTCATATACATACAGAGATACAGTATACATTGCAAATCAATTATTGATATAGAAGAAAGCTCAAATTCAGTTCAACAAAGAATCGATTGAAAGCTGGATTTACAAGAAGATTCTTAAAAGCTCCCCATGTGCTGAAAGTCTGATCCAAGAAGGATCATTTGGTTCGTGGCTTCAACCTTAAAGCTTTATTCGTTTGTTGGTTTGAGTTTCGACCTGAAAACTCAACAGGTTGGTTTTCTGGAGTTTATACCTAAAAACTACTGAGTGTTGGTTTTCTGGAGTTTATATCTGAAAACTTCTGTGTGGTTGGTTCTTGCTTCAACCTGAAAGCAAGTGTGTAAGTGTTGAGACACTTAGTGAAGCCCAAGTGACCCTTAGGGGTGGACTAGCCAAGTTGGTGAACCACATAAAATTCCCTTGTGTTTCTTACTTTTATTTTCGCTGTACATGTTTGTTATTTTTGTTTAGTACTTGTGCAAACTTATTAATCAAATTAGTTAGAAAAGTTAGTAAAAAGTTTTAATTACTCACTAATCACCATTCACCCCCCCTTTAGTAAAGCATACGTTCCTAACAAGGAAAGCAAAAGAGAACCTCACTCCATAGTAAATATGAAATTTCAACCAAAAGGCCATTAGAACTGTTACATCTAGATCTGTTTGGCTCAACTCAATTATCAAGCCTTGGAGGTCGAAAATATACTCTTGTTATTGTAGATGATTTTTCTAGATTAACTTGGGTAATATTTTTAACTCATAAAAATGAGACATGCAGTGAGTTCCGAAAATTTTACCTTAGAATTCAAAACCAGAAGGAACTGATAGTAAAGAAAATCAAAAGTGATCATGGAGGAGAATTTGAAAATCATGAGTTCGAAAATTTGTGCAATTCATTTGGAATTTTGCATGAATTCTCCTACCCTAGAACTTCATCTCAAAATAGAGTAGTGGAAAGAAAGAATATGACATTGCAAGAAATGGCTAGAATTATGTTAAATGCCACTAATCTGCCAAAATTTCTTTGGGTTGAAGTTGTAGGTATAGCCTATCATATCTCAAACAGAACTCACATCAGACCTATGTTCAATAAGACACCTTTTGGAATCTGGTTTGATAAGACTCCAAATGCTGGTTACTTTAAGACATTTGGTTGCAAATGCTTTGTATTAAACACTAGAAATTCTAAAGACAAGTTTGATGCAAAATCTGAACCTGCCATACTTGTTGGATACTCATCCAGAAGCAAAGCTTATAGAGTATATGTTGCTAAAGACAGAAGAGTAGAGGAAAGCATAAATGTTCAATTTGATGAAGATTTAATACAAAATTTTAAGAATCTGAAGATTGACAGTGATAGTGAAAATGAATATTTGGAGAAAGGAAATTGCAAGCATAAACTCAAATCCCCAGCTTTAGATCAGAATCAACACAGTTGGAAGTTCAAATCTGATCACCCCATGGAACAAATAATTGGAAACATAACCAAAAGGGTACAAACGAGAAGCAAAGCACAAGATATTTGCAATTTTTATGCATTTATGTCAGAAATAGAGCCAAAATCAGTAGATGAAGCCTATAAGGATATTTATTGGACAATGGCTATGTAGGAAGAATTAAATCAATTCTAGAAAAACAATGTTTGGAATTTAGTGGAAAAACCTGTAGGAAAATCTATCATTGGAACTAAATGAACTTTCAAGAACAAATTAGATGAAGAAGGAAACATACTCAGAAATAAAGCTCGACTAGTTGCACTAGGCTATAATCAATAAGAAGGTATTGACTATGAAGAAACTTTTGCACCTGTAGTCAGAATAGAAGCTATCAGAATGTTGCTTGCCTTTGCAAGCAGTATGAGAATAACATTATTTCAGATGGATGTGAAAAGTGTCTTTGAATGGAGAAATTCAGGAAGAAGTGTTTGTTAAACAACCTCCCAAATTTGAAGATGAAGTCAAGCCAGATCATGTCTTCAAATTAAACAAAGCTTTATATGGTCTGAAACAGGCACCAAGGGCATGGTATGAGAAACTAAAAAAATTCTTAACTGAAAATGACTTCTCTATAGGCAAAGTGGACAGCACTTTGTTTATCAAAACTGTTGATTTGCACATTTTGATCATACAGATATATGTTGATGATATAGTTTTTGGAGCTACATCAGAAAAACTGTCATGGATTTCAAAATTTGATGAAAAATAAATTTGAAATGAGCATGATGGGAGAATTGAAGTTTTTCTTAGGTTTACAAATTCATCAAGTACGAAATGGCATCTTTATCAACCAAGAGAAATACTGCAAAGAGATGTTAAATAAATTTTGCTATGAAAACATTAAATCTGCAAATACTCCAATGAGTTTAAGTACCAAACTAGAAATCGATGACTCAAGTGTTATAGTAGATCAAAAGAAATATAGAGGCATGATTGGATCTCTATTGTATCTTACAACAAGTAGGCCAAATATCATCTTCAGTGTATGCTTGTGTGCTAGATTTCAAGCATCACCAAAGGAATCTCATCTGAAATCAATAAAAAGAATTTTCAAATATCTACAAGGTACTAAAGATTTCGGATTATACTACTCAACTGACAGCAGCCTAATGTCATCAAGCTATAGTGATGCAGATTATGCAGGCAGCAAATCTAACAGAAAGAGCACTAGTGGCACATGCCAACTACTTGGAAATTCATTAATCTCCTAGTTCAGTAGGAAACAAAACTATATTGCATTATCTGCTACTAAAGCCGAATATATTGCAGCAGGTCTGTGTTGTGCTTAAATTCTTTGGATGAAGCAAACCTTAGCATACTACAGACTGAAAATTCAGAATACAATCATATTTTGTGATAACAGCAGTACAATCAATTTATCTAAGAATACAATACTTCATTCTAGAGCCAAGCATATCAAGATCAGACATCATTTTCTGAGAGATCATGTGGAAAAAGGGAACATCTCACTCAAGTTTGTGCCAAAAGAAAATCAACTTGCAGATATTTTCACCAAACCTTTAAATGAATCAACTTTTAATCATATTAGAAGAAATCTAGGCATATGTTCATTACAAGATCTTTAAATGCTTTTATTCATTCTTCCTCAAGCTCACTATTGAGAAATGTTGGAAAATGTCTAGTACAAGTTACAAAGGTACCAACTACATAGCATGCCAAACACCTATATGCATAAAAGAAGGGAAAGCTAAGAATTGAAGAAAGTTAGCTACTTTCTTTCTTCCCATATGATCTTTAAGCTCCCTTTTCAACGTTACTTGCTTCTTCTTTCTTTCTTTCTTTCTTTTTTTTTTTTTTTTTTTTTTAGAACCTTGATTCCCAACAAAACTTGCTTAGCATGCTAGTAATGATAACCTTGGTACTTTCTTAGGCATATCCTTTAAAATCTAATAAAAGTTTGGGAGGATCCTAAATAAAAATCTCACATTAAGGTTACATAATATGCAAACCTCTTTGTGGTGGCACTCAGCTTGGGATCACTCAAATAAGTGCATCAAACAAGGCATTAATCCTAACGATAAAGAAGACTTCACTCAAGGCACAACTAACATGAGACTCATCTTTCTCTAAAGAACATAACAATAGGTCCACGCTTTAGGTTCTAGAGTCCACTCAAAAAGTAATGGGGCTAAACTCATAAATCCTAATAGCATTTCTTGAGTTTCAAAATCTCATCACTTGGGCCTAATCAAAACACAATGTAAGAACAATAACAACAAAAATAACAAGAAAAACACATGAAAATTCACTAACATCACAAAAAATACATGAAAACACAATAAAAATAATGAGAACAATCTACATGCCACCCCCCCACACTTAAATGATGCATTGTCCTCAATGAATCTATTATGACACTTAAGTATGGAAATGTTATGCATGTAGATGATCTATTATTACACTGAACAAATAAGAAGTAAAAGGCAAAGTAAGCAAACAGATGTCTCTTCAAGATATGCAAACATAAGCATAAAGCATATAAAGTTTCATTCCTAAAGACATGCAATGGAGATTGCGTAGCATATCCATAGAAAAATGTATACTATAAAATTCGTGCAAATGCAATAGAGAGTAGAGAGATGTAGCATTGTGTACCTTACTCTTGGACACACAAAGGAAACTACAAAACTAACAAATAGATCAAAACTAAAGAAAATAGAATACAAGCATATGAAATAAAGACATATAAAGCAAAAAGTTTTATTTGATTATTATTTTTATTTATTTATTTATTTTTACATACAATTTATGGCTTTATGTAACATAAACATGATAAGGTCTAAAACAGGGACATTCTTATGCTAAAGTGTCTTAGAAATGCCACAATCTCTAATTGACAACAATAATGAAGTCATTTTACAACTAGGAAAATAGTTATAACATGACTGACTACAAATTCTTAAAATCATGCATATCTGTTTCAGATCAGCCTATATAACAATGAATAACAATTAAAGGCTTATCAAAAGGATATTTAAGCATTTATCTTATTTGCAAACATAACTTTGGATGAAAGGGTTTTACAACATATATGCATGGGATTAAATTAACGCATAGAATTTATTAACTTAGCAAGATCAATCCATGTAATTCATGTAAATTCGTAGTCCTACTTTTGTGCAAAAGTATGCATAAAATTTTAAAAGACTATCAATTTCTAAAGTGTAATGTACTCTATCTTGAAATTTGTCTCATCTATCAACTTTGAAAATTTACACAGAAATTCCTACACATCAAAATTTATTGCAAAAATACTCAAATTATACATAAAGAAGTGTACTTTCATAGAAAAATGACTACTAGAAACTTTGAATCATGGTGTTGCAACGTTTTCTCAAAGGAAAAACTTTAGTTAGGTTAGTTTTGCTTTGAAACTACATAACACCATCATCTTCACAAATTCATAAATCTCTCAATACAATTCTAAATTCAACAAATATTGATTTAAATGAAACTTTAAACATTTTAGCAACTCAGGAAAATCATGAAACTCAGATTTTACATCTAGCATCAAACCAGAAAAGTTTTTCAAATCACATTCTTAAAACAATTTTGTACTAAAAACCATACAACACTATGAATTGACTACACAAAGATTATCATTTCAATTCCAAAAGAGATTCACACCATCACTTAAATATATATATATTTAGCTCATATGGTGTTTCCAAGAAAAGAAAGAAAAAAGAAAATAAAATATTTAGAAGAGAAATACAATACACAAAGGAATATATTCACTAAACACAATTTCAAAGACAGTTAAAACACCAAGCTCCCCGGCAACGGTGACAAAAACTTGTAAGGAAATTTTTTGTATTTAGAATTAAAACATGAAAATCCCAAATTTTACATTTATAAACTGCAAGTGCACGGTACCTATTATATTAAGCATATGCAAGAGCAGGTCAATCCACAAGAAGCTTGTCTTAAACGAATTCAAGGAAATAAATGCTTAGCAAAATATTCACATCACTAAAACCATGATAAAAACTTTAATTACATATTAATAGGTAATAATTACATAAATACGATAAAGAGTTCAAGTATCATCATAAATCCAAGAAGCTCCTAAGGTTAAACCTTAGGAAACTCAAGAAAATTAATGAGTTTCGTCTCTGAAATTACAGAAATTAAGCTCCAATTTTAACTCTCCTTACATCGAACTTGGATATTGAAAAATCCAGAGAAAATATTGGTTGGAAAGATCCTCGAGTTATCTTCGAAATGAAAGTAATTTCATAGACTAAATCATTACAAATGTCTAGAAGTGTTGGATTTACTGACAGGGCGCAGAACCATTATGTAAACTTTCTAAAAACGCACCTTTGGTGGAAAAATCATAACTCGGTCAAACTCCATGAAATCCGGTGAAATTAGAGGGCTTTGAACAAAGACTCGTATTACTAATATGGAAAATTGACAGAACAGCTTTCCATAAAGTTTGCAGTGCAGGCAACACTCAGGCGTCGAGCACTGAAACTGACAGCCGAATAGGAATTCAAAACTGCTGCGACCTCTGATAAAACAAATCAAAAACCAATGAAATACATTCTAAAAAAAATACAAAATTTACATGACTATAATATATACGAAATTTCTTACAAAATAGAATCAAGAAACACTAAAAAACTCTACCAAAAGCGTCTTTTATGAAAGGAGTAATGTAGGGCAGGATTATGTTTGGCTAGAATTCGGAACTACAAAAAATCCACTCCCTTCTTAACTTGTTCTCTGAAATCACAGAAAATATCTCTACTTATAATAACGATTTCTCCCAACATAGAAATTGAAAAATTATGTAAAAATATTAACTACAAAGGGTTTCAAGTTATCTAAAAGTACACGGTGATTTTACAGTTTAAATCATCTTCAATTGAAAATAATATTAAGCCCTATTAAGGTGCGCAAAACGATCTTGAAATAATGCAAAACGCGCACTCACAGTAAAAACTCGAGAACCTTATCAATTCTTCATGAAAATCTATGAAATCACCGTTGAACGAAAGTAGACTTATCAATCTAATAAAAACATTTTACAGATCTTAAAAACATACTGCACAGAGGGAGAAATCGCATCAGACATTTCCGCAAAAGAATTTCTAATGCAAGTAGTATAGTATAGTTTAGCTAGATTAGCAAATAGCATAGTTGCATGCATTTAGTATAAATTAGAATAGAGTAGTATAGTCTATTGAACCTTCTTGTTTTATTTTTCTTTCCTTAATATTGATGCATGGATATCACTTCTGAAATCACGTGGAACTTGTGTGCATGTTATAATTGAATGAGTTGATAGATTTACAAGTAAACAAATTGATTCACATCACCATTTTCCACTACACATTGCCTTGAAATTGCATGATTTGTGAGCTTATGTTAACTTTGATTATTCTACATTCACATGTCATTAATTTACTGAAGTATACCTAAGAGCTTGAAGAACAAGTTGAGTAATAGTTGATTAAGTCATAAACACAATCCTTGTGGAAGAATGACCTGTATTTGCCATGTACACCAAAAGAACTGTGCACTTGCAGTAAAGCTTGAGCTAAAAATATAGCTCAACATCAACTACTTCCCAGAATTCTAGCGTCATCTTTGATCTTCGTGGAGTCATGAAATGGAACGGAATGGTTTTGATCTCTATTGTTATAAGTTCTAAATGATTTCTGTAGATAATGCCCCCAAATCCTAAGTTTTAGTATAAATAAACCCTAAGTTTTTGGTAGGTAATCGGGTCATTTTCCCACACAAACTCTTGCTCTCTCACTCACTTCTCATGGAGTTACAGTTAACTCCACAGACTAAGTTCGTGGACTTAACTACAATACTCCATTGAGTTACAACTAACTTAATGGAGTAAGTTTGTTAACTTATCTTAGACTCAACAAAGAGTTCGTTGAGTTAAGCATAACTCAACGGACCTCCCATAAAGTTATAACTAATAAAAATACTTATAATAATAATTTTTACTTTGGTGAAGACCTAAGAATTTTCAGTCTCATCGACTCTTAATTTTTCAACATTTAAGAATTTCAGTCAAACCGTTATATTTCCTTAGTTGAATTGAAATTAAATATTTTTTCTTTTTTCTACCGGTTGAACCGATACTATGCTTCAATAAAACTGACATTTTTACTTAATATAATATATATATTTTTGTATTTTTTGTGTTTCAGTCAAATCGATGGATCCATTTAGTGTGACCATAACAATTTTTTTCTTTTACTATATGTTTTGATAAAATCGATAATTTCTTTCGATTGAACCGTGACTATATTTAAATAAGTTTTTTTTTAATAATTACAAAACAAACATATATCCTTTTTCTTACTTAATAAAGCTCGAGTAGTCTTCTACTCTTACTTCTTCTATAATTCCAAAGGAACCTTTTGGAATTGTTAGAATAGGTCTAAGTCTTTGTCCATTTACTTTAAATATATTCTAATTTTTAGGATTTTCAATTTCAATAGCATCATAGGAATAAATATTTCAAATTATGTAAGGTCCTGCTCATATAGATCTCAATTTTCCTAGATGGTTATGAAGTCTAGTTATGTAAAGATATACTTTTTGTCCTATTTCAAAAGTTTTTGGAATAATTTTCTTCTCATGCTAGAACTTCATTTTCTCTTTTTCTTTTACAGTTTTCGAATAAGCTTCATTCCTAAATTCCTCTAACTCAATTAATTGCATTTTTCTATTTTCTATAGTATGATTAAAATTAGTGTTCGAAGTTTTTAATGCCCAATAAGCTTTATGTTCAATTTCAGTTGGAAAATGGCAACTTTTTTCATATACTAGTCTAAAAGGTGACATACCTAAGCTTGTCTTATAAGCAGTTCTATAAGCCCAAAGTGCATCTATTAATCTATTAGCCCAATCTTTTCTAGTAGGATTTACTACTTTTTCTAAGATTAACTTAATTTGTTTGTTTGCACTTTCTACTTGTCCACTTGTTTAATGTTTTAAGTTTTCATGTGTTCTAAGATTAACTTATATAGTTAAGTTATCTACACATGTGTTTTAATGTTTTAAGTTTCCATGTGTTTTCCATGTGTGTTTGGTATTGAAAAATCAAAGAGTTAGATAACTGTTCAAGTTTTTATACGCATGGATGGATAACTATTTGAGTTTTATAAAATAATTAACGAATAGATAAGTTTTCTTGTTTAGTCATGTGTTTTGTAGGTGCAAGAACTAGAAGAGTCACAAGAAGATACAATACGAAGGAAAACCACGATCGCACGTATCATGCAGGAATTCAATCGAGGTATGAAGAAGAAATCGCCATCGTTGATATGAAGGATGAAAAATACTTTATTAACGTTTTTAAATAAGTCTAAATAATATTTTCTAAGTATAATAGTCACGTAATTAAATGTTGACAAGTTATAAGAAAGTTTCATTTAAAATTTTAGATAGTTAGATTTTTGGATAGTTAAAGTTTTCGAATAATTTGATTTTCAGACAGTTAAACTTTTGGATAGTTAACGTTTCGATTTAGTCGAAGAGGTATGTTAAAAACTCGTATAGTTAAGTTATCTACACGTGTGTTTTTAATATTTTAAGTTGTCATGTGTTTTCCATGTGCGTTCGATAATGAAAATCGAAGAGTTAGATAACTGTACGTGTTTTTATATGCATGGATAGATATTCTAAATTTCCTACTATATGGTTAACTCAACGGACTTTGTTCGTGGAGTTATGGTTAACTCAACGGACTAACTTCGTGAACTTAAGTTAACTTTATGAGCCTATCTTTCCAGTTAAATACTACTATTCACAGAGGAATTCGGCCAACCACTAGGTGGTTCCATAGAATGTAAATAACATGAATTAAACTCTTTAATGTTAGTTAATCTAAGATTTGTTATTAAGCAACACTAACATTCAGATATTTCAAATAGTAACCATTAAAATCTTTAAGTATTTGGAACGAATCAATTTCAATAAACAATAAAACTATTTTCTATTTTCTAAATCAAACAAACATAAAACATTCACAATACTAACAATGATAACATTAATCATGATACAAAACAAACAATACAACACTTTAATACTAAATGTAAACATAGATAATTAGTTGTTTTTGGTATTTTTGTTTTGATATGTTCCTGAAGATGAGCGAAACGTGAAATGTAAAAATCTCTATCGATAGTAAAAACTTCTGTCACTACATGCGACGCGATTACACCATTGAAAACTTAATTACTTACAATCTTGCCTCCTCTCCCTATAGAATCACGAACCAAAAATTTTAAGTTGATCTCCTTTTCAACATACTAGCATCAACTCAAAACCAAAGCTAAAAGCCTTACGATCTCCTGAGATATGAGTTGGTGCTTGGTGAAAATGACTTGCCTTCCTACAACGTGATCACTCCTCACAATGGTTGTCAGTCATTGTGTTTAGCTTGGAATCAACCCGATATCCGGAAAGTATCCTCACAGACCTCCGATGGTTGGTAATTTTGGTGGTAGTGTGGAGCTTTAGGGAACTTCCGACGCTTCCTACAGTTAGCGGGTTCTCCACCTCTCTCCCACACTTTTTCTTCGTCTCTTTCCTCTTCTTTTATATTTCTTTCAATAATAACTGTTTCTACTTAAATGATCGATTGGATTTCCTTCATTCATATCAACGATGGTGATTTCTTCTTCATTTCACGAGTAAATTCCTACGTGATACGTGCAATCATGGTTTTCCTTTAAATTTTTTGTTTCTACAACTACTATAGTGGCATATTAGAAAATAAATGTTCTGTGGAGTTAGTGTAACTCAACGGACTTACTTCGTTGATTTAACTATAAAACACATGCAATAAAGAAATAACTTATAAGCTTATAACACTAACACAATGCATTACCTTAGTGTGTATTCAAGTAACTCCACGCGTATAGTTATGCTAACTTTACGAGTTAAACATGTGTAGCTCACATCACATAATAAAGTATTTAAATTCAACATGTGCATAATTCTAACTTAACGAGTTTAGATATACAACTTACAGTTTTTACTCGATAACTCAACGAGTTCTCATGTGATCTTTTTACACCTTTAAACTTATAACTTAACAAGTTGGCACGTGATCTTTCAACGGAAGAACACTAACTCAACGAGTTGTTACTGTGTACCTATATATGATATAAATATATGCAAATAAAATAGATCATGCTTAATATTATAAAACCACACTTAAATCTAGTTTTTAGATCACGACATGTGTTCTTAGTAAGCTTTATGACAAAAAATATTTCGAATACTTGCAAACCTAGCTATCTGATGTTTAGACACATTTTGGATAGTTACCAGATAACTTACCGAAAATCCACTTAAGTCATGCATTAAGGTCTCAACACGTGTACTCCAAGAAATACAAATCAATAAACAATCCTTTTTCAGGTCAACTATCCTTACATACCTATTTACTCAAGTACAAAAGGCTCGTGATCAAACAAATCAATAAACTCTCAAAGTTTTTCTCTTTTTTTCCATAATACAATTAAACTTTCATTTTTTTATACTTTCTTTTTTTCCTTCATCTATCTCCATAATATGATCTATTCCTTCTAATATATTAGGTGGAATTCTAGCAGTTTCTTCCATATTCAGATATTCATAGCTAATTGAACTATAATTAAATTATTTTCATAAAAATCCATCTCTAATATTAGTCATCTTTGCAACTTGTAGTCTATGAAAAAAAATTTCTCTAACACATTCTTTAATTTCTTTTGACACACAACACAATCTGCATAGATCTTTAGTTGATAAGTTACTCAGTACTTCCCTCAATGCATCCAGTGGTAATTTCATCAATTCCATATGTTGTGATTCTATATAACATAAACAAAATTTTAAATAGAGATAAAATTAACATATCTACTTACATACCTCCGTGGAGTAGGCCATAACTCAACGGACTAAGTTCATTGAGTTAAGTAATAACTCTACGATACTACTAACTACAATTAAACTTTCATTTTTTTTCTTTTTATATTTTTCTAACTACTATATTATACATAGTTACTTTAGTTATACTACTTCATTCAGCTTCCCTCCCAAAGGAGGTATCAATTTCATTAACAATTCTGTTCATAGGGTTAGGTACTGCTTACATTGGCAATCCTCTAGTAGGTCTAACTTTTATTAATTCCTTCTATCTAGGGAGTATATTTCTATTCATATTCTGATTTTGAATGACAGCATTTCCAAATACATGGTCTAGACAATTGTTTAATTATTGAATTATCTTTTTTAATTTCTTTATTCTAGATCCTTGTTCAATTAATGCTTCATAACTTATATTTTTGTCATTTATATTTTCTCCTCCCTAGAAATTGTTGTTTCTCCAAGATAGGTTTGGGTGATTTCTCCAATTAGAGTTATAAGAATTTCCAAAGTTATCTTTCTAGTTTCTAGCATAAATAATATCTAAGTCATTAATATTTGCATTCTTTTCTGCTAGTTTTTGATTTAATGATAATTCCTCAATTTTTTTTGTTAACTCAGTTAATTTAACTTTAAGCATAGTGCTTGAATCTATTTCATGCATTCCCCTTGGCAATATTTTTTTATCTATAATAGCTTCAGTCGAGTTTTCCCATTGAACAGTTCTTTTTGTAAAGTTTTCTAAGTATGCCTATGCTTCTTCACTACACAGCTTTAAAAATCTATTTTGACAAGTAGATTCTAATAAAGATTTAGTTGAAACATCTATGCCTTCATAAATTATACCTATTAATTATGCTTTACTCATTGCATGATGTGGGCATTGAGTCAATAAATCCTTAAATCGTTCAAAATATCTCTAGAATGATTCTCCCTGTTTTTAGCTACACATTAATATTTCCTCTCTCTTTTTAATCGTTTGATGTGTTGGATAATATTTTTCTAGAAAAATAGAGTAAAATTCAGTCCAAGTAGAAATTGAATCAAGCTACAGAGTATATAACCATCTCTTAGCTATGTCTTTTAAAGCAAAAGGAATATATCCAAGTTTAATAGCATCAATACTTATGTTCGACATTTTCATCATTTGACAAACTTCATTAAATTCTCTAAGGAAATAATAGGCATCTTCTCTTTCTAATCCATGAAAGTGTGGCAATTGACTAATATAATTAGATTTCAGTTCAAACTTATCTCCCTCAAAGTTTGGTAATCAAATACATGAAGGTTCATCAACTAATTCAGGATACAGAATTTTCCCTAATGATTTTTCTACTAGAGCAACCATATCTTTGTTCTCCTTTAAAGAAAGGTTAGCTACACCCCTAAGGATTTCATTAAAGTCCTCTTTAGAAAAATTTTCAGTATGCTTCTATGTTAAATAATCTTGTCTAGGTGTTCTTACTAATTGTTTAGTACTAGGAGAATGAGTCAATGTGCTTATAAACTCTTAACATAAAGTAAAATTGTAGAAGATTAATTATATACTAGTTTGAAGTTTTGTTCTCAATAAATAGTTGTTAACGGATGAAGTTGAATCAACTGCTTCTCCTTCTAGTTCCCCAATGAATTTTCTTTTCACTCCTCAAGTGCTAGTAATTAGTAAATAACATTCTGTTCTATATTTATAAAGCACGTCCATATGGCAAATGAATCTCGTTGCAAGAGCATGTCTTGTAACGTGTAGTATGGTTCCTATTTTTAGGGATACATGTTCTACTTCTAATTTTTAAATTTAAGTAACTACTAAACCCATGAGGTTTCGTTTGTGACTAAAAGAATAACTGTTACACTAACTCCACGAACTAACATCGTTGAGTTACCGATAACTCAATGGACTAGCCTTGGTTATTGTTTGCTAACTCCACAAGCTAACTTCGTTGAGTTACAGATAACTCAACGGAGTGACCTTATATTTTAATATTTACCTCATGGAGTTAAGGTTAACTCCACGAACTAAATTCGTTGAGTTAACACTTAGCAAATTTTCCTAATAATTACTTCTCATCTTAACTTCTATATCTTTTTTTCTCCTGCATTTTATCAACTTAAATAAAGTTTAATACATTATATTAATGTCGTGTTTCAATTTAAACTCCTTTAAATCTAAACATTATATGCATATTTAACTTACAGTTCATTTCCTATTATGTAGAATTTACATTTTACTTTTTAGTATGTAGATATATTCAGACATTATCAAATTATTGTGCATTTATCCACATCATTAATAAAATTGTAAAACTTTTAAAACAGTCCTACAAAGCTTTAAACAGATATATAATATTCAATTCAGCTTTAAATCATCCATTCACAAACATTAATTTAGTAACATCTTGCTATTCAAAAATTCATATAAATAAATAGTTTGCATTTACATATAATTAGACATTTTTCAGTATAAGTACACGAACAATACATTTTAATCTTTCTTCCTAAATTCATCTACTTCCTTTTGGAGCTTTTCTAATTGTTGTTCTAATTGGTTTATACGTTCTACAACTCCTGTAAAGTCTCTAGAAGGTCCAGCAATAGAAAGAGTAGCAACAACATTATAATTTCTATATTCCTTCATTGAAATAGCTCTAGATCTTATCCTCTTGGATGTCCATTTTGTGAAGTCAATTCCTTCTTCCATTAATACTGGTATCAAGTCTCCAAAAAATAGTTTCTTCTTTGCAGACTTTATCTTTGATAAAAAGACTTGACACTAGTTAATTTGAATTTTATTTACAATTACATATGTGGCTCATTTAACAAATTGACTCAGTTCAATGTCATAGCCATGCCTCTAATAGACAATTTTAACTAAAATGTTTGCCACCATGTGTGCTTTCCCATTTAAATACTTCAATCTATTTAATAATGGCACACTAGGGTCAATGGTCAAACATTGCTTAATTTCTTGTTCTATCCATTCAGTTGCAATTGTATTTTCCAGAATTGCAATCCCTTCATTTTTCAGTCCAAAAATGTTGTGGAGAAGCTCAAGTGTTATCTAAATATTAACTTCTTCCATGTTTGCAATTAAATTTCCTTCTTCCTCTCTCAAATTTGCATAAAAACAGGGCACTAAATTTTCATAAACTGCATGCCCTTTTTCTTTTGAAATAAAGTCCAGTAGGCTCTAGAATTCGAATAATTCTTTAATCTCCTTCATTCTAGTTCAATCTACAGGCCTACTGTAAATAATATCATACTCATTTATCTCTTGATACTTATTGTATGCTTCCTAACTCCAAAACTGAACTTTATTTAAAATAGTCACTTCAGACGAGTTAGGAATTTGGATTTGTTACTTCAAAGGGGTTTGTTCTTGAATTTCTTCATCAAGTTGTTGAGCTTGTTGTTGTATTTCTAGCTGAAAATAATCCAGAGATTCTTGCTCTTCTACTCTGAATTGTTGTGGAGAGCCTGCAGAACTTTCCACATTTTTATCTTGAATTTTCTCCATGAGTTGCTGAAGAATTTCATTTTCTTTAAAGAAATCTGTTGAATCCTTTTCTTCTTGTTCGCTTCCTGCTCAACTTCTTCTCTTTCTTCTTCCTCCTAACTACCAATCTACATTGTTACTGTTCTTTTTGATTCAGTGGTAGATTGGGATGGAGTTACGAGCATAGTATATTCTGCCCTAACTTCAATTTTTAATTCCTCAAGCTATAGACTAATTTCAACCTATTTTTCTTGTTTTCTTTGCTCTTGCTCTTCTTCTTCAGATTCCGATAATAAATCCACAAAAATGGCCTCTTTATGCCCTATTGTAGACATTATACGTGTAGATTTAATTTCTTTTTCTATAGTCTCAAACACTTTTTCTTTTCCTTTTCTTCTTCTAAATAACTATGTCTGATCTTCTTCTTCTTTTTCTTCTTCTTCTAAGACTAAGTCAACAAAAATGGGCTCTTCAAGCCCTCGAGCCACAGGTACTAGCTCTTCTTGTTTCACTATTTCTATAATTATTGATCTTGAAGGACCAACTTGTACTTCTCTTGCAATTGCTGTTTTAACTCCTTCTTGGTGCTTTTCCACCTTAATTTTATATTGGGCCCTCAACTTTTCTTTAGCCCGTTTTTTCTTTATGGCATCATACAGAATATGTGCCTTGGCCATAGCCATTTCCTCAATGTCTCCTTGGTCTTTTGCTACTTTGACCAAGCTAGCAAATTCCTTGTCTTCTTCTTCAATTCTTGGCCAAGCAAATGTAACATGTAGTAATGGTTCTGTTGGTGGAACTGAAGGTCCTACTTGTTCTTCTACTGTAGCTGGCATTTCTGCTTGCTCTTTTTCTAGTTGAATAGTCACTTTTGTAGATATCTTTCTTATAAACCATAGTTGTGATTTCCTTCTTATAAGTTCTAAGGTAACTTCATTGTTCGGCCTGATTTTTCTTTCTCTACTTACAACAACTTCAGTTGCTACTCGTATTCTTGTTTCCATTAGTTGAGGTATTCTAACATTCAAATTTACTAGCTTTCTAATAAAGAAGAATAGATCATCCTCTACCTTTTCTAGTTGCTTTTCTCTCATGGTGTTTTTGATATTCTACTTGGAATGTCATTCCTCTAACTGTCTAAGAAATTTAGTAGTGTCAAACTGATTACAAAAGTTTGGCTCCATCTTTGTCTTCATTGCATTATGGAATGGAATGGAACTTTTATTGTTGTAAATTCTAAATGATTGCTGCGTATAATGCCCTCAAATCCTAAGTTTTAGTATAAATAAACCCTAAGTTTTTGGCAAGTAATTGAGTCATTTTCCCATGCAAACTATCGCTTCTTACATATACTATTTCGTGGAGTTATAGTTAACTCCACAGACTAAGTCCATGGACTTACCTTAAGTACTCCATTGAGTTGCAGTTAACTCAATAGAGTAAGTTCATTAATTTATCCTAGACTCAACGGAGTAAGTTCGTTGAGTTAAGCTTAACTCAACGGACCTCCCAGAAATTTATAACTAATAAAAATAAATAACTATAATGATTTTATACTCAGTCAACACCAAAGAATCTCTAGTCTGATCGACTCTTAATTTTTCTATTTGCTTAACTTCGATCAAATTATTGCTTTTCCTCGATCAAACCGAAGTTACAAATTTTTTTTCTTTTTCTATCGGTTGAACTGATATCATGATTTGATAAAATCGACATTTTTACTTAATATAATATATATATATATATATATATATTTATATGTTTTATGTTTTGGTCAAACTGATGGATCCTTTTGGTATATCTTTTACTATATATGTTTCGGTAAAATCGATAATTTCTTTCTATTGAACCGTTACTATATTTAAAATAAGTTTTTTTAATCAACATTCACACATATTTATATATATCTACTTAATAAAGCTCGAGTAGTCCTCTACTCTTACTTCTTCTATAATTCCAAAGGAACTTTTTGGAATTTTTAGAATAGGTCTAAGTCTTTGTCCATTTACTTCAAATATATTCTGATTTTTAGGGTTTTCAATTTCAATAGCTCCATAGGAATAAATATTTCGAACTATGTAAGGTCCTGCCCATCTAGATCTTAATTTTCCTAGATGGTTATGAAGTCTAGTCATGTAAAGATATACTTCTTGTCCTATTTCAAAAGTTTTTGAAATAATTTTCTTGTTATGCCAGAACTTCATTTTCCCTTTTTCTTTTACAGTTTTCGAATAAGCTTCAATCCTAAATTCTTCTAACTCAATTAATTACATTTTTCTATTTTAAGCACATTGATTTAAATTAGTGTTTAGAGTTTTTAATGCCCAATAAGCTTTATGTTCAATTTCAGCTAGTAAATGACAACTTTTTCCATATACTATCCTAAAAAGTGATATACCTAAGTTTGTCTTATAAGCAGTTCTATAAGCCTAAAGTACATCTATTAATTTATTAGCCTAATCTTTTCTAGTAGGATTTATTACTTTTTCTAAGATTAACTTAATTTGTTTGTTTACACTTTCTACTTGTCCACTTGCTTGCAGACGATATGATGTTGCAATTTTGTGATTTACTCCATATTTCTTCATTAAGGCTTCAAAACTTCTATTAAAAAAATGAGTTCCTTTATCACTAACAATAGCTTTAGGTATTCCAAATCTAGCAATTATATTACTTCTTATAAAATGTATTACCACTTTGTTGTCATTAGTTTTTGTAGGAATAGCTTCTATCCATTTAGATACATAATCCACCCTCAACAATATATAATTAAATTGATTAGACATAGGAAATAGACCCATAAAATCTATTCCCCACACATCAAATATTTTAACCTCAACAATAAGGTTTAGAGGCATCAGATTCCTCTTTGATATCCTTCCTATTTATTGACATTTTAAACAACTTAAGCAGTCTTTATGAGCATCTTTGAATAGTGTTTGCCAATAGAATCTACATTGCAAAATTTTGGCAATAGTTTTCCCTGAATCAAAATGTCCTCCACATGCTTGGTCATGGTAGAAAGACAATATACTCTGATATTTAGTTTCTGGAACACACCTCCTTAAAACTAGATTAGAACATTTCTTAAATAAGTATGAGTCTTCCCAATAGTAATATTTCACTCTTGAAAAGAACAATTTCTTATCTTGTCTATTCCAATCTTAAGGTGTTAAACCAGTAACTAAGTAATTAACTATGTCTACATACCAAGGCATTGTGTTTATAGTCATTAATTGTTCATCAGGAAAATTATCCTTAATTTCAATGTTTGATTTTTCTATTTGTAATCTTGATAAATAATTTGCTACTACATTCTTACAACCTTTTTTATCTTTAATTTCTAAATCAAATTCTTGCAATAACAATATCCACTAGATCAATCTAGGTTTAGTCTCTTTCTTTGCTATTAGGTGTTTTAAAGTTAAATGATCTATGTATACTATCACTTTAGCTCCAATCAGATATGATCTAAACTTTTCTAAGGCAAACACAACGGCTAATAGTTCTTTTTCAGTAGTTGTATAATTAACTTGAGCAACATTTAAAGTTTTGCTTGCATAATGAATCACTCTAAGAGATTTTTCTTTCTTCTATCCCAGCACTATTCCTACAGTAAAATCAAATGCATCACACATTAATTCAAATGGATGGCTCTAATTAGGTGTTTGTATTATAGGGGTTGAAATTGAGCTAGTTTTAAGCTTGAAAAATGCTTCTTTGCAATTTTTATTAAAGTTTAATGGAACATCTTTTAATAGATTAGTTAAAGGTCTAGCTATTTTGCTAAAATCTCTAATAAATCTTCTATAAAATCCTACATGTCCTAGAAATGATCTAATATATTTTATTGATTTAGGTTCTAGTAGATTAGAAATTACTTCTATTTTAGCTTTATCTACTTTCAACCCTTTCTTTGAAATAACATGTTCCAAGACTATTCCTTGTTTAACCATGAAGTGACATTTTTCCCAATTTAGAACTAGATTTTTTTCCACACAGCATTTTAATACTTGGTCTAAATTATTTAAACACACTTCATATGAAGTTCCATATATAATAAAATCATCCATAAATATTTCTAAAAAATCTTCAGTCATTCCAATGAATATGCCCTACATACACCATTGAAAGGTAGCTAGTGCATTGCATAATCTGAATGGCATCCTCTTAAAAGCATAAGTTCCATTAGGACATGTGAAAGTTGTTGTCTCTTGATTCTCTAATGCTATTGGAACTTGATTATAACCTGAATAACCATCTAGGAAACAAAAATATTCTTACCCTGCTAATTTCTCTAACATTTGGTATATAAAATGTAAGGGAAAATGATCTTTTCTAGTCACAGCATTTAGCTTTCTATAGTTAATACACACTCTATAGCTTGATTGAATTCCAGTAGGTATCAAGTCCTGACTAAACCATGAGGTATCAAAAATTAGATAAATTATGTCATTATCTAACCATTTCACTATTTCCTTCTTGACTACTTCTTTAAGGTTTGGATTTAATCTCCTCTTAGAAATTCTAATTGATTTAGCATTCTCTTCTAAATATATATGGTGACAGTATATAGTTGCACTTAACCCTTTTATATCAGTCATAGTCCATCCTATTGACTATTTATAAGTTTTTACTACATCTTTTAATTTAGAAATTTGATCCTCTTTTAAATCTAAAGCACTAATGATTGGACATGTTCATTTTTCTTCCAAAAATATATAGGTTAATTTAGGAGGTAAAGGTTTTAAATCTAAATGTTGACCATCAGAAGCTAGAGCTCCTAATTTAACATTTTGATCTTTAATATTAAACACTTCTTGATCTCCTTCTACATCTATGCTTTCACTTACTTCTAAATTTTCAGAATCTAGTTGCCTATTTAATTCTTCTTGAATCACATCATCTAGCATATCTCATTCATCCTCTAAAAAGTCTATAGTATGTAAGGACATTTCTAACTCCTCAAAATTTTCTAGTTTGAAAATATTTACTTGAGTATCCCCATTACCATATGCTAACTTCATTACTCTAGTTTTACAATTTAGAACAGCCTTTGATGTTGCCAAAAATGGCCTTCCCAAAATTAAAGATGTATCATGATTCTGATGCTTAATTTGTTGGGAATCCAAAATCACAATATCAATAAGGTATATGAAGTTTTTGATTTTAATTAGGACATCTTCTATTTTTCCTCTAAGGTATCTTATACTTCTATCTGCAAATTGGATGACTGTCCTAGTAGGGATTAAGCATTCTAATCCTAAGGATGCAAATATATCACTAGGCATAACATTTATACTTGCACCTAGGTCTATTAAGGTTCTTTCTAGAATGGTATTTCCTATAGAGCATGATATAATAGGGATTCCTAGATCAGATAACTTTTTAGAAATTCGTGGCAAAAACAGGGAACTACTTTGCTCAACTAAAAAGACTTTCCTTAAAACTTTTCCCTCTCTTTTCTTAGTACACCAATCTTTAAGAAATTTAGCATAAGGTGGTATTTTCTGTAATAAGTTTAACAAAGGAATGTTAACTTGTACTTTTTCCAAAATTTCTCTAATTTTTTCTTGTTTTCCAAGAAATGTTTGTTGTAATCTTTCAGGATAGGGTGCTAATGATTGTGATTTACAAGATTCTTTTTCTTTCTTTTATTTTTAAATGTTTCAAATTCAAATTTTTCTTCATTGTTTTCTAAGTTTTTAGATATTACATTTTCATTATCATCCTTAATTTTATTCTTATCCACCTTTACATTGCTTTCTTTTTGAGTTCTTGGTGGTATATCAATTCTAGGTCTTAATGTTATACATACATCTTCCAGATTTTCATTACTTTCATGATCTTCTTGTATTTCATTTTCATAATTTTGATCTTCAATTGTTTTCAGTTTTAACTTACATTCTTTAAATTCTATTTCATTGGTATTTTCTTTTGTCTATTTGTCTTGCAAATTACGTAAATCTATAACATTAAAGTTTTCATTTGTGTTTTCCTGTTGCATAACTTGTAATTTCATTGTAAATTCATTAAGTGCTTTTAGCTTTCTTTCCAGATCATCTAGTCTCATTGCATTCAATTTTTGATCAATTTTCATTATGGTTTTTTTAGTTTCATATATGATATCAATTTTAGGTTCTCAATATTCTTCCCTATAATTTAATTGGTTGACTTCTTGTTGCTGACGTATGTATTGTTCCAGTTTGTCCATGTTTTGCTCTAAACTACACTCTAGTCTATCACACCTATCCCAAACTTCCTTGTCTCTCAACATATTACACATTCTAAATTGACTATTAGTTGGGTAAACTATAGGATTCTCATACTTAGCTCTATTATATTGAATATAATTCATCTATTGTTCATGTGATCTAACCATCTACAATTGTCTTAGTTTCAAACAATCAGAGATGTCATGACCTTCCAAATTGCAGAATTCACATATGCTAACTATAGGTTTCAGAAATCTTTGAGCATAAGCATATGTCATATTCTCAATTATAAAATAAAACACACAATACTCCTTCAAATATTAAAACAAAACAGCACTCACAGTTGCTTAGCTTCTCAATCCCTAGCAACGGTGCTAGAAAACTTGTATGGGTTGTGAAAAGTTAAATAAGAAACTTGTCTATTAGTCAGTGCTAGAAAACTTGTATTGATTTGTTTTTATGCTTATATTAATAAATTCTTTTAGAAGTAAACAAACAACTTTTTACACAAATTAGATATGAAGTCTACATGTGCATAGTGTATATTGTATTTGTGTGCAAGTACAAGTTGATCCTATAGAGATTGAGTAAGAATTGTGTACTATTCTGATTTTTTATATTGGAGTTTATATGTATTCAGTTGAGCATTCTGTTGAATTAGAGTTAACTCAACAAACTTAGTTCATGAAGTTATGGTTAACTCAATAGACTAACCTCGTAGACTTAAATTAACTCCACGAGCTTACCTTTCAGTTAAATACTGTTATTCACAAAGGAATTCGACCATCCATTAGGCGGTTCCATGGAATGTAAATAACATCAATTAAGCTTTTTAATGTTAGTTAATCTGATATTTGTCATTAAATAACACTAACATTCAGATATTTCAAATAGTAACCATTAAAGCTTTATTTATCTAGAACGAATCAATTTTAGTAAATAATAAAATTATTTTCTATTTTTTGAATCAAATAAACATAAAACATTCACAATACAAACAATGATAACATTAATCATGATACAAAACAAACAATACAACACTTTAATACTAAATGTAAATACAAATAATGATTTGTTTTTGGTATTTTTGTTTTGATATGTTCCTAAAGATGAATGAAAGGTAAAATGTAAAAATCTCTATCAACATTAAAAACTTCCGTCACTACATGCGACGTGATTACACCACTGAAAACTTAATCACTTACAATCTTGCTTCCTCTCCTTATAGAATCGCAAACCAAGACTTATAAGTTGATCTCCTCTTCAGCATACTAGCATCAACCCAAAACCAAGGTTAGAAGCTTTATGATCTCTTGAGATATGAGTTGGTGCTTGGTGAAAATGGCTTCCCTTCTTGTGACATGATCACTTCTCATAGTGGTTGTTAGTCACCATGTTTGGCTTAGAATCGACCCGACATCTAGAAAGTATCTTCAGAGACCTTTGATGGTTGGTGATTTTGGTGGTGTTATGGAGCTTCAGGGAACTTCTAATGCTTCCTGCAGTTAGCGTAGTTCTCCACACACCCTTTCTTCATCTTTCTCCTTTTCTTTTATATTTCTTTCAGTAGTAACTACTTCTACTTAAATGATCAGTTGGATTTCCTTCATTCATATCAACGATGGTTATTTCTTCTTCATTCCATGAGTTAATTCCTACGTGATACGTGCAATCGTAGTTTTCCTTCAAATTTCTATAGTGGCATGTTAAAAAACAAATGGTCCATAGAGTTAGTGTAACTCAACGGACTTACTTCGTTGATAGTTAAGTCTGTTGAGTTACAGTTAACAACTAAGTCAACAGAGTAAGTCTGTTGAGTTACATTAACTCCATAGACTAATTATTTTCTAATATGCCACTGTTAGCAGTTGTAGGAATAGGAAATTTGAAGGAAAACCATGATTACATGTATCACGCAGGAATTAACTCATGGAATGAAGAAGAAATCACCATCGTTGATAGGAATGAAGGAAATGAAACCGAGCATTTAGGTAGAAGCAGTTACTACTAAAAGAAATATAAAAAGAAGAGGAGAAATATAAAGAAGGGGGTGGAAAAGTGTCGAGAACCACGCTAACTGCAGGAAGCATCAAAAGTTCCCTAACGCTCCACAACACCACCACAATCACCAACCATCGGAGGCTTGTGAGGATACTTTTCAGATATCGGGTCGATTTCACACCAAACATGATGACTAACAACCACGTTGAGGAGTGATCGCGTCGCAAGAAGGAAAGCCATTTTCACTAAGCACCGACTCATATCTCAAGAGATCGTAAAGCTTCTAACCTTCGTTTTAGGTTTATGCCAATATACTGAAGATGAGATCAACTTACAAATCTTGGTTCATGATTATATAGGGAGAGGAGGTGTGATTCTAAGTGATTAAGTTTTCATTGGTGTAATTGCATCACATGTAGTGATAGAAGTTTTTACTATCAATAGAAAATATCTACATTTCACCTTTCGTTCATCTTCAGAAACATATTAAAACAAAAAATACCAAAAACTAATTATCGATGTTTATAGTTAGTATTTATGTGTTGTATTGTTGTTTTATATCATGATTAATGTTATCATTATCAATATTATGAATGTTTCGTATTTATTTGATTTAGAAAATAGAAAATAGTTTTATTGATTACTAAAAGTGATTCGTACAGAATACTCAAAAATCTTAATGGTTACTGATAGAAATATCTGAATGTTAGTGTTGATTGATGATAAATCTCAAATTAACTAACATTAAAAGCTTAATTAATGTTATTTACATTCTATGGAACCGCCAAATGGATGGCCGAATTCCTTTGTGAATAGCAAAATTTAATTGGAAATTACAAGTTAGGCTTGTGGAGTTAACTTAAGTCTACGAGATTAGTTCATTAAGTTAACTGTAACTTCATAAACTAAGTTCGTTGAGTTAGCAGAAAATCAATGAAGTGCTTAATTAAGCACATAAAACTCTAGTTATAAAAATCAAAATAGTACATTATTCTTATTTAATCTCTGTGGGATCAACATGTACTTGCACACAAATACAATAGATACTATGCACTTGCAATTAAAATACAAATTGGACTTAATAGCTAATTTGTGTGAAAAGTTGTTTGTTTACTTCTAAAAGAAATTATTAATAAAAACATAAAAACAAACCAAGTAAGTTTTCCCAAATAGCCATCCATTAGGTGATTCCATAGAATGTAAATAACATCAATTACGCTTTTAATGTTTGTTAATCTGGGATTTGTCATTGATCAACACTAACATTCAAATATTTCAAATAGTAACCATTAAGATTTTAAGTGTTTTATACGAATCAATTTCAGTAATCACTAAAACTATTTTCTATATTCTGAATCAAATAAATACGAAACATTCACAATATTGACAATAATAACATTAATCATGATACAAAACAAACAATACAACACATAAATGCTAACTACAAACATAGATAATTAGTTTTGTTTTTGGTATTTTTGTTTTGATATATTCTTAAAGATGAACGAAAGGTGAAATGTAGAAATTCTCTATCGATAGTAAAAACTTCCATCACTACATGAGACGTAATTACACCATTGAAAACTTAATCACTTACAGTCATGTCTCCTCTTCCTATAGAATTGCGAACCGAGACTTGTAAGTTGATCTCTTCTTTAATATATTGGCATCAACCTGAAACCAAGGCTAGAAGCTTTATGATCTCCTGAGAGATGAGTTGGTGCTTGGTGAAAATGGCTTCCCTTCCTGCAACACGATCACTCCTCACAATGGTTATCAGTCACCCTGTTTGGCTCAAAATCGACCCAACATCCAAAAAGTATCTTCATAGACCTCCAATGGTTAGTGATTGGCAGCGATGTTGTGAAGCTTCAGGGAACTTTCAATGTTTCCTATAGTTAGCGTGGTTCTCCACACCTTTTACTTCATCTTTCTCTTCTTCTTTTTATATTTCTTTCAGTGGTAACTGCTTCTACCTAAATGATTAGTTGGATTTCCTTCATTCATATCAACGATGGTAATTTTTTCTTCATTCTGTAATTTAAATCCTACGTGTAATCATGGTTTTCTTTTGAATTTCCTATTTCTACAATTGCTCATAGTAGCATATTAAAAAATAGCTGGTCTGTGGAGTTAATGTAACTCAATAGACTTACTCCATTGACTTAACTATTAACTCAATGGACTTCCCTCATTAAGTAAAGCTTAACTCAATGAACTTGATATAAAAATATAAAACATGTGCAACTCATGTGACATAAAGAAATATTTATAATTTAAAACAACTTTCCAATGATAAAATGATTTTTTGGCTACTTACAAACTATAAGTATTCAAAACTTATATGCATTTCGGATAATTAACATCCAACCTTTTGAATGATAACTTAAGTCATATTTTAAGGTCATGACACATGTCCTATTGGAAACAAATATCATATTTAAATTCAACACATGCATACTCCTAACTTAACAAGTTTTTACAACTTCAACCTATAACTCAACGAACTTATCTTGTTGAGTTAACTATAACTCAATGAGTTGTTACTATGCACTTGTACATGATTAATATATGCAAATAAAATATATCATGTTTAACACTATAAAATCACACTTAAATCAGGTTTTCAATTTTCCAAAAATGATATTTAATTAATGTCAATTCCTTGAAATTATGCACATTCTGTAATTAAGGCATGTAATCGTACAATTGTAACATAATGGCTTAATTCTCATATGATAAGCTAAATATTATGCAATTAACCATTATTTAACCATTAATATTATGGACTTTTTCATTCTAAACTAAATTCTAAGGCTTACTTAATAGGATTGGTAATGCTTTTGCTATTAGCTCAAGCTTTTAGCATAATGGTAGCTCAATTCTAACAGAATTCTATTTTGGTGATGTTGATCAGAATGTTCCCAAATTTGTTTCTGCAATTAAAGTTAGACAATTGTTGCAAAAAGGATGCCAAGGATACTTGGCAATAGTCTCAAAGGTTGAAGTGACAACCCTTAATTTGAATGATCTTCCAATTATTCAAGAATTTGTTGATGTTTTCCTTGAGGAGTTGCTAGGTATGTCAGTAGATCAAGAAATGGAGTTAACTATTGATTTAGCTTTTAGGGTGAATCCAATTTCTAAAGCTCCTTATAGAATGCCTCCTATAGAGTCGAAAGAATTGAGAAATTAGATTCAAGAGCTGTTAGAAAAGAAATTTATCTAAACCAACACATCCCTATGGGGCACTTCTATCCTTTTTGTAAAAAAGAAGGATGGAAGTATGAGATTGTGTATTGATTACCGAGAATTGAATAAAGTGACTACCAAGAATAAATATCCTCTTCTGAGGATAGATGATCTATTTGACCAGTTGCAAGGTGCTAAGGCCTTCTAAAAGATTGATCTGAGATCTAGATACTATTAGTTGAAAATCAAGGCAGAAGATATACCAAAAACTGCCTTTCATACTAGTACGGGCATTATGAGTTTTTGGTAATGCCTTTTAGGTTGACTAATGCCCCAGTAGTATTTATGGATTTGATAAACAAAATATTCCAACCTTATCTAGATTAGTTTGTGGTTGTCTTCATAGATGACATTTTAATTTACTCTTCAAATAAGATTGAACACAAATGTCATTTGAGGACTATTTTGCAAGTGTTATGGGAGAAGAGACTCTTTACCAAATTGAAGAAATACGAGTTTTGGTTGGATCATGTGACCTTTCTAGAACATGTGATCTCTAGTGATGTGATATCTGTTGATCCTAAAAAGGTAGAAGCAGAAAGTACCTAGAGTCAACCTAAGTCAGTAATGGAGATTTGTAGCTTTTTGTGTTTTGCAGGTTATTATCAAAGATTTGTTGAAGGATTTTCTTGTATTGCAAAGACTTTGACTAGAGACTCAAAAAGGGGTAAAATTGGACTGGACTCTAGAGTGTGAGAATAGTTTTCAAAAGCTAAAAGACAGATTGATATCTACTCCTATTTTGACATTACTGTAGGATCGTTGTATCACAAGAGAGGGGGTGAATTGTGTCTTTAGTAATTAAAATTACCAGCGAATAAAACAAGAGCACAAAACACTCAAATAAAATTCTATTCTTTATAAACTTTAAAGAAAGAATTTACACTATCTTTTCAGCTCAATTCCCTTCTTGTTGGTTTTGATATAGTAATGTCCTATATACAATTCAAATAAAAAATGAAGTCCTTATTCAAAGCTAATTTCGAATTGTATAAAACCTAATCTTTATGCACGTAGCTCATTTTCTTCTTTTTGCTCAACTTCTGTATCTCTTCTTCTCCAATTGTCGAATTTCCAGACTTCTTGCATTTGCAACTCCTTTTTCTGAAATTGCTTGGAATTCTGAACTTCTTCTAATGTTGGAGAATTTTTCTGGATTTGATATGTAGTTGAATATTCAAATTTGATATTTGAGATTTGGTGATTAAATATTTAGACTTGATCTTTCAGTTTGTGATTGGGATCAGGATGATTGTAATGTTGCTCGTACCCTCTACTAATAGTCAAACTATGACTTCACGTTCAGCATATTCATCCACTTAATCCATAATCCATGTACTAATTTCAAATTCAAATTATCCACGATCTCCACTATCTTTTTGAATTTCCACTGTGTCCACTATCATTTTGAAATTTCCACTTTCTCCACTATCATTTTGAATTTCCACGATTTTCACTCGTAGATTCACTAAAACTTTATCTTCTTGGAGATTTGTAGAATATCTTCTAAGTCACCGCTTTAGTCGAACACTTATCATTTAAGTCCTGTAAAAACTCAAACATTTATCTATAACTTTTCAAGTTTTTGCACCTACAAAACACATGACTGAACAATGAAAATTTATCTATTTGTTAGTCATTTTATAAAACTCGAATAGTTATCTATTCATGCGTATAAAAACTCAAATAGTTATCTAACTCTTTAATTTTTATTACCGAACGCACATAAAAAACACGTGACAACTTAAAACATTAAAAACACACATGCAAATAACTTAACTATATGAGTTTTTAACATAACTCTTCGACTAAATCGAAACGTTAACTATCTGAAAATCTAACTATCCAAAAACTTTAACTATCCGAAAATTTTAAATGAAACTTTTTGATAACTTGTCAACATTTAATTACGTGACTAGTATACTTAGAAAATATTATTTAGACTTAGTTAAAAATGTTAATAAAGCATTTATCATCAAGACAAAATTCCTAGCAATCTCCTCCTTTGTGATGATGCCAAAACCTAATAAGTCAAATATTCTATCTTCTCCCCTTTTTTGGCATTATAAAAAAGTAAATAAAATGTAAGGAATAAAAATTTGCTAAGTATATATTGTTCAAAAAGAAATTTTTGAAACATGCATAACTTTCATGGATAAGAATAAACTATTTAAATAAAACTATTTGAAACAAAAATTGTCAAAAACAAGTGTATGACATTAAATGCAGTAAACAATTTACATAATGTAATTTCTTTACATAAGTAATTTTCAGTAACAAATTACAATGAATAAATCATGCAATACATAATTTGTATTATCACAAGCCTCTTTGTCTTCAAAAAATATTTAGTAGAGTATCTAAAATTTACCTTGCAATTTCTGTACTTACTTTATTGATCTGATCAATTTTTGCTTGATCTAAATCTAAATGTGAAACTTCTGACAGTTGTTGTAAAAATTCTGTATTTATGTTTGTATGTAAATCTATATGTGTATCTGTATGTATATTTGTATTTGTATCTTTATGTATACTTGTATGTTGTTCATGTACTGTATGTTGCTGTTGTTCTGAAAACTGTGTTGACTATTATTGTTGCTGTTGTGACTGAGTTTTCTGATCCTGTTGTTGTTGTTGCTATCGAATTACAAGTGTATTTGTTTCCTAGTATTTTTGTAATTCTTTTGCAGAGAAAGATCTTGATTTTAATCTTTTCTGTGGCCAAGGTGTAATATCTGTTTGACTTGCCACAATTCTTAAAAGTAATCACCATAAAATAATTTACTCTGCAAGTTTGAAATATGATAAACAAAAATATCATACCAGTTCACCTGTATATGGTTAATCAATGCATATGTAGCATAAAGACAGCATCTGCCAACCTCTACACCACGACCAAACATTTGAAATAGTGAAGCATGCAGTATTTTTGCAATAAAACGTGCTTGGCCATTTAAATCATTTAGTAATCTCATTTGATTGTTGGTAGTCAGATCTTTGGCTAAACTTTTAATGTCCCATCCCAATTGATAAACATGTTTTCTTTCTGATGATTTAACTCCTTCATTTTTCAGACCAAGTACTTGATAAAGTAATTCTGGAGTTAAATATATATCGAATTCTTGTATATTTGAAACAAGAATAACTTCATCCATTGTTCAGTTTGAGTAGAAACAACTTACAAGTTCTGGTATAATAAGATGTTCTAGTTGTTGTAGAAGCAGAGTCAACAAGCCTTGAAATTCAAACATTTCTCGTATATGTGCTATCCCTTCAAACTTAACTAACATTGAATATAATACTGTAAAAGTTTTTTTTTCATAACAAGAGCTATTTCTAAACTATAGTAATGTATTATCATCTAAATTCTGTTCATGATTAGGTATTTTCTTATCATGATTTTCTAACCTGGGACTTGTTTCAATATTATCAACAACATCTATATTTTAAGATCTTCCAAAATTGGTGGAATTTCTATCAAAGCTAGTATAAATGTCTGAAATATCTATTATTGTTGTATCAATGATCTACTGAGTTTCCTCTATTTGATCTTCGTGAAACATATCAATAACTGATATATGTATATCAATTTCAATAGTCTATGTACTCCTCTGTTTGTCAACAACATTTATTTCTATAATTGGTCTATACAACAACTATCTCTATATGAAAGAATATTCTATATCTGTCTGTGTAATAGAGTCATTCTGTAATTCTGAAATTTCTATAATTGAGACATTAGCAATGTCATATTCTATTTGTAACTGTGTAGTTTGTTGATTATATACATTTATCAACAAATATACTATATACTGTAATAGACATAACCACATGTATAAAATGTAGTATAAGCAACTATACCAAAAATCAAAAATCTCTATCCGAGATATAGTAAGAGGAAAAATATCTATACATTCCTCTTTAGATGAAATATCTTCAAAATTCATAGACTCAATGTCTATGTCATCAAAATTGATATCATCTATATATATATTATCAAAATTTCCTATATGTTCTCTTTCCGTAGGAAAAAAATGTTGGCTTGCAGCATGATGTGAAAAATTGTCCATTGTATTAAAAGAAACATTATGCACTAATGTGACGCAATACCTTAAAGTGTATACTTGTAATCCGATATTTGTCACATCTACTGGGATTCCTGAAACAAAATCTTGTCCAGCTTGTGCAATGGAACATAGTTTTCCATTTTTCAAGAATTCTTCTCTTTGCTGCAATATGCCTTGTACACCTATAGTCAATCCAAAATATTCTAATGTCTTCTTCTTTTTTCGATTATATGTCTATAGTGTTTCAGGTTGTTTAGGAGGTTCTAATGTTTTCTTAATTTCTCCTGTTAAAGGCACATGTGTTCTTGACGGTCCTTCACCATGATGCCTAAGTTGCAATAATGGAATATAGAGTTTTAAGCTCTCAACCTCTGCCATTTTTAGTTGATAAACTTTTTGTACTTCACTTCGAATGCTTATTTTCCAAATGACAGTTTTTTGTTTATCAATAAACTTTTGAATTTTGTCTAAAACAGCTAGGGGAAAATAATGTTGGGAATACAAAGATTCTAATTCCCTATTGGCATTTTCTATCATTGGTCCCTATTTCTTTCCATAATAAGTAATAGTCTGTACCGATTTTTCAAGTACTTGTCTAGAATGTGTAACAACCTTAGGGTTAGGTTGTAATGTTCTTTTCCACATTTGTAACGCGGAAGTTCAATCTATTTTAGTCTAAACTATGTCTCAGCATAGTTTCTAATAAATTTCCAACAAAAATTCTTCTCATCTTGAGTAGCTTTTCAAATTTCATGTAGTACTTCATTAGAAAAAGTATACCTTGAATAAATGTCGTTGATCTCACTTTCTATCTTTTGAAGTTCCATCTCTCTTTTCTGCACTTTTGTCATTCTACTACATCCTCTTCCATGTCCTGACATTGTCGATTAATCTTCGCTGTTCACTGTAGAACTTAGTGGAAGTAAAGATTGTGAAACTAGAGTTTTACCAAGGTAGAGACACGAAAGGTTGTTAGTAAAACATTTATAACTCTTCGAGTTTATAAATGGATAAACAGATTCAATCATTGAAATCATAAATATAAGATCCATTACTGATAAATAACTCGAATACTTATAATAACTATACGAGTTTTACCACCTATAAAAGTAGAAGACTTAGCATAACTGTTTGTGTAAAGAAAATAACTACGAGCTAAATAAAAATGAGAAAACTCAAAGACTTATGATAACTATTCAAGTTTTATGAATAGTAAAGCACATAACTATATAACAAACTAGAATAGTTATTGTCATATTTTAAGTCTTTCATAAAAATATAATAATATTAAGTTAACTGTTCGAGTTTCTCGAATGGATATGCGAAAAAGTCGAAGACTTAAGCATAATTATTCGAGTTTCTTAAAAAGGATAAAATATAAGAATTTAAAACAAAAACTCAGAGAGAAATCTAACTATTCGAGTTTGTAGAAGAGTAAAACATAACAATGTTAGTTATCGATATGTGAGATAAAATAGCTGAATTAAAGTGAAATATATAACTATATGTTAAACTAACTAAATGAGTCTAACTTTTTATCAGTATAAGTCCTAAAATATTTGCATTTGATTAAATTTACCATTGTTTGTCATTGTTTGCTCCCCCTACATAAATGTAGTCAAGAGAAACTATGGCGTACTTAAATTGGGTTGTCAAACCCCAAATAAATTTGTCATTTAAGTTCAAAATAGCGTACTTAAATTGGGTTGCCAAGCCCCAAATAGATTTGAGTCTCTCTATTTATTTTTTTAAATTTAAATGCAAAAGTAAGTAGTAGATTTAACAATTTAAACTTTCTAACTTTTATTTTATTCAATTTACAAAAGAAAATTCATAGAGATATACCTTCAAGTAACTTAAAAGAATTCAATAATGAATACATGAACTTAAGAAAATAAATGCATTACATTATGTGTAAAGAATAGATAATAACAAAGAAAAATAACAAAGATTATATGTACAGATTATGGTAGAATTGTTATAATATCTGTAAACTAAACTAAGCTTGAGTACATTGCCCCCTTTTTTTTTGTTTTTTTTTATATTTTATGTATTACCTCCCACAATATCATCTTTTTACATGATCACAATCCCTTGCTTAAGAGAAAGATAACCAATTACTCAATGATAAGTGAGAACACGTAACCCTTTTTTTTAAAAAAAATAGAATTTGAATTACTTGTAAAATGAGTTTTCAATCAGCACATCTCAAATTAGTTGGTTCAAGTGACTAGGGTTTAAGATCCCCCAGCAGACTTAATTACTCAAGTAATTGCAGATAAACAATAAAACAAGACAATAAATTGAATAAGAGGCAACCACAAGACTTAATTTTTCTAACAGTATGTTAATAACTTTCCTTTAGTAAAGATACATATTTTCTATGTATTTTCCAGTTAAAATCTCTATAATGGCGTATACATAAGTAACAAAAATATAGTTGGCACTCATATTGAATTAAATCAACTTTCCTTAAGTAACCTTTTCTAAATTTTTCTTAAATAAATTGACTTCAATAAAAATTAGAATTTCATAAATTCTTAACTACCAGTAAATAATAATTCTAAAATAGATATTTTGAGTTTTTTTTAATAAAGAAATTAAATTCTAAAGCTACTTTGTAACAAACCAAAATATTATGTAATGAACAAGACAATTTAAACATCAGATAACCTACAAATACCAAGTTCTAATCATAATTTTGAAAAGGTATTCTCATCTAAGGGTTTTGTAAATAGATCTACTAATTGTTTTGTGATAGGAATAAAATTTAATAGTCTTTTTCCTTTTATAACATTATCCCTTAGAAAATGATGTTGAACTTCTATATGTTTAGCTCATGAATGTAAGATAGAATTTTTAGATAAACTTATTGTAGAACTACTATCACAGAAAATCTTAGTTGGTTCATAGGCTAAATTAAAATCTTTTAAAGTTTGTCTGATCCATAGGATTTTAGCACAGCAAAGTGTAGTAGCTATATATTCAGCTTCAGTTGTAGATAATGCTACATAATTTTGTTTTTTGCTAAACCATGACACTAAAGAATTTCCTAATAATTGACAAGTACCACTAGTGCTTTTTCTTTCAGACTTACATCCTACGAAATCAACAATACTATAACCTATTAAATTTAAAGAACTATGTTTAAAGTAAAATGATCTAAAATTGATGGTTCCTAATAGATATTTAAAAATTCGTTTAACAACAAGTAGGTGTATTTTTTAGGATTAGATTGATATCTAGCACAAGTACACACACTAAACATAATATTGGTCGGCTAGCTGTTAAATAAAGTAATGAACTAATCATACTTCTATATTGTTTTATATCTACAGCTTTTCTAGAGTCATCTTTATCCAACTTAGTGATAGTACGCATTGGTGTATTCTTTGTTTTAGTGTTGTCTAATCCAAACCTCTTTAATAAATCTCAAATATATTTTTCCTATGAAATAAAAATACCCTGTTCTAATTGCTTAATTTGTAAGCCTAGAAAAAATGATAGTTCACCCATTATACTCATCTCAAATTGATTAGTCATGTCATTTGAAAAAGACTCAACTAATTTATCGTTTGTTGCTCCAAACATAATGTCATCTGCATAGATTTGAACTACCAATATATCTTTTTCGACCTTCTTGATAAAAATAGTGTGATCTGCCTTTCCCATAGAATACCATTTTTCCATAAGAAATTTAGATAATCTCTCATACCAAGACCTAGGGGCTTGTTTAAGGCCATATAGTGCCTTTTTAAGCTTATAAACATACTCAAGATGTTTTGAATCCTCAAAACCTAGAGGTTGTTCTACATAAACTTCTTCTTTTATATATCCATTTAAAAAAGCAATCTTAACATCCATTTGATATAGTTTGAAATCCATATAACAAGCATATGCTAACAAAATTCGTATTGATTCTAGTTTAGCAACAAGAGCAAATGTTTCATCATAGTCAATTCCTTCCTCTTGCTTGTAACATTGAGCAACTAACCTAGCTTTATTTTTAACTATATGTCCATCCTGATCTACTTTGTTTCTAAATACCCACCTTGTTCCTATTATGGATTGATTTTCAGGTGGTGGAACTAGATCCCATACCTCATTTCTTATAAATTGATTTAGCTCATCTTGCATAGCTAAATACCAAAATTCATCTTCTAAGACATCTTCAATTTTCTTAGGTTTTAGTAAGGAAACAAATGAATAATCACCATAAATGTTGACTACTGATGACCTAGTCCTAACTCCTTGATTAGGATCGCCTATTATCTAATCAATAGGATGAGATGAAGCATAACGCCAATTTCTATATTGTTCCACATTTTCTATAGATATGACATTATTTTCTTCCAAATCTTCATCATTTAAGTTTATATTTCTTATTTCGTTAGATAATCTCTCAATTTCCCTATCAACATCATTTGGTACCAATTCTGAGAGAATTTCTAAATCAAAGTTTTTAGCATGTCTAAAATCCAAATGAGAATTTTCATGAAATTTCACATGTAGGGTTTCCTCTATGGTTTTTGTTGATTTATTATATACTCTATAAGCCTTACTTCTAATGGAATAACCAACAAAAATACCCTCATCTGATTTAGCTATAAATTTGTCTCTATGTTCCTTAGTGTTTAAAATAAAACACTTGCAACCAAAGGGTTTTAAATAACTTATTTTGGGAACCCTATTATATCATATCTCATAAGGAGTTTTATCCAAAATTGGTCTTAGATGTACTCTATTTATAACATAACATGCTATATGAACTACTTCTGCCTAGAGAGATATGGATAACTTATTTTCATTTAACATGGTTCTAGACATTTCCTGAAGTGATCTATTTTTACGTTCTACTATCCCATTTTGTGAAGGATCTCTTGGAAATGAGTACCTATGATTTATGCCTAATTCTTCACAAAAGGTGTTCATTTGATCATTATCAAATTTTGTACCATGGTCACTCCTAAGTTTTTTAATTTTAACATTTTGCTCATTCTAAATTTTATTACAGAATATCTTAAATATTTCAAAAACTTTAGTTTTATTAGCTAGAAAATAAACCCAAGTAAACCTAGAATAGTCATCAACTAGTACAAAAGCATAATGTTTACCTCCTAGACTAATAGTCCTAGTAGGTCCAAATAAATCCATATGCACTAGTTCTAATACTTTTTTGCTTGTTATTTCATTTAAACTTTTAAAGGATGTTTTATGTAATTTACCTAGTTGACATGCATCACACACAAACTTTTTCGAGTACTTAATATTAGGTAAGCCTCTAACTAGATTCTTTTTAGACAACTTTTGTAATAATTTTAAGTTTGAGTGTCCTAGCCTTCTATGACATAAAATAACTTCATCTGATTTTACAATTAAGCAAGCATTGTCTTTAATAATATCAAAAGGCAAATTCAGAATACAAACGGATCCTTTCTTATATGCAATGAATAAAATTTTGTTTGTAAACATGTTTATAATTTTACAGGAATCTTTTTCAAAAATTACTCTGTAAAACTTCATTAAAACACGAACACTCAATAAATTAAAACCTAAGTTTTCCACTAATAAGACATCATTTATAAAACATTTTTCAATTACTTGAACCTTACCAAACCTAGGGATATTTCTTTTGCTTTTATTTCCAAAGGTAATTTGTCTGTTCTTGGTCTTTGTTACTTTTGTAAGTAATCGTATATCTCCAGTCATGTGGTTAGATGCTCCACTATCCATTATCCATTTTGATTTGTGTACCTGCAAAATAGTTAAGAAGAGATTTTATTTCTTGGAACCCATTTCTGAGTGGGTCCAAGAATTTTAAAGAGAGTCATATCAAAATAATCAATATTTTTAAACTTCAACTTATCTATGTTCTGATAATTATTCCTACGTTTATTCCTCTTAATGTTGTAATTATTAGAACATTTATCTCTATGTAAACTAAAGTTCAAATTTTTATTTCTATCATTATTTGATTGTTGATCCCAATATTTGATATTTTTTTAAATATGAAGAAAACTGATCAAAATATTAAAATCCTCAAATGATTTAGTCTGATTTTTTTGAAAATTTCTTTTGAAATTCTTGTATTATGTGATATTATTTATATGCTGCATTTTATCAATTTGCACATATTTATCTCCCTTTTTAATCACACATGGAATAGTTTTTCTTTTACTATTCTTAGTACTAGAAATAAAAACATTACTTTTAGCAATATCATCATGCAATATATAATTTTCAGAAGATGCATCGTATAAACCAATACCATGTTTTTTAACATTTGATATTTTACTACTAAGTTCATTTGTTATAGTTTGACTATTATTCCATTTACTTAATGTAGCATTTTGATTGCAAACCTTAATCTTTAACATATTAATTTCTGAATTTAAATTAGCAATAGTCAGTTTTAGTTTTTCAATTTCACAGATTATTTTCTTTTTATCAGCAATTAAATTTTCACAATTAGCATGCAATTTTCTTTCTATTACAGTAAACTTTAAAATTTCCTATGCATGCTTTTGATTTTCTTCTTTAAATTTATTCAACGTAGAGTTTAGAAAATCAATCTTATTTTCAGATTCATCTAGCATTTTCCTAGTGTTCTTTCCTTCTATTTTTACTTTCTTATATTTTCTAGTCAGTTTATTGTATTCAATAAGTAATCCATCAAAACTATCAAAACTAGCATTTTGATCAGAGGATACCTCACTAGATTTTTCCATGAAGCATACGTTTGTCAAATTTTCTTTTGAATCTAATGTTGATGAGGATTCATTGTCTGATGTTGAATCCTTTGTTTCTTCACTTTGTGAAGCTGAAGAGTCATCCCATGTCACTTTAAGTGCCCTTCTCTTTCTGAATTTCTTATTCTTGAAATTCCTCTTTGAATTCTTCTTATCTTTGTTGAGAGGACAATTAGTTTGAAAGTGACCTAGCTTATTGCACTTGTAGCATATGATTTTGTCTTTCATGAATGACTTCTTCTCCATATCTTCAGATGTCTTTGCTGACTTGAAGTTCCTACATTTCTTCAACAAATTTCTAAATTTTCTAGTCAACAATAGTAAATCATTATCAGAATCACTAGTGACTTTTGAGACTTTATCAACCTCAAAAGTCAGATCCCTTATAGGATTCTTCCCTTTTGGATCTAAATATTATACTTCATAGGCTATCAAATTGCCTATGAGATCATCAAGAGTATATGTATTTAAATCTTTAGACTCTTCAATAGATGTTGTCTTTTGTGCCCAAATTTTAGGTAAAGATCTAAAGATCTTTCTTACTAAGTCTTTTTCCTTGAATTTCTTGCCTAAAAATTTTAATGAATTTACAATCTCAAGAAAATGGGAAAACATATCAAAGATACATTCATTTTCATGCATTTTAAAAAGCTCATATTTATGTACTAACATATTAATCTTAGATTCCTTAACTTGGTTAGTACATTCATTGGCAACTTCTAATGCATGCCATATTTCATATGCAGTTTGATATGTAGAAACTTTGTTAAATTGATCATGAGATAAAGCACGAAACAAGATATTTAAACCTTTAGCATTCAATGTCATTCACTCCTTTTCATCAAAAGTCCAAGTATCATATGGAGTCGTAACTAACACTATAGGATTGCTAATTACATGCCATAATTTGAAATCAATTGACTGAAAGAATACTTTCATCTTATATTTCCAATAGCCATAATTGCTACATTTGAACATAGGAGGATGAATAGTGGTCTGTCCTTCAATCATAACTAAGAGTTTAGTATTATCCATTTTAAATAGATGATCTTGAGTAAATGATAGGAAAAATTAATTCCTAAATAGAGAAATGAAAGCTCTTAATTATGCTCTAATACCAATTGTAGGATTGTTGTATCGCAAGAGGGGAGGTGAATTGTTACTTTAGTAATTAAAATTACTAACGAATAAAATAAGAGCATAAAACACTCATAAATAAAATTCTATTCTTTATAAACTTTAAAGAAAGAATTTACACTATCTTTTTAGCTTAATTCCCTTCTTGTCAGTTTTGATACAGTAATGTCTGATATACAATTCAAATAAAAAATGAAGTCCTTATTCAAAGCTAATTTCGAATTGTATAAAACCTGATCTTTATGCACGTAGCTCATTTCCTTCTTTTTACTCAGCTTTTGTATCTCTTCTTCTCTAATTGTCGAATTTCCAGACTTCTTGCATTTGCAACTCCTTTTTCTAAAATTGCTTGGAATTCTAAACTTCTTCTGATGTTGGAGAATTTTTCTAGATTTGATATGCAATTGAATATTCAAATTTGATATTTGAGATTTGGTGATTGAATATTCAGACTTGATCTTTCAATTTGTGATTGGGATCAGGATGCTCATAATGCAACTCATACCCTCTATTAGTAGTGAAACTCTAACTTCATGTTCAGCATGTTCATCCACTTAATCCATAATCTACATACTAATTTCAAATTCAAATTATCCACAATTTCAACTATCTTTTTAAATTTCCACTATGTCCACTATCATTTTGAAATTTCCACTTTCTCCACTATCATTTTGAATTTCCATGATTTCCACTATTAGATTCATTGAAACTTTATCTTACTGGAGATTTGTAGAATATCTTCTAAGTCACTACTTTAGTCGAACATTTATCCTTTAAATCCTGTAAAAACTCAAACACTTATTTATAACTCTTTAGTTTTTACACCTGCAAAACACGTGACTGAACAAAAAAAATTTATTTGTTCGTTAGTCATTTTATAAAACTCGAACAGTTATCTATCCATGTGTTTAAAAACATGAATAGTTATCTAACTCTTTAATTTTTATTACCGAATGCACATGGAAAACACATGACAACTTAAAACATTAAAACACATGGGCAGATAACTTAATTATACGAGTTTTTAACATAACTCTTCAATTAAATTGAAATGTTAACTATCTAAAAGTTTAACTATCTGAAAATCTAACTATCCAAAAACATTAACTATTCGAAAACTTTAAATGAAACTTTTCGATAACTTGTCAACATTTAATTACATGACTATTATACTTAGAAAATATTATTTAAACTTATTTAAAAGCGTTAATAAAGTATTTATCATCAAAACAAAATTCCTAACAATTACCAAAGTAAGGCATTAGATTCACTATGTTTAGTGATGCTTCTCTAAAAGGTTTGGGTTGTGTATTAATGTAGCAGGGAAAGGTAATTGCTTATGCGTCTAGACAATTGAAATCATATGAGGAGAAATACTCTACTCATGACTTGGAACTTGTAGTAGTTATTTTTGGTCTCAAAGTTTGTAAACATTATTTATATGGAATCTCATGTGAGATTTTTACTTAAAAAATCTTAAATACATCTTCACTCAAAAAGAATTGAATATGAGATAGAGAAGATAAGTCGAGCTATTGCAAGATTATGATTTAACAATTCAATATCACATAGGGAAGGCCAATGTAGTAGCTAATGCCTTGAGTAGAAGACCATATGGATCTTTAGTAACATTTTTGTCACAACAAGAACACCTTTTGAGAGATTTGGAAAGGTAAGAAATAGAGGTTTGTTGTCAAGGACTACAGACCTTATTAACTTGAATTCATCTAGAACTTACACTACTACAGAGGATTAAAGAAGGGCAAACATCAAACTTCGTGTTGCATAAATTGAGGAAGGAGGTTGATGAGGGTCACTGGACAGATTTTAGAATTCATGTAGACAACTCTTTGAGATTGGTTGACAAATTGTGTGTTAAATTAAGACAATTAATTTTGTTTAAAGCACACAATTCAAGGTGCTCGGTGCATCCTAATGATACCAAAATGTATAGGAATTTAAGGAGAAACTTTTAGTGGGATGGAATGAAGAAAGACATTGTAGATTTTGTTGCCCATTATTTGACTTGTCAACAAGTCAAAGTAGTGCATCAGAGACCTTCTAGATCACTTCAACCTTTGCCCATTCTCGAGTAGAAATGAGAGCATATTACAATGGATTTTATGACAGGTTTGCCTAAAACCTTAAAGGGCAACAATGTTGTGTGGGTGATTATAGATAGGTTAACAAAGTCTGCTCACTTTTTGTCACATGGAGTTGGAATGACTTTGAGTAAAATGGTTGAGTTGTACATGAAAGAGATAGTAAGATTGCATAGAGTACCTTTAACTATCACCTTTGATTGAGACACAAAATTTATTTCCAAGTTTTAGGAAAGCTTGTATTGACCTTTAGGTACTAAGCTACAATTCAATATTGCTTTTCATCCTCAAACTAATAGTCAATCTAAGCAAACCATTCAAACTTTGGAAGATATGTTGAGAGTGTGTGCTATTGATTTTAGGGGCCATTGGGACAAATATTTACCATTAATTGAGTTTGTTTATAATAATAGCTTTCAAGCAAGTATTCAAATGGCACCATATGAAGCCTTATATGGCAGGAAGTGTCATTCACCTATTTGTTGGGATGACATCAATGAGAACAGGCAATTAGATCTTGAGTTTGTTCAAGACACTAGAAAGAAAACTCAACAGATTCAAGAGCGACTCAAGGCAGCTCAAAGCTAACAAAAGAGTTATATAGACTATTAACGACAACCCCTTGAGTTTCAAGAGGGCAATAAGGTTTTTCTACAGATTGCCCCTACTAAGGGCATCATGCGATTCGGAGTTCAAGGCAAGTTAAGCCCTTGATATATTGGGCCATATGAGATTTTGGCGAAGAGTTGGGCCAATAGCTTACCATTTAGACTTGTTAAATGCCTTAGTTGGAGTGCACATAATGTCTTCCATGTCTCGATGTTGAAGAAATATGTATCAAATTCATCTCACATGTTGGACCTAGTACTAGTATCTATTAGTCGTGACTTGTCTTATCACAAGGAACCTATACTTATTGTAGACATAAAGTTACAAGTTCTTGGGAGACGAACTAGACTTTATGTCAAGGTACAATGGTATAATCATTTCGAGTGAGAAGCCACTTGGGAACTCAGAAGATTCAAGTAATTTTAAGTTTTAAGGACAAAACTTATTTTATGGGGTGTAGAATGTGACGTCATAGGTGACATCATCAAAAATAAATAATAATAATAATATATGTTAAGGTAGTGAAACATCCACTGCCTCATATATTTAACTATTTACTATTATATAAGTACAGTGATGAATTACTTTCACTACCGAACGTGAAGAAGAAAAAGAAGAGAAGAAGAAGAGAAGAAGAAGAAGAAAAGAAGAGGAGAAGAAGAGGAAAAGAAGAAGAAGAAGAAAATAGGGAATATTATTGTATTTTTGCAATTTTCTCCTTTAGGTAAGCCTTTCTTCTTTTACTCCAAAAATAGTTTTATTTGAGATTTATCCATGATTTTGGTAATTATGGTGAGTTATGTAATTATATTCATAATTACTTGTAATTAGTATTATGCATTCTAAAATAATGCATGGATATAGTTATAATGGTTTTAGTATACATTTCAAATCCATAAGCATAAACACATTAGTATTTTTGGTAATTTATATTGATTATAGCATAATTATGTGTTTATGCAAATATTGAGATTTTGCATAACTTCTTAAGATTAGTGCATGTCATTATTAGGCCTAAGGTGAAATTTGATATGTATTAAAATGAATGAATGTTTAGCTATAAACTTGACTATAGGGGTATGATATTATGGTATTGTATACAATAGAGATAGAGGATATGTTTGGCCTTGTCTTGAGCACTTGAGTTATCTGATCTTAGTCATAAGAGAATATGTGACAACTAGTCCTTACTATAGGGATTAAATATGTAGTCATAGCTAAACTAAATATGAAAATGTATAAATAGTCTTAATATTGAGACTCAATGTATTATTGTAATTTGCAAGATGCATTTTTAATTGTGACAGTAATGTATACCTTTTATTATTGCATTAAATTGATAGTGCAATCTTCTTTTTTACATGCATAACATATTATTATTATATTTTAAACTGATGGTAGAATGACTTACTAGAGTTTAGCTTATGTGTTGATATTGTTCCTTTTAAGTTACCTAGTAGATATTCTAAGAAAACATGAATAGGATAAGAGAAGTTAATCATAGATTTGTTTACACCTACTATCAAGCACCCACTCTTGTAATAATTTTAGAGTTAATTGTATTTGGGTGGGAGTAGAATCAGGATGGGTGACTATTTGAGAAGTTCTCGTGTACTACCTATAGGTAGTAGTATTGGTTTTGCTCAAGCGTTGGCAAGTTGTAAGTGTGTGCACCACTTACCCAATTCACATGCCAACATTACAGGCTTTACCTCAGTTAGTAATCTCAACTAAGTTGGTGGATGAGGTCACTTAAGGTATACTCAATTAGTTGAGAATCTCTACGAAACAAAGTATACAATACTTGGAGAAATCTACTATGTTGAGGCTTAATAAGACCTCCTACAAGTTTTCGCCTCTTTAGATACTCTTGGTGTAAACCTTTGAATGTCTATTGAGACTCACATGTTATCATCTCTATTGAGACTTCTAGAGGATTAAAAAAAAAAGTTAGTCAATTTTTTACTAACTACATAAAATATTATGAATAACATATTTTATGATTTGTATCTTATTTTGTGTTTTCTTTGTTTGAGATTAAATTATAAATAATTTTTATTATTTTTAATAAAAGTTTATATATATATATTATAAATTTCTATTATTATATCACTGGTTGGCTGGTCACTTCCCCAGCCATCAATTATTTCCATTGACCTCGCATCCACAACAAACACCGATGTAAAATATATGTGTATTATATTTAGGTGATGTTTGGTAGAGTTGATTTTTCGACTTTAATTTCCAAACATATTATGACAATTTTTATAAGATAAGATTTTGATAGAGTAGTGTTTTTTCGAAAGAATTAGTTAAATAAATAATATTTATTCATTCGTCTCGCAATAAAGAACATGCTTATGTATGTGTACATAAGAAAAAAAACGCATCTTTCTCCTCCATCCATGGCGTCGTCTTCCTCCTCCCTCCCACTCATTCCCCATGGGAGTCGGAGTCGGCTCACGACGGCCATCTCCTTCCTGCTCTGCTACCTCGCGGTCCAGCGGGTGGAATGCTATACGTCCATCTTCAACTTCGGCGACTCCATCACGGACACCGGCAACTTCCTCCACTCCCTCGGCGGCAGGCCCTCCAACATACGCATGCTCCCCTACGGCGAGACGTTCTTCGGCCGTCCCACAGGCCGTTTCTCCGACGGCCGACTCGTCATCGATTTCATAGGTGTGTGCAGTCATATACCCACCTACCACTTTCTTTTCTTTTGCCCACTGCCTAAACCAGAAAAAGCGCATCGATCACAGAAAGAATGGTTTACCTTAATTCCCTACTAAAATTCGAATAACTTATATGTAAACCATGAGTATTATTTATTACATTGGTCAGAAAAATGTATCCGTAAAATAAGATGGATTAGTTAAGGTATGTCGTCGATTCAAAGGAGGATGGAGGCTGTGATACCAGTGGTAGTTCAAGAGGAGCTTTCAATGAAATAATGGTAGAAAGGTAGAGATTCTTGAGTAGAAGTAGAATTAGAAGTAGAGATGGATTTCTATGCCTGGCAAAGAAATAGCAATGTGGATTCATCTCCTAGGGTAGACCGTCAAATCTGCTCGACAAAATGCTACAGAGAGAGAAACAGAAGGAGAAAAGAGCACAGAGCACTGAGATGTTTGGCACCGTTTCGATCACACTTACCATGAATAGAAAATCTTTAATTGAGACTTTTATTAATAATTGATTGATCAGCTTGTTGTTTCCACAGCCGCAGCCTTGGGAACGCCACTACTTCCACCATATCTCGCCCCCCAAGATGGTAAAGCAGAGGATGACCAGCGCCAAGGAGTCAACTTCGCCTTCGCCGGAGCAACGGCGTTGGATGTCACCTTCCTCAAAGAACGTGGCATTCTAACATTAGGTAACTACTCCCTTGGCGTCCAGATCGGATGGTTTAAAGACCACCTCCGTCGCTCTGTATGTCGCAACAAGTCAGGCAAGCAAATATTATGCATGCACCAATCTCTCTTCCTCCTTCACCGCTCATCTCTCAAAAACTACTTGATTGCGCGCAGACTGCAAGAAAGCATTGAACCACTCTCTTCTCATGGTGTCTATGCAAGGCAACGACTACAACTACGCTCTTGGTGGAGGGAGCGACAAGCTCCACCGGCTGATGCCTCCATTCATCTCCCTTCTTAGTTCTTCCGTCAAGGTACGTCAACATGATTAATTCTAGAAACTACCACTTCTGCCACAACTAATGAGAAGACACTCGTACGTATATAATTAATCCTACATTTGTTGACATAGAAAAGAAGAATCTAGGTTTATATAACGATGAATCGCTCTGCTTCCAAGGGATTGATCTTGAGTCATGAAATTTGACATATATACCTGTACAGGAGCTGGTGGACCTCGGGGCAACAACGATCGTCGCCTCCGGGATGCTTCCCATTGGGTGCCTCACCTCAGCGGTATTAAGTTACGGCAATGGCGGCAACATTAGCTGTGTGGGTTGGATAAACGACGTCGTCAAGGAGCACAACCTTGAGCTGCAGAGGGAGCTGGGGAAGATCCGTGAGCTTCACCCCGACGTCAACATCCTGTACGCCGACTTCTACGGCGCCACCATCCCCATCTACGACTCCCCCGCACGGTTCGGTACGTACGTCGTACCCATGGAATTAATGAATGTTGAGTTACATGGGTGTATGTTTGAATTATATGTTGTGATCGATGCAGGATTCAGCGACGGGCCTTTCAAGGTGTGCTGTGGATCGGACGGCGGTTCTCTGAACTACAACGATGCGTCCGACAGCTGCATCTTCGGAGAGGCGAAGAAGTCGTGTGACGATCCCTCGACCTGCGTTAGTTGGGATGGTGTGCATCTCACAGAAGCAGCTTACAAGATCATGGCAGAAGCTCTTCTCCAGAGAAGCTGCAACTTCTCCATGGAATCGTTGACGCCATGCCCTTACAGCAACGACGACGTCCCAGGCATACTCGACCAACCTCATCAAGTAGAGTCTGGAGGAAAATCGAAGGTCAGGTAATTAATAATTACCCTTACGTTCGTTATTAAGCAAGTGTGTCTGAAGGATTATGATTTCTTTTTATTTTTGTCATTCTGCAGGTGAACTTAACGATACAATATATTTACATGTTGGCTCATGTTTTATGGCTGTGTTATATTTAATCGATCAAGTGATATATATGTTGTGTTTGTGATATTTAATCAAGTGATTTGTTTTAGTGGTGAGAACCATTAATAGTTTACCAATGTGGTATATCCTTGTATCTTATATACTTCATAAAAAAGAAGTAATTAACATTTAATATTTAATAAAATCAGTCAATTTCAAATATATATAACGTTATGCTAAATATAAAGATTTTTACACTTTTATTTTTCAGACCGATCTTCTTACATATATATTGTCGGAAATTATGAATGATTTTTGCGTTCAAACATCAATATTTCAGGTGTATTCATGATCAAAAATTAGTATATCGATCATTTAGTCTTTAACCGCTTAATCTACTGATATCCATTTTCTCCTAACAGGTTAGGTACTATAACTTATCTGTAAAAAAGGATCGGATCATGCGGTGCACAAACTAAAAAATCGTCACAACGATATATAGAAATAAACATTATTTTCCGAAACATATATAATCTTAATTAATGAGCTAGAAGCCCTCGATCGATGGAGCCGCCGCGACCACTACGATTACTTTGACAACGAGGACTACTGGTTCTAGTTGTAGTGCAGCATGGATGCATGCGTTATGTAGTTTCATGTAGAAGGTGTTGGAATTGGTCAAAAATATCAAGTTTCAAATTTTAAAGAATTGAATTTAAAATTTAATTTTTGGTAGTTATCGGAAATTAAGAAAGAGTTTGGGGGCGAAAAAAGTGGAGGTAGTTAATCCTCTAAATGTTATAATAGATGTGATTAGAAGCTTGTAAAGATATACACAAGAATATACAAGATCACTTGGAATTATCCACCATTGGAGGCTCAATCCATTGTACACATTCGATCCTTCGCACACGTCGCTCTCTGTTCTCTCTCGCGAATACCAATAGTGGTATCAAAGTGAGATTCTCCACCTACTTCTCCCCCTCACACGCATGGACTCCACCCGTCGGTAGCAAAAGCCTTCCACAATTCACGCACAATTGCCGCCCTACCCACACGGGCACCTCTACCGCGCACGCACCTCCACTTGCGTGTGCACCTCCACCACTCATCGGTTTCTCTACGCACGTCACTGCAGCTCTGCCCACGCGTCATTGCCTGCACATCTCCATCCTTCTGTGTGCGGCTGTCGTCCTCTACGCACGTCGCAGCAACTCCGCTCACACGCACCTCCTCTCGCACGCACCTCTGTCGCCCGCCCACACACCCCTACCGCTTGCGCACACCTCCACCGCCTATGCACATGCTCCCGCTGTGCTACCCGCACTCACTCGCGCTCTACTTCCGTGTGCGACCATCATCCTCCACAAATAGTGCACGCCAGTCTACCCAGCTGTCGCACCGCACCTAGATCTCCAATCTTTCGCCATGAGCCAACTGGTTAGGGATTTTCTTTCTCTCAACATCCCTTTGATAATATACCATGATATAATATAATAGATTATATTGGAAATTTTTTTTAAAAAAAAATCATCAAGCAATTTCATTTTTTAAATTGTTAATTTTTTGCAAGTCATCATAAATTACATGTTTAGAAATTGCATGCTTTAATTAAATAATAGAAATATTTGTAATTTGAATTTGAAAATTTAAATATTTTTGAAAATTTGAAATTTAAATATGATTTTGGAATTTTGAAATTTGAATTCAAATAGTTTTTTTTTTTGAAATTTGAAAATATAAATTTGATACTTACATTTTTGTTTAAGGTAATTGTTTATTGAAATTGGAAAGTGATTTCAATTGTAGATATAAGTATGGCTTCAAAGATGTTTACAACTAAGTTGACAAGGATGGATAAATTAAATGGAGTAAATTGTGAGATTTGGTATCATAAAATAAATCAAGCATTAGAGTATAAAGATATTGAGCATGTAATAGGTTTGCATCCTCCGGAAATAGATGAAAACGCCTCTGAAGTAGAAATTAAAAGAGTAAATCAATGGAGGAAAGATGATAAAAAGGCAAAAAATTTAATGTTCATGTTCATGGAAGATTGTCTTGTAAAATGCTATGAAACATATGCTAATGCTTATACACTATGAAATGCTTTGAAGGAAAAATATAATAAAGCAACTTAAATGAATACACAGTTGCTCTTTCAAAAATATAACTCTTGCAAGATACTAGAGGAACAAAGCATAGCGGAACATGTAAATAATATGATGGTAATGGCAAAAGACTTAGCTACTATAGGAACTACTATACCTGAAAAACTGCAAATAGCAACTATATTGAATAGTTTTTCACACAACTATGATATGATTATCACATCTCTTAGGTCTACCCCACTTCAATTATCTGAATTGCCAGCTAGGTTGGGCACTGAATAGGAAATAATAGTCATTCAGAGGCAACATGAATCTCATCTAGAAGAAGCCAATGCCATATTTCAAAAGCAGAGATCTGATAAAAGCAACAAAAGAAGAAATGGACCGAACAAGAACAACTTCAAGCAAAATCAAGCACGTGGAAAGAAAGCATGAGGATCTTGCCATGCTTGTGGCTAATTTGGTCATTTTAGGGTACATTGTCTCAACAAGGATGGAAACAAAAGTGGGACCTTAGAATCGAACTTGAAGAACAAAAGAACCTTTGTGGGAGTTGTGGAATGCAATAATGTTGTGGTCCCTAGTTCAAACGAATGGTGGGTTGATTCTGGTGCCACAAGGCACATAGCCAAAACAAAAAAGGGACTTAACTCCTTTAAAGAGTTGAGTCCTAGACAACAACGCATCTATATAGGTAACAATACTTATTTAGATGTAGAAGGTATTGGCACATATCGTTTGGACTTGGGAGACAGCATTATGATTATGAAAGACGTCCTATATGCACCTGGCATGAGGCGGAATTTAATATCTATAGGCACTCTTTTGAAGAATGGTTTGGAAGTTTGATTTTACAATAAACATGTATCCATAGGAAAAGACAAAAAGATCTTTGCTATGGGAATTTTTGTACTAGAACATGATTTGTTTAAACTTTCTATTGTTACTAATGAAATAAATGAAGTAGTTTCTAATTATATTGAGTGTTGTTTATCTGAAATTGATTTGTGGCATTTAAGGTTAGTGCATGTTAATAAATCTAGAATACAACAATTGATAAAATTGAACATGTTGCCTGAGATTAAAGACATGAAATTAAATAAATGTCAACATTGCTTAGTTGGGAAAATGACTAAGAAACCTTTTGGTAAGGGATACAGATTAGATGAATTATTGGGGTTGATTCATTCTGATGTATGTGGTTCATTAAATATTAAAACTCATGATGACAAGGGATATTTTGTGACTTTTATAGATGACTTTTCAAGATATGATTATATTTATCTAATAAGTCACAAAAGTCAAGTATTGACTTGTTTTAAAAAATACAAGTTGGAAGTAGAAAAACAACTTGGAAGAAGCATTAACATATTAAGGTCAAATAGGGGAGGGGAATACAATTCTAAGGAATTTAAATTGTTTTGTGAAATGAATAGAATTAAAAGATAAACTACAATGCCTTATACACCACAACAAAATGGTGTGGCGGAAAGAAAGAATAGATGTTTATTAGTTTGTGAAAGGTTAGATCAAACAACTAGTTTAATTTGTCTTTAGGCTTAAATCAATAATTACTTTTAGAAGTAATTGAACAAACTTTCACACAAATTAGATATTAATTCCAATTTGTATTTTAACTGCAAGTGCACAGTGTATATTGTATTTGTGTGCAAGTACAGGTTGATCCCACAGAGATTAAGTAAGAATTGTATACTATTCTGGTTTTAATAATGAAATTTGTGTTCAGTAAACACTCCGTTGAGTCAACGGGCTAACCTCGTGGACTTGAGTTAACTCCATGAGCTTATCTTTGTAGTTTAACACTGCTATTTACAAAGGAATTCGGCCAACCATTGGGCAGTGTTCAGGTTGCTTAGGTGGCACCAGAGAACTTGTATTGGTTCCCAGGCAACAACACTAAATAACTTGTATTTGTTAACTTTTGTTTTTAACTTAGTTAATTTGTCTTTATGCTTATCAGTAATTCCTTTTTAGAAGTAAACAAACAACCTTTCACACAAATTAGATATTAATTCCAATTTGTATTTTAACCGCAAGTGTATAGTGTATATTGTATTTGTGTGCAAGTATAGGTCGATCCCATAGAGAAATTGAGTAAGAATTGTATATTGTTTTATTTTTTTATAATAAACATAATGTGTTTAGTAATCCCTCTGTTGAGTTACAGTTAACACAATAGACAGATCTTGTGGACTTAAGTTAACTCCACGAGCCTATTGTTTAGAATGAAAAAGTGCATATTATTAACGGTTAAATGATGGTTAATTGCATAATATTTAGCTTATCATATAAGAATTAAGCCATTATATTATAATTGCACTGTTATATGCTTTAATTGAAGAATCTGCTTAATTTTGGGGAATTAATGTTAATTTAGTACATTTATGAACTGTCGGTAAGTTGCAAGCTGTGAAATTCTTAAGTATCTGAATTTTCTGATATTTTAGACAGTTATGCTTAACATACAGAACAAATTCGGACAGTTATGTTTAATAGACCGAATATGTATTAGATAGTTATGTTTAAATTGTCGAACAGTTATATTTTGAGAGAATATTTTATTATTTCCTAAAGTACGCGTGTCGAAACCAGAATGAATGACTTAAGTGAACTTTCGGTGAGTTATCTATAACTATCCGAAATTGCAGCTGAGCATTGGATAGTTATCCCTATAACTCTCCGAAATCTCTTTTTATTTATAAAATAGCTGAGGACATGTGTCATGTTCTGGGTAAGTGACTTAAGTGGATTTTTAGTGGGTTAGCTGTAACTATCCGAAATGCATCTGAGCATCGAATAGTTAGACCTATAACTCTCCGAAATGTTATTTTATGATTAAACTACTGTTGACACGTATCGAGATCTGGTAGATTTACTTAAGTTATGTATCGGTGAGTTATCTGTAACTATCCGAAATGCATCTGAGCATCGGATAGTTAAGTTTATAAGTATCCGAAATGCACCTGAGCATCGGATAGTTAAAATTATGCACGTGTTTTATAGTTAAATCAACGAAGAAAGTCTGTTGAGTTATCTGTAACTCCACGGACTATATTTTTTCTAATATGCCACTATAGCGGTTATAGAAACAAGACAGTTGGAAGGAAAAACCACGTTTGCATGTATCGCGTAGGAGAAGGAAGCATCGCCGTTGATATGAATGAAGGAAATCCAACCGATCATTCAAGCAGAAGTAGTTACTACTGAAGAAATATAAAAGAAAAGAAGAAAAAGAAGAAGAGTGTGATCGGTAGGTGATCAGTATGTGATTGATGGGCAGACAGTGTGTGTAGAGGAGGATCGGCGTCGCAATTCTCTGAAGTACCATACCAAATATCATCATCACCATCACCACATCACCATCACCACATCATCATCACCACCATAATCACCAACCATCTGAGGTCTATGAGGATACTTGCCTAATGTCGGGTCAATTTCGAGCCAAACACAATGTCGGACAACCACTCTAAGGAGTGATCACGCCGCAGGAAGGGAAGCCATTTTCACCAAGCGCCGACTCATATTTCAGGATATCGTAAAGCTTTTAGCCTTGGCTTCGGGTTGATACCTATATGCTGAAGAGGAGATTATCTTGCAATTCTAGACTCGCGATTCTATAGGGAGAGGAGACAAAATTGTAAGTGGTTTAATTTTTAGTGGTGTAATCGTGTTGCAAGTTGTGTCGGAAGTATTTACTGTTAAGTGATATTACTTTACATTTCACCTTTCGCCCATTTCCATGTTCACATCAAAACAAAAATACCAAAAACAATTTATCTTTGTTTGTATGTTGTATTTGAGTGTTGTATTGTTTGTGTTGTATCGTGATTAATGTTATCTATATCAGTTTTATGATTGTTTTATGTTAGTTTTAATTTTATAGTTTACTGAAATTGGTTCGTACAAAAGACTTAAAGATTTTAATGGTTATTGTTTGAATCATCTGAATGTTAGTATTGCTTAATGATAAATCCAATGTTAACTAGCATTAAAAAGCTTAATTGATGTTATTTACAATCTGTGAAATCACCCAATGGTTAACTGAATTCCTCTGTAAATAGCACTATTATAAAGAAGAGACAGGCTCGTGGAGTTAACTTAAGTCCACGAGGATAGTCCGTTGAGTTAGCCATAACTCAACGAACTTTGTCCATTGAGTTAACTGTAATTCAACAGAGTGCTTCTTGAATATAAATTTAAATTGTTAACAATCAAATAGTTCTTAAATTCATCAGCAATTCCCTATGGGATCGACTTATACTTGCACACTGATACAATAGACACAGTGCACTTGCAGTTAAAGTACAAATTGAAATTAATATCTAAATTGTATTAAAGGTTGTATATTTACTTCTAAAAGAAAGAATAGGCATAAAGATAAATTAAGTAAGTAAAAACAGAAGTAACAAATCCAAGTTTTTCTAGTCTAGTGCTGGGAAAATCCAAACAAGTTTTATGGCGCCGTTGTCGGGGAATTAAATTGAATTGAATTGAATAGATATAAGCAATTGTTAGAGCTGTTTCATTTTAATAGCCAGAGTTGTGTGTTTTCTTTTGTAATTGAGAATATGGCATATGCTTATGCTCAAAGATTTCTAAAACTTGTAATTAGCATATGTGAATTCTGCAATTCTGAAGGACACGACGTTTTTGATTGTTTGAAATTGAGACTTTTACAGATTGTTAGATCCCATGAACAACAAATGAATTATCCTCAATATAATAGAGCCGAGTATGAGAATCCTATAGTTTACCGACCTGATAGTCAGTATAGAATGTGTAATATGATGAGAGACACTGAAGTTTAGGATAGCTATGACAGACTAGAGCATAGTATAGAGCAAAATCTGGACAAACTGGAATACTTTGTGTGTCAACAACAAGAAGTCAACCAATTAAACTAACTATAAGGAAGCATATTCAGAACCTAAAAAAGATATAATTTACGAAACTAAAAAAACCATAAAGAAAATTGATCAAAAATTAAATGCAATGAAATTAGATGAATTGGAAACAAAATTAAAAGCATTAGACAAAAATGCAATGAAAATACAAGTTATGTAACAGGACAATGAAAATTATAATGTTATAAACCTGCATAATTTGCAAAATATACAGCAAATAGAAAATACTAATGCAAGAGAATTTAAAGAATGCACTTTAAGACTAAAAACAATTGAAGATCATAATCACGAAAATGATATACAAAAACATCATGAAAGTAACGAAAATCTGGAAGATGTATGTGTAACATTAAGATCTGGAACTGATATACCACCAAGAACTCAAAATGAAAATGACATGAAGATGGACCAAGAGTAAAAATCAAAATGATAATGAAAATGTAATAGTTGAAAATCTAGAAATCACTAAAGAACAATCTGAATCTGCAAATGAAGCTAAAAATGATCAAACAAATGAACTGATAGAAAAAGAGTCATTGAAATCAAAATCTTTAGCACCCTATCCTGAAAGATTACAACAAACAATTCCTAAAAAACAAGAAAAAATCAGAGAAATTTTTGAAAAAGTACAAGTTAACATTCCTTTATTAGATTTATTACAGAAAATGTCACCTTGTGCTAAATTTCTGAAGGATTGGTGTACTAAGAAAAGAGAGCGAAAAGTTCTTAGAAATGTCTTTTTAGCAGAGCAAAGTAGTTCCTTATTTCTGCCACAAATTCCTAAAAAGTTATCTGATCCTGGAATCCCTGTTATATCATGCACCATAGGAATTACCGTTCTAGAAAGAACCTTAATAGACTTAGGTGCAGGTATAAATGTTATGTCAAGTGATATATTTGCATCCTTAGGATTAGAAGGCTTAACTCCTACTAGTACGGTTATTCAATTAGCTGATAGAAGTATAAGACACCCTAGAGGAAAAATAGAGGATATCTTAATTAAAATCAAGAATTTTATATATCCTATTGATATTGTAATTTTGGATTCCCAACAAATTAAGCATAAAAATAGTGATACATCTTTAATTTTGGGAAGACCATTTTTAGCAACATCAGGGGCTGTTATAAATTGTAAAACTAGAGTAATGAAGTTAGCATATGGTAATGAGGATACTCAATTAAATATTTTCAAACCAGAAAGGTTTGAGGAGTTTGAAATGTCTTTACACACCATAGACTTTTTAGAGGATGAAGGAGATATGTTAGATGATGTGATTCAAGAAGAATTAAATAGGCACATCAATTCTGAAATTTTAGAAGAAAGTGAAAGCATAAATATAGAAGGAGATATGGAAGAAATTAATTTAAAAAATGATGATGTTCAGTTAAGAGCTCTAGCTTCTGATGGGCAGCATTTAGAATTAAAACTTTTACCTCCTAAATTAACCTATATATTTCTGGAAGATAATCGAACCTGTCCAATCATTATTGCTTCAGATTTAAAAGAAGATCAAATAGCTAAATTAAAAGATGTAGTAAAAAGTTATAAAGAAGTAATAGGATGGACTATGACTGATATAAAAGGGCTAAGTTCAACTTTATGCTGTCACCACATATATTTAGAAGAGAATGCTAAACTTGTTAGAATTCCTAAGAGGAGATTAAATCCAAACCTTAAAGAAGTAGTGAGGAAAGAAATAGTTAAATGGTTAGATAATGATATAATTTATCCGATTTATGATAGCTCGTGGGTTAGTCCAATCCATGTAGTTCCCAAGAAATCAAGATTAACATTTATTAGGAATGAAAGTCAAGACTTGATACCTACTAGAATTCAATCAGGCTGGAGAGTATGTATAGACTATAAAAAGCTGAATGTTGTGACTAGGAAAGATCATTTTCCCTTACCTTTTATAGATCAAATGCTAGAAAGATTAGCAGGGCAAGAATATTTTTGTTTCCTAGATGGGTATTTAGGGTATAATCAAATTCCAGTAGCATTAGAGGATCAAGAGAAAACAACTTTCACCTATCCTAATGGAACTTATGCTTTTAAAAGAATGCCATTTGGATTATGCAATGCGCCAGCTACCTTTCAAAAGTGTGTGCAGAGCATATTTACTGGAATGACTGAAGATTTTTTCGAAATATTTATGGATGATTTTACTGTGTATGGCAACTCATATGAATTGTGTTTAAGCAATTTAGACCAAATATTAAAACGCTGTGTGGAAAAAAATCTGGTTTTAAATTGGGAAAAATGTCACTTCATGGTTAAACAAAGAATAGTCTTAAGGCATGTTGTTTCTAAGAAAGGGTTGGAAGTAGATAAAGCTAAAATAGAAGTAATTTCTAATCTACTAGAACCTAAATCAGTAAAAGATATTAGATCATTTCTAGGACATGCTGGTTTTTATAGAAGATTTATTAAAGACTTTAGCAAGATAGCTAGACCTTTAACTAATCTATTAAAAGATGTTCCATTTAACTTTGATAAAAATTGCAAGGAAGCATTTTTCAGACTTAAGACTAGCTTAATTTCAACTCCTATAATTCAAGCACCTGATTGGAACCATCCATTTGAACTAATGTGCAATGCTTCTGATTTTATTGTAGGAGCAATGTTAGGATAGAAAATAGAAAAATCTCCTAGAGTGATTCATTATGCAAGCAAAACCTTAAATGATGCTCAAGTTAATTACACAACTATTGAAAAAGAATTATTAGCTGTTGTGTTTGCTTTAGAAAAGTTTAGATCATATCTGATTAGAGCTAAAGTAATAGTATACACGGATCATTCAGCTCTTAAACATCTAATAAAGAAAAAAGAAATTAAACCTAGATTGATCCGATGGATATTATTATTGCAAGAATTTGATCTAGAAATTAAAGATAAAAAAGGTTGTGAGAATGTAGTAGCAGATCATTTATCAAGATTACAAATAGAAAAATCAAATATTGAAATTAATGATAATTTTCCTGATGAACAATTAATGACCATCAACACAATGCCTTGGTATGCAGACATAGTTAATTACTTAGTTACTGGTTTAACACCTAAGGATTGGAATAGACAAGATAAGAAATTATTTTTCTCAAGAGTAAAATATTACTATTGGGAAGACCTATACTTATTTAAGAAATGTCCTGATCTGGTTTTAAGGAGGTGTATTCCAAAAACTGAATATTCGAGCATATTGTCTTTCTATCATGACCAAGCTTGTGGAGGACATTTTGGTTCAGGGAAAACTATTGCAAAAATTCTGCAATGTGGGTTTTATTGGCCAACACTATTCAAAGATGCACATAAATATTGCTTAAGTTGTTTAAGATGTCAACAAATAGGAAAAATATCAAAGAGGAATATGATGCCTCTTAATCCTATTGTTGAGGTTGAAATCTTTGATGTGTGGGGAATAGATTTTATGGGTCCATTTCCTATATCTAATCAATTTAATTACATATTGTTGGGGGTGGATTATGTATCTAAATGGATATAAGCTATTCCTACAAAAACTAATGATAACAAAGTGGTAATACAATTTATAAGAACAAATATATTTGCTAGATTTGGAATACCTAAAGCTATTATCAGTGATAGAGGAACTCATTTCTGTAATAGAAGTTTTGAAGCCTTAATGAAGAAATATGGAGTAAACCACAAAATTGCAACATCATATCATCCGCAAACAAGTGGACAAGTAGAAAGTGCAAACAAACAAATTAAATTAATCTTGGAAAAAGTAGTAAATCCTACTATAACAGATTGCGCTAATAGATTGATAGATGCACTTTGGGCTTATAGAACTGCTTATAAAACGAGCTTAGGGATGTCACCTTCTAGGCAAGTATATGGTAAAAGTTGTCATTTACCTGCTGAAATAGAACATAAAGCTTATTGGGCATTAAAAACTCTAAATACTAATTTAAATTAGGCAAGTATATGATAAAAGTTGTCATTTACCTACTGAAATAGAACATAAAGCTTATTGGGCATTAAAAACTCTAAACACTAATTTAAATCAAGCTGCTGGAAATAGAAAAATGCAACTAATTGAGTTAGAAGAATTTAGAAATAAAGCTTATTCGAAGACTGTAAGAGAAAAAGAAAAGATTAAATTTTGGCATGATAGAAAAATTATTCCTAAAAGCTTTGAAATAGGACAAGAAGTATATCTTTATATGGCTAGAATCCATAACCATCCAAGAAAATTAAGATCTAGATGGGCAGGACCTTACAAAGTTCGAAATATTTATCCTTATGGAAGTATTGAAATTGAAAATCTTAAAAATCAAAATATATTTAAAGTAAATGAACAAAGACTTAAACCTATTCTGAAAACACCAAAAAACTCCTTTCGAATTATAGAAGAAGTCAGAGTAGAGGACTACTCGAGCTTTACTTAGTAAGAAATCAGTTTTTATGTTTATATATATATATAAAATAAAATAAAATAAAAAACATTAAAAATATATATAAAACATAAAAATAGTTGCGGTTCAATCGACTGGATCCATCGGTATGATCGGAATATAAAAAATTGTATATTAATTTTCAGGAAAAAATATTGGTTTTACCGAAACATAGTATCGATTCAACCGAAAGAAAAATAACAAAAATAAAAAATATTTAGGTCTGACCGAAACATAGTATCAGTTAAACCGATAAAAAAACAGAAAAACTATTCTTTGTAATATTTTTATTATATTTGCTTGTACGGGAAGTCCGTTGAGTTATGCTTAACTCAACGAGCTTACTCTATTGAGTCTTGAGTTAGTCAACGAGCTTATTTCGTTAAGTTAACTGTAACTCAAGAGAGTACTGTAGCTAAGACCGCAGATAAAAGAATAATAGTTGGTTCGGGAAATGACCCGATTACCCGTCTAAAACTTAGGGCTTATTTAAACTAAAACCTAGGGTTTTTGGGGCATTATCCGGCAAATCATTTAGAATCTAGAACAGTAGAAATCAGAGCGATTTCGTGTTGTTGTGTAACTCCACGATGAGAAAGATGACGCTTGAATTCTAGGAAGAGGCTGTTGATACATCAGAATTTCTGAAGGAATCAGAAAAGTGGCACACGCGACAGAAGATCAGAAATACGACAAGAGAGAAAGAGCTACAGAAGGTAGAATCAAAACTTTTCAATTTCAGAAGAGATTTAGTAGATTTGGGTATACAAATACCTCAAATAATGGAAACACGAATCAGAATAGCAATAGAAATAGCTGTAAGAAAAGAAAGAAAGGTAAGGCCAAACAATGAAGTAGCCCTAGAATTAATCCAATGTAAGTCTCGGCTCTGGTTCAAAAGACGAATGTTTAGAATGAAAAAATGCATATTATTAACGGTTAAATGATGGTTAATTGCATAATATTTAGCTTATCATATGAGAATTAAGCCATTATGTTATAATTGCACTGTTATATGCTTTAATTGAAGAATCTGCTTAATTTTGGGGAATTAATGTTAATTTAGTACATTTATGAACTGTCGGTAAATTGCAGGCTATGAAATTCTTAATTATCTGAAAATGCATCTGGCATCGAATAGTTATACCTGTAGCTCTCCGAAATGTTATTTTATGTTTAAACTGCTGTTGACACATGTCAAGATCTAGTAGATTTACTTAAGTTATAACTCGTTAAGTTAGCATAACTGTACACGTTGAGTTACATGAATATACACTAAGGTAACGCGTTAGGCTAGCGGCTTATTTCTTTATTGCATGTATTTTATAGTTATTTTCTAAAATGACACTATAGCAGTTGCAGGAATAGATAGTTGGAAGGAAAAACCACGTTTGCACGTATCACGCAGGAATTCAATCGCGCAGGGAAAAGAAATCATCGCCGTTGATCTGAAGGAAGGAAATCCAACTAACCATTCAAGTAAAAGTAGTTACTACTAAAGAAATATAAAAGAAAAGAAGAAAAAAAGAAGTGTGTGTGATCAATGGACGGCCAGTGTATATAGAGGAGGAGCACCGAGCTTTCTGCAGACAGTATCGGTAATTCTCTGACACACCAACCATCGTATCACCACCATAATCACCAATCATCGGAGGTCTGTGAGGATACTTGCCTGATGTCGGGTCGATTCCGAGCCAAACACAGTGCCTGACAACCACTGTGAGGAGTGATCGCGTCATAGGAAGGGAAGACATTTTCACCAAACGCCGACTCATATTTCAGGAGATCGTAAAGCTTTTAGCCTTGGCTTTGAGTTGATGCCTATATGCTGAACAGGAGATCATCTTGCAATTCTGGACTCGCGATTCTATAAGGAGAGGAGATAGAATTGTAAGTGGTTTAATTTTCAGTGGTGTAATCACGTTGCAAGTAGTGTCGGAAGTATTTACTGTCAAGTGAGATTACTTTACATTTCACCTTTCGCCCATTTCCATGTTCACATCAAAACAAAAATACCAAAAACAATTTATCTTTGTTTGTATGTTGTATTTGAGTGTTGTATTGTTTGTGTTGTATCGTGATTAATGTTATCTGTATCAGTTTTATGATTGTTTTATGTTAGTTTTAATTTTACAATTTACTGAAATTGGTTCGTACAAAAAAACTTAAGATTTTAATGGTTACTATTTGAATCATCTGAATGTTAGTATTGCTTAATGATAAATCCAATGTTAACTAGCATTAAAAAGCTTAATTGATGTTATTTACAATCTGTGGAATCGCCCAATGGTTGGCCGAATTCCTCTGTAAATAGCAGTATTATAAAGAAGAGATAGGCTCGTGGAGTTACCTTAAGTCTACGAGGATAGTCCGTTGAGTTAGCCATAACTCAACGAACTTAGTCCGTTGAGTTAACTGTAACTCAACGGAGTGCTTATTAAATATAAATTTGAATTGTTCATAATCAAACATTTCTTAAATTCGTCAGCAATTCCCTATGAGATCAACCTGTACTTGCATACTGATACAATAGACACTATGCACTTGCAATTAAAGTACAAATTGGAATTAATATCTAAATTGTATTAAAGGTTATTTGTTTACTTCTAAAAGAAAGAATAGTCATAAAGATAAATTAACTAAGTAAAAATAGAAGTAACAAATCCAAGTTTTTCTAGTGTAGTGCTGGAAAACCCAAACAACGAATCTATAGACGAGCTAAATCGGCGATCTGGGAGTAAGAAAGGAAAGCAAATGAAGAAAAGGCAACTAAAGAACAGGAGGAACCAATTGCTGAAAGACTTGTTCCTAAGGAACAGTAGTCAGTACCTCAAGTTAAGCCATTGGCACGAGCAGAAATGATGGGGCCTTCGACTGAAGAAGAAATAAGAGAATTTACAGAACTAGTTCAAGTTGGGAAGAACCAAGGAGAATCAGAAGATTTGGTAGTGGCTAAAGCACACCTGGTGTTTGATGCACTGTACAAAAAGAGGGCTGCAGAAAAGTTGAAAGCCCAATATAAAATTAAAGTAAAATAGCATCAAGAAGCTACTGCCAGAACTGCTACCAAACCTGCTGCAAAAGGAGATGAAGCTGGTCCTTCGAGACTAGTAATTATAAGCAAAGTTAAACAGGAAGAGCCAATACCTATGGCTCGAAGGCTTGCAAAGCCTATTTTTGTATATTTAATTTCAGAAGAAGAAGAGGAAGAACAGGTACAACTAATTAGAAAAAAGAAAGAAAAGAAAAAGTGCCTAAATATGAAGAAATTAAATTTGAAGTACCAATTTTTACAGAGCCTGTGGAGCAGATTTTTATTAACCTGCTATCCGATTCTGACGAGGAGCAGGAGGAGCAAAGAAAAGAAAAAAATCAGGTTGAAATTAGTCTACAGCCTGTACAAGAAGAAACAGAAATTAGGGCAGAAACTGAATTGCCCATGACTCCATCCCAATCTGTTACAGAATCAAAAAGAACAATAACAGAACAGATTGGTAGTTAGGAGAAAGAAGTAAGAGCAGAAAATGAAGAGGTTGAAAGAAGCCATTTAGACAAAAATAATTTCACGGATTCTATTGAAGAGCAAGAAACTCTTCAGCAAATTAAGCAAAGAATTCAAGACAGAGTGGAGAGTTCTGCCGGCTCACCACCACAGATAGAAGCAAAAGCAAAAATTCAGGATTCTGAAGAGAATGTCCAAATGCAGCCTATGCTAGAGGAATATTAAGTACAAACCCCTCTAGAGCAACAAAGTCACCTTCCTAACCCGACTAAAACAAAATTTTTAATGAAGTACACTTTAGTAGTCAGGAAGCTTATACTAAATATCAAAAAATAAGGGGTTACGATATTATTTACAATAGACCAATAAATTAGGATTGAATGCAAGAAATCAAAGATCTATTTGAATTCCAAGGTCTACTGCAATTTATATCTCAAGAAAGTGGGCATGCAGTATATGAAAATTTAGTGTCCTGTTTCTATGCAAATTTAAGAGAAGGAGAAGGAGGATTAATTTCAAACGTGGAGGAAGCTAATGTACAGATAACACCAGAGCTTCTCCACAACATTTTTGGTTTAAAGAAGTAAGAGCAATAAATGAAGAGGCTGAAAGAAGCCATTTGGACAAAAATAATTTCACGGATTCTAATGAAGAGCAGGAAACTCTTCAGCAAATTAAGGAAAGAATTCAAGACAGAGTGGAGAGTTCTGCCGGCTCACCACCACATACAGAAGCAGAAGCAAAAATTCAGGAATCTGAAGAGACCAAATGCAGCCTATGCTAGAGGAAGATCAAGTACAAACCCCTCTAAAGCAACAAAGTCACCTTCCTAACCCGACTGAAACAACAATTTTAAATGAAGTACACTTTAGTAGTCAGGAAGCTTATACTAAATATCAAAAAATAAGGGGTTACGATATTATTTACAATAGACCAGTAAATTGGGATCGAATGCAAGAAATCAAAGATCTATTTGAATTCCAACGTCTACTGCAATTTATATCTCAAGAAAGTGGGCATGCAGTATATGAAAATTTAGTACCCTGTTTCTATGCAAATTTAAGAGAAGGAGAAGGAGGATTAATTTCAAACGTGGAGGAAGCTGATGTACAGATAACACCAGAGCTTCTCCACAACATTTTTGGTTTAAAGAATGAAGGAACAATAATTTTGGAAGATACAACTGCAGTTGAATGGACTGAGTAGCAAATTAAGGATTGTTTAGCTATCAATCCTGGTGTGCCATTATTAAACAAATTGAATCATTTAAATGGTAAAGCACACATGGTAGCTAACATTCTGATTATGAATGTCTATCAACGATAGGGCCATGACATAGAATTAAGTCAATTTGTCAAATGTGCCACATATGCAGTTGTAAATAAGATCCAAATAAATTTGTCTGCAGTTTTTATCTCCAAGCTAAAAATAGTGAAGAAGAAATTATTTTATGGAGATTTGATTCCACTACTAATGGTGGACTGTATTGATTTCACTAAATGGACATCAAAAAGGATCAGATCTAGAACCATTTCAGTGAAAGAATATAGGAATTTTGTAGCTGCAGAACTAGTTGTACCTTCTAGAGGAATTTTGGGAGTAGTAAAAAGGATAAATCAATTAGAGCAACAATTAGAAAAACTCTAGAAGGAAGTAGATGAACTTAGGCATAGAGATTAAATTGTATTGATTCGTCTACTTATGTGAAATTGTATGAAATTGTATGATGTACCTATAATGTAATTGATTCATATTAATGAATATAATTTTTCAGATGCAATTTTCATACATGTTTGGATGTGAAATGAATGGAATTTATTGAATATTATGTAATTTGTGTAACTTTATGAATGAATATGTAATAGATTTACAATTTGCTGAATGACAAGATAACTGTTTAAAAATTTCTGCATATTATAAGGTAAAATGTAAATTCTGCTTAACATAAAATGACCTGCAAGTTAAATCTCTATATAAGATTTAGATTTAAATGAATTTTAATCAAAATGATGCATTAATGACATAGAGTTTACTTTATTACAGTTAGCAGAATGAAAAAGAAAGAAAAAAGAACAGAGAGGGACTTACGAGAGTAAAACTTAGAAGTTGCCAAGTGTTAACTCAACGAAGTAAGTCCGTTGAGTTAAACGTAACTCCACGAGGTCAGTAATATAATATAAGGTCACTTCGTTGAGTTATCTGTAACTCAACGAAGTAAGTCCGTGGAGTTAGCAACAGTAACTGACTGTATTCTGTTGAGTTATCTGTAACTCAACGAGCTTGGTTCGTGGATTAAGCAGAACAGTTATTCTTTTAACCACGAATGAAACTTCGTCGGTTTAGCGGTTACCAAAATTTGAAATTAGTAGTGGTACACGTACTCATAAAAATAAGAACCACAATGCACGTTGCAAGACACGTTCTTGCAACGAGATTTATTCACTCTATGAATGCGTAGTATATATATGAAACAGAATGTTATTTACGAATTACCAGCACTTTTAAAAGAAAGGAGAAGGCGTTGGAGGAACTAGAAGGAGAAGCAGTTGATTCAACTTCATCCGACAACAAATATTTATAGAATGGAAAGCTTTAGACTGGTATGTAATTAATCTTCTGTTATTTATTTATGAGCACATGAACTCGTTCTTTAAGCACTAAACGATTAGTAAGAACACCTACCTAGGAATTTTCATTGTAGAGGAGTATTGAAAAATTTTCTGAACTGAACTTTAACGAAATTATTTGGGGTGTAGCTAACCTTTCTTTAAAAGAGAACGTAGAGATGGCTGCTCTAGTAGAAAAACCATTAGGAGAAATTTTGTATCCTGAATTAATTGATGAACCTTCATGTATTCGATTGCCAAACTTTGAGGGAGATAGATTTGAACTGAAATCTAATTATATTAGTCAATTGCCACATTTTCATGGATTAGAAAGAGAGGATGCCTATTATTTCCTTAGAGAATTTAACGAAGTGTGTCAAATGATGAAAATGTCGAACATGAGTATAGATGCTATTAAACTTAGATATATCCCTTTTTCTTTAAAAGACACAGCTAAGAGATGGTTATATACTCTATCGCCTGATTCAATTTCTACATGGACTGAATTTTACTCTGTTTTTCTGAAAAAATACTATCCAACACATCAAACGATTAAAAAGAAGAAAGAAATATTAATGTGTAGCCAAAAACAAGGTGAATCATTTTGAAAATATTTTGAAAGATTTAAAGATTTACTAACTCAATGTCTACATCATCCAATGAGTAAAGCACAATTAATAGGTATAATTTATGAAGGCATTGATGTTTCAACGAAATCATTATTAGAATCTACTTGTCAAAATGGATTTTTAAAATTATATAGTGAAGAAGCATGGGCATAATTAGAAAATTTTGCAAAAAGAACTACACAGTGGGAAAATTCGGTTGAAGCTATTGCAGATAAAAGAATTTTGCCAAGAGGAATGCATGAAATAGATTCAAGTACTATGCTTGAGGTGAAATTAAATGAATTAACAAAGAAAATAAAAGAGTTATCATTAAATCAAAAGCTAGCAGAAAAGAATGCAAACATAAATGACTTAGATATTATTTATGCTAGAAACCATAGAGATAACTTGGGAAATTCTTATCATCCTAATTGGAGAAATCACCCGAATTTATCTTGGAGAAACAACAATTTCTAGGAAGGAGAAAATATAAATGAGAAGAACATAAGTTATGAAGTATTAATTGAACAAGGAGCTAGAATAGAGAAATTAGAAAAGATAATCCAACAAGTAAACAATCGTTTAGGATTTATATTTAGAAATGCTGCAATTCAAAATTAGAATAGAAATATATCACTTAGACAGAAGGAACCAATGGAAGTTAGACCTACTAGAGGATTGCCAATACAAGCTATACCTAATCCTGTCAATAGAATAGTTAATGAAATTGATACCTCTTCTAGGAGGGCAGCTGAATGAAACAGCATATCTGAAGCAACTATCTGTATGTATATATGTTTTTTATTTTTAGTTAATAGTATCATAGAGTTAATTTCTAACTCAACGAACTTAGTCAGTTGAGTTATGCCTTAACTCCACGAGGGTGTGCAATAGTTATGTTAATTTTTGTCTCTGCTAAATTTTTGTTTGTATTATATAGAATCGACAAATGGAATTGATGCAATTACCGTTGGATGCACTAAGGGAAGTACTAAGTAACTTGTCAGCTAAAGATCTATGCAGGCTGTGTTGTGTATCAAAGGAAATTAAAGACTATATTGAAGAAAAATATTTTTAGGGACTACAAGCTGCAAAAATGACTAAGATTAGAGATGGATTCATATGAAGGTCATTTAATCGTAGTTCAAATACCCATGAATATCTGGCTATAGAAGAAACTACTGGAATTCCACCCAATGCATTAGAAGGAATAAATTACATTATGGGGATAGATGAAGGATTAATCATATACAAGACGAGACCAAGGCATGCAAGTTTAATATTACCTGATATTTTGATACGAAATCTTATAAGAGGAGAAGAATGGAATATAGGAAGACCTAATATATTTGAAGCACCAATTGAAAATTGTGGGTCAGCTTTAATATTTTCTGATAAAAATTCTGCAATTCCTAAAAAGTTATATTATTGGAGACCTATAGGAAATTGGGATGAAGACTTACGCTTAAGTGTGTATAATTTTCTGAACAGATCTTGGAATGAAAACATTCTAATATATCTAGGACAGAAATCATTAATTAATCAAACACATGTCATACTCGATGGATATATCTATTTAGTCACAGAGATATCAATAGCATTTGGATCTGATTTATACATAGTGAGCATAGACAGTTATGATGATTATATAGAAATTTTACCTATACCGAGTGAAATTACCACCATCTGCAGAATTTAATGAAATTCAAATAGGAATGTGGTATAATGAAGAAGATGATCCTACTTTATGTCTGATAAGATAGTGGGATGAACTAATGAAATTTCAAATATGGATTATGGAAGACATGAATGAATGGAAGTGGGAATAGGAGTATGTTGAAATAGATGTAGAAATAGAAACTGCTACATTACCTTGGAACCAAAAAGGATCCCTTTCTGCATTACATATCATTAATGGTAATACACTCGTATTTGGAATTTATAATATATTGCATGTTTACAAATTAAAAAGGAACAAGAACTGCATTAAAACAGAATTAATAGCAAGAAGAACTATGCCTAAAAAGTTTGCTTGGACTGATACATTTATTCCATTTGTTTCTACTTTTCAATCATGTTCTTAAGTTGTGATTTTGTGTGTTTAACGTTGTGTATTCTGCATTTATTTTTAGAAAGAAAAAAAAAAGGAATTTTGAAGTTTTCATGTTCATTTTATAAAAAAAAAACAAACAAAACAAAATATCAATCTAGTTTGTTGGTATCTGTTCTAGGAAACCAATTGACTTGCTTGTGAGCCACCAAAGGCATAGGAGCCTGGGTTCCACACAAGACACTGATTTATTAATATCTGTTAAATGTTATTTTGTTTTATATTCTATGTTTATTCGGGAATGAAAAGTTTTTCAGAATCAAAAATTGGAATATGCAGAAGGAGATACAAATGGAACAAGGTATGTAACCAATTACTTATCCTGAATTTTAAATAAAACAAAACTTTATTCATGCCTACTACAATTAATGTATTCATTGTCAAATCTTTTACATTGAGGACAATGCAAAATGTAGGTATGGGGGGGAGGTAATTAAAGTAACACCCATGTAAGTTTGTTAATTAAAGGAATTAAAATGGTACTACAAAGTTTTGAGGAAATTGAAAATTTTTTATGAACTTGCTGTAACTATTCGATAATTGAGACTGTAAAATTTTTATATACTGTTTGAATGTTATATTTAGAAGGCTATAGAAGATGCTATAGAATTTATTATTTATGTAAATCTAGATATAGTATCTTTCTTTTTTTCTGAATTTCATGAGTTTAACAGTTTCACGATTTTAAAATGAAATCCGAATACTTAATGCTTAATCAGAAAATTATCTGAAGTCCTGAAGGAGCTGAGATGTGAATTATAGATTAAATAAAACACATATGATTAAAGATGCATTTAATTTGACTGATTGAACTTGTAAAATGATTTATGTATAGATCTTATTAAACTACAGAAAAAGTATGAGCTTATTGTTAAGGATTCATATTTTCAGTAAATGATAGAAGCAGAACTATATGAGATTGGTGTTTTACTGTATCTATATTAATGAAATACGTACATATATAGTATGTGATTAATGTTTTGTTTTGTATTTGTAGTTTTGATTGAAAAAAAAAAAAAAAAAAAAAAGGAAAATTTTGAGAGTTTATTGACTTGTTTGATCACGAGCCTTTTGTACTTGAGCAGATAGGTATGTAAGGATTGTTGACCTGAAAAAGGATTCTTGAAATCTGGCAACCTAAGATCCTGATCAGATCTGGGATTGTTGACTGAAAGCTCGTTACATGGGTACATTAGAAAACTCCTGTATGATTCAAGCTTGTCAAATTAACTTTTAAAGTATGAAAAATATATATATACTATTCTGAAAAGATACAAGTGTTTTGTGAAATACATATATCTTATGAATCGAGTATATTTTTTGTTATCTAGAATTGTTGAAATATGAATCTGGAATTGACTTTTGAAGTTGTTTAATGAAAATACAATTCTTTATTCTACTTTTCTTAATCAGATTGAATTGGATTGTACTTTGATTCGTATGTTGTTGAAATTTCTTCTAGAAATCTTATTGGAAAATTTACAATGACAGATGATGAAAAGAAGAACAAACGATAATATAATTAACACATATATGATGATGATATACTTTGTATGTAATTTACATATATTCTAAATATCTTTGTAGGTTGATTACTGAAATATACAGAATATATTTTTATGCTAAACAGAAAAAAAAAAAAAACAAAACAAAAGGGGAAGAATTAATTCTAGCACTTTTAAAAACCAATTAATTAGATCTTAGTTTGCTAAGAGACTAGCAAAATTTAAGTACGGGGGAAGTGTTTAGAATGAAAAAGTGCATATTATTAATGATTAAATGATGGTTAATTGCATAATATTTAGCTTATCATATAAGAATTAAGCCATTATGTTATAATTGCACTGTTATATGCTTTAATTGAAGAATCTGCTTAATTTTGGGGAATTAATGTTAATTTAGTACATTTATGCACTGTTGGTAAGTTGCAGGCTGTGAAATTCTTAAGTATCCAAAATTTCTGATATTTCGGACAGTTATGTTTAACATACCGAACAAATTCAGACAGTTATGTTTAATAGACCGAATATGTATCGAATAGTTATGTTTAAATTGTCAAATAGTTATGTTTTGAGAGAATTTTTTATTATTTTCTGAAGTACGCGTGTCGAAACCAGAATGAATGACTTAAGTGAACTTTCGGTGAGTTATCTATAACTATCCGAAATTGCAGCTGAGCATTGGATAGTTATCCCTATAACTCTCCGAAATCTCTTTTTATTTATAAAATAGCTGAGGACACGTGTCATGTTCTAGGTAAGTGACTTAAGTGGATTTTTAGTGAGTTAGCTGTAACTATCCGAAATACATCTAAGCATCGGATAGTTAGACTTGTAACTCTCCGAAATGTTATTTTATGATTAAACTACTACTAACACGTGTCGAGATCTGGTAGATTTACTTAAGTTATGTATCAATGAGTTATCTGTAACTATCTAAAATGCATCTGAGTATCGGATAGTTAAGTTTATAAGTATCTGAAATGCACTTGAGCATCGGATAGTTAAAATTATGCACGTGTTTTATAGTTAAATCAACGAAGAAAGTCTGTTGAGTTATCTGTAACTCCACAGACTATATATTTTCTAATATGCCATTGTAGCGGTTGTAGAAACAAGACAGTTGGAAGGAAAAACCACGTTTGCACGTATCACACAGGAGAAGGAAGCATCGCCGTTGATATGAATGAAGGAAATCCAACCGATCATTCAAGCAGAAGTAGTTACTACTAAATAAATATAAAAGAAAAGAAGAAAAAAAAGAAGAGTGTGATCGGTAGGTGATCGGTATGTGATCGATGGGCGGACAGTGTGTGTAGAGGAGGATCGGCGTCGCAATTCTCTGAAGTACCAAACCAAACATCATCATCACCATCACTACATCACCATCACCACATCATCATCACCACCTTAATCACCAACCATCAGAGGTCTGTGAGGATACTTGCCTAATCTCGGGTCAATTCCGAGTCAAACACAATGCTTGACAACCACTGTGAGGAGTGATCGCGTCGCGGGAAGGGAAGCCATTTTCACCAAGCGTCGACTCATATTTTAGGAGATTGTAAAGCTTTTAGCCTTGGCTTCGGGTTGATACCTATATGTTGAAGAGGAGATTATCTTGCAATTCTGGACTCGCGATTCTATAGGGAGAGGAGATAGAATTGTAAGTGGTTTAGTTTTCAATGGTGTAATCGTGTTACAAGTAGTGTCGGAAGTATTTACTGTCAAGTGAGATTACTTTACATTTTACATTTCGCCCATTTCCATGTTCACATCAAAACAAAAATACCAAAAACAATTTATCTTTGTTTGTATGTTGTATTTGAGTGTTGTATTGTTTGTGTTGTATCGTGATTAATGTTATCTGTATCAGTTTTGTGATTGTTTTATGTTAGTTTTAATTTTACAGTTTACTAAAATTGGTTCATACAAAAGACTTAAAGATTTTAATGGTTATTGTTTGAATCATCTGAATGTTAGTATTGCTTAATGATAAATCCAATGTTAACTAGCATTAAAAAGCTCAATTGATGTTATTTACAATCTGTGAAATCACCCAATGGTTGACCGAATTCCTCTGTAAATAGCAATATTATAAAGAAGAGACAGGCTCGTGGAGTTAACTTAAGTCCACGAGGATAGTCCGTTGAGTTAGCCATAACTCAACGAACTTTGTCCATTGAGTTAACTGTAATTCAACGGAGTGCTTATTGAATATAAATTTGAATTGTTAACAATCAAACAGTTCTTAAATTCGTTAGTAATTCCCTATGGGATCGACCTATACTTGCACACTGATACAATAGACACAGTGCACTTGCAGTTAAAGTACAAATTGAAATTAATATCTAAATTGTATTAAAGGTTGTTTGTTTACTTCTAAAAGAAAGAATAGGCATAAAGATAAATTAAGTAAAAACATAAGTAACAAATCCAAGTTTTTCTAGTGTAGTGTTGGGAAAATCCAAACATCTATCTTTTCAGTTTAATACTGCTATTTACAAAGGAATTCGGCAAACCATTGGGCGGTTCCACAGATTGTAAATAACATCAATTGAGCTCTTTAATGCTAGTGAATATTAGATTTATCATTAAGCAACACTAACATTCAAATATTTCAAACAGTAACCATTAAAATCTTTCTGGAACAATCGATTTCAGTAAACTGTGATACTATTTTCTATTTTCTGAATCAAACAAACACAAAACATTCACAATACTAACAATAACAACTTTAATCACAATACAAAACAAACAATACAACACTTGAATACTAAATATGAACTCAGATAAGTTGTTGTTTTTAGTATTTTTGTTTTGAGATATTCATGTAAATGGGCGAAAGGTGAAATGTAAAAATCTCTATCGATAGTAAATACTTCTGTCACTACATGCTACGCGATTACACCACTGAAAACTTAATCACTTACAATTCTACCTCCTCTCCCTATAGAATCGCGAGTCTAGAATTACAAGATGATCTCCTCTTCAGCATACTGGCAATCTTCTAATTTAATCAATTGTATTTTTCTATTCTCAACAACTTGAATTAAATTAGTGTTCAAAGTTTTTAATGCCCAATAAGCTTTATGTTCAATTTGAACTAGTAAATGACAACTTTTTCCATATACTAGCCTAAAAGGTGACATACCTAAGCTTGTCTTATAAGTAGTTCTATAAGCCCAAAATGTATCTATCAATCTATTAGCCCAATCTATTCTAGTAGGATTTACTACTTTTCTAAGATTAACTTAATTTGTTTGTTTGCACTTTCTACTTGTCCACTTGTTTGCAGATGATATGATGTTGCAATTTTGTGGTTTACTCCATATTTCTTCATTAAGGCTTCAAAACTTTTATTACAGAAATGAGTTCCTCTATCACTGATAATAGCTTTAGGTATTCTAAATCTAGCAATTATATTGGTTCTTATAAAATGTATTACCACTTTGTTGTCATTAGTTTTTGTAGGAATAGCTTCTATCCATTTAGATACATAATCCACCCCCAACAATATATAATTAAATTGATTAGACATAGGAAATGGACTTATAAAATCTATTCCTCACACATCAAAGATTTCAACCTCAACAATAAGATTAGGTGCATTTACACCTACTACCAAACACCCACTCCTATAAGAACACTAGAGTTAACTGTATTTGGGCAAGAACAAAACCAAGATGGGTGACCATCTGGGAAGTTCTTGTGTAGTGCTTATGGGTAATAGTGCTAGCTCTACTCAAGCTTTGGCAAGTTATAAGTGTGTGCACCACTTACCTAATTCACATGCTAATATTTTGGGCATTGCCTTAGTCAGTAATCTCAACCGAGTTGGTGGATGAGGCCACTTGAATAGTGTTGAATAGTGTTGGCCAATAAAATCTACATTGCAGAATTTTTACAGTAGTTTTTCCTGAACCAAAATGCCCTCTACATGCTTGGTCATGGCAGAAAGAAAATATGCTATGATATTCAGTTTCTAGAACACACCTCCTTAAAACCAGATTAGGACATTTCTTAAATAAGTATGGGTCTCCCCAACAATAATATTTTACTCTTGAAAAGAACAATTTCTTATCTTGTCTATTCCAATCCTTAGGTGTTAAACCAATAACTAAGTAATTAACTATGTCTACATACCAAGGTATCGTTTTGATGGTCATTAATTATTCATCAGGAAAATTATCCTTAATTTCAATATTTGATTTTTTGTATTTGTAATCTTGATAAATGATCTGCTACTACATTCTCACAACCTTTTTTATCTTTAATTTCTAGATCAAATTCTTGTAATAATAATATCCATCAGATCAATCTAGGTCTGGTCTCTTTCTTTACTATTAAGTGTTTTAAAAATGAATGATCCATGTATACTATCACTTTAGCCCCAATCAAATATGATCTAAACTTTTCTAAGGCAAACACAACAGCTAACAGCTCTTTTTTAATAGTTGTGTAATTAACTTGAGCATTATTTAAGGTTTTGCTTGCATAATGAATCACTTTAGGAGATTTTTCTATCTTCTGTCCTAACACTACTCCTACAATAAAATCAGATGCATCACACATTAATTCAAATGGATGGCTCCAATCAAGTGCTTGAATTATAGGAGTTGAAATTAAGCTAGTTTTAAGCTTGAAAAATGCTTCTTTACAATTTTTATCAAAGTTGAATGGGACATCTTTTAATAGATTAGTTAAAGGTCTAGCTATTTTGCTAAAATCTTTAATAAATCTTCTATAAAATCCAGCATGTCTAGAAATGATCTAATATCTTTTACTGATTTAGGTTCTGGTAGATTAGAAATTACTTCTATTTTTGCTTTATCTACTTCCAACCCCTTCTTTGAAACATGTCCCAAGACTATTCTTTGTTAACCATGAAGTGACATTTTTCCCAATTTAGAACCAAACTTTTTTCCACACATCATTTTAATATTTGGTCTAGATTGTTTAAACACACTTCATATGAAGTTCCATAAATAGTAAAATCATCCATAAATATTTCTAAAAAATCTTCAATCATTCTAGTGAATATGCCCTGCATACACCTTTGAAAGGTGGTTGGTGCATTGCATAATCTGAATGGCATTCTCTTAAAAGCATAAGTTCCATTTGGACAAGTGAAAGTTGTTTTCTCTTGATCGTCTAATGCTATTAAGACTTGGTTATATCCTAAATACCCGTCTAGGAAACAAAAATATTCTTGCCTTGCTAATTTTTTTAGCATTTGATCGATGAAAGGTAAGGGAAAATGATCTATCCTAGTCACTGCATTGAGCTTTCTATAGTCTATACACACTCTCCGACCTGATTGAATTCTAGTAGGTATCAAGTCTTGACTTTCATTCCTAATAACTGTTAATCCTGATTTCTTGGGTACTACATGGATTGAACTAACCTATGAGCTATCAGAAATCAGATAAATTATGTCATTATCTAACCATTTCACTATTTCCATCCTAACTACTTCTTTAAGGTTTGGATTTAATCTCCTCTCAGGAATTCTAACAGGTTTAGCATTCTCTTCTAAATATATATGGTGACAGCATAAAGTTGCACTTAACCCTTTTATATCAGTCATAGTCCATACTATTGCTTCTTTATAAGTTTTTACTACATCTTTTAATTTAGCAATTTGATCCTCTTTTAAATCTGAAGCAATAATGATTGGACATGTTTGTTTCTCTTCCAGAAATATATAAATTAATTCAGGAGGTAAAAGTTTTAATTCTAACTGTTGCCCATCAGAAGCTAGAGCTCCTAATTGAACATCATCATTTTCTAAATTAATTTCTTCTTGATCTCCTTCTATATTTATGCTTTCACTTTCTTCTAAAGTTTCAAAATTGAGTTGCCTATTTAATTCTTCTTGAATCACATCATCTAGCATATCTCCTTCATCCTTTAAAATGTCTATGGTATGTAAGGACATTTCTAACTCCTCAAACTTTTCTGGTTTGAAAATGTTTAATTGAGTATCTTCATTACCATATGCTAACTTCATTACTCTAATTTTACAATTTATAACAACCTCTAATGTTGCTAAGAATGGTCTTCCCAAAATTAAAGATGTATCATGATTCTAATGCTGAATTTGTTGGGAATCCAAAATCATAATATCAATAGGATATATGAAGTTTTTGATTTTAATTAAAACATCCTCTATTTTTCCTCTAGGGTATCTTATACTTCTGTCAACTAATTGAATAACAGTCCTAGTAGGGATTAAGCATTCTAATCCTAAGGATGTAAATATATCACTTGGCATACATTTATACCTGCACCTAGGTTTATTAAGGTTCTTTCTAAAATGGTATTTCCTATGGTGCATGATATAACATGAATTCCAAGATTAGATAACTTTTTAGGAATTTGTGGTAGAAATAGGGAACTACTTTGCTCAGCTAAAATGACTTTCCTTAAAACTTTTTGCTCTGTTTTCTTAGTACACCAATCCTTAAGAAATTTAGCACAATGTGGCATTTTCTATAATAAGTCTAACAAAGGAATGTTAACTTATACTTTTTCAAAAATTTCTCTAATTTTTTCTTGTTTTTCACAAAATGTTTGTTGTAATCTTTCAAGATAGGGTGCTAATGATTGTGATTTAAAAGATTCTTTTTCTTTTATTTGATTTGTTTGATCATTTTTAGTCTCATTTTTAGATTCAGATTTTTCTTCATTGATTTCTATATTTTTAGATATTACATTTTCATTATCATTTTGATTTTTTTTCTTATCCACTTTCATATTATTTTCATTTTGAATTCTTGATGGTATATCAGTTCTAGATCTTAATGTTATACATATATCTTCTAGATTTTCGTTACTTTCTTGATGTTCTTGTATATCATTTTCGTGATTATGATCTTCAATTTTTTTTAGTTTTAAATTGCATTTTTTAAATTCTACTACATTGGTATTTTCTTTTGTTTGAATGTCTTGCAAATTATGCAAATCTATAACATTAAAGTTTTCATTTGTGTTGTCTTGTTGCATAACTTGTAATTTCATTGTAAATTCATCCAATGCTTTTAGTTTTCTTTCTAGATCATCTAATCTCATTGCATTCAATTTTTTATCAATTTTTATTATGGTTTTTTCAGTTTCGTAAATGATATCAATTTTATAGTTTAATTGGTTGACTTCTTGTTGCTGACACATATATTGTTCTAGTTTGTCTATGTTTTACTCTAAGCTACGCTCTAGTCTATCATACCTATCCCAAACTTCCTTGTCTCTCAACATATTACACATTCTAGGCTGACCATTAGTTGGGTAAACCATAGGATTCTAATACTCAGATCTATTATAGTGAAGATAATTCATTTGTTGTTCATGTGATCTAACCATCTATAATCGTCTTAGTTTCAAACAATCAGAATTGTTGTGACCTTTCAAATTGTAGAATTCACATATGCTAACTACAGGTTTCAGAAATCTTTGAGCATAAGCCTATGCCATATTCTCAATTATAGAATAAAACACACAACACTCCTCTTGCAATTAAAACAAAACAACACTTACAGTTGCTTAGCTTCTCAATCCCCAACAACGGCGCTAGAAAACTTGTTTATTGGTTTGTGAAAGGTTAGATCAAACAACTGGTTTAATTTGTCTTTAGGCTTAAATCAATAATTACTTTTAAAAGTAATCTAACAAACTTTCACACAAATTAGATATTAATTTCAATTTGTATTTTAACTACAAGTGCACAATGTATATTATATTTATATGCAAGTACAAGTTGATCCCACAAAAATTGAGTAAGAATTGTGTACTGTTCCAATTTTAATAATGAAATTTATGTGTTTAGTAAGCACTCCGTTGAGTTATGTCTAACTCAACGGACTAACCTCGTAGACTTGAGTTAACTCCATGAGCCTATCTTTCCAGTTTAATACTACTATTTACAAAGGAATTCGACCAACCATTGGGTGATTCCACAGATTGTAAATAACATCAATTAAGCTCTTTAATGCTAGTTAATATTAGATTTATCATTAAGCAACACTAACATTCAAATATTTCAAACAGTAATCATTAAAATCTTTAAGTATCTAAAATGAATCAATTTTAGTAAACTATAAAACTATTTTCTATTTTCTGAATCAAACAAACATAAAATACTCACAATACTGACAATGATAACATTAATCACGAGGCAAAACAAACAATACAACACTTAAATACTAAATGTAAACATAGATAAGTTGTTGTTTTTGATATTTTTGTTTTGATATGTTCATGAAAATGGGTGAAAGGTGAAATGTAAAAAATCTCTATCGATAGTAAATACTTCCGTCACTACATGCAACGCAATTACACCACTGAAAACTTAATCACTTACAATCTTGCCTCCTCTCCTTATAGAATCGCGAGTCTAGAATTGCAAGATGATCTCCTCTTCAGCATACTGGCATCAACCCGAAACCAAGGCTAGAAGCTTTACGATCTCTTGAGATATGAGTCGGTGCTTGGTGAAAATGGCTTCCCTTCCTGCGACGCGATCACTCCTCACAGTGGTTGTTAGGCATCATGTTTGGCTTGGAATCAACCCAACATCAGGAAAGTATCCTCATAGACCTCCGATGGTTGGTGATTATGGTGATGTTGGTGAACTTTTGGTGATGGTGTGGATGCTTCAGTGAACTTCCGACACTACCTGCAGTTAGCACAGTCCTCCACCTCTACACACACTACCACCCACCGCCAACCACACTTTCTTCATTTTTTCTCCTCTTCTTTTATATTTCTTCAGTAGTAACTGCTTCTACTTAGATGATTGGTTGGATTTCCTTCATTCATATCAACGATGGTGATTTCTTCTTCCTTCCATAAGTGAATTCCTACGTGATACGTGCAATCGTGGTTTTCCTTTGAATGTCCTGTTTCTGTAAGCGCTATAGTGGCATATTAGAAAATAAATGGTTCGTGGAGTTACAGATAACTCAATGAACTTACTTCATTGATTTAACTATAAAACACGTGCAATAAAGAAATAAGCTGCTAACATAATGCGTTACCTTAGTGTGTATTCATGTAACTCAACGCGTACAGTTATGCTAACTTAACGAGTTAAACATATGCATCTCACGTGATATACTAAAGCATTTAAATTCAATATGTGCATAATTCTAACCTAACAAGTTAAGTTATTTCAAACACTTAAGAACCTAACTATCCAATGCTCAGATGCATTTCGGATAGTTAACAGATAACTTACTGAAAATACACTTAAGTCATGCATTATGGTTTCAACACGTGTACTCTAGGAAATAATAAAATATTCTTCTATCATTAAAAACATAAACATACATGCAATATAACTCTCTGAAATAATAGAAAATTCGGATACTAACAATTTCGAAGCCTATAATTTACTAGTAGTTCAAAAATATACTAAATTAACATTAATTCCCTGAAATTATGCAGATTCCTTCATTAATGCTTATAATAGTGCAATTATAACATAATGGCTTAATTCTCATATGATAAGCTAAATATTATGCAATTAACCATCATTTAACCGTTAATATTATGTACTTTTTCATTCTAAACAATAAAACACTTATGAATTCTGTTAGATTCATGCTTTCACATTTAGGTCTCTCCAAAGTTTTTTAGGGAGAAGCATTGACCACAACAAATTATGTATTAAATAGAATACCCTCCAAGTTTCTACCTAGCATACCTTATGAATTATGGACTGGAACTAAGCCCAACTTATATCATTTGGGAAAATAGGGATCTGTAGCTCATGTACTTATTCCTGGACAATTAAGGGATAAATTAGATTCAAAAAATTTTAAATGCAGGTTTATAGGCTATTGTGAAAATTCTTTCAGTTATAGGTTTTATAGTAAAGAAAAGGGAATTATTGAATATAAGGATGCCACTTTCCTGGAAAATCAAAATGTAAAGGAAGAAATAGGAAAGTGTAGGATCGTATGGCTACACAAGAGGGGGGTAAATTGTGTTTTTCAACATTTTCGATTATAATTGAAACTTCAAAACTCAAAAACAAGTCGAGACACTATTTTCATAAAATCATTTTTATTCAAGGTTTCAATTACAATATACAATTCAATTCTCCTTAGAAATTGTAGATGCAATTATATATCGATACCATGTTTCATCAATACAATTTTATAACTACAAACAGATAAAACTAATTTGTGGAATTTAAAACATTTCTCCTTGTTTGAAATCTTTCTTCTTCTTCTTCTTCTTCTTCTTTTTCTTCTTCAGCAATTCTTCAGTGACGAATATCTAACTTTCTCTGCTTCACTGAATTTGCTTTCTTTTGATACTTCAGATATTCAGTGACATAAATTTTACCTTTTTCTACTTCACTGAATTTTCTTCCACCTAAGAGCTTTTCCCCGAAAGGTATTTTTGATCTTTGAAAAGATTTTTCATTCGATGTGCAGAGATAACTAATCAACGAGAATTCTATGCCTTTTATATTATATCTTCATTTCATGCATATCCTCCACGTTTAATCACTACCAATTTTCCACTTCTTCACATCTTCTCTTTTTCCTTTATCGAAATACACACGTTCTAACCCACGTTTACATTTCACATTTTCTTTAATCATCAATCCTAGATCTTTGAAAAATTTTCTGCAAAATAAATTTTATCGTCCAAAAATTTTTCATAAGTGTAATAAATAGTCATTACTTTATTGTTAACTAAATGAGTAAAACAAGTACATATATAACTTAACGTTTCTAACTTAACAAGTTCCTCATGTGACAACTCACGTGATAAGTACTATAGCTAACTCAACGAACTAAGTCTGTGGTGTTACGCTAACTCAACGAACCAGCTTCGTGGTGTTACGATAACTCAACGAACCAGTAATAAACAAATGTTTTTATAATAAGAATTTTACCACGTGCAAAAATAACAACTTAAGTTTATAACGCTAACCTAATGCGTTTTCTTAGTGTTCAATATAACAACTCAACGTGTTTAGTTATGTTAACTTAACAAGTTAAACATATGCAACTCACGTGATACAATATAACATTCATAACCTTTAATTCACCACGTGTACAACACTAACGTAACGAGTTCGTTTCTTCTTTTATTCTCTAACTTAACAAGTTCTCACGTAACCTATTTTAACCTTCAAGCCTCTAACTTAACGAGTTGTCACGTGATCTCTATACAAATAACACTCTAACTTAACGAGTTGTCTAAACGTGTACTATTCATGATACAGAAAATATAACTTTAAAACATATCATGTTTTTCAATAAAAACACACATTAACTTAACGTTTAGTTAAATGAGAAATTACTGCAACGAAACGACTAGTTATTTAACTTAGTAGAATTTTAGATCCAATACAAACAAGTATTTATATCAGTAACCTTTTTCTATATTAATTGATGTTTTTAATTTCTTTTCACAAGCAATAGTAATTGAGCAAATATGATTACTTTCATTCAGCACACATCATCAAAACAAAATACTCAACAGAAAGGAATATGAACCACTATTTGTGGTAAATGATGACTATTTCAATAATATCCTGGAAAATGACCCTAGAGTTGAAGGAGAATGAAACATTGAAAATATAGATGAACCTATGGAAATTGTTGATGGAAACAATCGTGAACCCATGGAAATCATGGGAGAAATCCAAAATGAGCCTATAAATGGAATTGAAGAAATCAATAGGAATGGAGAAGATAGAGAATCGGATTTACCTATTAGCAACAAAAGGATGAGACATCAACCAACATAGATGGATGACTACCATTTGTATTCATATGAGCTTTATTGTTTAATGATAGACATGGAGGAAAATCACATGAAACCCATGACATATTAGGATGTCATCGGATCTCATGAAAAAGATTTATGGTTGGATGCCATGAATGATGAGTTTGATTCCATGAAATGGAATCATGTATGAGAATTATGTGATTTACCTAAAAGAAGGAAAGCTATAGGGTGCAAGTGGATATTCCAGAAAAAGTTAAAGGTTGATGAGTCTATTGAAATATATAAGGCCTGTTTAGTTGCTAAAAGTTATACACAGAAATCGAGAATTAACTTTTATGAGACATATTCTCTAGTAACTAAGTTCGCATCAATAAGAATTATATTGGCTATAGTTGTACATTTAGATTTGGAATTATATCAAATGGATGTAAAAACTACATTTCTAAATGGAGATCTGCAGGAAGAAATCTACATGTCACAACCTGAGGGATTACAAGTGGAAGGAGATGAGAAAAAAGTATGCAAATTAAAGAAGTCGATATATGATTTAAAACAAGCATCTAGACAATGGTATCATAAGTTTCATGATATAATTGTCAAAATGGGATTTGTTTCAAATAGGTTAGATTACTATGTATATGTCAAGAATAGTGGGAGTAAGTTCATTATATTATCCTTGTATGTAGATAACATTTTTCTTGTTGGAAATAATACTGACATGTTCAATGAAACAAAGGAAGAACTTAGTAGAAGATTTGAAATGAAGGACATGGGGGAAGCATCCTATGTTCTTGGAATTCAGATCTTAAGAGATCGAAAATCAAGAACATTGAGTATAAATCAAGAAAGATACCTGCAAATGGTGTTAAAAAGGTTTGGAATAGACAATTGTTCCTCAACTCCCACACCTTATATTTTAGGGAAAAAGTTAAGTAAGGATCAATGTCCTAGAAAAGGGAAGGAACCTTTAAGAGTACCTTATGCCCAAGTGGTTGGAAGTTTGATGCATGCTATGTTGTGTACGAGACCAGACTTGGCATATGTTGTAAGTATTGTAAGTAAGTATCAAAGTAATCCCGAAACAAAACATTGGAAAGGTATTAAAAGAATTTTGAAATATATAAAAGGAACTTTGCACCATAAATTGACTTATCAAGCAGATGAGCTTGAAGTACTTGGTTATATAGATGCAAATTTAGGTAGTGACAAAGATGATAGGAAGTCCACTTCAGGACATGTATTCATCTTTGGAGGTGTAGTTGTATCTTGGGGAAGTAAGAAGCAAGGGTGTGTAGCAAAATACACATAGGAAGTTGAATATGTTGCCTACAATGTAGCTGCGTCACATGTAGTTTGGATCAAGAGATTCATAAATGATTTGAATCTAAATTTAATAAATGGTCCAATAAAAATGTATTGTGATAATCAATCAACAATAAGTCTTGTATATAGTGGTGTAAATACAACAAAAGGACAGCATATAAATATATATTATCACTATATTCATGATATTGTAGGAAATGGAAAAATAAGATTGAGTTATATCCCTACGAAAGATATGATTGCTGATACTTTGACAAAAGGGATATCAACGGAAAAGTACATTAAATTTGTAAACTTAATGGAATTAAAGAACATTTCTATGGATAATGTATACGAAGAACATTCTCACTATTCGTGAGAATGAAAAATTGAAATTATGCTACCTACGAGTAGTGGGAGTAGAATTAAAAAGAATATATGTCTTATAAGGTTTGGCATTTGAATGAATATAATTGGTCTTTGTGACCAAATGAGAGATATTAGAATTGATCAAAAAGATCAAATTCTAAATTCTAAATAATTAAATTTGAAATTCAATTTCTGATGGTTACCGGAAATTAAAGATGAAGTTGAGAGTATAGAAAGTAAAGTTAGTTAATACTCCAAATGCTATAACTAGAAATAATTAGAAAATTTTAAAGATACACAAAAATATATAAAATCAATTGAAATAATCTAACGTCAGAGTTACAGGAGTTCCAATCTAATGTATACATTCAATCCTTCACACACGTCACTCTCCGTTCTCTCTTGTGAATACCAACAGAAGGGACGCCGGCGACGCACCAGTGGGTGCAGTCCATTGAGAAGAGGCCATGCACCGACGGATGCACTTCCTTCCTTAGCTGCGACAGGGACGTTAAGTTCAACAGCTCCACCGGCTTCGGTATCAAGCTCAGCGCTCTCTCCAACGCCAGCTGCGCCTCCGCCGGTTGTCCTGTCAGCGGATGCGTCGTCGACGACCCACTCGCGACCGGTTGCGTGTCGTTTCGGCAGCGCGTCAAGCCCCTAATCGGAGAGCGCGAATTAATTAAGTAATTAAGTAATTAATCAATGCATCCATATATATGCATGCCGACTGGCTTGTGCTTGCCTGTGCATCCTTACATGTAGTGGCTGGGAGAGATGGCTTGGAAGAAGACTTTGGCTTTGGTGGTGTTGACGCCGGATTCGACCCGCCGACTCCACGTCGGTATCTGCTTGGAGAAGGCGACGATGCGGTCCGTGTCCCTGTACGTGTTGTTCCCGTCTCTCACGTACTCCCATCTCGTACGGATTGATCGATGTTGTCAACACTTGTGCGTGTGTGTGGATTGGCTGGAATAAGTACGGTTTCTTCTCTCCCTTCCGAATCCACCAGCTCCTTGCGTTGAAGAGGAGGTCCATGCCCACCCAGCTCCTCCCTCCGTTCTGCATGGAGTCCAGCACCCTCCCCATCGGCTCCTTGACGAACATCACCCACACTCCATAGTCCTGCGCGCGGGCAACCGACAAATTAAAATTGATCAATCCATGCATTTATATGCCGATCTGTCCATTACAGAAAATTAAAATCGATCGAGCTAGCAGAATTATATAATACGCACGCACGTACGTACGTACGTACATACTTCAAAGATGAAGCCTCTCGTGTCATCGATCCGAGAAATGTTGCCATAGGGGTCTGCCGCGTGGAGCAAGGACACCCACTCGTTCAGCGCCAGGAGTCACCAACGAACATGATCTTCTCGTTCCTCCGTGAGCTCCAGCCCATCGAGCCTTCAAGTCACGACATTATATATGATGATGGATGTCATGTGTTAATATTTAACCTGTAGAAATGCATCATCGTTCTGCAACAAGGTGGCCACAATCATTGGGTTTTCATTGGTACTTGAGGTAGTTTACATTCGATATTAGAAGAAAATTTACTTATTAAATTTTCTAAACGATGTGAATATAATTTTTCATTAATTTTAATACAAGGTAGATACTTGTAAAAAGATATAAAATACAATAAATATATATATGTACAATATGTATAAAATTTCAAAACTTTGTAATTATATATATTCACAAGCAATGGATTTAATAGTTATTACATTTAATTAATATCAAATATAACTAATACAGATAACTGCTACACTTGACTAACGTCTTTCTTAAGTATCACAAAAGGAACTTAAAATCATGAGAAAACTAATAATGAGCTAAATGTCCAATAAGTAATCTTCTATATAATTAATGTATCATAATTAATAAAATAAATAATCATATAATGTGAATATTACCAACTCTGTAATGAAATAATAATCACATATCAGCTCTACGACAAAGTAATAGTCATATATTAATCTTATGATGGAGTTTGTGGTAAGCACACTAACTTTTTAAGCCGTATCAATAATCATTTAATCTTATACAACAATAATATAATTACATATGATGTTAATTACACCTTACTATTTACATACATAATAGACAAAAATACATTTAATTACAATGTAAGATACTTTTGAACCCTTTCTAATTTTTTTTTCTCAGTTTCTCCTTCCTCTTCATTCTTCATCTTCTTTCTCTTCTTCCTTCTCTTCCTCCTCTTCCCCTCTCTCTCCTTCTCTCGTTCGACGGTGAAACTAATTCGCCGTCGAACATTATATGTATATATATTTATTTATATATACATGACAGTCTTAACGTTTTCTTTTTTTTTTAAACCGACGTCACACCCGGCCTTCCGTTCTTCTGACGGTTGTATTCCTTGAGTTCGGAAGGGCACCTGTAAGAATCATAGAGCGAATACGAGTAATCCAAAGCCCAACTCTCCTCGTAGCCCATCGACGACGTTCTCCAGTTGGGAGGATAATGAACATCGTCCGACGTCGGAAGTGCATTAGCACGTCCGGCACCGCAGAAGAATAGCATGGCGGTGGCGACGACTGGGGGGAGACCAGACATGATGATGATCTATCACAAACCACACAGGCGCGCAGTAGTAGATATGATGTTGACGATGCATGTGATTGCTTGCCATTACGGCAATCGTATAAGGCGTGTGGATTAATCTCATTTATGTGAAGAACATGCACGGTAACCAATTACTCATTATCGTTGATTAAGCGGTGGAAGAGTTTTGTTGTATTGGACGACATGGATTATTATGGAATGTGAAGTTTATTTTTAAAATAATCAAAATAAATACTGTGCGTAATAATTTTTGTGCCCAAAAAAGGGAAAATTTTGATATCTCGGTTGCTAAATTTGAGATCATATGTCTCTCTTTTATCCATGATATAAACTCTAAGCTATAACATCAGAAGCACCAGTGGTCTAGTGGTAGAATAGTACCCTGCCACGGTACAGACCCGGGTTCGATTCCCGGCTGGTGCATTTATTTTGTAATTATTTTTGCTCCACCTTTGAGAATAATCTCAGTTCGTTTTCTTTCCTTGGAAAGCATTTTATTAATTATATAAGCTTTATTGACTACGCCTGGAGAAACAAAAGATGCATGGACCAACAAACATAATTACTACTACAATTTGTCCCAATGATTATGATCTCTTTTTGAACAAAGGCCATGGTTACTCGGCTCTTCGTGCCGCAAGGAGTCACCTTCTGGTTCCTTATTCTTGTATGCGAATAAAAGTTCGCACTTTTTCTACATTCCTGTCATCACGATGCTGATTGGTGAAGATGCTTTGGAATACTTCTGCTTCCTTTTCATTTTCGTATCTTTGTGAGAAAAATGAGGCGAATGCCTTGCATCCTAAAATTTTTTATGATGACTTTCTCTCCACCATTTTCTCTACCTCTTTTGCACCTCATTTCTCTCTCAATAAAGTTACTTGGCACCTTTTGATTTTGACTTTCTTTTAGGTTACTTGGAATAACCGAAATAAATTTATCTTCAATAATTCTTCTCCTTCGAATATCACCTTGATATTCGCTTTGGATATTAATTTAGCGTTATTTTAGGTGGATAACTTTTCTACGGACACAAGTAAAGATAAGATGGGACAAATTCTTATCACCTGGGAGCAACACTCTGCACAGACTCTTAATTGGTTCTCATCTCCTTGGAACTTTAACAATGCTCTTGCTGCTTCTAGTTGATCGATCATTTCCAATCCTCAAGGCCAAAACGTTTAGCGGAGTTAGGCAGACATTATTGAGAATGGCGATGAAAATTGAGCCTTCTCTTCTGTCTTGTTTCTATTATTTTTCATGAACTTCATTTTGTTTGTTATTGTTCTCTTCGCCATCCTGAACTTTGTAGCCTAGACTTCCCTAGCAATATTCACATAACTGGGTTTTTTCTCCTTTGTTTTGATATATCTTACCTTGTTAAAAAAAAAAAACCAACAATGGCTCTTTATAATATAAAACCATGTTATTCTTACACTCAAACCAGAAAGAAAATGGCCACCTAGTTTCCAAAATTCATGGACATATGCAAAGAAATTCAGCATCAGAAAGAACTCTGCATACAGGACATGATGAGATTCAACTCTCATGCAAAGGAGCACGATGAGTCAAATGGTGACGTCCTCCGCCTCTTCCCTGCAAGCAATACCCTTGGAGAAAACTCTGCTTGTGCAGAAATCCGGTCGAGCACCGATTCCAATGCTTGATGCACTGCATTCCGCAACAGGTTCCTCTCCTTGTTGCTCCCGGTACCTTCACATGCCAATACAAACACATTCTTTACTCTTCCTCCGAGAAATGAGATTTCTGCACTCATGATCTTCAGATGGAGTGTCCGGATGGTTTGCTTTAGATCGGTTAGGAGCTCCGGTTGATCCTCGGAACATATGGATGCCTTGATGAGGAAGTTCCCTTGGTTTATCTCATCCCCATGGATTTCTACCTTCACTTCATTGTCGGCAGATGGAAGGGTGCACTCCTTGCTGATCTCTATGGCACTGTTCTTCAGTTCCTTAACCTGTGTGATCACTTCTGAAAGCAATGCTGCTTTGTCCATCTGCAAGAAACAATGTGTTGTTAGTTGTGTGCCGTCCATGTATATCAATCAGCATGGATGCATAGACTACTACTGGTATTCTGCAAGTTCCATGACAAGGTACTAGGAATTTTACAGAGATGTAGGATATAAGACAGCAGGACTGTATCTTTATGGTGATTATTGGAAAACCAGTATGGACTATTCTGTTTTGACATGGAGAAATCTTCAAAACAGAAATGAGATAGCGTGATGATTTTCCTTTTTCCCCCTCTCAACTCTCCAGCAATTTTCTTATGCTTATGACTGATATAAAGCTTTAATAAAGCTCTGATATTTTGAATGGAATTTATTTTATCAAAGCATATCTAAAAGCTATTGAGCAGATAGAAGAGAAAAGGTGTGCTAAGCTTCCGATTTATATTCTGATATTACAACTTGGGTTGATTCATGCAAATGTTTCAAGTAAAAATGCTGCAAATTCAATAAACTGGTGAAGTGCTCCTTCCATTAATTACAAATTTTACTACAGTTGTTGTTATCTTTTTTTATTTTGATTTGTAATTTTGTCAACCAAAGCTAGTAAGAAACAGAGGAAAAATGAATGGGCATCCAACAGTGCATTAATGCAAATCAACAGGCACATATAATTTCACTGACATCCAGGCGGAATTGGAACTTGACAAACCGTCTAACCAAAATAATATAACACTTGATCATGGAAGACTGTTCAAAACGAAAGATATCGAGAATTGAGGTTCCACTGTTAATGAAATAGTGAACCGTCAAAAACGTAGGCACCTACAGAACAATCAGCAAGATTGATTTTTTAAAACACAACAAATCATCAGTTCATTGTAGGTGGAGCCAGAAAAGGCTGACTGAATAGCATGGCATCTGAAGCAATTCTCCTTCCCTTTTGCAGCTTACTGGCATGCCTACACATCTTAAAGGGCATAATGACTTGCAGCAATCAGACTCAAATGCTCATGATCAGCGTCATAATAATCCAGCCGTCCTTTGTGAGCGGCTTATGGATCATGATGATTCATCTATTGATCTGCAAGGAGAAGCATTTGGATAAGCGTAGTAGCTTTGATCGAGTTATTTCGGTCCAAGTAAACATCTTGCTTACTTCGACCCTCGATCATTAATTTAAAAAAACCTAGCCAAAATAATTAAGAAAGGAAATAGATCAGGAGTAAATTAGCATTCAATAAAAGCTTTATAATCTGCAATAATATTAGAAAATTATGAAAGAAAGTGAATCAAAATGGAACCACAGAATAAATATGAGATGGTAGAATTTACAAAAAAAGAGATTTTCAAATCATAGAAAGGAGAAGTTTATAATAGAAATAAGAGAATTTACAAACAAATCAAAGAGAAATGTGATAATTCCATCCTTAAGTCAGTTGTATTCATAGTTGTTAATTTACATAAAATTGTCGATTAGAAATTTGATAATCCATCGTAAAATAACTGAGGTTTATAACATAGAGAAAACAGAAAAAAAGAAGAAGAAGCGAAGAATATAAAATAGATCTAGGCTTAGAAGAAGAAAGATATCTAAAACAGAAGAAGCATAATGAAGAGCTTCCCAAGCATAGATACTCCAATATGCAAGACGAAGACGTTGTCCTGATGAGACATAATAATCGATTATTTAAAGCATTTGACTCTTTCAGCAAGAGTTAAACGTTGATGAATAGAAAACCACAAGCACAGCCAGAAGGTAAGAAGAGGAACCTGATCGGAACCATGGCATTTAGAAACAGCCAATATCTTGTTTGACAAGAAATGAAACTTTCTTATAATTTATCACTATCCATAAGCGATAGAATAGGAGACGATCCAGTACACAAGGTGAAAAAGTCTAATCATTGAAAAAATCCAACAAAAAGAGTTATGAAATCAGGATCCAATCAATAAGAACTAATCTACAAGGCAAAAACCTGTGGAGAAAAGCTATGAATTCTACATGAAAGGATTAATTTATACAGAAAAGCCAGAGTCAAATCAAAGGGAAATTATGACCTTATCAATTTGTAATTAGCATTGAGAAAATTAAAGATGAGATACACTCTCTTTATAAATGTGACGAAGAAGAAAAAGAGGAATAAGTGACGACGATGATGAAGCAGAAGTTCTATACCTTACTGTTGGTTGGAACAAGTCCTCTGAGTGTGGAGAGATGGGAATTAATCCTCTCCCTCCTCCTCCTCTCCGCCTCACAATGGCTCTTCAGAGCCAAGGCGGCCTTGATCTCCGGCCCCACTTCCGCCCCGACCTTTCCCCCCGCCATCGCGGCCGTCTTTCCCCTCACCAGCTCCCCTCTATTAGGATCCAACGCCAAGGAGGATGGCATCACCCCAAGCCCACTCCCACCACCACCACTGTAACCACAACTTCTATCTTCAGAAAACCCACGAAACGGCATCATCTCTCCTAACGGAAGACCCATCTCCGTAAAACCAGAGATTCACCTCCCGAAACCAAAAAGATCGAACACCTTTACGAAAAAAAGTAAAGGGTCAAACAAGTTCCGATCTCTAAAAACTAGGTGATGGTACTCCTAATATCATAATTCTCTTCCACCCAAACTCTCTCCTTCGAAACCGAAGGAATCAATGAAATCAGAAGAAAGCAAGAGGTAAAGCACAAATGTAAAAGATGCGGCAACCAGTCGATTCTGGTGTTGTACTTATATGGGTCTTGGACCAGTAGGAGGACGACAGCTGGAAGTGGTGGAATTTTGTAGGCAACCGTTCTTGTTCCGGATTAAACAAATGTCGCGTTGCTTGCCGGCTGTGAACAGTGGATTTGACACCATTGGATTTCCATTTTTTAAGTCGATTTGACCTAATGGATTCATAGAAGCAGAGAACCAAAGGTACCCATCAATTTTATTCTGGCAATAACAGAGAACCAAAGGTACCCATCAATCTTATTCTGGCAATAACAGAGAACCAAAGGTACCCATCAATCTTATTCTGGCAATAGCAGAGAACCAAAGGTACCCATCGTCTGCGTCGTCTTCTTTTTCACCCCGCTCCATTTTTCTTCGGCATCAACCTGTCCTCCGTCCTTTCCTTTTGGTTACAGTTTGCATCTCTTGAGTACGATTTGACCATAGTTTTAAGAGAAAAATGTTACTGTTGGCGCTCACGGTTGACTTAATTCGTCCGTGGGTAAATATCCTTAAATAGTAATTGTTTAGATCAATATATCCTTAACTTAGAACCATTGAATTGAAAATAAGTCACATTTATCTTAGATGTAACCTTCGTCGTCTAAATCATAAGATAAAAATCTACAATTTTATTTTACCGAAATTTTATTGTGCTTGAATTTTGAAAATTTTTATTTATATAAAAAAATCATTGAGCCATGAAGCGCGTTGCTCATCATGAAGTAGCTTTTTTTTCTAATTTTTATGAAAGTAATTATAAATACAAAACCTTGTATATTCATTCAAATGGTGAGTGATTTTTTATCACATAATCAATTTAAATGTAAACGTAAATTCGAAAAAATACACTAAAAATAAATTATAAACTAAGAGTTTCTGCTAACTTAATATAACAAAAATCTCACAGTGAGACTTGCGTGAAAAGAAGGGAAGGGTATCCTCGGTCCTGAAGTGAACTATTCGACGGTATTCATGGTCAAGTGGTCAGAAGTTATCACGTGATTCACGTGACTTCTAACTTCCTTGCCGTTATTCGGAAGAGAAAATACCGCCATTGATGTTGAAGTTAACGTGAAAGTCATGCAAAACGATGATTCCACGCACACACATTTAATACTTTAATATGAGATTGTATATTATTATATTGGTTAATATAATTATTAATGTGAGATGACTATTTTTAATCATCGATACTATAGCAAATAAATAATCACAAACAATTAGTTGATTACGTTATAATATTGTTACTGGCGAATAAATATGTATTTCTAATAAATAAATGTGAAATAATTAATTATTTAATTATTGATAATTTAATTAGCATTAGTTATTATTATGCTCAATATCAATAATTGTAATAATCAATATAATTAATTGTAATAGTTCCACGCACTCAGGATACTTTCATCAAAAAATATGACTTGAAATCCCAAAATCGACAAGAATCAACATTTTAAAATGTTGATTCTCTTGTTCTACATAAAACTAAAATGCATTATCCACAATCTAATGCTTTTGATTAGAATCTATCATATCGTGGTCGTTTATGAAAAATTAAGGTTAGAGTTTGCAGATTCCAGAATTTAAATTTCGAAAATCATAACATATTTATATAGTGTAAATTTATTTTTGTTTTTAGCTAGATTAATTATTTGACGAGGTTATTTCATGCATGAACATTTTTTTTTGATAGAAATATAAAAATATTTCATTCATAAAAAGAACGAGATACAACCATGATAACGGAACCTGAAAGAACAACTAATTTGATGTGGAACACACACATTAGTCTTCTCATGTGGGAAACATATATATATGCTGAGGTCATGTATACTTGTCCCCTCCCCTAACTCCTCTCACAATCAACACTCCCAACTTAAATTTCTCTGGTACCTCTGATGCAACTCCTCCCTCAACGGTAAAGCCTAATATACATTTTGGAATGCAATGAATGTATTCAAAACGCATGCATGATTAGATTCCCCTTAGTTGGATGTTGTCCTTTATCTCCAAGGACATTTACCTTCATGTGGCAAACTACAACAAGAAGTTTGTAATTCCATGAAACAAGCCTTTGGTACTCATTCACGTATGAGAATCATTCAATTCATAATGCCGTTACACAATCTTTTGATGAGTGAATTCCTTAATAGCTCTATGTGTGTCCACCTTTGGCAAGCAAAACACATGGTTGATGATCCAAGCATAGTTGGTTGCCTATTCTCAATAATAAACTTCAATGTTATAGCATTCAAGAATCTCAATAGTAATTATGGGGACCATATGACAACACTAGCCATAAGACCTTCACCAATTGAGTTCCTAGAGATTCTAAGCATTATAACCTTTGTTGTAGGATCGAATGACTATACAAGGGGAGGGTGAATTATGTTTTTTAACATTTTCAATTATAATTGAAACTTTAAAATTAAAAATAAGTCAAGACACTATTTTAATCAAATCATTTTATTCAAGATTTCAATTACAATATATAATTTAATTCTCCTTAGAAATTGTAGATGCAATTATATAATGATACCATGTTTTATCTAATCAATTTCATAATTACAAATAGAGAAAACTAATTTACAGAATTTAAAACATTTCTCTCTGTTTGAAATTTTTCTTATTCTTCTGTAATTCTTCAGTAACAAATATCTAACTTTCTCTACTTCACCGAATTTATTTTTTTCTAATTTTCAAATATTCAGTGACATATATCTGACTTTCTCTTTTTCACTGAATTTTCTTCTATTTGAGAGTTTAAATGCACGATGCTTGGATAATGTCTGAATATATCTACATGCTGAAAAGTAAAATATAAATTCTATATAACAAGAAATGAACTGTAAGTTAAATATGCATATAATGTTCAGATTTAAATAAGTTTAATTTAGAACACTGCATTAGTGAAATGTATTTAACTGTATTTAAGTTGACAAAATGCAGAGAAAAAAAAAAAGAAGTTAATACGAGGAGTAAGTTTTAGAAAAATTTGCTGAATGTTAACTCAACGAAGTAAGTCCGTTGAATTAACCTTAACTCCACAAGGTCAATAATAAAATATAAGGTCACTCCGTTGAGTTATCTGTAACTCAACGAAGTTAGTCCGTAGAGTTAGAAACAGTAATCGAAGCTAATCCGTTGAATTAACTGTAACTCAACAAGGTTAGTTCATGGATTAAGTTGAACAGTTATTCTTTTAGCCATGAACGAAACTTTATAGGTTTAGCGGTTACTAAAATTTGAAATTAGAAGTGGAACATGTATCCATAAAAATAGGAACCATATTACACATTACAAGACACATTCTTGCAAAGAGATTCATTTGCCTTATGGACGTGCATTATAAATATAGAAGAGAATGTTATTTACGAGTTAACTTGAGGAAAGAAAAGAAAATTCATTGGGGAACTGGAAGGAGAAGCAATTGATTCAACTTCATCCGTCAACAACTATTTACTGAAAACAAAGCTTCAAACTGGTATGTAATTAATCTTCTGCTATTTTACTTTATGTTAAGAGTTTATGAGCACATGGATTCGTTCTCCTAGTACTAAACGATTAGTAAGAACACCTACACAGGATTATTCAACATAGACACGTATTAAAATATTTTCTGAATTGGACTTTAACGAAATCCTTAGGGGTGTAGATAACCTTTTTTTAAAGGAGAACGAAGATATGACTACTCTAATAGAAAAATCATTAGGGGAAATTCTGTATCCTGAATTAGTTGATAAACCTTCATGTATTTGATTGCTAAACTTTGAGGGAGATAGGTTTGAACTGAAATCTAATTATATTAGTCAATTGCCACACTTTCATAGATTAGAAAGAGAAGATGCCTATTATTTCCTTAGAGAATTTAACGAAGTTTGTCAAATAATGAAAATGCCGAACATGAGTATTGATGTTATTAAACTTAGATATATTTCTTTTGCTTTAAAATACACACCTAAGAGATAGTTATATACTCTATCACCTGATTCAATTTCTGCATGGACTAAGTTTTGCTCTATTTTTCTAGAAAAATATTATCCAACACATCAAATGATTAAAAAGAAAAAGGAAATATTAATGTGTAGCCAAAAACAAGGAGAATCATTCTGGAAATATTTTGAAAAATTTAAAGATTTACTGACTCAATATCTACATCATGCAATGAGTAAAGCACAATTAATAGGTATAATTTATGAAGGCATAGATGTTTCAACTAAATCTTTATTAGAATCTACCTGTCATAATGGATTTTTAAAACTATGTAGTGAAGAAGCATGGGCATACTTAGAAAACTTTGCAAAAAGAAGTGCATAGTGGGAAAACTCGATTGAAGCTATTACAGATAAAAGAATATTGCTAAGGGGAATACACAAAATAGATTCAAGCACTATGTTGGAAGTTAAATTAACTGAATTAACAAAGAAAATAGAATAGTTATCATTAAATAAAAAACTAGCAGAAAAGAATGCAAACATTAATGACTTAGATATTATTTATGCTAGAAACCAGAAAGATAACTTTAGAAATTCTTATAACCCTAATTGGAGAAATCACCCGAACCTATCTTGGAGAAATAACAATTTCCAGGGAGGAAAAAATATAAATGACAAAAATATAAGTTACAAGATTAAAGGTGTAAAAAGATTACGTGAGAACTCATTGAGTTAGTGAGTAAAAACTGTAAGTTGTATATCTGACCTCATTAAGTTAGAATTATACACGTGTTAAATTTAAATACTTTATTATGTCACGTGAACTGCATATGTATAACTCGTTAAGTTAGCATAACTATATGTGTTTAGTTACTTGAATATACACTAAAGTAACGCGTTGTGTTAGTAGCTTATAAGTTATTTCTTTATTGCACGTGTTTTATAGTTAAATCAACGAAGTAAGTCCATTTAGTTACACTAACTCCACAGACCATTTATTTTCTAAATGCCATTGTAGTAGTTGCAAAAATAGAAAATTCGAAGGAAAACCACGATTCCACGTATCACGTAGGAATTCACTCGTGGAATGAAGAAGAAATCACCATTGTTAATTTGAAGGAAGGAAATCCAACCAATCAATTAAGCAGAAGCAGTTATTACGAAAAGAAATATAAAAGAAGAGGAGAAAGATGAAGAAGTGTTGCTTAATTACAAATCTAATATTAACTAACATTAAAGAGCTTAATTGATGTTATTTACATTCTATGGAACTACTCAATGGTTGGCCGAATTCCTTTGTAAATAGTAGTATTTAATTGGAAAGGTAGGCTCGTAGAGTTAACTTAAGTCCACGAGGTTAGTTTGTTGAGTTAACTATAACTCCACGAACTAAGTCCGTTGTGTTAACTATAATTCAACGAAGTGCTTAACTGAACACATATAAACTCCAATATAAAAATCAAAACTGTATACAATTCTTACTCAATCTCTATGGGATCGACCTATACTTGCACACAAATACAATATACACTGTGCACTTGCAGTTAAAATATAAATTGGATTTAACCTCCAATTGTGTGAAAGGTTGTTTGTTTACTTCTAAAAGAATTTATTAATATAAGCATAAAAACAAACCAATACAAAGTTTTCTAGCACTGCCTAACAAACAGAAGTTCATAATCAATAACAAAATACTTAATCAAAATTTCAAGATTTCAGAGGAATTTAATGTTTTTCATTAACATTTCCACTTAACATTTTGGAAAACCATTAAACTTAAAAAAAATAAGTAAAATCAATAAGATACTAGTATAATTTTATCATAAATACATAATATCTTATGCAGTAGTTTAGATATTACTTAGATATTTATGATAAATATATAATATCTATGAGGTAAACAACATCATCAACAATGTTTATCTTTTGTGGAGTTTACGCATTTTACACATCACATAGCCTACAAATACATAAAATATCAAGTATTCGAAATATCTTTTTACCATAAAACTAGTGAGACACGTGTTGTGACCTGAAAACGTTACTTAAGTTATCTTTTAGAAAGTTAGATGTTAACTCACCGAAAGTAGTTTAAGTTTCAGATAGTTAAGGTGGTTGTAAGTCTCTCAAAAACTCCTAATAACTCACCGATCTAGTAATAAATAAATGTTTTTACAATAAGGTATTTACCACGTGCAAGAATAATAACTTTAAGTTTATAACGCTAACCAAACGTATTGCTTTAGTGTTCAATATAGCAACTCAACGCGTACAGTTATATTAACTTAATGAGTTAAACATGTGCAACTCACGTGATACAATATAACATTTGTAAACTTTAATTTCACCACGTGTATAATACTAACTTAACGAGTTCGTCTCTTCATTTTAACCTTTTGTTCACTAACTCAATGAGTTCTCACATGACCTATTTTAACATTTAAAGTCTATAACTCAACGAGTTCTCACGTGACCTTTTTACAAATAATACACTAACTCAACGAGTTGTCTTAACATGCACTATACATGATACAAAAAATGTAACTTTAAAACATATCATACTTTACAATAAAAATACACGTTAACTTAACGTTTAATTAAATGAAAAGTTAGTATAACTTAACGACTAGTTATTTAACTTAGCATAATTTCAGATACAATACAGACAAGTATTTATATCAGTAAACTTTTTCTGTATTAATTGATGTTCTTAATTTACTTTCACAAACAATACTAATTGAGTAAATATGATTACATTCATTTAGCACACATCATCAAAACAAAATACTCAACACTTGTAATCAATGAGGTGTATTATGAGAACTTCTTTGTTAGGTATAATGTTATTTATTTTGATGATGTTTTAGAATTGTTATTAATTCTATATATTTAAATTTTTTAAGTATGAACTCAACATAATAAGTTCATGATATATAAGTAAACTTCATAAAGGTTCATGAGGTTTATTTAAACTCAATGAAACTAGTTCGTTGTGTTTAGAAATTTATCTTTTGATGACAAAAAACCCAAAATTTTACAAGTTCAAACTCAATAGAATAAGTTCAAATAAACTCACGAAAGTTAGTTTGTTATATTTAAGTTTATACAAACTCCATGAGGAATTTGTGATATTCATGTAAACTCAACAAAATTAGTTTGTTGTATTTAAGTTTATATAAATTCCTTGAGAAGTTTGTGATATTTATGTAAATTCAATAGAATTAATTCATTGTGTTTACCATTTATGCTTGTGTATATTATTGATTTAAAAATGTAATATGTCTAAACATAACAAAGTAAATTTGTTATGTTTAAACAAACTCTACAAGCATAAAATGTCTTAATTAAATTACTTATTTACATTATGAAGATGACTTTATGAAATGTTATGGAATATTTTATAAAATAGAAACCTCTACGTAACTCTCTAATTATTCTAGATATATTTGACAACATCAAAGGCTATGTGTCCATTAGTTAAACTATTAAATATCTATGTGATATTTAAGGGTCGATATTTTATATTTGTTTAAAGTTATTACTTTGCAAATTTGTAGGAATCATCTTTTGTTAACAATTTTGTTTTGATGATGTATATTTTACTAAGTCTAAAATTAAGTTTAAATAAGTCTAAGTATATAGTTTTATCTCAGTTGTATAGTTAGCCATTAACGGTTTTTGAAAAGTCATATAGTTATTGTTAACGTTTCAAGTTATTTGAATAGTTATGTTAAAAACTCGTATAATTATAGTTATTTACACATGTATTTTTAAAGTCTTAATTTTTTACGTATTTTCCATGTGCATTCATTTAAGAAAAGTTGAAGAGTTAGATAATTGTTTGAGTTTTTATGCATTGATCGGATAACTATATGAGTTTTATAAAATGACTAACATAGAGTTAAGTTTTTGGTTATAGTCACACGTTTTGTTGGTAGAGAGTTCAAAGAGTTACAGATAAGTGTTCAACTAAAATAGTGACTTAGGAGATAAATTCTATAGTTCTCTAAAAAGAGTGTTCTTGATGAATCTACAACAAGAGAACATGCAAATTCAAAAAGAACGTGATGAACATGGAAATTTCAAATTTGAAAGAGTACATGATGAACGTGGATATTTCAAATTTGAAAAAGAATGTGGGATCATGGATTAAGTGGATGAACATGTTGAATGAGAAACTTCAATCTGATTATTATAAATAAAGAGTATGAGCTACACTTCAGTCATCCCTAACCAATAGAGAGATATCCCTAACCAATGTAGAGATATCTCCAACCAATATAGAGATATCCTAAAAACTATAGAGAGAGAGATCTCAAAGATTATATAAAGAGATATCCTAATTGATACGAAGGAATCCTAGCAAATACAATAGAAAGAGATATTTTAAAAGTAAATTCAAGAGATTTTAAGTCAAGATTAAAAGGAGTGAAGAGATAAAAAAGTAGAGCCAATTCAAGAAGATTCAAAAGCTACATGCAAAGCTTAGGTTTGAAAGTCAAATTTACTTGAGGTTAGAATAAGATCATTCTATTTTTTTGTGTAAATTTGTAAAAAGGAAAATTTTGTATTAAAACCAACAAGTAGGGAATGTGTGCTTAAAAAGTTTGTAAATTATTACTTATTCAATAAAGTTGTGACTTACAAAATTGGTGTGAATCTTGTGCTCTTATTTTATTTGCTAGAAATTTTAATTAATTATCGAAAGACATAATTCACTCCCCTCTTGTGATATTTATGATCCTTTAATTAGTATCAGAGTTAGGAATTAGTTTTTCCATTTAAAATTTGTATTTTTTTTCATTTCATTTCTTTTAAAATGGTTAGCACTTCTAGAAATGAAATTTTAGTAATGACTAAAGGACAGACTACTATATGTCCTTTTATGTTTGAAGGTAGCAACTATGGTTACTAGAAATATAGTGTTGAGTATTATGTTTTGATGATGTATGCAAAAACATAAAAAATCATATTTAATCAATTAATTTTGTTGTTTGTGAAAGTAAATTAAGAACATCGATTAATACAAAAAAAGTTTAATATTATATACTTGTCTGTAATGGATCTAGAATTATGCTAAGTTACATAACTAGTTGTTAAGTTATATTAACTTTCCATATAACTAAACATTAAGTTAGTATGTGTATTTATTGTAAAGCATGATATGTTTTTTATTGCATATTTATGTATCATGTACAATGCATGTTAAGTAACTCGTTGAATTAGTATTCTTTTTGTAAAAAGATTATGTGAGAACTCGTTGAGTTATAGGCTTAAAGGTTAAATAAGGTCATGTGAGAATTCGTTGAGTTAGCAAATAAAATGTTAAGTTTTATGAATGAACTCGTTAAGTTAGTATTATGTATGTGTTGAATTTAAAGTTTACGAATGTTATATTGTATCACATGAGTTGCACATGTTTAACTCATTAAGTTAACATAACTATATGTGTTGAGTTGCTAAATTGAATACTAAGGTAATGTATTAGGCTAGTGTTATAAACTTATAAACTTATTATTTTTGCACATGATAAAATTATTATTGTTTAAACATTCATATATTGATTTGTTGAGTTATTAGTAACCCATTGGAGTTAGTTCATTGAGTTATCACCAAACGAGCATGTCACATGTATTTTACATGCTGAACTCATTAAGCTAGACGCATTGAGTTATAAGTCTATTTTATTTTACACATTTAATTAGTATTAACACAACATCTTATTATTACACTTGATGAAAAAATTTGGATGAGAAAGTTTATTTTATAGGAAATTTTTCAAATGATCTAGGATTAAAGTTTCTTTTATTGTCAATAGAGAATTTTACTTGTCATAAATCATCCATCTTGAGGAACAAAACAAAAACAAATATATGTTTACATTTACATCATTTTTTTTATCAAGATCTATGTTTGTATCGTGTGTGTTTGTATTGTCTATTTAAATATTTTGTGTTTATCTTATTTTAGTTAATATAGAATCATATGATTAAATATTGAAAACAGTTAGTATAAATCTTTGAAATCGTGATTGATTTGTTTAGTATTTGAAGTATTTGAATGCTAGAATTGATTAGTGCTAAATCTAATATAAAATAGCATTTGAAAAGCGTAAGAGATGTTGTTTACAATTTATGAAATCACCTAATGGATGGCTATATTCTTCTACAATCAACAATATTAATAGGAAGTTACCAAAGAGCTCGTTGAGTTATTTGTAACTCAATGAGGGTAGTTTGTTAAGTTAACTATAACTCTAGGAACTTAGTTTATTGAGTTAATAGTAAATCAATGAAGTGAGCAGATTAGTAGTATACACTAAACTTTGATTATGAAAATTTAAAGATTCAAATTTCAACCATTCCTTATAGGTTCGACCTGTTCTTGCACACTTATACAATAGCGTTGTGCACTTGGAAAAGAATATCTATGATCAATGTCTAGATATTTATAGTAGTTATCAATTTGATCATTGTCAAATTTAATACCATGATCACTCCTAAGTTTTTGAACAAATACACATTATTCATTCTGAACAAGATTATAAAATATTTTAAATTTTTCAAAAACTTCTATTTTTGATACTAGAAAATATACCTAAGTGTATCTAGAGAAGTCATCTACTAGAACAAAAACATATCATTTACCACCAAGACTCATGGTTCTTGTTGGTCCAAATAAATCCATATGTATAAATTCTAAGACTCTCTTACTTGATACATTATTTTTGGATTTAATAGAGTTTTTATGAAGTTTAACTAACTCACATGCATCGCACATAAAATCCTTTAAGTATTTAATCTTTGGTAAATCTCACTAAATTTTTACTAGATAATTTATGCAATAGTTTCATATTTATATGTCCAACCCTTCTATGCCAAAGGTATGTATCACTAATTTCAACTAGCAAACATAAACTTAAATCAACTACATTAGAAGGTAAAGATAAAATACAAACAAAACCTTTTCTTTTAGTAATAAACTTAGTTTCATCTAAAATTTTATCAATAATTTTACATAAGTTATCTTTAAATATCACATAATATCCATTATCTATTAATTGTATAATACTTAGAAAATTAAATTCTAGGTTTTCTACATATAGCACATTTGAAATAACATAAGTAGAAGTTATTTGAGCATTCCCTGTACTTATGATTTTGTCTTTACTTTTATTTCCGAATGTTACATTTCCTTTCTTGGCATTTAAAATCTTCTAGTAAGTTTTTCTATCCAGTCATGTGACTTGATGCTTCACTATCTAATATCCATTTTAATATTTTTTCTCCTGTAAAACAAATTAAGAACTATTTCTTAATACTCATTGTTTTTAAGTACCAAGTTCATTAAAAGCACTATTCTTCTTATTATTTAAGAATAGTTTGACATTATCATTTATAATCTTCTTATGTGTAAGTACTACTAATTTATCATCAGCTCCATACTTACTTTTAGAATCATTGCTCTTATTAACATTCTTTTTATTTTCAAATGTAGTATAACTAAAACCAAACCGATTTTTATTAAATGTAAATTAATTTTGGTCATGCTCATACATTTCAATAAGATCATACTAAGATTTTGTACTCATATTTAAATTTTCAATACATACAAAATCTTTTTTTGCACAAGAATTTTTAAATAAAGAATGTCTAGAAACAGTAATGGATCTATCACTCTTATTTTAAATTTTATGCACAAGTTTCTGAATTTCCTATTTACTACAAGAATTTAGATTTTAAAAAAATTAGTAATAGAGTTTCTAGAATATGAAACAAGATTTTTAGAAACATTAATATTCATGTCAAAAGTACATTTACATAAATCACCTTAATTTATATATTCACCACATGATTCGTCCCTTGAAGTTTCTACTTCTACATATTTATCACATTGTTTCATAATAAAAGAAATTTTAGTCTTTGATCAACTTGAACTACAACTAATAAATCCTTTGTTGGTTTGAGATTCAGGGTCTTCAAGATAATCAAATCCTAAGTTAAATTTATATGACACCTTCGGAGTACTAGTTAATTTTTCTAATTTAGTTTGACTTGAATTTCATTTATTAATTATGGAATTCAAATCTTGCTCTCTCAATTTTAGTTTGTCAATTTCTAACTTAAGAACATTTATATTAATTCTCAATTTTTCATTTTCAAATTCTATTTTTAATTTCTCAACATTTATACTCTATATTTGTTCATGCAAAATAGATTCATTAAATCTCAGTCTATGCAAATCTACAACATGCTTTTCATTATCACATTTAAATTTTTCTAAAGTTGTAAATAGGAAACAATTTTCTTCTTCCACAATGGATAATGAATTTTTGATATTCTTATTTTCCAACTTACAAGTTTTAAGTTTATGTAATAATGCATTATAAGCACATAATAATTCATCAAAATCAAAATCTAATTGATTTTCAAGATTAGAAATTACATCAGATTCATCTGCCATGAAGCACATGTTGACAACATCTTCTGATTCTTGTTCTCCTTCTGAATGTGAGGATTTTGATGATGATTCCTCAAATTCAAACTCCTCTAACGTGTCATCCCAAGTGACTTTCAAAGCTTTTTTCTTGTAAAACTTATTCTAAGTTTTTTGAGCCTTCTTCTTCTTATTTGTCCTTCTTTATTTTTCATTTTTCCTTATAAGATAGTTTAGAGAAAGATGTTCAGGTTTCTTACATTTATAACATACATACTTTCTGAATGAAGAATCTTTTTCATTCATAAATTTGATGTCGAGGGCTTATCATTTCTGTTCATTTGTTGTCTCCTAGCTTTCTATGCTTTCTTGAATTTTCTAGTCAACAAAATCAAGTCCTCGTTAGAATCAGTTAAAATATCAAAATCTAAATTAATTTTGAAGGCAATTTCTTTCTTCAATTTTAATTTATTGTGACTCAAGGAATCATTTAGTTGAACTTCATAAGTAGTTAAATTTCTTATAAGTTCATCGACAGTATAAAAATTTAAGCCTCGTGATTTCTCAATTGAAGTCACTTTCTAAGACCATTTAGAACTTAAGGATTTGATAATTTTTCTTACTAAATCCTTCTGTTTAAAATTCTTTCCTAGGCATTTTAAAGAATTTATTATATCTAAGAATCTAGAAAATATCTTAGAAATACTTTCAGTATCATGCATCTTAAAGAGTTTATATTTATGAATTAACATATTAATCTTAGTCTCTTTAACTTGAGAAGTACATTCATACAAAAGTTCTAATACATGCCACAACTTATAAGTAGATTTATAAGTAGACACTTTACTAAACTGGTCATAACTCAATGCACAAAATAAGATATTTAAGCATTTTACATTTAGAGTTTCATTTTGTTTTTTAGTAATTGTCTAGGTATTATAAGATATAGTCAACGAAGTATATGGTTTAGAAATCATAAGCCATAACTTATTATCTATACTTTAAATAAAAATTGTCATCCTATATTTTCAATATTTAAAGTGTATTCCATCAAATAAAAGAAGACGATTAAGATTCTAACCTTCATATAAAGAAAATTTACCATTTCCAATAGTCATTTAACCTTAGATTTTTTAACCTATGAGATTTTAAATAATTTAAACTTTCGATATCAGTTGAGCCTAAAATTAATAAAGTTAAACCTGTGCTCTGATATTAATTGTATTTAAAATCAATAAGGTTAAAACGATATTTAGATATCAATTATAGTTAAAATTAATAAAGTTGAAACAAGCTCTGATACCAATTGTAGGATTGAAAAACTATACAAGAGGAGGGTGAATTGTATTTTTCAATATTTTCATATATAATCAAAACTTCAAAATTAAAACAATTTAAAACACTATTTTATTCAATACTTTATTTTCAAGGTTTCAATTACAATTTACAACTCAACTTTCCTTAGAAATTTTAGATGCAATGATATAACAATACAATGCTTCATCTAATCAATTTCATAATTACAAACAAGAAAACTAATTTATGAAATTAAAAACATTTCTCCTTATTTGAGATTTTCCTTTTCTTTTTCTTCTATAAATCTTTAGTGCCAAATATCTAACATTCTCCTCTTCATTGAAATTGTTGAATTTTCTTTCTTCTAAGAGATTTTCTCCTAAGAGGGGTGTCCTTATAAGTATATTTCTTTAGGTGTGCAGAGCTCTCTTGATCAACAAGAATTTTATGCCTTATATAATCAATTTTCATTGCATGAATATCTTCCACGTCTATCCATTATCAATATCCACTCTTCACATTTTCTATTTCAATTTCAATTTCAAATTTCGAACTACACATGCTCTATTCCACGATTTCCTCTCAAATATTCTTGAATCATCTTAAATCATCAATACTGGATTCTTTGAAAAATTTCTTGCAAAATAAACTTTCTTGTCCAAAATTTTTCATTAAATGTAATAACAAGACATTATATTAATACTAACTAAACGCATAAAACAAAATAGACTTATAACTTAATGCATCTAACTCAATGAGTTCAGCATATGACATACACATGACATGTTTGTTTGGCAATATGATAACCAATGGAGTAAGTTAGTTGCTTACCAGGTTAACCAATGAATGTATATTGAATGTTTAATCAATAAATAATTTTATCACAAGCAAAAATTATAGCTGTATAAGTTTATAACGTTAACCTAACGTATTGTCTTAGTGTTCAATTTAGTAACTCAATGCATGTAGTTATATTAACTTAATGAGTTAAACATGTGTAACTCACATGATATAATATAACATTCATAAACTTTAAATTTAACACATACATAGTACTAATTTAATGAGTTCATTCATAAAACTTAACATTTTGTTTGCTAACTCAACGATTTCTCATATAATCTCATTTAACCTTTAAGCCTATAACTCAATGAGTTTTCACATGATATTTTTACAAAAAGAACATTAACTCAACGAATTACTTATCGTACATTGTACATGATACATACATATATAATAACAATCATATCATGCTTTACAATAAAAACATACGTTAACTTAACATTTAATTATATGAAAAGTTAGTGTAACTTAATGACTAGTTATGTAACTTAACATAATTTTAAATCTATTATAGATAAGTATATAACATTAATCTTTTTTTACATTAATCGATGTTCTTAATTTACTTTCACAAACAATAAAATTAATTAATTAAATATGATTATTTATGTTTTTGCACATATCATCAAAACATAATACTCCACGCAATAGGATTAAATATAATAAATATTACTTCATATTTTCATAAATAGTCATAAGAAACTTGAATTTTGAAGTTAAGGTTTTTTATTTTTTAGTATATATAAAGGATTAAATTGTTAGTTAAATCAAGTGGTTGAACTAGCTGATTCTAGAAGTTTAATCCAATTTAACCCAATACACTCTGGTTTAATGGTTGAAATGGTTGTTTGAAAAGAAAAAACAGTTTTTTGTCTGGTTCTGATTCAATCTAATACAACCGACCAATTTGGTTTGGTTTAAAAATTGTGATGAGAGAAAATCAAAATATGTTTGGTAGGTGTATGTGATTGCTACTTTACTCGGTGAAAAACTAGATGTATTTAGACAATAATGACCAATTTATGCATAAATAGAAGGCAAAAGATCAACCCTCTGTAAATAACCACCATGCTTTTTTGTCTTGCCTTGTTGAACTGATTGTGGTTTTCCTGACGTTTCAATTTCGGAAAAAGACATTTGAAAGAGATGTTACAATAGAGAACTGATCTAATGTGTTCACTACATCATTCAACCTCATGTTGTGATGGCCGCATCTCATAAGTTATAAATCACATATATTATTGCAACACAAATGTGTCATCGCACCTTTTCCAAATTCTATTTTTTAAAATAAAATCTAATATATTATTGGTTTGTCTATAAGTTGTATTCATTGTTGATTTGCAATCCAAAATCTAATGATTTTGCTTTAACAAGATATGCTGAATGTCAAGATCTTCGTATCAAGACCTGATAGTTGTTTATCTCGGATGAAAATTTCTTCATGTTAAAGTCTTTTTTTTCTCACATTCATTTATGTATTCATAAATAATAAAAAAGAGTAGTTGCAACCGTTAGACACATATATATAGGTATAGAAATTATAAACTTCTACAAAAATATCAACAGTAACATGAATGATTCCTCTGGTGTCGCTCATTAGGATTCCAGTAGTATACACAGTTATAGTATTTTTCTTTTACTTTACATGACGAGAAATTATTTCATTGATCAGCTTTCTTAATGTTTTTCTTTAAATTGGTAAGAAAATATAATCACCGGGATTTGATATGAATTGTTGGCAGCATTGTCAAGGTCAAATCAAGTTGGGATAAACGAAACCGCAAGCATTAATATAATAATAAACCTGCAATTAAATTTACTGTACCTGCCTGCCTTGATGTGGGTCATCAACCAAGTCATTTGATCTCCTGTTTGAGGTACAGGAGCCCATGGTTTGCACACTCTCCAATGGTCCCTGGGTTCCTCAATTAACTAAAGATTAAAGATATGCCATTTGGGTAATTAACTAAAGCAAGGATGATGTAGGGAATCCTTGTTTAGTCATGGGTGCCAATCACTTCTCAACAACTCATTGCCATTGCCACAACTCAATGCCGTTCTAATTTATTAAAAGCTTATTTATTGTGAGAAGAAAGAAGGCTACCTCCTTCAGACTTTTACATTTGTGACTTATGATATTAGTATTAGGAGGAGGTGAATGGTTCAGTTGGACAGTTTTTTCTCCTTCCTTGCTAAGAAAATTCAATCCAATCTAACTACCATTTCCTACAAATCTGTTGTTCTTCTATTGGTTTTCCGGTGATTCCTGGGGCAATCAAGTGGATCTCTGCAGTTAATCTGCATTCTCTATTTAAATGTTCGTGTTTTCTTCCCTTCATTGATCAAATCATTGGCCTCATCATCTGACATATATTCTGAATCATCGTCGCAAATCAATTACCTGAATTGTTGTGGAGATCACGGGGAAGAAAATTTTTCTTCTTCTGGACAACCTCAATTGCAGAGTTATAAAAATCAATTCCAGACACAAACTCCATTGTTTATACGTAGTACATGGAATCATGTATAGCACTATGTCAGCAATGCAAGTAGATGATTTTTTAATCACCAAAGAATTGAGAAAACAATGTCATGAATCAATAAAATACTCAAATGAAGAGACGACCACAGCGCAGGTTCGCCACACCATCATTAAGAACTCCAGCTTGCTTGGCTTTAGGACTATGTTAATGCCTGGATCACTTTCTTTTTTTTGACGATGATAGCTTATTTTACATTTCTCAAAATTCAAAGATTCAAAAGTTAAATAAAACTACAGATACCATTATTCTATCAACTAAGTTATTCTAATTGATTTCATGGTTCCTTTTCTAATCTCTAAAATAATCCAGAATTGATTAATGACTAGATCGATCACAGTTAACAGTTGGCGGATCCCTGGTCGATAATGATTCCAGCCAAGCTGAATCAAGAGCAATGAGGAATCAATTTCACATGCTGATCAAGTAGAAAATCTGAAGGTCAGTTATTATGAAATATGTTGTTCATCAAAGGGTCTACTTCTATTCACTAATCGCCCTTACAGAACTCAAGTATGATTTATTCATGACTTGTACCAATGAGTAGTCTAAATTTAGAGGCACATGCCTCTAAGGTGCACTCATTAACTAATGTGAATCAAGTCAGCTAACCTAACATGTAATTGGTTCAATTAATGGTTAATCGTTAATATTCAAGTCATTTAAGGTAGATACTTGATCAATGTTTCAATTAACTGTTTCAACGTGATTAATCTAATCAAATAATATATGAAAAATATTCTATTCTTTTATTTATTGATTTAATAATGATATTGTAATTTTATTTTGAATATGTTTTGAGTAAAAGAGTGAAATTGTAAAGATAAAAGTTGGATTAGTTACATAATTTATTTAATTCTATTTATTAATCAATTTACTTCATCATACGTGATCAAACGGTTAATTGCTAATGAAACTGACTTTTTCCAGATTGATTAACTATTAGTCATTATCTATTGGGACAATTAGTGGAATGAAATCAATCACTCTAGTGAAGTTGAGTCAGTTCAAGTAATACCCATCTCGACACTAACAATCTGCTTGTGCAACCCTACGGACCACATATGCATGACAGTCTACTTGTGATGATTTTGGATTACCTTCTTTTATTTTTATTGAAGAATGTCTGCAAAGGCTTGAAGTTTGGTGCAAGCAAAGACTATATCCAAGTCATCTTGGGATTTATTAAAGTTACAATAACCTTGTTAATTGTCTTATTGATTCTAGTTTACTTAAAGTGTGCATTGATTGCCTTCTAATTAAGTCACATCTTAATTTGTTCCCTCTAATGCCTTTCTCTACCGACATTAAGCTCTACAGATTATCTCGTGAAGTAAACAAGAAGAGGGACACTCGAATGCAAGAATCTTAGGGTCTATTTGTGTTTATAAAAAGTAATGAAAAATAATAAAAAGAAAGATTCAAAAGTCATAGAAAAAAGAAAATTACAAAAGGCTACTGAAAGTCAAATAGAAATATAAGTATTTATGTCTAATAAGGAATGTAACAAAATATAAATTTAATAAAATATAATTGTTCAATGCTCATGTCAATTTTATAGATAAAATATAATTTTTACATTAAAAATGATGAAATATGATTTTTATTATGGTAAAATATGATTTTTAAAATACAAGATTATAAAATATGATTTTTATTATTTATGATTATAAAATATGATTTTTAAGATAAAAAATGGTAAAATATGGTTTTTATGATTTATGATGTTAAAATATGATTTATGATAATAATATATGATTCATAAGAAAATTAAAAGAAAACTTTTATTCAATGTATGATAAAGATGTCTTGTTACTTTTTAACTTTTTTCTCCCATCTCTCAAAGTCAAAAAGGAAGTAAGAAGAAAAATCTTTTTTAGAAAGTTAGAGGTAGAAAATTTATTAAATTTTCTTTTACTTTCTATCATACATAAACATCTTGTATTTGAAAAGATTTTTATATTTTGATAATGTAAAAATCTATATAAGAATTTATTATGTATTTCATAAGTTCTTGTTAGGTACAATTGAAAAATATAAAACTTAAGAGTTCATGTCAGCTGAAAACAAAGGATGAATAGTTATATGGATAAGTGACTAATACTGAACAACTTAACTAATAACTATTCGAGGAACAATGGTAGATAAAGGGAAAAACTCGAACGCGGTCAACGTTTTATTTTATATATTTTCATTTTCTACAATTTCTCACTTCTCCCACTATTCTCTTTTCTTACGGAAACATGCACAAACAGTCTATCAGCCTGACGAGAGAGTAAGGTACCGAAGACTGCCCACCATTCTGTGATAGGTAGTGACGTCGAAGAGAGGGTTGCCCAGATCATCCAATATTTATTCTTCAAGGAGATAGGCGTGGAGCATGATGCACACAGTTCTGAAAGCCAAAGCGATGGAAAAGTCGTCGGGCATATGCTTCTTGCATGAGGAAGTAACCTGTGGCTGTGCGGCAACGTTGAAAACCGAGAAAATCGAAAGCTTGCCCCAAATCTCTGCTGTCAAATGTAGAACAAATAGATGATACCAAGCTCGAGGTGATTGGCACAGCCCGTACAGTGAGCGATGTAGGCGACATACAAGATGGCGTTGATTGGGATCAGCATACCAAGCTCGAGGTTGGTGCATGTAAACCTCTTCGTTTAGAAAGTCACGGAGAAATGCATTTCAGAACGTTAAGGAGGGGGTGGGTGGGGGGGGCAGATTTCGTACACTTGAAATATGACGGAATTAAAAAAAAAATTGTTAGAATTAAAAAAAAAAATTGTCATTTCGAATAATGAGAGGTGTTTGGGTTGAAAATTTGAATTTCAATTATATTTGAATTTCGTATTTGAAATTTGAATTCTATCGAAATTTAAATTTTAAAGAATTCAAAATCTGGATGTTTTTGTACATTCAGGAATTTGATGAAAATTGAATTCCAGGTATTCTTGTACATTACAGAATTGGAGGGAATTGAATAAAATTGATTTTTAATAAAATTAAGTATTGACTTAAAATAATTAGTGAAAATGTAATTAATTTATTAATAAATTATTGACATTAATAAATGAACATATTATTAAAATAAATGTTTATATATCATTTATCAATTAATTAAATATATCATTATATAATATAAATCAAAAATTACAGAAATTGATAACTTTCCCATTATATTACATATTTAAAACAACAAAAGGATAATTATAAATTTTATATTTCTCGTAATTATCAAAAAAAAGTCATATTACAAAAAATCTACTCATTATGATGTTTGTAATATTTTCATTCACAACCATCCCACATTGCATATATAATATTTTCACGAAATTTATCTGTAATTTCTTTTCTTTGCTCTTGCATGTTGTTCCCAATAGTGTTAAGTATTTCATATTGTCTTTCTACATTTGTACAATCTTCAACTTATATATCACGTTCATCTTCTTGTACTTCATCTTCAAAATCTTGACATAAGTCTATTTTATTTGCTTTACGAATGAAGTTGTGAACTAAAAAACATGCCAACACTATTTTTGCTTGAGTTGTGAAAGGAAATGACATATATCCTCATAATATTGCAAAACGATGTTTGACTACTCCAAATGTATGTTCAATTACTGTCCTCAACTATGAATGTCTATAGTTGAAGTTTTTCACTGCATTTGTTGGTTGTCGATTTCCTTCATATTCTGATAAGTGATATCGAACACCTCGAAATGGACATATAAACTCAGGCCTATTTGGAAATCCAGCATCAACTAAGTAAAATTTACCTGCATGTATTTGAACATCATTTGAAATAAATTCAATTTTGAAAATAAGGTGACATAAAGGTAGATCATAAGTTGTATACCTCATGGCACTTGCAAACCATTGCATTGAGTTGTTGCATCTTGAAGGAGTCGAGCATTAGCAGCTGAACCTTCCCACCTACTAAGAACATAAGTAAATTCCATATCAAAATTGCATGCAGACAATACGTTTTGTAACAATTCACCTTTTCTATTCCTAAATCTGGCATTCTCTTTTCCATAAATTATGGCTTTAATGTGTGTACCATCAATATCACCTATACAATCCTACTCATACCAAAAACAAATTTAATTAATATATAAATGAATAACATGAAATATCAAAATAGAAATAAAGATTGAAGTATGTACCTTGAAATATGGATAAACATTAACATCATTCTGAATTCGATTGTGTAGCAATTTCATGTTTAGCTAGAAGTATATCACCTATTTTTAATATAGCATTTATCATTTCATTGAAATATGTACTGACAGTCCATGCTGAGCGATGAAAACGCTCTCTGGTTACTCCATACCTTTGATTTTGTCCAACTGTTACTAAAAAAATAACAAGTTTCTCCTCTACACTCATATTTCTATTATCTGATATTACTTTCATATTTCTTAATAATCCACAAAATTGTGAAAAAACATGTTGACTCATTTGATAAATTTTCCTACAGTTGTATGCTTGATATGGTGACGATGGATTTAACAATCTTTGTACATATTCTGCTCCTTCTATACTGTATATACGAGTGGTGGATGTTTGAATCCCATTTATAGTAATTCCGCATAGAAATTGCCATGTTCCCAATATAACTTTTCTTTTTTTCTTTCTTTGTCTTCATTAATAATGGACATAGACATCTTCATAAATTCCAATCCCTGCATCTGTACCTATCATACCAATTATGATTTAATAAAGAAAACATAATAATAGCATACAATGCAAAACAATGCATACATCAACAAAATGTTTACACCATGTTACATAACATTAAGGATAACACAAGTTCAATAAATTCAAACATGTTCAACAAAATTTAAATTTTTAAATGAAAAAAGCACATCATTTCAAATTAAACTTCAACCATGAAGTTCTCATGTTCGGTAGTAGACACCTAAATTGATTCTTCTTTGATTCTATCTCCAACAATTGCATTGCCTTGTATTTTTCTTCTTCTGTAAGATCTATAAGTGAAAGTAAAATAGTGAGAACATCATCTTCTTCACGATCTTTTTTTTCTAACAATTCCATCTTCCTCTCCATGTATGTTAATTTCCTTTCTTCAATATGTTGTGTAAATGCCATCTTTTCCTTTTGGATCGATATCATATTCTCTTGTAGTTGTATGACATGCTCTGTGTATGCCATTTTCCTCGAATTTTCTTCTATATCCTCACTAAAATAATTCATAAGTGATACACCAACATTGTTCATTGTAGTTGCCATAAGTTGTTGTGATTCAACATGTGGACGTAGAGAAGGAGTTTGAGTAGGAAAAGGATCTTAAGTTTCAACCTCAAATTCCATAGTATTTTGTGTAAGAGATACATTATCAAGGTCATTTGTATCTTCATTCAAGTTCACAGCTGCTCTCAGATTTGTTGTACTCATTTTAGTTGAACTTGTTACAAGATTTCCTTCAAATATTATTTGAAGCTGATCATATATAGGACATGCTTTACCCTTGTACTGTGCACACTCTAGATGAACTTATTAGGAAAAAAAATATTAGTACAAATTATAAGCTAATCAAATGTTAAATTTAAATTTGAAAAAATTCAACTAACCATAATAAATTCATCCCAAACTTCTTTTGCGATATCAATATATCCATGAATGTAGTTTCATCCCCAACCACTTTGTGCACCAATCTTTGTATAAATTTTATACATTTATCGCCATGTTTTCATTCGACTATCAATATTTTTCTTTTAGATGTTACCTCCTATTTATTTATTGTAATCATCAATTACCTTCAGCCAAGTATCAACTTGTATCTTTCCATCAGGAGTTTTACCATTACCCTCCTTAATAGCATCGCACATCATTCTTAATATCATCTCATCCGCTTGAATACTCCAACTAAAATAAGATCTTCCACATACTTTCTTGTTTTTCATTTCTTAAGAATACATATATGAACAAAATATAAAATGTAACACAACATAACATAGAAATGGACATTACCATAAGCATTAGATTCACAATATACACCTATCAATTCAATTTTGGGAATCATAATTTGTTACTTAGTGAATGCTAGTTGCAACATTGCAGTTTCAAAGTATGCTTTCAGTAAATCATAAAATAGTCTTGAATCATAAAATAATCATAAAATATTTTTAAGTATTTATTTCTTTTTAGATTTATCTTGAATCAATTTTAATAAAGATTCATTAATTACTGTGAAGAAATCTTGTCATACATGGTAAAAATAAGCAATCCAAAATTCTTTTTTTTTTCTTTCTATATGTCAAATAATTTTCAAATTCAAGTAGGAGAGTCTTTTTTTTATATATATCAAATATTTTCTAAGTCGATATCATGAAGCTTTTCATATTTCAGATATTTTCAGCAGAGTTTTTTGTATTTATTATTTTTTCTTTGTTTTCCAATATTTTGGTAACCTGGTAGCCCGTTAAGCTTTCTTTCTTTTTTCTATAGCCCAACGGAGGGATCATTTAGATGGCCGTCAAACCATTGCGGCGGCTGGAGGAGTTCGATTCGAGGGTGTCCAACCCTCCTTCGGCGCTCGCACAATCACGGGGAGGTGGCGGCGGTGCCAGCACTACAGCAACAGGAGGCCCGTTCCACGCCTAGATTCTGAGTGGCTCACGGAGAGCAATCGAGCTCGTGCGGTGGTGTTGCAGCAGATTCCGGCCTACGTTCTAATCGGCCCACAGAAGGCAGTGCAGTTCCCTTCCCGCACAATTGGAGGAGGACAGATGATGGCGGTAGTGGCGTCTTGCGACGGCGTGACCGGAGTTGGGGTGCCTGTAAAGGGAGAAGAGGGAGAGAAGAGGATGGAGAAATGGAACCAGAACCTACCTACCCTTGTTTGCGTCGGCCTTCTCTACGATTTGCAGGTATGGGCTTCTTCCCTTCTCCTTCCTCTGTTTTTCCTTTTCTTTAAAAAGAATCAGGATCTAGGTTCCTCTTCTAGCGACAACAATCCAACACTACTTCTTGCACATGAAGTGGCAAGTTAATGAGCAAAAAAGTGTGTGCCTTCTTGATCCAAATTGTATAGTTTCATGGCCGTAAGGGTGTAGATGGACTTTTTCAAATTCGTGCATGGACGAATCCTCTATCTCCAGTGGCATTGCTGTGTTCAACGTTATCTTCTAAAGCTTCAGCGGAGGTTTGGGACGACCGGCTCGGTCACCCGTCATCTGACGTTTTTGGTCGACGTTTTCGACTTCACGTTACATCCCCTTCGCGGCAACATGTTTGAACAATCTTTTCCTCACCGCCATCAATGTAGTTCCATTCCGTTTCATTTAATTTACATGGACCTATGGGGTCGAAGATATTATTTGGCAATGGTAGATGATTTCTCGCACTATTTATGGTTGTTCCCATTATCTCAAAAGTCCGACACCTTCAGCACTTTTATTTTATTCCCGAAGCATATACAAAGGCAGAATGGCGCTGTTCTTAAGCAGGTGCAAGCTGACGGCGGCGGTGAATTCGTCAATGCGGATTTTCGAACACTTTTTGCAAATCAAGGCATCCAACATCGTATTACATGTCCACATACTTCCGCACAAAATGGAATGGTTGAGCGACGCCACCGCCAACTAGTTGATATTGCTCGGTGTCTTCTGCAGCAGTCTCGACTTCCCACCTCATTTTGGGTCTTGCGTTCTTGACGGCGGCTCTCCTCATCAACCGGCTTCCATCCAAGTCGTTAGCTTTGGCTACTCCATTTGAGCTGCTCCACAGTAGACCCACCGACTACTTTCTTCTTCTTCGAACATTTGGGTGCCTCTGTTTCCCTTTAACGGTCACTGTGTGCACTTCCAAACTTGCTCCCCGCTCGGTACAGTGCCCATTCTTGGGCTATCACCCTCGCTACAAGGGGTATCGGTGGTGTATGGAGATCTCTTCTCAGCGCTGCTTCATCTCTCGTCATGTGCTTTTTGACGAATCTGCATTTCATGGCCTTCTCTCGGCTCAACCTCCCACCCAACGGCCCTCCTCTCTCTCTTCTAACTTTCCATTTGGTGTAATTTCTCGTTCCACACCTGCTGCGGCTCTTGTTTCTCCCTCCCAGCCTCCTTCAAACATCGCACCTCGCACGACTTCTTCGTTGTAGGGCACTGATACGCCACATACTCCTCATTCTATTTATTCTCCGATTCCCTTCTCTCTCTTTTCTGAAGACTCCTCCTCCGCTCACAACACCCGTCGTCTATCCTCCATTTATCGCCATGCACCTCCAATCGATTTCTCTGTTAATTTGACAACTACCGTTGAGGACAGCACCCCGACATTCAAAGACACTCTTCTTGCAAATCACCAATGGCGGCGAGCTATGTTCGACGAAATTTTCGCTCTCCAGCAACGAGGAACATGGTCTCTTGTTCCTCGTCCTACAGGCGTCAAAATTATTGGTTGTCATTGGATCTGCAAGATCAAAAGACATTCAGATGGTACCATTGACCATTTTCGTGCCCGATCAGTGGCTCAAGGTAACCATCAAACTCCACGCATGGACGTCGAGTATACCTAGGGGGAGTGTTTGTATAACCTAGAATATTAAAAGTTAAAAAATTAAGAATAAATTTTTAATATTTTAGTATTTGTGTTAACTTAAAGTTAAAATTTTTTTTTAACTTTTTAAAATATAAATAGATAGAATTTCTCAATTTTCAAATTAAAGATGATTTGAAAGTCAAGAAACTCTAATGTAAAAAAAAAAAACTTCAATCTGATTATATTATATTATAAATGTGATTACATTATTTTATTTTATTTTATTTAATTATTATATTATATTATTTAATTATTATTTTATTATAATATTATTGTTTTATTATTTATTATTATAATTTTTTTTAATTACTTTGCATATACTTTAATATAATTAAAGTATATAATGTTAATATAATAAAATATATATTATAATAATTTTTTTTTAAATTTATTATTATATTATTATTTCATTAATAATAAAATATTAATTACCTTATTATTGTTAATATCATTTAATTTTATTTTATAATATTAAAATCATAAATATTATTTTATTTAATTCATATTATTGTTTTGTTATTTATTATTATTTTATTATTTAAAATTAATTATAATTAAAGTTTATATTGTTAATATAATTAAAGTATAATATATTAAAATAATATACTTTTTATTTCATTAAAGTATATTAACTAAAGTATTATATTATTTTAATTATTACTTTCTAATGTACTTTGTATAATGTATTATTGTTTTAATTAAAATTACTTTGCATATACTTTAATATAATTAAAGTATATATAGGTAATATAATAAAATATATATTATTATAAATATTTTTTAAATTACTTTGCATATACTTTAATATAATTAAAGTATATATTGTTAATATAATAAAATATGTATTATTATAATTTTTTAATTTATTATATTATTATTATTATTTCATTAATAATAAAATATTAATTACTTTATTATTTTTAATATCTTTTAATTTTATTTTATAATATTAAAATAATAAATATTATTATTTTTATTAATTTAATATATAATATTAAAAATTCAAGAACTATATAATTTTCCTAACTTTCCATTGGTTGCAAAAACATCATCAAATTTTACTTTTCAACTTTCTAATTCTTAATTTTTTTGACATTTTGATTTCTAACTTTTTTGATTTTCTATTTCTTAACTTTTTAGGTTCAAATCCTACGAAATTCAAATTTTAAATGCACAAATAGGTTACTTACGTAATTTGAATTTTAAAGAATTTAATGAAAAAAAATTTTATGATTTTTTTAATCGCAACCGTAGAGTCTCCTATGTGCGGTGGGAAGAATGTTATAGACTGCAATCAACCTGACTCTGAGGACATGGCATCAAATCATGAGGAAGGTGTAGCACTGGATGGAGAGCCACCATCAGGTAGACATCAATTCAAGCTTCACTTGATAATCCAACAATCTTACGAATATTATGTATGCTTCCTTGAGAAAAAAGAGTTCTTGTACAGAATTCTTATCATTGTCATTCTTTGCACGTTTGAGCTTGTTGTGTTCACTCATATTTGTATGCCATTGTTTTTTCTCGGATGTTCCAAAGGAGAGCATGCATAAAATCTTGCCAATTTATGTTTGCTTGGCCAATCATGGCATATGGTTAATAACATGGACGTAAGTTTGAGAAGCAGGATAGAACAAGGCATGTTTTTTGAGACTTTGCCACAAATTGAAATTTATTTATCTGCAATCATATCAATTTAAATTTGTTAAGAAATCATAAAATCATTCCATAAAAAAAGGATAATGAAAATTCCTGGAAAAACAGGATGTGGAAAGGTGCATCTTTGAGATACTGCTATAAAATTAATTTTAATAGCCTACATATGTAGTTAGTTTGAGGCAAAATGGTAGTCAGTCACTACATTATGCTGGATTTCTATGTAATAATTTGATATAATGGTCCGTTACTTTTTTGTGCATATCTTTAGCTTAGGAAGATTTATACCTGCTCCACAGGAAGTGACACTTCAAAATGCAAATACTACTGTCGTAGGAATCAAAACCATCTTTGTCAATTCAGCCATTCTCGCAGCAAAGAGTTCATTTTTTTTTTATAAGGTTAGCATTTGACCCACTATTAGCACTTACAAAATAGAAGAACCAAACTCAATTATAAGCTCGGCAATACCTATTCTCTGTTTAGTCAATGATTTACACCATTCAGTTTCACATAAAAGTGAACTTCACTGATCTGTATTTTGGAAAACCGTCCACCACAGCTTTTTTCAAATGGCATGCGGGAATCAGGCGAGCAACATGCAACTCTTCATATTAATGTCTCGGGTATCTGATCTGAAGTTCAAAGGTTTACGCATCAGCAAGGTAATCAGGGTGTCAAGGTACCCAAAGTAATGAATTAATTTTTCCTAGACCTATATTCTATGTGATGATTTATACCAAAAATTAAACATATAACAGCGTTCAAAAAAATAAACAAATAAAATATTAGTAAATAATATATCTACTTTAGACTTGAGAAAAGACCATAGTTATCAAGAGTCTCCTTGTTGCCTCAGCTACGAGGCCGGGTTAGGTTAAGGCCACCTTGACATGTCTCTAGATGGTTGGATTCAATCAAAGTGATCTCCTTAGGTTGTCTTGATGTACCTTGATTGCCTTAAATCGCTTTAATTGTCTTATTGAAATTTGATACTTTTAACGGTATTTCCTTTTATCTTTTGATATTTTTCTCTTATGTTCTATTCTTTTTTTTTTCCCTATTTTGGTTCCTTAACATCTCTTTCCTTCTCCATATAATGTTCTCTGTTTCTATCCTCTCTCTTTTATATTTTTTTTTGGGTTTTTAGTTCTTGACTCTCTTCTTTTCCCATTTTGTCGTTATTTTCTTCTTCTTCTTTTTCTCAATTTTTCGTACAAATACATGAATTTATTTTTCCTTGTCCCCAAATACATAGAACTCTTATCATATTTTTACCTCTTTATATTTCTATTCACATACATGCAAAAATCAACCATATATGCCACTAAAATTCTCTTTACTTGTTAAAATTTTTTTTAAATATTCAATATTGTATAATGTGATTAGAAAGTATACGTAAAGTATGTTGACATCAATATTGCACCTTATTCATTATGAAATTGTAGCATTTGATTACATTACCATCTGATAGTTGAATGAATAAATTATTATGGTCATACTACACATGTATTTCTTTTTTTATACTTTATTCCCTTTCCTAGTCAGGTTATTTCATTTGTTTAATTTTTATATAAATAAACGCATTTCAATATGTCTAGGAAAAATTAATTCATTACTAGAATTAGTTTATTCTGTTCAAATTCACGAGATGTATCTGTCTTATCAATTAATCATGAGTTAATCTGCAAAATCAAATTGTGCAGCTTGATTTTGCTTATACATGACTTTCAGTGTCATTGGTACGACAAAGCAGATGGCAATTTGAATCCTGTCATTTTCTGTGCACCCGGAGGAGGAGGCTGCTCTAATGGATCTTTTGTTCTTTATATATTAGCGGGAAATTAAGGGCTAATAGTGCTCCTGGTCTACCGGATGTGCTGATGATTGCTGCTGACAGGTTTGAGGTTGCTTCTTGCACGAAGCATTGCAGCCAATTGCTAAGCAAGCTACCCATGACGCTAGAATCTGCATTACTTTACTTGGAGCTCCCTTGCAGTGTTTCAAGGGCGCCAGCCGTCCAGCCTTTAATTGATGCAGCTAAGGAGTGCTTTGCCTACTCATTAAAGGGACATAACCAAGTGCGTTCAGGCCTCTCTATCTTCCATCATCTCATTGGGTTTCTTGAAATGAGCAACTGTTTGTTATCTTTAATCTTCACAAACCCTTTTCAGGTTCCATGATGAAATTATGAATTTGCCTCTTGCTGGAATGGAGGCTCTATCGTCTCCTATAGTGATCTTCAGGTGGAGTCAAGAGGACGCGCTATATGATTTTGCGCACAAGTGGGCCTGCAATAAATATCCAAACTTAGAACATCGACGGGAAATATTTGGAACTCTCCTTTGTCGCTTTATCCGTTTCGGACATTTGACCTTCTTAGAAAGTCGAGCAAGCTCCTCTCATGCAATGATATAGATCATGATGTCGCCTTGACCATAGGTCTTGAGGCTCTTCTTCTTAAATGTGACGCTGAATACAGGCAGTATTGTCTTCTTGCACAGGAGGAGGCTTTGAGTGTATGCATGTCGTCCTGTGAAGGTGATGGGACTTTGAGGCACCTTACAAGCAATGCATCGTCTACATGAATATCAGAAAAGAGGAATGCCTCTGACTCTTTCCCTCAGGCCAGATCTCTACTCTCATAGGTTCCACTTGGGTGGGCCGGGGTTCTGCACTTGTGTGCTGAACGCAAGTTTGACGAGAAGAATTCTTCCCACTACTTCGTGTTTCGAGCTTTGCATGTACGACCAAGAAGGAGAATGCATTGGAAAAGATTGTAAGTTTTCAGCCAGAACACAACATCCCCTCATGAGGTTCACAGGCAAGTGTAGAGGGTACCTAACATTCATGAGAGGAAAGGTGAGGGGGTATGGGCACCAATTTTCCATCCCCTGGTCCTCTTTCATGTACGAAGACAGTGTCTACTTCATAAATGACACTGTTTACTTGGAAGCAGATCTTACCGCCCTAGATTTGCCAACATCACTGCCCTTAGATCGCAGGTTCTCATCTTTGCGACAGATGGTTGGGGATGGATTGGGCTGCTGCTGCTGCTGCTGCTGCTGCTGCTGCTGCTGCTGCTGCTGATGATGATGATGATGATGATGATGATGATCATGATGATGATGATGATGATGATGATCATGATGATGATCATGATGATGATCATGATCATGATCATGATGATGATGATGATGGACTGTGGATGATGGTCAATGATCATTTTATCCTTATATTCTTTTATTTAATTTCCTCCATTTTTATATCGAATAAAACAAATAACCTTAATCCTACTACTATCTAGGGTTAACCATGTGAATTCTTTTGTTTAAGTATTTTTATCTATTGTGAAATCTTCAGCAAAGTTACGTAAATTGAAATCTTTTCTTGCAACTCTTAATCTGCTTATTTTTACTTTTTTTTACATTAATTAATTCTTCTCTCTTAATTGATGTTTTCCTTGATCTTTTAAGCATCTAAGTTAGATTTTCTCTCATCTTCCATAGGTATTATTTTTACTCTATTTCTAATAAAATTATTTAACTTATTTATACAAAGCAAAATTAGGCTAAAACTATTTGGTGTAATTCTATGCAGATTAAGTGCAATTCTCATAATTGTTACTTTTCCTAACTCTTACTCTTTTCCTAAAATTATACAAATTAAGCTTTTTTCTTTTGCTAATTACAACAACAATAATAACAATTTATATCATAATCTTATTATGTGAGTTGACCATATGAATTTTTTTTTTCTTTCATAATTTTCTATTTATGGTCAAATTTTTCTCATAATTCCCAGTCAAATAGCTTTAAGTCTCTCTTTACTTTTTTAAGTTTCTTCAATATTAGTTAATTCTTTTCTATTAACTAATGCATTCTTTGACTTCTTAAAGATATGTTTAAACCACTTAAGTTAATATTCTTTTATTTTCAATTGGTGCACTTAACAACACTAATTTTTTTTTCATATAATTATGTTTTATAATTAAGCATATTGAGTCATAAAGTATAGTTGAGAGAATGGTAACTTTATAAAAATTTTCTTTTATTTTTTTAGATATTCTTTTCACATGAAACTTTAGAAACATTTCTCTATCTCGTCTATCTTACTTTAATCTTATAAATAACAATCTATATATTTTCACGATTGGCACTTATTATAGATATTTAGTTTGTAGAAGTCTTACTTTTATAAATCTCATGGCCATCTAAGTATGCATCTTTATCATTTTTCCTATTTTCATTGAACATATATTTTATATATTTAATTTTTAACTTTCTCAATTAAATCATTTGAACTTTAAACTTTCTCTCTATAGTTTTAATTTAGAATTAATTCCTAACTTACTTTCATCAACTAAAATTATATTGTCAACAAATAGTATACATGAAGTGTTTCTACTTAAATTTTCTCAATTATTTAAAGATGACCCTTGGTGTAAGTCTATGCTTATTAGAAATTCTTAGTTTCTCTTCTTATGGTTTTAACACTAACAATTATTTTTTCATACATATGTTTTATAATATTGATATATCTTATAAGCATTATTTTTTTTAAAAAAAAACTTACTACAATAAGTATCTAATTATTTTATCATAAGCTTTTTCTAAATTAATGAAAATCATATAGAGATTCTTTTTCTTAAATTTAAAATTTTCTATTAGTTATATAAGTAGATGAATAACTTTCATTATTGATCTACCCAACATAAGCCCAAATTGTTTTTTGTGATTTTAATTACATGCCTAAATCTTATTTCAATTATTCTTTCCCAAAGTTTTATAATATGACTTATTAACTTAATATGATAATAATTATTACACCTTCATATGTCTTTATTATTCTTAAATATATATATCAAGGAACTCTTTCTCCATTCATTTGGCATATTTTTAGTCTTTAAAATTATATTACAAAACTTACTTAACTATTTAATCTCTACTTGGACACTCATCTACTTTTACACTTCAAATGAAATGCCATCTAGTTCAATAAATTTCCCATTTGTATTTTCTTAATAGTTTCTTCTACTTTCAAACTACTATTTTTTCTAAAATAGTTATAATTTATATACTTTTTAATGTTATAGTGGATTCATTAAAAAGTTTATTAAGCATAATTAAATTTAAATCATTTGTTATGTAAAGTTCATATAGAATATTTTGTAAATATAAATGATGTAAGGTTTTTTTTTTTTTTTCCTTCAACTGCCTCAATCTCCACTTGAGCAACATAATATAAGCCAATCCAGATTTTAAGATTTGCAGAACAAAGGGTGATTAGATTAGATTAGATGAAGATGCCACACCCACATCTATATTATTAAAAGGACCTCCCATGCGAAACAACTATATCCTTAAAGTATTCTTAAATCATATTTAAATCACAAATCGTATCCAAATCAAATCTTCCCCCTTTTGCAATCAAAACAAATAAGCTCATGTCATTCATTAAATATGAAATCCAAGATTTTTGCCATATATGCCATTCTTTTCCTAGTCAAAGACATATTCCAGTAAATCTCAAAAGCCAAATCAAAATCCTCTACAATTGGGCATTCTAATAAAATTTCATTTTACACATACCATATGTATTGAGTTTTGAGATTAATATCAAACATGCCTTCAGGTGGATAATGTCTAACGACTAACAATTTGACTTACACATTGGTAGCTTCATCGATAGACAAATGCATGATTTTTAGATTAATTGGATTTGGTCCAATCACGTAGACTCGGTTCAATATGGTCAAACCATGCATTTAACTAATCAGGCATGGTTTTCTAAACCACATCAAGCTGTTTGCCTGTTGGTTGGTGAAATTAGATTTATGCTATAAACACAGACATAGGTCAGCAATAACATAAAGTGAGTTTCGCCAAATTTGTAAATCGATATATTGTTATTGTAAAGAATATATCAATTTAAAGTCCTAAATTTCTTAAATTCAGCATACCAATTTTATAAATTTAGTATACCGTAAATTATGACCTAATATGACTCAATATGGTCAAATTATATTGTCAACAAACGCACCATGACGAACTATGCTAACATGACATGGTTAACACCTCTGGAAGGTAGGAAAATAATATTAAAAAATAATTTTGCACCAATCTAATATTAAATTATCGGAATCTAATCTAATACATGAATTATTTTGCATTTTTACCTTTGAAAAAAAAAAAGGGGGTATGATTCAAATCGCTTTTACTAGTTGCCAAATGGTTTTACCACAGCTCACATGAAGGCATGCCTTTTTTTTACATATTAGATGTCACGGTTTCTAATAAGAAAATTAATCTCAATTATTTCTCCTGACCTGCTTTTCAAAATTATTTGTTGTTGTCGTGAACTCGAACATTCTTGATGGTAAAAAAACGACATTTTTTTCCAAAGGAATCTTCCTTAAATTAGATTAAAGTACGTTATTGATTGATATAACATAAATAAGTGGTCTTCACTTTATCTTTCTTGGCACCGTACATGAATCTAACTAAATATGAGTCATGATTTATATTAGATCACGTAACTCATTAACAATTTTATTTTATAACTTAGATACATTAAGTTAAAATTTATTAATATTAAAAAAATTATTTAAAATAAATAAATAAATAAATTTCTTTTATAAATATTTATTTTAATGTGATATTTAGTATTAATAAACTTTAAATTAACATAGTTAAATTGTAAATCATACGTACCATATTTTTAGTGACGAGCATCGACAGTGACATTGGGTTCTAAAAATTTTCTAGTTATTTAAATTTAAAATTAATTTTCATTTCGAACAAAAGCATGCCGTTAACCTTCACCGACCACAGCCGGCGGAACGTTGCAATGGATGGCTCCATGGCCCATGGGGAGGACGAGTTCCCAGTGCCACCCACCACGTGATGATCATCTTCACATCCTTCGCTGTCAAATCTTTACCGTTGAAGCAACGATGGTCTGGTCTGGCCCATTCTTCTGTTGTCTGGTTCTTCTGTGCTGTTTGTAGCTTCCGATGGAAATGGGTAGGAAGTAAGAAGAAGGAGTGGTGGCAAAAACCAAGGAGAAAAGGTCTGAATCTTGACTGCTTGTAGGGATGTGACGGTGGTAACGGTAGGTGGAAGTACTTGTTTTTGAATAAGGTTGGAGTGTTTGTGAATCCACCAGACCTCCACCAACAACTTGCTCACGAATCTCAATGTCATCGGATCCCATCCTTTCCCTTTCCCATGAACCGATGGAGTTTGGAAAGAGGAAAAGCTCAGCTCGGCTCGGTATAGAGGAAATGTGCCCAAACTGTCTCTTTTCGTCCTAGCTTCGCATTTGCATTCTGTTCACAACTTACATTAACCATTTCCCAGATTTTGCTGTCCGAAACTCAAAACCCTTCCTTTCCGCCTTGTTGTCAACAATTCGGTCACAACTTTGCGCGACCCATTTTCCAAAATCCTGCCATTTAAACCAAAATCCTTCCCTTCGGCCTTGTCTTTGACTCGATTTCGGGAACAACTGCCACCAGCCCACGACCCATTCCCAAGTTTACACTAGCAAGTGTGAATTTCTGTGTCATGCGGTGGATTGTGAAAGCGGATTTTGTTGGGAAATGGGATTGGAAGGTGGTAGGGCGGTCTTCTCCTTGTGTTTGCTAGGGATTCGGATCTGTTTTTCGTCTTCTGCCTTGAGATAAGATGTTCTCTCTATTTTAAATGAATCTGTCTGTGAGCTGGGGAAATTCTGGTGGAAGCCTGTGACTTTTCTCGTTTGCATATGTGGGTTGTGTCGAAACTTTAATTTGTTTGTTGTTGTCGTTTTTTTCTTTGACGATTAGCTTTCCTTTTTCAACTTAAAATCTCTTGACAGTTATCTCTCTTCTATATTTGACGTTCTGCATTTAATTTATGCAGATTTATATCCTTCTTTGGCCTTTTCCTCTGATAAAATGTTGCATTGCTTTTACTTGTTCAATGCATTCCAATCAAGTTGGGTAACAAATAGGTAAATTTTGACAACTGTGTGGCTGCTAGTCTCAAGGATTTGCTAGCATCTGCTTTTTTCTAATACTGGAATCATAATTTCTACCTGAATTCTAGCTTTTTGGTATAATAAATAGGCGGGGCATGAACTTTTATTCATGAATCACGTGTGTCGGTGACTTTTGCTGGATTTTGTCCATTTTGTGAATCGCTTTTCCCTTTCCTCTTATTGAGCCATCAGTATTTGATTAGGATATCCTAGGATGCTCAGCACCCATCCACAAGTTGAGGCTAATTTTATTCCATTCAGTGACCTGTTTATTAATTTGGTTTTGTTCTCATGATACTTCTGGGTTGATTGTTTTGTGAGGAATTTCTAGTTGTTAGATGTGACTTTCCCCGTGATAATCTCCTTCAAATCACGGGAAAAGTGTTGTTCACAGTTTAGATACCCAACTGCCTACTCATTACTCTAGTTGCACTCTTTCATCGGTGCTAGTTTTTTTTCCCCTTCAGCACTGGGAAGATTCTTCCAGGGATCTGGGAGTTTCATCAAAACAAAAACGAACTTGTGCATTATTCTTGTTTGTTTGAGCCTCTAAGATGGGTCAGTCGGCAGTTGTTTTGGACCAGAGACCTGAATATGAAATCACAAAGGACTGGAATGGAATAGATCAGGTCATACTCCGAGTACCTCAGGGATCATCTGCTCGGGTACTGAATTCATCATCCTTTGTTTTTCTTTGTTTAATTTTCATATAGATTGCCAAGTTTTGGAAAACTTGCACTACACCATTGTGATTTTTAAACTATTGTATTTTTGGGAAATTATGCTTAAGGGGAGTTTCTTTGATGTTTTGTTATCAATCCAGATTAGTTTGCATGGAGGGCAGGTTATTTCATGGAAGAATGAAAAGGGTGAAGAGCTGTTGTTCTCTAGTAACAAGGTGCCATTGTCTGTTTATTTCCTAGATGTTTCCTTTTCTTGCGAAGATGGTTGTCACGTTTGAGTTTTCTTTTGTTGCTTATGAGCATTGTTTATTAAAGTTTGTACTAGTATGGTAATAGTACCCGATCTAAAATTGAAGTTTCAGTTTTCTGCCATTCGTCCTGAGCAAGCTGTTGTGTCCATGTGACTATAGTTGAAACTTACCTGTTATATTACTTTCTTTGATCAGTCTATTTTTAAGCCACCAAAGGCAATGCGTGGAGGTATTCCCATTTGTTTTCCACAGGTATATTTTATCCATGTAATATTTTTTATGTGACATATGGTTCCTCTTCCGCTAATGACTTTATTCCACATTTGGCCTTGTGAAGTTTGGAAACTGTGGTTCACTAGAACAACATGGATTCGCAAGAAACAAAATCTGGAAAATAGATGATGATCCTTCTTCACTTTTCCAGTCCAATGACTGCAATGGCAAGGCGTCTGTGAACTTGGTGTTAAAACCTAGTGAAGATGATCTGAAGTGCTGGCCACACTGGTACGAACTTTTTGCAACTTTGAACTCTTAGACAATGTAACCATAATCTCATCCAATTTCTTAGTCATGAAACTCAAGACTCTATTGCTCTAAATTTTTCTTTTTCTCAATCAATATATAAAAGTGTACCTTATATAATTATATAAGGACAGGAACTGCATGCTGGCTGAGATTTGTTTCTAATTTGTCCTCTATAGCTTATTTTTTATAAATGATTATCACTCCTGAAAATATTTTCAGTTTTGAGTTGCGCCTCAGAGTAGCACTTTCTCTGGATGGGAATCTCTCGATGACATCGCGCATTAGAAACATAAATGGGAAGCTATTTAGCTTCTCATTTGCTTACCACACATACCTTTCTGTTTCTGACATCAGGTAAATAACTCCGCTGTCTGAAATTGTATGTTACATGTTTATCTTTCAACAGTGAAGAATATTATAGAGGGTTGATTCCAAAACAATGTTAGGGGTATTTCCATTTCTCATTTTCTGTTGAAAATTTAATCCTTTTTTACATTTCTGTTGTTCAATGTGCTTAAGTTGTTGTAATTTTATTAACTTTTCTTTCATATTTATTATTTTTTAATTATTTACAAGTGTGGGACAATGCTCATCTCACCCCCAGGGACTTAATTATTGTGCCTTGTTTAGTGGGGAATAATCTATGGTAATGATAAAACTTCAGCCTTGTTGTTGCATTCAGTGTAAGATTACCTGATGTTGAAAAAAAAAGTTAAGGTTATTTCCTAGAAATTGTTATGACTCTTCCCAGCGATGCTTGAAATATTGCCCTTGATATTTGAACAGATTATTAGACATCTCCATTAGCTGCTCTCTCAGAAATTAATTATCAGCTTTATCATTGAAGTTTGGAACAGGTAGCAAATCATATTGTAAAAGTAATACACATTAATTAGAAATAAAAATGAATAATGCTTTCAATATTGTGGAAAGTGTGTTGATGCATTTGATAAGAACGTTCCATAAATGTTTTAGTGAATTTGCAGCATATCAACTTTATTATCACGTCTATAATTTACCTTTTATATTAGTTCAGCTTCTTGAATTTTTCTGATATGTGTGAAGGGGTACTTCATTTGAACTCCTAGTGCTTGACCATATTCCACTTTTTTAAGCTTTAATATTGCTTGAATGCTATGTTGAGCCATGTTGCATAGCCCACAATTAGTGGATTACACATGTAACCTTGATATTCTCTGCAGTGAAGTGAGAATTGAGGGATTAGAGACACTTGACTACTTGGATAATCTTTGCCAACAAGAACGGTTCACAGAGCAGGGAGATGCTATCACCTTTGAGTCAGAGGTAAAATGTTCTATTTCTGCAAGTTAAATGGTGACCATTGGTTCACTCTACTGTGTCCACGGTACAGAAAAGATAAGTGCCAGTTATTAGCTCATAACCTAAATGATCCATATCTCAAAACGTGGAACTGACATTTGTATGAAAAAATCAGATTGACTTTTGTTGTCTATCATGGCTACCATCTCTGTGGTAGGTGAAACATGATTATTGCTCAAGGTCCACAAAACATAATGTGTCACGGTGCATGTTAGTATGTTACTAGTATTGAAGTACCCTTCTCTGAAATGCAGGTTGACAGAGTTTATCTCAGTTCTCCAAATGCAATTGCAGTCCTTGACCATGAAAAGAAGCGTACAGTTGTTATAAGGAAAGATGGACTGCCAGATGTTGGTAAGAACAACTGGGAGTTCCCATTTTCCCATAATCCTGTGTTTCAGTCTGATCTAATTTGACAGACCCATGTAATATTTTTACCATACTCTATGAGTAGCTAAGCAGGCATCTTGCACTTGTTCTTTACATTTCCAAGTGAATGTCATTTTCATTGATACTAGTGGAAACTGTGCAAATTGCACATAGCAAAGCATTGTGTTTGTCGATCTATGCTAAGTAAAAATTGATTGATAAATGATATAAGATTTTGAAAATAGTTAGAAATCTATGCCATGAACTTACGAATTAGTTAGAAGAGCCAAGTTATTGAGTACATAGTTTAATAAATTTTATAAAAAGGATATTTTATAAAGTTCATGAAAGATTGAAGGTTGATCCCAAACTAAACAAAGTAACAAACTCCTCGTGTAGATTCAAAAGTACTTATTTAAATTGTGTGTTAGATTAAAATTATATTTTAAATAAGCTCATGGAATATGAATTTTTTTCAATTTTTATTTTAGATCTAGTTTGTTTTTAAATTGATACTAGGACCAATGTTGGGAAATTATATTCTGGTTATGAATTTTGAATGTCACAAAAATTAAGGAGGTTGTGGATTACATGGTTTAATAAATAAGAAAAAGATAAATCAAGAGGTTGATATGAAGTTCCTTAAATAGAATAGTTAAGTTACGTAAGTTTATTGAATAAGATTTATAGTACTTTAGTTTTATTTTAAAATTTAAATTTAATTTAATATGAGCCTAATAGTATTTTTGGGAAATATAATCTCACGTGAACTAATTAAAAGATAAAAATAGATTAATATAAAAAGAACCTTTCTGTTCATAACCAATTGGATTTAAGTTGGATGTATATATTTTAACATGACATTAGAGTCAAAAGATCCTAGTGGGTTCACACATCCAAACAAAATATTTGTAGGACCTAAAGGAAGTCATAAGTGAGGGGGAAGTTTTGGAAAATATATTCTTGCATAGACTAATTAAAAGATCAAAATAGGTTAATATAGAAAAGGATCTCGTTACTCATAATGAATTGGTTTTAAGTTGAATGTCTATATTTCGATAAGTATTTCAAAAATTGGGGATCATATCACTTTTAGATATTAACTTAGATTAGATTTAAATTTAGATTTCATTTTGATCACAAACTATCACTAAAATTGGAAGGTTGTTAGATTATAGTTGTTAAATACTATGAAATAGAAAGACAAACTTGGTAGTTCGAAAAACCATTCCAAGGGTTGAGGAGTGTAGGCTTATTTATATAGAAGTTGAGATTTTTTTGGTAAGGGAAAAATCAGTTTGAAATGATAAATAGTTAGGATTTTGATTAGGATTTTTTATTATATTCGAATTTAAAATTTTGTTGATTGTGGAAAAACCAGTTTGCAATTATTTAGGATCAAAATTAGGATTTTTATTTTGAATTCTAATTGAAGAAATGTTTAGAAATTAGGGTTTTAACTTAGATTAGAGGGTATTCTAGGCAATATATTAAATAGACTGATTGTATGGTATAGGTTGGATCAAATAGAACCATATTTTGAATATTCTCACTTGAACTTTGTATAAAGGAGTTTTTGTTTAGGAAATTATATATATATATATATTTAGTGGGCCGTAATTTAATAGCTGCACTGTAACTGCAGCACAACACTGAAGTCACTAGATCGAATACCGTGGCCAAACATAAATTGGGGAATTTTTTTTACTTTGAAGAAACAACTGAGTGGAGGTAAATTGTTCCTAATCACTTGGGATGAGTGGTGATGCTCTAGGAAACTATATTTTGGACATCATAAAATTAAATGAGTCCATTCTTTCCCAATTATATAGGATTTTGTAGGCAATTATTATTTGATTTGTGAATTTTAAAGGCTGTTTAGGGATTTGGTTGGGAGGAAAGGATGTTTTGGGAGTTTCATTAAAGTGGCAAAGTCATATGAAGCATGTTTCCTTTTGAACGTCATGTGAATGTTCAATGTACATTGTAACAAATTTTTTTTCTTTCTCTCTGCTTGTGGAATGCACATGCAGTTGTTTGGAATCCTTGGGAGAAGAAATCCAAATCCATGACTGATCTTGGGGATGAGGAGTATAAACAGATGGTTTGCGTGGATGCTGCAGCCATTGAGAAACCCATCAACCTAAAACTCGGCGAGGAATGGATGGCAAAGTTGGAGCTCTTTGTTGTTCCTTCCAGCTTCTGCAGTGATTTCCTTGATTCCTTTCCGGCATTCTAGGTAGCCACCGCACTGATCGATCCCAAACAATCGGGTTAGTATGCACATGTTTGGGTTCATAGATTACAGGACAGCTTCTAGTATTTTGCAGTTCCAACAAGAGTGGGGATTCATTCACCAGTGTGAATTTCATGGTTTTGGTTAGTATGCACATGTTTGGGTTCATAGATTACAGGACAGCTTCTAGTATTTTGCAGTTCCAACAAGAGTGGGGATTCATTCACCAGTGTGAATTTCATGGTTTTGGTATCACAAACAAAGCTTCATCTGCAGGAAACCGAAAGTATATATCAACACTGTATGCTGGTTTTTACCCAATGCTTGGGCCTTAAAAAAGTTTTATGGATCAAGGTCGAAACATTACAAGTATATATGGAAGTGCACTGACCAAATCAACAAAGTTTCTTCTTGGTACCCTTTTTTTTTTTTTTTTTCGTTTGACAAGTATACCCCCCATTGTATTGTGGTCTATTCCTCGCTTGCTGTCGATAAATGATTTTCATTGTACAACCTGCATGAATTGTTGTTTGGTTACTTTCGGATGGTGTGTAATCTCCAGTGTTTTATGTTGGCAATTTTTCGCTTGTGCTACAAGTGGAAGCAAATCAAAGTAGAAGAAGATGAAGAGCAGGGACCTGGAATTCAAGTGTCAGTTTAGGTAGGTCGATTTTGTAAGATCAGATTTTTTTTTTATAATATTATGGTTTTCTGGAATTCTCATTCTATTTGGATTTTGAAACCAGATTTCACATGCCATGGGAGTAAAGTTGGATTTTGAAATCAGTAAATTAAAATTCGAAACTTAATATAAACAAATCACTACCAAAGTTAAAAATAATTCTTTTGATGATAAGCACACGTACAAGTCTTTACGAATGTAAAAATATTATCATTATTGAAAAAAAGATTAATTTAAATCCGGACAAAAAAACCTTGCCACTGGTTTCTGAATTTTACCATATATCATGATTTTGTGGGAGCGATAAAAAAAGGGTTGGGCTAAAGCCGAGAGATTCTCTATTGCATTTTTTAAAGTTTTAACTACTCTCTCGCTTAAAATTTCTCCGAAATTCAAATATATTTCTATTCACTTCGGCATTTTTCCCGTTCAGTTAGGATTGTAAATGGTATTATTGTTCATATTAAATAAGTAAATTCGTAGATAATAAATAAAGAGCCCGATATTTGTAGAGATATTCATAGCTAAAAATATTATAAATGACAAAAAAATTACATTTTAAATGAACTGATTTTTTCATATATAGATATTTATTTTGAATGTAATTTTTATTAGATTTTAAATTGATATATCGAAATTATAAATATAAATGAATGATGTAATCTTATTTTTCCGACAAATGAATGGTAGAATAAAAATATTTTGGCATTTACAAGTTATTTTCAACCGAAAAATAACAAGAGCTGCTAAAAAAAACAAGCTCTAAAACTTACGAACCAATCGCATCCGTCCACGTCACTCACCCCTGCCATCTTGTTGCCCCACCCTTCTCCCTTCCCCTCCCCTCCTATTCCACCAAGAGAGAGAGAGAGAGAGAGAGGGAGCATTCATCAAGCACCTCCCAACTTCCTAAGATTTGCTGTCGATGGTGGACTGGACGCGGCAATCGGCGGTTCGACTCTCACGGTTGGCACGGTGGTGTTGATCTCCCCGCCCACTTCGACACCGGGAATGCGCCCTGCGTCCTCCCGGAGCTAAAACCTCAATTCGCCGCCGCCGTCGTACCCCACCGCTTGCATTTCCATCCGAACCGCGGGGGAGGAGGGGAGAAGGTTCGTTCATTCCGCGCGTGGTGGGGTTTCGGTCTGTCTTGGGTGCTGGGTGAGAAAATGGTTCGTGCTCTCGTGTGTTTTTGAGTGCATTCTGGATTTTGGAATCGGGTTTGCTTGGGACTGGGTTAAAGTTTGAGTCTTAGTGTTTTACTGGTGGTTCTTACCAGCAAATTTGGGTCACGGTTGTGGGTTTTCTCGTGGTGATTTGTGCGGCCTAGTTTCTTCCGTCCTCGTGTTTTTCTCTTTGTACGTTATGCCTTTCTGCTAATTTATCAGCTAGTTTCTCTCTGAACCATGTTTTTATGGTGGTGTAATTGTAACGATCAGTGTAAAGCGGTTTTTCTTTTCTAGAAATTGGAGAAAGTTTCGAACTTTTCCATTGAGGTGAACTAATCAAGAAGAAGAGCGAGAGGAAGAAGCATAAGCGTAGGAGGAGGAGGAGGAAGATAGTGGAGATCTCCCCCATTTACGTCATATACCATTTTCTGTACTATTTAAGCTCTTCCGTTTGACTGGTACCATCTTCGCCTTTTTCTTTAATTTCGATATTTCTCTTCTATTTCATAATTTGTTATATATTTTCCGGCCTTTACTTCGACAATTTTCAATAAAAAAAAAATGGTTTTCCTTGATCTCGTTTGGAGAAAAAGGAGAATGGCATTCGCCATATTCTTAGATTTGTTTCGTTGAATTGACCCATTCCAAAAAACCTTTCCCAGATTGGAGGGTAATAGAATGGCAGGAAACCCACCACCCCCGGGAGGAGCACCAGTCCTGCAGAAGCCACCGGGGTACCGAGACCACTCCATGCCAACCCAACCTGGATTGCCGCAACGGCCCCCTCAGCGGAAGCCGCTGCCACCATCATTCCGCCCGGTGGACACAAGGAAACGTCGTCGCTGCTCCAGATGTAGCTGTGGCCGGTGCTTCTGCTACTGCCTCCTAATTTTCCTCGTTATATTATGTATTGTTGGTATTGCTGGTGCTGTCTTCTACCTCTTCTTCCAGCCAAAGGTCCCGTCCATCTACCTTCAGTCTCTGAAGATCGCAAAATTTAAAGTTTCTATGAAGCCGGACGGTACCTTTCTTGATGCTTCTGCCTCGGCCAATGTGCAGGTACTGGTGTGAACAAAATGTATTCAGCTAAGAATTGTCTTGCCTGACGGACTTTGATTCATCGATTTCCAAAATGAGTTTAAGACCAATTTGAGCTTCAAGTTATCTTCCATTTGCTTGACCTCTGATTAGTTTTCAACCTACTCAAATTGATTGCTTGCCAAATGATTTGCTTGATTGCTTGAGTTTTAGTCAAGGTTCCATATTTGATGCATCGCTTTTTCAATTGACACATGCAACATGCAACCCCTTTCTCTTAAATTGACTTAGTTTCATTAACCTTTGTGTAATTTTCAATTAGAAGTAATAAATCAGTTGGTTGTGCGTACTAAAAACATTTAGCTAATGAACATGGGCTTGATGAGAAATCATCTTAAAATGTGATAAACGGAAACATTAATTGATGAGAAAAGGGAGATTGTGAGGCTGTATTGTTGGTCTTAAAATTTTGTTTGGTTATCAACTAGTCTTTACGTTTTTGAATCCAATAATGAATTCCACTGAATCTTCCAATTTACAGCTGGCTTTGTGACCATGATCGTAATTCAGATTCTCATATGCAGTTCACCAACTCCAATAGCAAGATTGTGTATTCATACAAGCAAGGGGATGCAACCTTCTCTGCTGTGGACATTGATGGCAATGTGGATCTTGGGTTAGGCACTTTTCCAGGATTTCTGCAAGGAACCAAGAATTCAACAGTGGTGAAGTTGTCTGCACATGTGAAGAAAGCAATAATAGGCGATAGTGTGGGATCTAGGTTGAAGTCTAGATTCCAGAGTAAGGATCTCATGTTCTTGTTGGAGATGAAAACAAAGCTTGGGGTTCGTATAAGGGATGGGATCACAGTGACCTTTCCAGCAAAGATTGTGTGTGGCGAAGTGAGCTTAAAGCAGATTCATCGCAACACATCACCTAAGTGCACCATGAATGTGCTTAAATGGTAAGAAAGTTATTGTCATCTTTTCTTTTGCAAGTTTCTTTTGCATTATAATGCAATGCCACATTTTCTGACTAATTTCTAACCATTCATCATGGATTCATGGGTGGGTATGAGGCTGTATCCAACTTAGAGAAAGATTTAATCTCAGATTTTCTACTTCCATGACTATTATCCCTTTTCATCTGGTGGTTACCTCTTCTATTGGAGCCCTTAGGTCCTCCTTGAGTTAGAGGGAAGTGTAGCCAATGTTTCTAGGATGATAAATTTGGGTATTGCCCTGTTCTATTATTGTTTACTGTCTTGTGTTCTATGCTTAAGATCAAGGTGTCGTTCTGAAATGTTTTGATTACATTTTACTTCATAGAAGCAAATGTAGATGATGCAAGTGAGCAAAACCTTTTATACAAAGGTAGGCTAAATCACCATTGCTCATGGTGAGTTGTGATGCTACTAACCATTTAGAATGATGTGAGGAGTGGTTGTTGAGATGTAGGCCAGACCTTACAAATTATGTGTAATGGAGTGGTATACAAGTGGATGGAGTACAACAAATGGAGCATCGTTTTTATTTCTTCTTTATGGTTGATTGTTGCAATAGTCCAATGAATGATCATTCGGTGCAACATCATGGAGCAGAGGGGTCATGTGCCTTCAGTATTGTGGGCAGGAGCATCTAATCTGGTGGGAGGGATTTCCTGGATCCGTGATGAAGACGCTACACCAACTGTGTGCGTTATCCCCATGACTAATAAAACCTCACCTGTTTTCAAATCCCCATCCTTTTTCTTTAAAGCTTGTGCCCACAAGCTGTAGTGGAATCCAATGCAGCCACACTAACTTGTGTTTGTTCCTGATTGGGTGATTCGTGCTTGCAGGATTAAACTAAACTAAGCAGACAGGAACAGAAGATGGATGGATGGATGGATTGAACGACAGCAAGACATTTGTTATTATTTGGGTTTTGTATAGAGTAATTCCTTTTTAATGTTACAGTCATTATTAATATTTCTAGAGAAGAGAAGAAGTAGCTGACAGCTTATCATCTATTTTGTTGACATGGAATTATGTTCACCACAGCATCATTTTTTTTCTTGCCTTCTGTCATGTCTCTGTACTTCCTTCATGGCCATGTCCACGTTCATAACTCTCCCATCAGTATAAAATATCATGGTGGGGAGAGTAGCCATTCGTTGAAACATGCATGGTTCTCTCTCTCTCGCTCTCTCTCTCTCTCTCTCTCTCCCTGTTGCAAAAGAAAACTGCGATTGGAAAGTGTTGCTAGTTGGTTGCTTATTCCCTCCCGCAATAAGCCATTCATAACCGAGGGGCATTCTTATCCATAACATGCAATAAGTCAAATTGTGGGGTCGAAGATTCATTCCATAACATTCATGCGTTCATGCTGGTTGTGTACTTTCTGTCTGTAAAGCAGCATCTACTGTTCGTGTGGATTGTATGTATTCTCTTTTATCTTTACCATTACCGGGGATTCAACCAAGCTAACTACGTATAGATATCATATGATATAAAAAAGATATTCAACCTTCCCAACTACTGATTATGATTTGGTATGGGCATTTTTAATAATTTATAAAAAAGATTGGTCTATTTTACATTGGAGGGAATGCCTCCCTTGATATCATTTACTAACTAACAACTCTTCTAGAGTCCAATTCCTCAAGTTATGCTTTGAGAATATGAACTTTAACAGACGGTATGAATCCACACAATTCAACCTACCCAACTACTAATTATGTATTAGTGTGAACAAATTAACTCAAATTCTCCATGTGTGTGTATTCGGTCAATCGATATTTTTTTATGATATGGGTTTTTTTTTTAAAAAAAAAAAAAAGATTTCCCCTTGATTAATTGGACAATTTTCTTGGTGGTTAGAAAGTAATGACCTAAACAACATCAAAAGCTCACGGGGAAGATTATTGCTGTGGTTTTCTTTGATAATGATAACTTTTATCATTATAAAAAACCGAGCCTTTTCAAAAAAAAAAAAAATTTAAAATCAAACAAAAGTCTCTAAAACATGGCTTAAGATAGCGTCATGCATCGCCTATCAACACAATACTTACGAACATTTTCATGTAAGATGCATCTATACTTTGATTTTCTCATTTTTATATGTATGATCCGATTTATACCTAACTTAGTTACCAGAGCATTGGAAGTTAGTTACATGACCCTCCTAAAAGTGTTCAAACCAGAGGTAGAGAGGCAAGCAAATGCAAACTTTACTTGAGCATCTTCCCTTTCCTGGTGATGATGTTTAGAATCTGGGGATCTACAAGCAAATCTTCCACACCTTATTTTTTTAACAATAACATTGGTTTTTGTATTTAGGAAGATCCAAACTTTAATAGAAATTATTAACCAAACTATTATTAATAGTTAAATTATCATAGTAGATAAATTAAATGAACCGAACTACTTAGAGAAAAAGGAAACGAAAACAATAAGAAATCATTATGCTCAACACCCGTAGTGCATTTTACTATGATTATCACATTCGATTTAGAAGATATACATAAAGATAGGATCAATCACGTGATTTTTTACAATTATAAGAGTAAAAGTGATAACATGATATACAATTTATGACGTGGATGAATAAGAATAAAAATGAATCGTACGATTTACGATGCTGGTTGGTAAGGAAGGAAGACAAGCGATGATCGTGTAATTCGTAATATTTGTAAACGGTGGATGGGAATACGCAAAAGTAAAGTGAACGAGAGTGAGGGTAAGCAGATATCGTGGCATTTTTGTCTTACAATAATTTACATGAGATCATAATAACACAATTCTTATTCGTTTAATTATTAAGCTAAATATGGATTTTTTTTACTAAGATAAAAAATTTAATCGTAAATATAAATTTAAGAACTTAAATTTTTTATTAATAATACGATAAAAATTACTTACCTGAATTTCTTCCGCACGGACAAAAAAACAAACAAGGAAGCGTGAAGGACCGTCCCTCGTTCGTCTGCCTTCACCAGAAGCCGCGTGTGCTCCACTCCATCCCGAGCAAGCAATCCCCCGTCGCATCCATCCCACCCCGAAATCTAACGCCACCTCTGTCCTCCTCCATTCCCTTTTCTCTCCTGCTGTATCTGCGGTTGGCCGGGTTCCGGTGGTCGATCTAATCTTGGGGAGGAGACGAGGACGAGGAGCGAGTGGCAAAATGGCATCGAAGAGGATCCTCAAGGAGCTCAAGGATTTGCAGAAGGACCCCCCCACTTCCTGCAGCGCAGGTGATCGATCTTACTCTATTTCTCTCTCCTCTTCGTGCGGAAAGGAAAAATATGGTCTTCTGGGAGCAGATCTGTGTGTCTCAGTGTGAAATTGGGTTTGGGCCTGTGAGGGATTCGGTTTGTAAGATGGATTTTTTATGGCGGGAATGTGAAGTAGGATGGGTTCTTAGGTTGTATTCTGTTCGGCCTCTAATTATGGTTATGCAAATTTTCGCCTCATAGCGTATGATACCATGATATGGAAACCTGCTGGTTGCGAAGCAGTTTTGCTTCACCTATCTTGAATATACTTACCCAAGCTGTGGATTTGTCTCTTGAAAGCATCACCAATGGTTTTTCACCATTTTTATGTAGCAAAGCTGCAGGGAAATCTTTCTTCCTCTGGCATTCTCTTCTGTTTGTCTTTTGCGAATCAAAATGGCCGCCCACTTAATAGGAAGCCTTGTTGTTTTGAAAAATGAATTTCCTATGGAGCTTCTTGGAGCAGTAAAGCACTGAAACCAGCTGGCCTGCTCTGTCTACTTCGTTTGCCCTCTTTTGGTCTTCCTGCCTAAAGTGAGTAACAGAGAGATCAGTATGATTACTTTCTTTTATGCAGGGTTAAGCAATCAGCTGGGTAATTTGTCGGTTGATTTTCTTAGTTGAGCTCTTTCTTAGCTGTAGAATTAGTTCTGTTCTTCTGTGTCAAGAAAATATAGGATATGCTGTTCTTTCACCGTATGGCGACTATGAACTTTTACCTGCATTCGTTAATATCATTTGAAATCTAGAAACATTGTTATGAATCTTTGTTGTTTTGCGTACTTGTTGCAAACATGGCGTCCCACAGGCCCAGTGGCGGAAGACATGTTCCACTGGCAAGCAACAATTATGGGTCCCCCAGATAGTCCTTATGCTGGAGGAGTCTTTCTTGTTACAATCCACTTTCCTCCAGATTATCCATTCAAACCACCCAAGGTATTTTTTCGTTTACCGCAATTAATGTCACATGATCCTGTTCATGCTTGGCTGTTAACATCAATGCTTGCATTTATACGTTGAAACACACACACACTCACTCACTCACTCACACACACACACACACACGTATAAAATCATATAACGCTAACATTATATGCACTCGGTTTTTATATTGCCTCATGACCTAAAAAAATATTCCAGTAGTTCTTAGGCCTGTGGTTTCTCCTGTGAACTGATGTGGTAACATACTTTTATTACAATCATGGCCGTTAGGACAGGGAAGATAATAATGGATGGGTGGCTTATAAATTACACAAAAATGTTTCAAGTGTCATCACCAGGAACATTTCTTGGTGTTTCCTTACATGCATCAGTTTTGATCTATGTGCATGCACAAATTCTCATATATATAAGATGATCCAGTGGTAAAGAATATCTAACACCATGAAATTTTCAAGCGATGACATTAGGAAATATGGTCTGTATAAATTATGATAAAATTTTACTTTTGTATATCATTTTGTTTAAGCTGACGGCTTTTATCCATTGGCAATAGTTTGGTCTTTTTCAGTTGTCTGAACTAAGCTCTCTTAGAATTTTTTATGTATGTGCTTATCACGTGATAGGCGATGCTTACCCCACAGTCAATGCTCACATATGTTCGTGTCATATCATGCCATTTTTTGCACTCAACCTTTGATTGGCGTGTTATAAGCATTGAACCATTTATGGTAACGAAGGGTATTAAGATCAAATTGCTTATACGTTCTTATCAATGATATCCATCCTCAAGATTTTTGAAAAAGGGTTCCTATTTTATATCACGATCGCCTGTCATCATCACATGCTCTACCTACATGGCTGCAAACTAGGCCTCGCTAATGGTGCCTGAGTTTTGGAATATTTTTGTTTGCAGGTGGCGTTCAGGACAAAAGTCTTCCACCCAAACATTAACAGCAATGGAAGCATATGCCTGGACATTTTAAAAGAGCAATGGAGCCCAGCATTGACTATTTCTAAGGTTTGCCTCCTGCACGCCAACATATATTTTTCTGGCATCTTTTTTGAAAGGATCAAAGGAAGTTCATGGTTGAATGCTAGAATCATCAGTCAAGAAGAACCCATATATGGAATGTGTAGGAAGTGTTGGGATCCTTAGATCTTGATTCATTTCTATTGTTTTATCTGATTGATCTATCTCTGAATGTAAGCGTGTTAAGATACACCATTCGTCTAAATTGATCTCAAGTTCCTTCTTGTGGCCTTTTTGCAGGTACTGCTATCCATTTGCTCTCTGCTTACCGACCCGAACCCTGACGATCCGTTGGTTCCAGAGATAGCACACATGTACAAGACCGACCGTAACAAGTACGAGACCACTGCTAGAGGCTGGACCCAGAAGTATGCCATGGGATGACACTGGCCTCCCAGTCCTCCCTCAACTTGTGTTGCCGTCGTCTTTGTTCCAATATGTATGATCCAGACCACTATTACTTGTTGCTTTCCCTTTCTCCATCCCAACGTTATGGGAAAACATTCATTTAATTCTTCATGTTGCAGTAAAATGAATTGTTGCTTGATTGTGTGCACTTTCAGAAACTGTAACGCGAACCTCTACAATCTTGTTCTCTTCTGAGTAAATCAGGCTGTGGTTTGACCTACCATGCTGCTATCACTTCTTTGTTTTAATTAAATGATACATCAAAAGTCGACTGATACAGATCAACAAAGAAATAAGTGAGCATAATTGGACAATCATCTCATTATAGAAGATGAGGTTTGAGCTCAGGTAAAAACTTCATTATCAAAAAAAAATTGGGTCGTGTTTGCAATCTGTGAAATGATGCTGATGTCTCATTGATTGACATCACAATTTAAGTTGGGTTAGCTTTAAATGGCTTAGTTGATTGATGGCCATAAATGAAATCCAAGTATGTATTTATCATGGTATGTAAGTAAAAAATTAGAAAAAAATAATTATTCGTCGATACTATTTTATTAAATGAAATCCAAGGGCGGTGCCGCAAAAGGGTTACAAAACCCCCAGCGCCGCCACCGTGGCCGTGCCGCTGTTCTAGGTGGCCACCATAAATCTCCTAAGCCCTAGGGGACGAGTGCGAGGAAGGGAAGGTGGGAATCGACGACCCCAAAAGCCGGACCTTTTCACCGTAGCTTGCACTTCCTCCCACTCGTTCTAGGTTTCTTCCGTTCCGATGGCGCCCGGGAGGAAGGCGGAGGCGACGGAGAGCACCACCACCCCTCAGCCACTCTGCGCCAAGGAGTCACTCGACCTACTCAACTGCGTTGCCGGCGAACCGTTCGATCGTGAAAAGTGCCTTCGGTTCCTTGACGCCCTGCGAGCCTGCGTTCTTGAAAAGGTCTGGACTTCGCCTTCTTTAGACTGTCGCTCATTGATGTTAGTGTGTTAGTGACTGTTTTCTTCTTTTTGGTATTGATTTTTCGGTAACTGGCTATTATAATCAAGTTCCCCCTAAATATGCTGCTGGTCGGTAACGAATTTTCTCTCTTCCATTGGAAAGATGAGCATTTCGGAGACGAGATAGACAAATTTCAACAAAATTGACCATCTGTGTGTGTGTGTGTGCAATCAGAACCATCTCCGCATGGAAGTGGCTGGTGAAATTCAGAAATGTACCATCACCATCTATGGAGGTTGCATTATGTTACTCTCCTTACGTGCTTTATGTAGGATCTATTCATGACAGACAGCCTAATCGCAAAGGTTTTCATATTTACCGATTTCCAGTATGATTAGTTCTATATTGTAATCCTCCGTGGATCTTCACTATCAGCTTCAGTGAAGGTTACCTAGATTATTTTTTGACCATTCAGAAAAATGCTTACTTTCAAAAAAAAATGCTGTCTGGGCTATCAATTAATAGCTGATATTCGGGAACCATGGTGGCAATTGTCCTGCAAAAGTATCACTTGAAAATAGTCTGGTAAATTCTCTCTATGGTGAAGAAATTAAACTTATCCAGAAAAGAAGGATGTTAGAGAACTATGCTTATCTTTTTTATTCTAGCAGCCTGCCTATTACAGGAACGTAAGCTGGTGAATTTCTCTCTGTAATGAAAGGACCAAAACAACTAGAAAAGAAGGATATAGGAGATGTTCCCTAACAGTTTTCATGAGATTAGTGTTCTAATCAGTTACTCTTTTGTATTGTAAATATCCTGTTGGCTATCTTTTAAATGCTATTTCTGATTTCTCACTCTTTTGATAATCATCTGCATGCTAGCTAATTAGACTATAATTCAGAGAAAGCATCTTGTCTTGGATGTCATCTCAGTCCAAGTGGGTTTATTTCACCAAGTAACAGATGTTGAATCTCAGTATTGCGTATGATGGGAAAAGAATATGGTATTGGATGAACCTATACATTTGACGTGAGAAATGGCTGTCTCAATCATTATGGTGCCCATTTTGCTAGTTTCTACTTTTTATGTGTTGTGGTTTAAAAGCACATCAAAATCACATATTTTAAGAAAAGATTCATGTCTTACTTTGCCTGCTTTCCTATTCTCTACTTATATGTTGTGGTTTACAACATATTGAAATTAGATGGTCTAAGAGAACATTTATGTGGATGCATTTAATGTGATATCAAACTATAACTAACTGCTTGAGCTTTCTTTCTATTGCTTGCTTGCTATAATTGAAGTTGCTGCCATGTTTATCCACTGAGTACTAATTAATCCTTGATTTTAGCTCGAAAATTGGGAGTGTTGATGTGTAGAATTTGATATAAGTGACTCCAATTGCATTTTTGCTAAACCTGACATGTAAACTGTTATCCCTTCCATCTAGTTTAAACTTTTATCCCTTCATGACCTGAGCCGGACCCACCAGATGGAACCCGAATAAGCTGACCTGAACCTGTGTATTTAACCTAGTTGGGTCTGACCTGCCCTGTAGATATGAATGGGTCGGGACTAGGTCAAGAATTAGATGACCCACCAGATACTATGACTAAGATTTAAAAGTTTTGACAACCTCGTGGATATAATAGGCACACTCTTTTTCTTTTTTGTTAGATTTATTGTATCCTTTTTGGAGACTAATATCTTTACTGCAGTCTGTTGAGAAGCTTGCTCTTACCTTTTCCCCCTTTTGTCTTGCATGCTTATCATAATCTTCTTTCATTTTCTTGCAGAAAGTTAAGAAGTTCTCGCTGGCCGAAACCAACCATCACGGTGAAGGTCATACCAGCAAGGACAAGCAATGAAGTACTAAACAAATGCCACCCCCCCTCCCCCTTCCCCATCACAACATACCTCATTAGAAGAACCTGTCAAGTGTCTCTTAGTTCCCGGCCTTGTTTTCATCATCATGGTCGTCATCCCGTCATGGTGGATGAGGCACCCGGCATTCACTCTTTTGCCTTCCATTTCATAGCATTTGTTGTGGAATATAGACTGATGTGAACACATTATCTTTGTCTCCAATTTCTCCTTGCTGAATCTGTTTCATTCTTCCTGTTCTAGAGACAGGAAGAAAAGTGGGATTTGCACGGAAACTTCTTTGAAGGAAATTTCTTTCCAGACAAATTTCTTTTCCAGGAGCAGACTAAGCTTTGGTGGTTGAAATTGAAGGAGAACAAACACCAAAGCATGCTGAAACTTAACGTGAAAAGTGACAGATACCATACGGCTACCGACGGTTGAACAGTGCAATAGAGTCTTCGTTCTTTTGTGAGGAAAGACATCTTCATTTCTAACTTATAACAAAAATATTATCATTATCGTGAACAAGATGGCAAACATATGTTAAGCGTGCAGTGTAGATATATGATAAGCTCTGCACACTTTTATTTTGGATCTTTTACTTGCATGTGATCAAAAAATTTAATAATTATCCATTTAAAATTCTTATTTACATGTTATTAAAAATAGTACTTTGTTAGTATTAGATGTTAATATTAAGATTAGGAAAAGAAAGACAAAAATATAGAAGAATTTAGGTGCTGGAATCTAAAAGTGACAGGAAAATGATATTTAGAGATAACTAACTTGCTAAAAGAAAATCAAAAGAGAATTGGATGGAGAGGTAAATAAACTTTTAAATGAAATGATTACTTGTGTTAAGAAGATCACTGGAAAAATTTTGGGAGGGTACTGCAGAGTTGTTTCTTTAGATAAAGAAAGTTGGTGGTAAGACAAAGGTGCTTAAAGGAAGGTATATTATAAAATCCGTCATAAATGTGGAAACGAGGAAAATTTAAAACATGCAGTTTAGCAAAAGGTTTGGCAATAGATAGAATTATATGAAAGAAAAAAAAATCATGTAGCTAATATTGTGTGATGAGATTATGACTAGAATTGTTGTTCTACTTTGATGTTCTTATCATCATCTCTATCAAATTGTTACCTTTGCTGTATCAAGTACAATGATATTCTAATTAGAATCATAGAAAATATTTGATTTTACTAATTTTGTGGCATGAAATTTGGTTTCAAAAGCAAACAAAATATTTTATAATGTGATTTGAAATCTTACCGTTTTCATTACTTAAAGTAAAATATCAATTTGAGTTTCTAAAATCGATCTCAAATGTTATTTAAGGGTCGTAAATGTAGGATGAAAGATTCTGACAGAAAGAAAAAAGAAAATTTATAACGAAAAAAAAAGGGAAATTTTTTAAGAAGGGTTTAGTGTGTGATAGAAAGTTCTAACATAAATTCTAACAAAAGGTTAATGCATAATAAAAAAGAAATGATGAAAAGAAAAAAATCAATCAAATAATTTAATTATTTATTACAAATAATATTCAAATATATCTCAATTCAAATATTACAAGAATATCAAGCAAATCTTCCATCATCATAATATCAAGTAATTCTTCTATCTTACATTACCATCATTATATTTTCATACATCTTAACTGTTATTTATTTTCTTTGTTTTTGAGTCATTCGAACATATGCATTGCTTTCCATATGTATCTTTTCTATTGTTTGTATGTCATCAATAATATTTAACTCTTCCAATTTATCTTGCAAGTCTTCAAGTAAATTTTTTTTATTAGTTTTATGAATAAAATTATAAAGTAAAAAACATGCGATGACAATCTTCACTTGTATTTCATATGGATATGACATCTGACCACGTAATATTAAGAATTGATGTTTTACAATTCTAAATGTACGTTCAATGATTATTCTCAATTGTGAATGTCTGTAGTTGAAATTCTCTACAACATTATGAGGAACTCTATCATTAACATAATTAGATAGATGTTATCTTACACTTCAATATAGATAAATATATTTTGATTGATTTGGATATCTAGCATCAACTAAGTAAAACTTACCTGTATAAAAAGAAAAAAATGGTATAGTGATGTTGTCATAACTTTTAGAAATAGAAAACACATTTATTTGGTGAAACCTAAAAATCATTAGGTCTATTAATTGCATCTTGGAGAATATGAGTATCAACAGTTGATCATTCCCAACTAACTAAAAAATATATAAATTTCATATCAAAATTACATGTTACCAATACATTTTGAGATAATTCACCTTTCCTATTCCTAAATCTTGTTGTTTCTTGTCCATAAATAGTTACTTTGATATGTGTATCATCAATAACTTCAATGCAATCTTGTAAACATGCAATTTTATTTTGATATTGATTAAAATAACATTAAAGATAAGGAAACTACAAGAGTAATAATGTACCTTAAAATATGGGTATACATTTGAGTCTTGACGAATTCGACTTGATGTTTCAGATGAAGGTCTTGTTAAAAGCACATGATTTAGTCGTAATGTAGCATTCAATACTTCATTAAGTATTTACTAATTGTTCAACTTGATTGACTAAATCATTCTATAATTACTCCGTACTTTTGATTTTGCCCAACTATCATAAGGAATATGGCAAACTTTTCTTTTACACTGATATTGTTGGTATCTTTCAAGACTTCTTCCCTCTTTATTAATTCACAAAAATGCTTGAAAACACTTTGACTCATTCTATAAATCTTTCGACAATTGTAAACTTAATGTAGTAAAGAAGGATCTAGTAATCTTCTTATATATTTTGCGCCTTCTTTACTATAAATATGATTTGTACTTGAAAACAAAGTTGTGGTACTTGCAATCCTTATTAAAATATTCCAAAAAGCAAATAGACATCTTTGCATTCTTTTAGTTTGTTCTTCCTCTTCTTTAAATAACATTAATGTGTCATTTACTAGTTTGGAAAAATCCTCTTCAAAATTCATTATCACCTAAAAAATAATATAGACCAAAGGAGGACATTGACATCAATTTCATGTTCAAACATATTACATGGTTGTGTAGAAATAAACATACTACATGAAATCATTCCATAATTAATAGAACATACTAAAATATGATAAATAAATATACAACACAATGTCATTCCACATTTCAAGTTTAAACAAAAAGTATATGACATCAAACATCTAATACAAAAAAAACATCTAAACCATCTTTAGTCTTCCATCCTTTTTAAGTGAAACTTTAACCATCATTATCACATTGCTTTTGGAATTGATAGAAGTATTTTACTGATTTTTTGCTTTTGAAATAATTAACTAACTTTATATTGATTAGTCATAGATAGATCTTCAATATCAAATATTGCTACAATAGCTTTATCTAAAGAAGATTGAGACTTCTTTTTTCATGCAAACATTTCTTTTTGTATGTTAACCATCTCTCTCATTTGTTCATTATGTTCCTCACCATTAGCTTGATCTTGTTCACACAAAGAAAGGAAAGTTTGTGATGTATCTTTCAAACATTCTGTTATCAATTGTAGGGATTTTGCACGAGGGTGTGCTCACTTCCCTTTTTTCCTCCACTCTAATGGAACATGTGCACTTCCTTCTGAACTAGGAAGTATGTCAGAATCAATGTCCATTCCATATTGTGTAATGTCTAAAGCAAATGTATTTGGAACTTGAGTGTTTGGTACAATATCTATCTCTTCTACTTGTCTAGACATATTTTCACTAGTAATAGTATCTTTAAAAATTAACTACAATTGCTCATAAATCAAACATGGTTTTCCCCTATAGCTTTCACACTCTAAATGTACTTATAAAAATTATAATATATATTAAAAAATATATATTACATAAACTAATAATCTTATAGTATGTAAGTAGAAATCAAACCTTAATAAACTCCTTCCATATCTATTCATCTATGTTAGTATACCTTTGTATGAAATTTCATCCTCATCTACTCTGATTTATAATTTTGGAGTAGTTACGATAAATTTGTCTCAATGTCTTTAGGTGACTTTCCATACTATTCTTTATAATACATGTATTTTTTCTATTATTATAATTTTCAACTACTTCATCCCAAGTGCTCCATTTTATCTTCTCATCTTAGATTTTTTTATTTCTTTCATTTAAAACTTCTGACAAAATATTTAAAAAGAATGCATCAACATTTTAAGTCCTATAATTTCGTCCTTCATTATTCCTTTCTCTATCAAGAGTAGTTATTTACTACATAAGAATAAATATTAATAAAAGGTAACAAAAAATATTTTCATGCAAATACATAAATAAAAAGTCACAATCTCTTATTGTACATGACAACCATTATTTGATCAGCAATAGAAATTACCTAACCTACAAGTAATCTAATTACATTGTATATAAAGATGTAGCACATCGAGTTTATGATCCAAGAAAAATGCATGGTAAAAAATCTAAAGGGCTAAGAGATATAAATAGATTAAGAAGAGCAACAATACAAGGGAGATATATGAAAATATTTACTAACTAGTGTAGATTTAAAAAAATTATAGAGAAAAACATAAAGCTCAAAAAGGCATATGAAACTTTAGTGAATTTAGTTTTATGAAAAAAAATTGGATCAAGTTGAAGTGCAATCACCACTATAATTAGGCCTAAGATTATCTTATATAATTAGGCCTTGAATTTCTTTTGCATGTTCAAGGACAAATGACCCTTTAATACTTAGGCCTAAGTTCAAAAATTTGAAGCTTCTTAATCACCTAGTAGAATGGCATGATTCTACTTGAAAATGAAAGACAAACAAACTAGCCATATGATAAAAATAGTAGGCTACATATTCAAAAGCCTACAAATATCGAAAAGTGTAATCAAATGCTAAGTAATACTGAAGTAGTAAATAGAAAATGTTGGAGGATTTGATCCACTTTAGAAAATTATAACTCCCAATAAACAAATCGGAAAAACACAATATAAGTGGCATTTGAAAGCTTAACGACATGCATTAAGAGAAAATTGCTAAAAAGTAATTATAGAAGTCAAGGTGCAGATGAAAATTTATTTTCACTTGACATCTCAACTAAAATCACAAATACTATTTCAAATTAATCATGCCGTTTCACATGCATGCTTGTGGCTGCAAATTAATTTACGGCGTAGAAGAATTGAAAAGAGGAAGGTAGAGGACAATTAGTATCGTGTAAACAAGGGCAACGAAGTGAGATTGGAGGCTTTGGGCGATGGGATAGTGGCGACTTTCGAGCGACAGCGACAGCTTCAGACAACGGGATAGGGGCAACCTTCGGGCAATAAAAGTAGCTTCGGAGATGTGTGAGTCGCGAAAGCTGATGATGGGTTTCGCAAGTGGAAAAAATTTTTTGAACAAGGATCAATCAAAAAGGAATCTATGGTAAAAGAAATTTTAAGGTTTTATACGTCGATAAAATTTAATTTTTTTTTTATCAAATTTTATGCATATTAACGATATTCTAATAGAATTCAACGATTTTACTTTTAGTCGTCAGTTAAATTCTATTAAATACTAACCCCTCCTAATGTTTCAATTGAGATTGGTTTTAAAATGTCACAGATTTTATGCAATCCTATAATCGTAAAAATCATTCCAAATGTCGTTTATATAACAAAATTTTACAAAGTTCTCTTTAACTGTATAAAATCCAATTTTAAAATTGGCATACCAGCGAAAAATATTTTAAATAAATTTTATAAATATATAATAATAATATTTATACAATTATTTTATCATTTTATATATTTATAAAAAATTAAAATATTTCTCCCCGCTTCCAACGTACAAAACCCAGAAAAAAAAGAAAAAAAAACAGAGCCCTCGACTGAATACCTGGTGGTGCCGGCGGCGACGGCGCGAGAGGAGCGTGACCGCGTTCGGAGTAATCTTTCCATACGATGGTGGGCTCCAAGCCGCCTCATGCGGTGCTGTCGTGGATGAGCGCCGCGTCCAGGGTAGACTTCGACGGGGCCGCCTCCATCTCTGCCGGTAATGTTGGCTCTGATGAGAATTCCCCTCCCCCTCCCCCTCCCCCTCCTCCTTCAACTTCCGCCTTGGTTTCGTCCACGAATCGGGAGGTTACGACGACGGATTCCAAGGTCGGACTTTTCGAGAGGTCCGTTTCGGCTGCCGGGGCCGCCGTTCTGTCTGCAGTCCTCGTCAACCCCCTCGATGTCGCTAAGGTGTGCGTTTTGCGATGACTTGGTGGTTTTGAGGTTTTCATTTTGGTTTCGGGTTTCGTATGGTTTTATCATTAGTCGTTTGGTGATTTGTTCCTTTTTTTGTTAGGAGCAGAGTCGATGTTGATATATACGTATATACTAATCATATTGTGATTTTGGGTTGTTTTTTTTGTCCTTTTGCATTGTGAACAGACGAGACTGCAAGCGCAGGATGCTGGGATTCAGTATTCATCTCCATACCAGCGTCACGCTATGAGGCAGATAACATCCTTTGGGGCTAACAGGGTATATTGAATCAATATCTTTATTTTCCCCTTTTCTTTTTTATGATAATGGTGATATTGTTTCCTGGATTCAAATCCATGTTTCCTATGGATCGAAAGACCTTGTTGTTTGCTGTTGGTTTTCCTTTTCTTTTTCAATTAATCCGATCTTATGTATTTTGTTTGGAATATGTCTGACTTTATTCGTCATGATCATTTTATGCTAAATTATTGGTATTAAGAAACTGAACTGGATTGATGATCATGAAGGACAACCAAAAAGATCGGATGCTTGGAACTGTAACTTTTTTGATACTGTTCTTAAGTGGTAACATCTTTTTCAAGGTAGAGAGATTTAGGTGGTTTGGTCATATCCTTAGGAGACCAAGGAATACACCAATTAGGAGAGAAGAATTAATTAGAGTAGAAGAAATTAAAAGAAGTTGAGGTAGACCTAAAATTACTTTGTTAGGAATTGTAAGAAAAGTTTTAAATTTATGCAATTGAACTGAAGATTTGATAATAGATAGAAATACTTAGAAGAAAAGGATCTATGTGATTGTTGTTGTTTATTTATCCATTTAACTTAATAATAAAGTTCCTGTGTCATGTTGCCATTCCTTTTTTCCCTACCATGCAACTTCTCTCTCCTAAGGACATTGGAGAGATATCATTTTGACCTTTTGCTCTCTTTATCTTCTTCCATTTTCATATGTCATGAGCAAATGATTTTTCAGACAACTATTAATATATTCGTAGAAATCTCTTGTGTTCCTACAATCTTTCTATGCTGCAGCTCTTTTGGGTTGTGGATTTTTATTTCCAATTTCTTTTCCTTTGGCATGTTAAGAACTAATATCCCCATATACACTCCTAAATCCTAATCCATTACTTTTGCATATGATTGTTATGCAAGAATAATGTGTTTTTCTTCATTGAAATTAGTGTAATTTGGAGTGTGTGTCCAGATATTCACAGATGTCAGATGCTCTCCAACATGTGCTCGAGTTGGAATATTTGGTGCAGAAGCAATTTGTACTTCTGATTGCTTTCAGTATAAAGGAACACTTGATGTATTATGCAAAGTTGTCAGACAGGTAGTTTGATTTCTAAATACCATTTTGAATTTTGTTATTCTTAGAATGCTGATTGACATGATATTATGGACTTCTATGTATTTTATTCTCCAAAAATCCTTTGATTCTCTCTTATTCTAATTTCTAACAGAGGAGGTTTTTTCAGGAAGGACTTGCTAGACTTTGGAGAGGTACACATGCAGGTTTAGCATTGGCTGTACCAACTGTAAGAATTTTTCATTAGCTTTTTTCAATTTTTTTGCTCCTGAGATTTTAAATAATCAGTTTCTACTTTGAATTGTGTTGTCTGTTGCATAATAATATAATTTATAAGTGTTTCATCATGATCTAGTTGATATTATACATATAACTTCCAGGCATCACAATTTTAATGGTAATTTGGTAAAACTGTAACAGGCAATATTTGCTTGATTCCATTTATTCTATAATTTTCTAAGTGCAAATTACTTGGCAAATTTTCTATAACACATTTGATAAATGGTATGCATCTGCACATTGAAAGCAACAACCAAATATTCTATATGGTAGATATGCGAATTTTCACCCACTCATTGATGATTAGCAATTGTCAAGAATTCCTTATTGAACTTTGTATCCTATTTCCCTGCTTACTAGTTCATACACTTGTGGTAGATTTTTACTTGAATATTTGTCTGTGTGTTTCATCTTTCAGGTGCTAACACTTTTTGACTACTGTAGGTTGGAATATATTTACCATGTTACGATGTATTACGCAACTGGATTGAGGGCTTTACAATGCAAAGTTCCCCTAATTTGACACCATATTCTCCTTTGGTTGCTGGTTCATTGGCACGCTCCTTGGCTTGCATTACTTGTTATCCAATTGAATTGGCAAAGACACGCATGCAGGTGTTTCTCCTGCATAATTAAGTCACACTGAAGTTAGTTATTAAGGGGCTAAGTTGCTTGTTTAAATACATTTTTTAATTTTTATGCATATATTATATAGTTATAAGTATTTAATCATAACTATATATACTTTTAACATTATTATTTTTAAATAACATTCAAATACATAAATAATCTCAAGATAACATTAAAATACAGCATGGATCCTGGGTAGATTCATTATCAGATCTGACCAAGATCTTGTCAGTATCAAGGCATGAAACAACCATTGGACTTTTCAGGGCACCATCTGGGTGCATGGCTCAATAAGCCTGTTTGAAATAATATTAGAGCTTGATGATTTCATGTAAATCATGCTTCTATTTCTTTTATATTAAAAACCATATTCTCTATAATTTCATTAATAATGGGTACTGTCTATAACATCACAATTGGTCTTGCTAGTTGGCCTTGCATGCATTTAGAATTCAAATACATAAATGTTATTGGAGGCTGTGTTTTAAACATTGAACATAGTTCTAGCAGTTTATATTTGTGTGTGATTGGTTTTTGGAATTCTAAAGTCAATGAATTGATCATTCATTGCAGGCATTCAAGGAGTTCAGGGAAGTGAAGCCTCCAGGAGTGTGGAAGACTTTACTTGGAGTCCTTTCACCAGCAGAGAGCGCAAAGAATATTAAGAAATGTATGCTGCTCTTTTTTATTACTTTGCTCTTTATAGCAAAAATTATTCCAGTTTGCCTTGCATGATATATCTTTAGGATTCATGTTCACGAGGAATTAACAAGTTTTTACAATTAGTTGTCTAACACTCACCTTCCTCCTTTATTTGGGTTTGGGATTGGTTATGTAGGGATGAACCTTTATGGGTAGAATTTGCCTTTAAAATTAAAAGGAAAATTCTATAAAACTACTATTCACTTAGTTATATTCTATGACTTAGAATGTGAGGTTGTAAAACATGATCATACATAGAAAGTTAATATTGTTGAAATGTATATACTTATATGGATGAGTGATAATACTATAGGAGATAAGTTAAAAGATGATTTTATGAGAAATAGAGTAAGAGTTGTACCGATTGAAGACAAGAGAAAATCGGTTTAGGTGGTTTTGTTATATTCTTAGGAGATCAAAGAATGTACTAGTTAAGAGAGGATAATCAATTAATGTAGAAGACAAAAAAAACTAAAGGTAAGCCTAAAATTGCTTTGGTTATAAATTGTAAAAAAAATTTAAATTTATGTAATTTTATTGAACATTTGATAATACATAGAAATATTTGGAAGAAAATGATTCTTGCGGTTGATTCCTTGTGGTAAGATTATGACTTAAATTGTTATCGTTGTTATTATCTTACACGATATTATCATTGTGAACTTGTAATTGCATCTTTATTGCTTCCTAAAAAGTCTCTTTTATCCTGTTGTATGTCTAGATTATTTACCTGATGAGTCTTCTTTTACAGAACACAGACCACTTGATTCTTCTTTTCCTACTGCATTAGATTGCCTGACACAAACTACTCTTTTACCTGATTCATATTATGTCTTAATTGTCTGCATATTGCCCTCTTATCACCTGCTAACTATAGCATCCATTGAAATTAATACAGTGCAAGGTTACCGTATCCTATGGATGGGTGTAGGAGCACAACTTGCACGGGATGTCCCATTTTCTGCAATTTGTTGGTCAACTCTTGAACCCGTAGGTGTTCATGTTCATTTTCGTGGTATTTTACTTTATTTGGTTTTTATGACCTCAGAAATTTTTTCACCATTGTACATTGACATTCATTACAGATCAGGAGAAGATTACTTGGGCTTTTAAGTGATAATGACAATGCTGTAAGTGTCCTAGGTGCAAATTTTTCAGCTGGCTTCATTGCCGGTAGCCTTGCTGCTGCTGCTACATGTCCTCTTGATGTTGTTAAAACACGAAGGCAAATAGAGGTAGCTAAAATTAGGTTTCAATTTTGAGCACAGTACATCTCTATGTTTTGTGTTATTTCAAGTGATGCCTGCATTATATGCACAATGTGTTTATTGAATCTGTGGCTAGAGCATGGAATATTATAACATTATTGCATAAGCGATGAGTTTTTCATTTAAACTCATCCTGTTGACATACCTGTTTTCATTTGTCATCTTTTTTACTTCACTTTTGCCTATCTATGATTTGCATTTTGGTAGGTTTTCCAAGAAAATAGAAACTAAATCATGTGGTTTTACGACATGGCTTTTTTTGCATCTTTAACATAAAGATGTTTATCAATTGTTTTTTTCTTGAAGGATCCTTCAAGGGCGTTAAAAATGAATACGAGGCAAACATTTATTGAGGTGTTGAGGTAAGTTGCTTTGTCTGATGTCTCTTTTAGATAAAAAAGATATATTTGATTCCCACTGCATGTAGTCTGCAAGTGAATTATCCTCTCCAGTTCACTTTTAATATTTAAATAAAATTTGAAGAGATTTCGTATCTATGGGAAACCACTCATGCTTTGGATGACAATTCTTTCAATTCTCTTAAATATAATTGGTCCTTATTTTTTCAACTAGCCATTGCTAATTTGCATCTGGTCTTGTTACGAAACCTTAACTTAGTTCATTACTTATTTAGAATGACTCTTTGCACAACTTATGATCTGGCAATTCCTGTAACAGGGATCGAGGAGTTAGGGGCCTCTTTACAGGTGTTGGCCCACGTGTTGGTCGTGCTGGTCCTTCAGTTGGAATTGTGGTATCATTCTATGAAGTTGTGAAGTATTTTCTAAACAAAAGCCATGCGGATCTTTGAGGGAAGGAACTGTATGGTGATAAATTCTGATCATGGTCGTCCTCATCCGGCAAAAGCTCTTCCAGAATTTCAAATGGATTTTCGTTACTTGAAATCCTTTCTGATGGAGATGAAATGAGTACCATTCCTAGAAAAGAACAAACACAGACTGGAAGCAGAGTATTTTTTTGCCTTTAGGTTTGAGTTGATCGACTAATGGAGCTTCTTCTCCTTGGGACTAACTCAGTTGAGCAGCATTTTTGAATGTGGGTAACAGCAATAATTATGGATGTTGTTTCAAGAATCGCTTGAACAGAATATATTGGATAATTATGGAATGTAACTTAGTGAAGAAAATGATGCAGTAGTAGCTTGGAACATAGAAGCACCACACAAATGCTGAATTTTGATATTCGTTTTAGCTCAGTTTAGCAGGACCCAGAAATCAAGGAGAAAGTTTTGTTTTCCATGCTTCCATGTTTGTGTAAATTTTGTCGATCCTTGCTATTTTGGCATACTGTCTTCTGCAGTTCTATTGCAATTGATTTTTTATTTATTATGATATAGATAATTTAGTATATGATTATTGCATCTTGGAATGATAATTTTTCAAATAATATTAAAAAAATAAGTACTTCCAAAACCAGATTTCTTCATATATATTTTTTTCTTTCAAATCTGTGACTTGAATTCATCGTTAGAATTTAACACTGTTGGGTTGTATCTGCAAAATTCTGGGAATCCTCTGTTAGAAGTTTATTAGAACTTGGTATTGAGAATACCCAGTTCACTTCAGTGAATTCAACGTTGAATTCCATTGGATGATAAGACCACCGTAGTCAGGCAAAAGGGCACAAATGCACTTGCCACCCTCTACTCTTATTATTATTTATTTATCTATGATGAGAATGAAGCGCTTCCTCTGTAAATGGAGGCCAATTCTCTCCATATATGGATGTTGAAACAAGCCAAGAGAGGAGGGCATGGCGTAGTGTCATGGAAGTGGAAGGAAGAAGAGAAACCGGCCACTGGTTTTTATTTGATGTACATTTGGAACCTAAATGTAAAGAACCTGTTGTTATATTAATATAAACGGGAAATAAGTGATGTATAGCTGTAAGTATCCATGGTTAAAAATGTTTATTTTATAATTTAGATACACTAACGTAAAATTTATTAAAATAAATAGATTTTTTAAAAAATAAAAATAAAAATTTTAAGTATGGTCTTCACAATTAAATTAAGTTGGTGTATTTAAATTATAAGATGAACGTCCAAAAAGCATTGAAATTTAATACAAACTTTGATTTGGTTTTAATTAGTAGTTTATCTGTGCTCCATTTTACCTTTATCTTTTTTAAGTTATACATACATTGCGGTTGCCTGTGCTGGGTTGGGTTGCATGAAAATTTTGTGAATGTGAGAACGGAACACTGCATGCCATCTGCCACCTAACCTAATTCTTCAATAAAATACGAAGGATGCCTGCCTCTCTTCTGGGTTTCAGATCAACACCTCCGGGAAAGCCCTCTATCATCCATCCGAGAGAATCTCCATTTTGGTTTCTCCACATCTCACGCACCCTTCCTTCCTTGATAAACTCTCGGTCATGCGTCTGGTATGGTGGTTTAATGCTTTTGGTGATCATTTTCTGCAATATATTTGGTACGGTAGTTGGTTAACTAATGGTGATAGCAAAAGCATCAATAAATTATTTATCACGGGAAGAACCCAAAGAGGGAAAAAGCTACTCAGACCATTTCATCTGTGTTTGCATCTGTTAGATCCTTGATCACCATGCTTCCAATCTATAATAGCTACTACCACTTTCATTGGAATTAAGATCTCATCACACACCTGTCTTTGAGAGAGAGTTGGATTAGACTAAAAGTTAATATTTGGTCGTCTCCGCACATCCGGAAAAGGTGGCATCTGTTGCATGCCATAAATAATAGATCCATTTGTGTGTGTGTGTGTGTGTGTGTATATATTTATATATGGTTTGTGTTCCTTCTCTCTCATGTCTTCCCTTCCCGACCCCATCATACAGTGTTTCCCATCCTTCCTGATCTCGTATTCGCCATTCCCTCCTCCGGGAAAGAAGGGAACCCAAGAGATCCTCAAGGTAAAAACGCAGTCGCCACATAATTAGCATGTTCTGTAAAATTGCTGAATTGATTCTATTTTGTGATGTCTATTGTGGTGTTGGGAAGGATGGGGTTGGCTGTATTTTTCTGCAGAGGTTCTGTATGGGAATATCTAAATTAGATCATAAGCTCTGATGGTGATTAGGTGTCTCGGCCTGATGATGGGTCGGGTTATCAGCACAGTTTTCACCTTTCTGGATGCATTCCTTTAATTTCTTTGGGGTTTGGATTCAAGCCATGATCAAATCATATTCTTCCTCTTTTTGGTTCTCGTCATAATAGTTTTCCTCTTTAATTTGCTACCTTTTTATCATGTTTTATGCCTATCAATGATGATTGAGCTGATGCATTGGATCTTGGTTGTAGAGGGGAATAATGATTTAGATGTTGCTTATTGATGCTGCAATTACAGTTCTCATCCATTTAAATAGAGTAAAACATGGTTTTGTATCTGGAGTCTATGATTTCAATGATGATTTACAAATTATCATCTCCAAATCAATGATTATGATGTTCAATTTGTTGTACCTCTGCTAGTTAGCCATAATTGTCTTTGCAATTCATGCCTCCTCAGGAGTGAGGGAGGATTCTGAAGTGGAAGCCTAAGGCGCCCTCCATGAACAAAGGGATCTTGAAGAATCTTATTTCATCCTACACTGGCCCTCATGATGATTTGGGGCACTCTCAAATGTTAAAGACAAAGGAAGGTCATGCTCTTCCCTACTAAAGAAGTTCCTTGTTGAACGTGGCCATTTCTAGATCTCTTCCTTCTCTAATCAATTGTTTGGCAAAATAATGAACTTTGCATATTAAGTTATCCTGAATTTGTATTCCCGAAAGTTTTGAAGAGCTCAAATTTAACTTGGAAAGTTTTGTAATTGCAGAGATTGACAAAAAGTTAAAGAAAATACTAATGCTAGTTGATGATGAACACAATGATGGGAAATCTGAAGACCAATCCCAATTGGTTTCTCTTATTGAGATGTTCTATCACAACTACATCTTTCTACATGGAAGATATGATCAATTGATCGGAAAGGTAAAGAAATCAATTGAACACAAAGAGTATATGAATGGACAGTATGCTGACAGCGCAAGCTCTTTGGAGGGATCAGATTCAGAGTCAAGTTACATTCATGATGCAAGTCAAGAAAATGGAATCTTGTGCGCCGAAGATAAAGAACAAGAAGAAAGGGGAGATGTGGTAGCTAAATTAGCAGAGGCAGAAGCGGCTTGTTTGTCATTGGAGAATGAGATGCAAAGCACTAGAGAAAGGGTTAATGTCTTGGAAGCAGAGAACACGAGTCTAAGTCTCACATTGGAAAAAATTAATCAGCAACATTCAGCTGCAAGTGAAAGGCTTCTAAAAATCCAAGAAGACAATGAAGCTCTGATGTCTGGAAAATCTGCGTTGATGCAGACATTATATGACACTGAGAGTTCTATCAAGGAATTAAAACTGGAGAACCAAGTATTGAAAGATGAAATACAAAAATTGAAGAATGAGGAGTTGAAAGAAGTCGTGGAAGAAAGTGATAGGCTAAGGGAGGAGAATCATGGTCTAAGAAAAACCATAACAGATTTGGAATTCCAGAAATCTGATTTGGAAAAAATGTTGGAAGACAAAGGAAAAGAAGCATCAGAAATTGCAGATGAGCTTAAAGAAGTTGACATTGTACTTACGACAGAATATGCTAGTGATCCACAGGTTGAGATCACTGGGTTGAACCAGGAAAATGTATGTGAAGACAAAAAGAAACATAGATTTGAGATGCTTTCTGCTTGGTGCAAACTCCTCGAATCTAAAGATAAGGCAATTCGCCAGCTTGAGATGAATCTAGAAGAGAAGAATGTAAAGATAGCTAGACTTGAGGACAAAGAAAAGAAAATTCTAGAGAAGCTTAAGCTCTACGAGAGACAGAAGGCACAAGTTGATGGTGAAGTTGGAAGGTTAAACGAGCTGGCTCAGACACTTGAAGTCCACCTCCGTCTCACTAACCAGAAATTCAAGATCACCAAATCTGAATACAAGGATAGGGAGGAACTCCATAAGAGGAAAATGAAAGAGTTGCAACAAAAGTATCGGGAATTAGAAGAGCAAAACAAGGATATGAAGGAGGAGATACATTACATGGATTGTGAACTCAATCAAGTCAAAGAAGCCACAGAGATGGGACTAACAAAGATGGCCAATGCATTGCAGAACCTGGAACTTGTGTTTGAGGAAAGTTGTGGGCACTTCCAAACTCGGATATTCGAGTGCTCAGAGGATGTCCGAGTCTTAAAGCATAGCCTAAGGAATATGGTGCATTGCAAACTTCGTTTAGAACAAAATGCAGAGATGGCTTCAAAGGCGGCAGACTTCAAGGAGAGGATATCCGACCTGGAGAAGATTGTGAGGCACAAAGAGGAAGAAGGTAAGTTGAAGGATGAAGAGAAAAGGGAAGCCATAAGGCAGCTCTGCTTGCAGATTGATTACCATCGCGAGAACTACAAATATCTGCTACAAGAATGCTTGACGAGGTTTCGTGGAACCAGGAAGTCGTAAATATTCCTTCTGGGTATGCACTCGCCTTAAAACTCGCAGTAATACTTGTGTAAAACATTTGCTTTATGTATCTATTGGCAGAAACTGCTTTAGAAAAATGTACATGTTCTGATGCTGCCTCAGAATTGTGCCTCTGACACTACAAAATTGAATGATTTGGTGGATTTATTGAAGAAATAATCTTTCGTGGTAGCAATAGCAAGAACAATTCCGATGGCATTAGGCCCAATAACAAGAGAAAAGGTTTCTAGAAAAGCCATTCTGATTTTTTGATTGTACCCATTTACCACAAGTATCTTATCAACATTATTTGCATCATGGGAACAATTGTCCAGCTGACTTGGTCACCTTGTGCAGGTGTGTTGATTTCATTGTCATTTTGATCATCTAGGGCCTTTTTTACACTTCTACTCTTTAGAGGGGCTTTCATCTTCATCACTCTTTTTGCCATATTCATTGTCAGTTAATGATAGGAATATGATTATCGTCTCTTTCTCTCTAACATTATCGCCACCGCAAAACTCTCCCCCCATCGATCTTTAGAGAATTGTGGCGGTAGGTACGGAAAATAAGTCCTTTTATTGGTAGTAGTAGTAGTAGGACGCAAGCTACTTTAACACTTGTGTTTCGTGCTACATCCTGCGTTAATAAGTTAACGGATAGATATATCATCAACTTGCTTTGTTGATTTCATCAGCTTGAAGAAAATCGACTAACTAACTGGGATTTTAAATTTTTAGTGATCTGAGGACTTATTGAAAGAGGTGGAATGTTTATAGTCGGATCGGAAAAATCCAAACAGCCACCGGAAGAAATGGTATATGGATCAAAAAAACCCAAATAAGCATGGATTGGATCACTATATTGTTCTGCATGTGACCGTTTCTTTTTAGGAAAATGTAAATGCATAAAGCTTATGCAAATATTTAAAGAGATAAAAAAAAAACTATTAATTATCATTGATTGAATTAAATGAGGAATGATAATTATATTTATTGATTTTATGAATCATAGAGAAAATACGTCATTTATGAAAAAAATTACACCACATAATTTACATCTACAATTAGATGTTGGAATGACCCCACTAAAATATTCATACTGACAGAATAATCCATGCAATCATTGTATTAAATGAAAATTTCAGAGGTTTTGCTAACATGAACATTTTCATAAGGTTACCTCAAAATTAAATATATATTTTTAATTGTAAATGTAAATTATGTAATGAAATTTTTATTGAAATGTAATTTACATTCATCTTATCTAAATTTTTATAAACAATGCACTTTTCTATGATCTATAAAATAAATAAATGTAACTAACTATTTTTCCTTATTTAATTTAATGAATGATAATTAATACCTTTTCTTTTTAATCTCTTTAAATAATACTTTGAATGTAGATTAGTGGTGTTATAACATTAAGATTTTCGCCCAATCTTTCCTATGGGCCGTGTCCAATCAGCGTGCAAGTTTTGATCAGAACGATCGATGGTATGGTTAAACTGTGCTGAGACGAGCCGATGTAGTCGTGTCTAGCCCATTTAACATGTCTAAGTGATATCTTTTGATGTCTGAATCAGCTTAGAATATGTCCAAAAAAAAAACAAGCAAAAGCCCGGTCCATCAACGTCCTGATGGGCTTCAGGATCCAAGCCCAATCCAACAATCGACCGTACCGGGGCGGAGACCCACGGCTAAAGGCAACCGAGGGTCCACGTCACCTCCAAACCATGCATTCAATTTGGAGCAACACTTCTCCACTAATCGATGTCATACGTGTGGCAACCATGTCATCCACAATACCACCCCGCCCATGGATCTTCTTCCTCCGCTGCACCACATCTCTCCACGTCTCCCCTCTTCTACGCTCGTTGGTGGCTTGTGGTCCGTGGATTCGGCCTCTTGTTTCACCAAGCTATCTATATATGTGAGGACTCCACCCCTCTGACTTTTCAGCCTGTGCATTGCTTTTTGCGCTTGGACGGCCGAAGTTTCGTCTGGGTCTTGCGAGGTAAGTAAGTTGGTTGTCTCTTCCTTCCTTTTGTTTTATGTGGGTTGGCTTGTGTTGATAGCATGTACTGGTGGTGATCACGACTTTTACGACCTGTGCTTTGAAACATAGATTCGAGATGGTATCTGCTTGGCGCAAACTCCTTGAATCTAAAGACAAGGCAATTGGTAGCAGAAAAAGAGACAAGGCAATTCTCCTGATCGAGAATGACGTAGAGGAGAAGAATGCAGAGATAGCTAGACTAGAGGACGAAGAAGAGGAAATTGTAGAGAAGCTTAAGCTCTGTGAGGCACAAAAGGCACAAGTCGATGGTGAAGTTGGAAGGTTGAATGAGCTGACGCAGACACTTGAAGTCCACCTCCGTCTCACCAACAAGAAACTGGAGATCACCAAATCTGAATACAAGGATAGGGAGGAACTCCATAAGAGGGAAATGGAGGAGGTGCAGCAAAAGTATCGAGAGTTAGAAGAGCAAAACAAGGATATGAAGGAGGTGATACGTTACATGCACCGTGAACTCAATCAACTCAAACGAGTCACGGAGATGGGAGTAACAAAGATGGCCGGTGCCTTGCAGAACCTGGAACTTGTGTTGGAGGAGAGTCGTGGGCAATTCCAAACTCGGTTATTCAAGTGCTCAGAGGATGTTCGAGTCTTAAAGGGTAGTCTGAGGAACACGATGCATTTCAAACTTGGTTTAGAACAAAATGCAGGGATGGCTTCCAAGGCAGCAGACTTCAAGAAGAGCATATCTGACCTGGAGAAGATTGTGAGGCGCAAAGAGGAAGAAGGTAAGTTGAAGGATGAAGAGAAAAGGGAAGCCATAAGGCAGCTCTGCTTGCAGATTGATTACCATCGCGAGAACTACCAATATCTGCTACAAGAATGCTTGACCAGGTTTCACGGAACCAGGAAGTCGTAAATATTCCTTCTGCTATGCAGTCGCCTTAGTAATACTAATACTCTATCGGCAGAAATTGCTTTAGAAAAATGTATATGTTCTGATGCTGCATGCATCACGATTGTACGTGACACTACATAATTCAATGATTTGGTGGAGATTAACAAAAGCTGACGCATGTATATATTCATGAGCTTCAGATATACCTACCACGCACATCGGCAAAACTTATGTACATTCATGGTTTGTGTATGGTGCTCCAATTTTAGTATGTCAAAACTGTTCAACCATTTACACTACTTTATTGTTAGTATTTTGTGATTTGCCTGTGGAATCTACGATTAGAATTCTCGTGAAATTGAAATTTTACAGAATTAAACGTAAATAAAATATAAAATTCAAGTATTTATGTACAAGATAGAATTAGAATTTTATATTTATATACAATAATAATGTAGTATAATTATCTTTAATTGATTAAATAATTATTTAATTAAATAACTTAAATAATTAATAAGAATATAATTAATTGACATGTTATATAATTATATCATTAAATATTCATATATCATTTATCGAGGAGTACTTAAGAATTGTTTGAGATAAAAATAAATTTCAGATATTTTAGACACGTATTTACGCTGTAACTTAAATTTTCAATTTTAACTCTACAACAATCGAATGAAATTTAAATTTATTTTCGTTATAATTTTAAATGTACAGATCTGACCGACCTTAAACGACATTGACATGTATTCCATGTTTTTAACGTCACATTTATGCTGGAGAGACGACGCATGCATGTGTTTGGTCCCCGGATGCACACTTGCACGTGATGACCTGACCATACATGCACCAATGTGGGGCTCACATCATCTTTTCCACGTACGTAGACGAGCATTTTTCATTGGTTACATTACTTCCACGTCATTCTTATATACCTTACTTTTATTCTTCTTTTTTTTCCTCCTTTCGTTTATTTTATCCTTCCCCGTCTATGTTATTTCCACACAAATTTAGAGTAGCTTAAGCATGTGGTGTAGGAAAAGTTTTCTCGTATTTAAGAATTAAAGGTAAATTAAGTATATTATAAATTTTCTTATTTTTTGATTTCTTATTTTAAATCTAGTTACTACATAAATAAAATAAAAATAAAAACATACAGATAATTTATAATAATTTTCCTCAATCAATGTATGTCTAATCTTTAAGTATTTACTCAAAAATTCACTATTCTTAGGAGTTTTTAGTTCACTCAAAACCTGGTGTACTTCAACTTTACTCAAAGCAAACTCAACTTGACTAGATACCGATCCTTCGTCAAGTTATATCTTTAATTATACGAACCTTTGTACAGTTATCATGTTAATTATACAAATTCTCGTATAATTATCTATACAACTTTACGATCTTCCGTAAAGTTACCCAAAACTCTTTTGAAATAAAATCTTTTAAAGTTTATTCTACAACATCCTTTATGAATAGGTTCTCTTTTTCAATCTACAATGAAATGCAAAGAGAAATTTATCTAAAAAGCATAAATGTAATAAACTTTTCTCTTAATCATACAGCAACACTTAAATCTTCAAGAAATAACTTTATTGTTGTTGAGTTCCTTCGAATGAATTTCAACTCTTATTTTCCAAGAATTTTTTAGTCTTCTAAGAATTTTCTCTAGAGTATTTCTAAAAGAACTAAGGCTATGTTTGGTAGCACCAACTCCAAAGCTAGAGCCGCTTAACTTTAGAAGACATGTTGACTCCAACTCTAGCTCTTGAGGAGCTCCTACAAGTCCTATTTTTATTTTTTTAAAACTAATGTTATATCTTTTGACGATTATACATTCACTATTTGTATTTAAATAAATATGATAGTATCAAAACATCTAAATATTGTGTAAATAAATATAGATGCTGAATATTGTTTGCTTGAAACATACATATTGAATTTCATATGCATATAAACTAGAGGTGTCAATGGGCTTGGCTGGGCCAGCCTGACCCAAAAAGTACTAGCCCATTCGAGTTACAGGCTAGGCTAGGTTGGGCTGAAATTTTTTTAATTCTTTTGGTATAGCCTGGTCTAGCCTAAAATTTTTTTAAGGTAGCCCAACCTAGCTTGAAATTTTTTCAAGGTAGCCTGACCCGACTTGTAGCCCGACTCGCTTTTATATATATATATATTTTTTCAATCTGATTGAAGCTCAACTTTAGTCTGACCGAAGTTTTTTATTTTTATTTTATTTTTTATCAATCTCACCGAAGTTTGACTTTGATCCGATCAAAGGTTTTTTTATTTTTTCTTCGATTTAACCAAGTTAAGTGTTTTACTTTTTTTATTTTTTTCCTTCGATCTAACCAAAGATTTTTACTTTTTTATTTATGCATTAAACTCACGATTGACTTTGATCTAATTAACAAAAGTTTTTTATTTTTTCTTTGTTTTGACTAACCAAAGTTTTTTAGTTTTTTATTTTATTCTTCGATTTAAGTGAAGCCCAACTTTAATTTGATTGAAGTTTTTTATTTTTTCATCTGTCCAATTGAAACTTATTTTTATTTTTATTTTTTTCTTCGATATGACCAAAGTTTTTTATTTTTTTTGGTCTCACCAAAGTTTAACTTCAATCTAACCTAAGTGTTTTATTTTTTCATCGATCTGATCAAATCTCACCTTCAATCAAATCAAAGTTTTTTTAATTTTTTCATCGATCTAACTATATCTCAACTTTGATTAGACTGAATTTTTTTATTTTTTTTATTTTTTCATTGATCTAATTGAATCTCAACTTTTGTCAAACTAATGTTTTTTATTTTTTGCTTTGATTTGATTGAAACTTAAATTCGATTGGATCGACATTTTTGATTTTTTATATTTTTTATTTTAAATCAAAATAAAAAAATTACAATATTATTTGATAATCAATTCATCATTCAAACACATTATTTTATTTATAAATATATGAACATTAAACATAAATCTTCATTTATGAATCATGATTCATTACATTAACATCAATATTAAGACATTACCAACTCACCATTCATGATTCATTATCTATTAATACATTCAAACATAAGTAATAAAGTTAAAATAAAGTCAAAACATTAAAGTCTTCAAATAGTAGAAATGTCTTAAAAACATTAAAGTCTTCTAATTTTTAAATGTTCATGCATGTAACTAAAAACCTTTATATCATCCCCGTCATGTTCCAATTCATGAAGGTCATTTCTAGCCATTGGATCTTTACTAAATTTGATTCTACCTTTAGAAAACTTTCTTGAGTGACTTATTTCTCAAACTTTAACATGGTATACACCCATATTTCTATATCTTCCGTAAATCCAATCTCTTTAAACTTCTTGATGCATTGAGGATAATCATACATCTATCTATGTTCTTCAAATTTCAATATGATTGACTCTAATGAATCAATTCGATCATTTAGGCTTGCAACATATTGACATCTTCTACTTGTAAAAGATGTAGTGGATGTCAATGTCGATGTGCTTCCAATAGTGGGTGTGTTGATGTCTACTTCCATGTTCAAATCTTTTACAGGTATCTGCTCACTACTCTAGGATGGATTTACTTCGAAGTTTGAGATATAAACAAACTCACCTACTGTAATAGTGTCATCAAAAAGGTCTCTCCAACTTGCCAGCAAATTTTATGCCTCGATAGTGAAATTTCTCACAATTTGATTTGATCTACATGTATCAAACAAAATTATCAAATAAGTTGGTGAATAATGAAATGAAATAAAATTATCAAACAAAATTATTGTAAAACAATTACATACCTTTTGAAAATTTTCCCACCATGTATCATCTGTATCTTCTCAAGTCTTGGTATGCACTCGTTGCCTTTTGGTTGAATTATAAGTTTGCAATAATTGTATTATGCATATATAAAACAATAAAAGTAACTTAAAAATTTCCTCAACTTCAAGATCCACCAAATCACTAGTTTCTAAAAATTTCTCCATTGTAATGAACATATGCACAAATAAGATAGTGTAAGTTCGAATATAATTTCATGAAATAGACATAAAGTAATTTCAATTAAAAACCATTCAAATAAACTAGTGATTAAAAATATTCAAATAAAAATAAGCATGATTCATATGACTCTCATCAATAAAAATATAGTTTCCATATTCATTTAATAGAAATAAGAAAATAGTAGAAATTGATGAACTTGTATGTCCTAATAATTTATCAATAAGTTCATCATAATCCTATAATTTATCTACTTACAATAAGTGAACCATAAATCATATCATCAACAACCTAAACAAAAGACCCAAGTCGTAAAACCATCCTCCTTCACTAAGATCTTCGATGAGCTCTACTTCAAGGAGAATGCCACACCCCTTAAGAAATTCCATTAGTGTTCATCGCTGCTAGAGAAGAATAACAGAACCAACATGGAGCAATGACAAAGCTCTACGTCAATGGATTCCTTGTTAGGTAGGTCGAATGAGAGACATTCACATCACCAATTTCTTACCTTGGAGGTGGGGAGAAGTCGTGGATCAACATAGCGGTGGACAGATAGTAGAAAAAATATCTACAACGATCGTAGATTAGTATAGTGGTGGATGAATGGCAGAGAAAAAATATCTACGATAGTTGCAGATTGACAAAAGAAAAAATCAAGTGAAAGAGGAGCTTACTCCATTGCAGATCAGGTGAAAGTCGTGAAGGTGGAGCTACGGAGGTGACGAAGCGAAGGATATTCTAGACTTTTGATCGATAGTACCTTTAGGAAGCTAGGAAAATACAACACCCAAAAATACGCTATGTTGGTCGTCGCTTTAGCTCCAACGTTTCTAGCATCAATGAGAAGCTAAGCTATTTGTTTAGGGTGTGCTCTTGGCACATGTTCCAAAGGCAAAGGCACACTGTAGTGCCTCTACCAAATGTAGCCTAACTTTTAACTTTAATTTGACCCTATTTATATTACATGAGGAACTCTAACTAATTACACATGTTCTCTAGACTTTTTTGAACCACAATCTTTAATATTGACTTTGTCAAATTTATCTCTAATTGTCATCTATAAATATTGGTCAAGTCTTTAGAAATATGATAGATCGCGTGTGAATGAGTGTGTCATGTGTCATATGCAAAAATAACTATACATGTAACAAACTTTGATTAAATATAAAAAAATTATAACAAATAAATAAATTTATCAAAGTTATAACATTATGGTCTTTCGTAAAGTTATGTACATAATTTTATGAGCTTATATATAACATAATATGACGAATGTCCATAAATTTATCTCCATAACTTTACGAACCTTGACAATCTAACACGTGTAAAATACAAAGACTTATTTTTAATAAACTTCATATACTTAACCATAAATTCATCACTTATATATATATGTAATTTCATAACTTTACGAATGTTTGTAAAGTTATAAGCTATGTCCATAAAGTTATATACTTAAAGAAATCTTAGAGTAATAATTCAAAGTTATGAATAAGGTAAATTTAGGAGTATCCATAAAGTTAACTTCATCTTTTCCTCGTTCTTTTTTTTTTCCTTTTATATTTTTTTCAGTAATAACTACTTCGTGAAGTTAGTATAACTCAACGGACTTATTTCGTTGAGTTAACTCAACAAACTCGTTTAATTCTGTTGTGTTAATAAACCAAATACATGTTCATATAACATTTAAGTAACTTCTAATTCATTTATAAATATTTAAAAATTCATCATTTAACTTATTAAAATAAAAATCATTTTATAAATTATCAAAATATAAATATATTAATAGATAAAAATCTTATCCTTAACAAGTGAAAAGAAAGAAAAAAAACACCACTCTAACCACGTTGAGAGTGGATATATATCAACATGAGATTATTGCTGTCGCCGCTGTATGGAAGGGTTCGTTCGTGGGTCGTAGGTTCATGCAAAATCATTTATCGTAATCACATAAAAAGGTTAAGAGTGAACGATCATATGATTCTATGCAAAATCATTACTACGGTTGTATCGAGAAGACAAAAGAAACGACGTGACACAAAGTTATGACTTCAATCGTACTGATAGATCATGTACGACGACATTGTGATCAAAGAACTCGTCGCCGTCACAACCATATCGACGTGATTTTTCTTATTTTTTTATTTCCATTACTTCTTGAAGAGAAGGACAAGGGATGTCGACGACGCAACAGGTTTAAACACTTGTAATCATGCCTGGTGGTAGAAGATTACTATCATAGTGATTTTGTCACTTATCGACAAATTCCTTGATAGCATCAACAATCTTGACTCCTAGTTAACTCCTTTTCATCTACAAAGTTTGAAAAGCTTGTCTTTAGAATGATGACTTTGCATTTGTTGGCTTCTATCGCTACCTTCCATCCTCTAGGTTTCCTCTCCCCATTAAAGGTATGGTTCATCCTCTTAGTTAATGTGATCTATGCTTCTAATAGTCTAACGCCCTATACTCGGCTATATCTCTGTATAGTCCTCTTAGTTACTTGCTCGTTGTCTTCAACATTCAAGCTTTATGTGTTTATTAGGTCTACCTACTTACTCTCCCAGTGTCGCTCTATAAGTGTCTCATCTAACCTTATGAAACATTGTGATTCTATAGTAAATCGCATGTGCTACAGTAATTTTATTAGATAATCTAACAACCTCAGATTGCCCATTGTAGGGGTGTGACGACATTCTCTTCCTCTTAAACCATCGTCATCTTTGATGACTTTGCAAAGTCTTAAATGAAATCTTTAAATTATCAAAAATATCGTGTCTTTTTCTCAAGTAGTTTCCTTTGGTGATTGTCTTGCTCACTTTTTTATATTCTTCCTACTATATGACTATTACCCATTTGTCAAGGATTGCTTCAACCTTTTGGTTGAAAACCATTTGAACTTGGGTTGGTGCTTGAAGGATCTCTTTCATCCTTGTGATATGGTTTTAGGAAACTAAATTTAAGTATATCAAGCAATTTCAACTAATAGGTTAACTTCCCTACATTGCCTTTCACGATGAATGCATTTTGTATCATTGCACCAACACATGGTGTGCCTCCTTTTAGATCTTCTTCAAGATCTAAGGTGTCAACTGAAGCAACACCTTGTCTCTCACATTGAACTTTAGTAACCTTTGACTTTGATTAGCCCATTTCTTCATTTCGATTTTGAACTAATTGTAAGCAATCTTCAACTTCCTCCAAACTGTCTAACTAGTCTTTTGCAAACTAGTAAGCTATTGGACAACACTCCTATCCATGCTTGACTAATTCATGTAGTGTGATTAGTTGTCTCCCTATTGTCAACCTGAATAGACTTTTCTTTATCAACAAACTTGGATGAAGGTTATAACAAAATTGGACAATGTCAAGAAGTTGAACCTAGTTTTGTTGGTTGATTGTTATGAAGTACTAGAGATACTCTTTTGGTAGAGCATTGATTCACTTAGTTTACTTGTTAGACTACAAATGATTCACAATTGAGAATTTGAACTCTATCTCCAACAACTTGAATAAGGCTCTCTAAAACCTTCCTATGAAGTGAACGCCTCTATTGCTTACAATACCCCTTAGTAGTCCCTAGAACTTAATGACATTTTACATAAGTAGCCTTGCGATAGTCTCTACCATACACTTCTTTAGTGCTAAAATAAAGATAGCATATTTTGAAAATCAATCAACCATTATCATAATCGATGTGTAGTTAGATATTTTGGGTAATCTATTAATAAAGTCTATGGAGATACTTTTTCATAGCTTCCCTAATATCGACGAGGGTTGCAACAACCTTGCTATCTTTTGTCTTATCTAATTGTTATACTAGATAAGTCAAAAATAGTGATCAATGTCTTTCTCCATTTTTGGTCAATAGTAGCTTGAGCTCAATAGTGCTAAGATCCTCTCCTAACTTGGGTGACTCACTCATTTGAAGTTGTAAGTCTCATACAATAGCTCCCTCTAAAGTTTGTTAGCTTTAGGAACAAAAGGTCATTGTCCCTTGGTGAAGAGGATTCCTTCCTCTTCCTAGAAGTGTCTAGTTGTCCTTTCTTGAACCTATTATAGCTTGTGATAGACTGGTGATGATAGGTTCCACACTCTCTCTCAATTGAGCATGTCGACAACCTTGTTTTGTTTCTCAAGTTTATACTTGAAGGTGAAGTTAACTTTGGCAAGGAAGTCTTACCATCAACTTGCTTCGAAGTTAGCTTCTTTTATCATTGGAAATAACTTGTAGCAATGTTGTCTATGAAGATGACAAACTTCAACCTTAAGTAGTGTCTCCATACTCTTAAGTAATGGACAATAACTGTCATCTCCTTTTCATAGATAGAGTATGTATCTCCTCTTCATTTTGTTTAGTTTTCAACATTCAAAGGCAATTGACCTTGCTTGCTACATCAAAACACCTCCTATTGCCATATTTGATGTGTTAGTCCAAACCTCAAAGGAGTTGTGAAAGTTTAGAAGTTGAAGGATGGACCATTTGATAATTTTATCCTTCAAACTTTGGAATGCTTTTGTGCATTCTTTTAACTACTCTCATGAATGATCTTTCTTCAAAAGGTCTGTAAATAAGCTTATAATCTTTGAGTATTTCTTGATGAATCATTTATATTAGTTAGCTAGTCTAAGGACTGATCATAACTCCATAACATTTACTAGTGTTACCCATTTGGTGATCACTGCTATTTTATGAGAATCCATTTGAATGTCACCCTTTGTCATAGTGTAGTCTAAGAAATCAATCTTACACTTTGCAAATGAGTACTTCTCTCTCTTAAGGTAGAGTTATTTTGTACATAACTTCTTTAGTTACTTCCTCAAGTGTTAAATGTGCTCTTGTAATAATTTACTATAGATGACAATATTGTCTAAATATATTATTACAAATTCATCAATATACTCAAAAAACATATTGTTCATAAGATTACAAAATGTGATTGAGACATTTGTTAATTCCCCTTCGATTGATGAGTGATTGTAGCATACTTTAGGAGATTTGACAATTATCTCTCTAATTGTATTGAACTTTTCTTAACATTATCATGACCATAAAAATTTTCCCATACTTGATATGTACAAAACTCTCTCCATCAATCTTTAGAGAATTGCTAGTAGATACAAAAAATAAGTTTCATTGAAAATTACATGAATCATTATCCTTTTATTAATAGGATACAAACTACTCTTAACACTTGTGTTTCATGCTATATCTTGTAAAAACACATGGAACAAAATTTTGATTTAACTTATTTGACTCAATTTCTCATAGGTAGGGATAACACACATAGCCAAAGCATTTTAAGCTATTATACTCTCATTGTCTTCATAACTAAAAATAATAGGAGTACCATCCACCGTAATACTCTTACTTGGTAATCTATTTATAATGTGAACTACCTTAAGATTCTACATAAATTTGTTTAGGTAGACCAAACTCAAAATTATACTCTATTTAATCCCATCTTCAGAAAGCATGTGAGGTAAATAGGTATTAGATAACTCTAAATCATCACACACATCATGTTTCAAAACAAATGGATTTTTTTGTTATCTAAACACAAACTTAATAGTTAAAACCGTAAAAGATCACTCAAAGAAAAAAGATTTACACCTTAATAGATAAAACCACATAAATCTAGCATTGATATCCACACAAATCACATAATATTGTAAACCAAGATTGGAAACAATAGAGGCAAGCTCCCAAATGTCATAATGTACTTATTGAACATGTCCTATGCTCTATTTTCATTAGTACCAAATTAAAGACAATCTATTGATTTCCTTATGATACAACTATTTACATATACTATTACTATCTCACTTATTCATCAACTACTACCACTTTGTTACATCCTACTTAATATAACTGTCTACCCAAATTACACATAATACACTCATGCATGTTCATTTGACATGTGCAAAATAAATTTGCAACAAATCAAAGTACTAAATTAATGCTTATAGTTTAATGACCTCCTTATGTTGATCTACCCTTATGCTTATGGCTTTGTTAGTAAAATGGTAGAGTTGTAAAATAGTGATAAGCATAGGATGAGTGTTATTCTTGATTATTAGAACACATCAAACTAATGACACTAAGTACTTAGAAGAATACAATTCAATAAATCTATTTCATAGTGCTTCCTAAGGATTTTACCTAGACATACATATGCTTACTACAATGGGCATTATGCGCTTATAGTATAAATGTAAAATTCATGTTGAAGTTCACAAAATTTCACTACAAATAACATAATATAATGAACATATTATCTTAAATTATGGGAAAACATTTAGATCATTTTGAATTTTACTTAGTGTTGATGATAAAGGCTTAACTAAAAGTATATGATATAATCTGATTATAACATTTACTATTTTATTGAAGTACTAACTATCTAAGAAGGTCTATGAAAATACTCACTTATAACACTATATTGATGAAATTTTGTCTTAACCACTCCACTCGCATTTCATTACCATGTAGAGTTAAAAAACTAGTAGTTTTCACTAGATTTTCTAGTAAATCCATTGCCAATAGTTTCTTTTCTCTCGTAACATTATCTATTTTCGTGAGTATGAGAACTCATTCTTTTGTTTCTTTTCTTCATTTAGATTTCTAATGTATCCCCTTATCCTATTCTATAAACTTCTAGGCAACAATACTTATTTCATTTATCGACCTAGCAATGGATTGAAAAGATTTAACATGTGGTTAAACTCTTTTCTTTGACCTTTTAATTACGTTCTCTATAGTAAAAGGGCTAGAGCTACATTTTCCATCTTCGACATTAAGAAATGTTGATGGAACCTAAGTACTAAAGCTATTGAAGGTATCCATAGATTCTAGAGGTTCTACATCTTGTGTGTCTTGTACATCTTTAGGAATTTGACTATTACCTCTAATAGTCATATTCCCATCAAATACTATATATAAATCATCATATATTATACATGACTTTCTTGTGCATGATTTATATTCTAGATGTTGTTATAGGAAATAATTATTGATAAAGTATTAGTATTTTTGAAGTTTACTTGTAAATGAATAATAAAAAGTAAAGAAAAATATTTAACTTATACAAATTCATCTTATATTTCTTTTAGAATGTCAGTATGACCACGAATGTAATCTCACCTCCATTCACTTTGCTTTGAAATTTTAGTATAATTTTTATATAGTCCTCCAAGTTTTTATTCTACTTTCAACATGTATTTTCTTGACATTTACCTTAATATTATCATTATATTCTACAATCACTTTATTCTATGTATCTATCCTGATATTTCCACCCTGTTGTTTTGCATTTTATTCTCTAATTTCTATTGCTAAAATGCCTAAAAATATTTCATCATATTTGATACTCTAATTTATATATTTCTTTCATTCAGAAGTCATATTCTTGTAATATGATATGAATATTTAACCTAATATAGAAATTGAATAAGTAATATGTCCAAAAGTTATATATGTGGTAATATGATATCATTTCTTAGAAACGTTTACTAGGTACTAGATCTAGCATATCTTCATTTCTATTGGAATGTTGCATATGATTTCATAAATTTTTTCAATGAAAAAGTACATATTGATATATTTATATATATGCTCACACTCTTAGAATTGATCAATGTGCAAATTTTCATTGAATTTCTTGAAAACAACAATCCAAAAGATAATAAACATACAAAAATGTCTTGTAAAACTCAATTAGAAGAGAACTATTATTGTGCCTACAACTAAAACTAGACGTCTAATCTTTATAAGTCTAGTACTTTTCAAAAGATTGATGGGAATTAGTTTATGGATAAGTCATGCAAACATTGCAGTTTATGGCTAAGTCATGTAAAAAATGATAGGAAAAATATAATAGCCAAACAAAACAAGAGAAAGAACTATATTTGATCATTGCAGATTAACATGTAAATTCAATTCCAGGCCTTTAATCACTCCTAATGATGCAAAAAAAAATAAAAAAAAAATGTAAACAAGAATGAAATTCATATGACACCAATTCTTACTATTTTCTTCACAATACCGATGTAATGTTGCCACTAGTTTTCCTATTAAGTTCTTATTATCTCTCTAAGAAAATCCCTTTCAAAAATTCCAAGAAAGTTATGAAAATTCTCTTACCTAATGATGTGAATAATACTTGTTTTAACCTAGAGAAAAATGAAATCTGACAATGGGAATGAGACCACTCAAAATTGTTAGAGAATAAAGACACAAAACTGTTTAACAACTCCTTCAAAATCACTCGATTTCATTCATCAAAACACGTTCATAAATTCTATAAAGATTCTAGAAAATACCAGACTTCTTCAGTAAAACATTTGTGGCTTTTGTTTGCAAAAACTCCAACAACATCAAAAGTACTTAAGCCCAATACATCCTACTCGTGAAATTGCAATCTAGAAATGTCTTCACTCAAAAACTAATAATTATGCTAATCAAATGATCTCCAAACAATCTGAAAAAATCCATGAAAATCTTTCACTTATACACTCAAATAGTCCCTACATTGTTGAATGAAATCCACACCAAATCTCAAAGAATATTGAGCACAAATGTTACGCAAAGCACATTTTCAACCACAGGACAGTTCACTTGGAAATTGTTGTTGGATGCCTAATATATTACTCTCATTTAGTTGTAAAATGACCCAGTAATGTCTTTATGCAAATGTACAGATTACAAATTTTGAAGAGAGATTGAAAATTTGAAAAGAAATGCAAGCCAGAGCTACTCGTCCTCTTGTTCCTCTACAAGTAGATATATCTAATATTGGGTCTTATGCTAGAAATGAAAGTTGAGGTAAATTTTAGTGATTCTGGAGGGGATTCAGGATATCCTTCCAGCCATAGTATTCAGACACACCAATTTTAGACCACACCCTGTACTCCTCCATCTATAGCTTCTCCCCATAGCAGTAATAAACAATCCACCTAATGAATAATTTCCTGTAAAAAATGATGCCTGGGCTTTCCAGTACTAACATACTGATCTAACGACCAAATGCAGCTACTATAATAAATATTTGTAAAATGGGTTTTACCTGGGGCGACGTGGGCGACTGTTCGGGCGATGGTTTAGGTGAGTGTTTTGGGTGATTGTTCGGGCGACGACGACGACTGTTCGAGCAATAGGCGACAGGCAACAGGTGACGACGACGGGCAATGCACAATCAATTTTCGCCCGGACAACCAATTGTTTCACAAGGAGCGACAGGCGACAATAGAAATTGTGAGGGATTCACAAGTTGGGGTTTCAGGAGGAGTTCAAGCAGACGAATGTCAGGTGTTTTGCCGTCGTTACAAGGCGAGGGAGGGACGGGAAAAAATTTTATTAAGGGCCCGTTTCTGTACCTTGAAAACATGAGAAAGAAAATGAAGAAATACCTAAATAATAATAATAATAATAGAAGATAATAAAAAGTTAGTAAAAAATTTAGATATTCATATATAGAATAGAAAGTAATGAAATATGAAATACATGTGTTTATGTATGAAATAGAAAATAATGAAATATGTATTATGTGTGTGTTGTACATAAAATAGAAAATAATAATAAATTATTTTATATAATAAATATATTTATTCACTAAATAGAAAATATTCAAATTGATAAATTAAATATTACAAACAACAAGATAGAGAATAATAACATTTTCTATAGAGAATACAAGATAATAAAGTCATTTTTATATATGGTACTATATATTTCACACTTCTTATACGTATCTCTTGTAATATTATTATATATTTTATCAACAATTTGTTTTCTACCCAATGAAGATATTTCATCATTCAAATTAATAATATTCTCATGATAATCCAAAGATACTACGCTTGTTCCTTCTTCAACAATAGTCATTTCAAATATCATCTTTAATTGCTCATATAGCACAAAACTTTTCTTTTAAGTTGGCACATTTAGGATGACTCTACAAGTTAAGAATAAATATAATAAGTATGAAATTAAGTACATGTAATATAAGAAAAATACATATGCATCAAAATAAATAAATTCATCTTCACAAATTATTCCCATATTTCATTAGGTATAGATGTATAATCATTTATATAGTCTCATCCTCATCCATTTTGATTGACAATCTTGTTAAAAAATTTATACATTTACTGTCAAGTCTTCAAATGACTATCAACATTTTTTTTCTCTAGTCCAACTTTTATTCTAGTATTGTATTCATTGATCACTTCATTCCATGTGTTCATTCTAATCTTCTCATCAGATATTTTAGCATTTCCTTGATTAATAACATCACAAAGGAGAACTAAGATATTTTCATCATCTTTCTAACTCTACATGAAATTTTCCTAGTTGTAGCTTTCTTTCCATTATTACCATTGCTTTCTGCCATTATCTACAAATACATTGTTTGCATAATGAAAATAGTTTACGAGTAGTAATTACCATTCATTTTCAACATCTTTTAGAAATGATGAATAATAAAGTATAAATGATGAATCTCATATTAATGGATCTTAAATAATGGTTGTTGGAATAAAAGAAATGACATTAAATAATGGTTGTCTAATCATACAAATCATGCATATTTATGTTACTAATCATGTATCTTAATGTTTACAAACTAAATTATCAAAAACACAAAGATTTTGTTTAACATGTATATGGTTAAATTTATGTTGGTAAAAGATAAAAGTAACCAATACATCATTTTGAGAGATTGCATTCAATAATGAATCAAGGTTAAATGAAAAGAGGAACCATTGTATTTGATGAAATTGATTAGCAAATAGATTTGTCCTTTTATTTTTTTACCATATACAAACATCTTATAAACATTCACTTTATTTTCTATATATGGTTGTAACACCCTTAAGAACACCATCTGGTGATGTCATGTGTTTAAGTAATTGACAAACAAGACTCAATTTATATGAATAACCTTCATTTAAAACCTAAGAACAATAATTAAAGGAGGAACCATCGTATTTGATTAAAACCTAAGATAATTGCTAAATTTAAAAAAAATGGATAAACTTGAATGATAACTATTGCTCATTATGATTAAAAAAAATTGTTCATGTTCAACATTGAAAAATTTTATTTCATGAAGTTACATATGAAGTCAAGGAAACTTTTTCCTCTTGTGGATCAACATTTTGCAATCACATTTGCTCTTTTATTTTTTAACATATACAAACATCTCATAAACAATTACCTTATTTCATGAAGTTCATCAACAAAGAACACAATAAGACAATAACAACAGATCTAAACTTCAAAATAGTATACATGCATCTCTAAAAAGATCCAAATGGAGACCAAAAAAAGCAACTCAGAGCAAAATAGCAAAACTACTCTTCAACGTAAATTCAAAGAAGACTTTTGACAAACATAAAGGTAATATGAATTATCCATTGGAACTATCAAGAACATCTTCAACCGAGGAGGGTTGCTAGCAAAAATACCTTGACTAGCTATGACAACAACTACAATGAGGTTGGGATGGGAGTGAGCAATAGGGTTGGAATGAGAGGGTTGCGATAGGCCTATAATAGGGTAAGGGTTTCTTCATGACGAAGGGTACGATGCGTGAGCACTTCTTTACAAGTGATGAGGGGAGCAAGAAAGCGAAGTGTTGGACTGTAGTATCACAAGAGAGGAGGTGAATTGTGTCTTTAGAAATTAAAGTTCTAGTAGATAAAATAAGAGCATAAAATACTCACTATTTGTAATTCCAAACTTTTTATCAATAAAGTAAGAAGTTACAATTGTTTACAACATAATTCTCTACTTATCGATTTTGATATAATTTAATCTAAGATACAATTCAATGTAAAGTATTCCTTATTCTAACATTGATTGAATTGTACTTTTCAAATTTGAGCTTATGATTCTTCTAAAAATTTTACTTAGCTTCTGTATCTTTTTACTTCTTTCTTCGAATATCTAAATCTTCTTTGAGATAACTCTTTCTCTCTATTTTGCTTAAGATGTATAAGTTGAATATCTCTATTTCTTAGTTGATATTCTTCTATTTTTGTGTACGGATTTCTCTATTGATTTTGGGATTAAAATTTCAAAATATAGTTCATACCCTTTACTTATAATAGTAAAATTGTGATTTCACGTTCAACATATTTATCTACTTAATCTATAATTCATGATCCTACGTACTAATTCAAATTTAAATTATTGTTGAGTATTATATTTTGATGTTGTGTGCAAAAAGTAAATCAATTAATTTTGTTGTTTGTGAAAGTAAAATAAGAACACCGATTAATATAGAAAAAATTTAATGTTATATATTTGTCTGTAATAGATCTAAAATTATACTAAGTTACATAACTTGTTGTTAAGTTATACTAACTTTTTATATAACTTATCGTTAAGTTAATGTGTATTTTTATAGTATTAAACATGATATATTTTAATATTACATATTTATATCATATACAATGCACGATAATAACTTATTGAGTTAGCACTCTTTTGTTAAAAATGTTACGTAAGAATTCATTAAATTATAGACTTAAAGGTTTAAAGATGTCACATGAGAATTCGTTAAGTTAGTAAATAAAATTCCTAATACAAGGTATTCTTCACGATGAGGGGTGTGATGCGTGAATGCTTCTCTACCAGTGATGAGAGGAGTGACATAGTTTCTTCTAAAAGTTTCCATTGAAATTCCACAGTTTTAGATAAGAAAAACATGAAATTTTTAGAATGAAGGAGACTTTTATATGATCGAAAACTTTTCATTTTTCATTAACTGCACAAATGTCTACACAAACGTGAAATTTTTTACCATTTTCCATTCCATGATTTTTAAGGTGCACAAACACGTATTAAAGATATTTATACAAGAGAAATGAGAGAAAATGATTTCTCTCGTTTCCCCCTAATATAAATAATCTCCCTTCTTTTCTTCTCCCTCTATTTTCTCTCATTTCTCGTCATTATCCACGTACACAAACCCCTCTCTTAATAAGCTAAAAATAGTGTCAATATGATAAAATAGTCTATAGAGAATAAATTCAATCCAAGATATAGGATTGCTAAAAGTACAGCTAAACGTTGAATGAGCTCCATGAACGGTTTTACTTACCTGATATATTTACCATATAATGAAATGGAAGATAACTGTAATGATCTCATTGTTGACGAAAGTGCTCTCTCAAAACTGAGGTCTACAAGGCTATAAATACTTCATGTCATGTGACTGGACAAGCTTAAACAATGGTAAGACAAAAAGGTAGACGATCCATAAAAGCTTAAACAATGGTAAGACAAAAAGGTAGACGATCCATAAAAGCTTAAACAGAGACTCTTGGAATGCATTTTCTGAAAGTGGTAATTAATTGCAATTAAAAGATGTCTACAAAGCTACGAACAGCCAAAACAAAAGCGCGTTATACCAACCGCGGACTACACCGCAGGGAAAAACAAAGTAGATAATTCCTATTAACAGAAAGAATTCCATGCAACATTAGATCACTGTGAACAATATCTTCTTCATTTTGGAACAACCACAAAGGGAAGCCAATGGTGTGTACCTACATGCCAGTGCGTATGGATTTGTTTACCCTAAGCACACCATCTCAATGTAAGAGGAGCCAATGTAGGCCCTGAAATTTCTCTTCTTACTTACTGCGCAAGAGAGAGAGGGGGGGAATTTGTATTTAGTGGAGGATGACCCACTCAATTGTTTTCTAAGAGAACAGTATTTTGAATGGTACAAGAGATAGAAGGTTTTGTAGGATTGAAAGATAATTTGAAGGTCTTCCAGAATGGGATGAGACAAAAGGAATTTTGCACTACAGAGATCCTCTAGACATGTACCTGGGCTTGACCAAAGTACCCTTGTCTGATTTGAGTAAAGCTTCCGCAGAAGTTTGCCAACTCAATCATTACCTTTGGTCCCAAGGGCTTTTCGTCCCAAGGGATCATGGATGACGTCGGTGACGACACCCTTCAGGTACCCTTGAAGTCGAGCGGATAACCCGCCCCATGGTGGTGGCGGCTGAGTTATTTTATCTTTTAATATTTGAAATATTTTTTTAAATAAAAAAATAAAATAAAATAAAAAACACACACACACACACACACACACACACTATTGTAATAAAAAATTTAATAAAAAAAAAGATGATATGAGCCCAGCCTATCAATCTCCCGATGGGCTTCAGGATCCAAGCCCAATCCAACAATCGACCGTTGGATCGAAGTCCGACAATCGACTGTGCTGGCACGGAGACCCACGGATAGAGGCAGCCGAGGGTCCACGTCACCTCCCGCCACTCCACTAAACCACCCGTTCGATTTGAAGCAACACTTCTCCACTAATCGCTGTCATACGCGTGGCAACCATGTCATCCACAAGACCACCCCGCCCTTGAATCTTCTTCCTTCCTCTGCTCCTCGGCTCTCCACGTCTCCCTCTTCTGCGCTCGTCGGTGGCTTGTGGTCTGTGGATCCTCCTGTTTCACCGAGTTATATATGTGAGTTTTACTTCACCGGGAGGACTTCACTCCTCTTAACTTTTCAGCCTGTGCATTGGTTTTGTGCTTGGACCGTTGAAGCTCGTCTGGGTCTTACGAGGTATGGTGGTTTGTTTGTTCCTTTTGATTTATGTGGGTTGGGTTGTCTTAGCATGTACTGCTGATCACGGTTTTTATGATCTTTGCTTTGAATGCTTGATGGAAAGGTTTTGGAGCTCTAGTGAAAGATTTTGTTTGTTGGCACTGTGGAATTCTGAATTCTGTCAATCTATTTTCATGGTCGGGAATTCCCATGATTCGCATGTCTTCCATGTTCGATTATAACTGCCTGAACTTCCTGGGCACGAATTAAATGGTGTGCGAAATAGATCTGCAGGTTGAGATGTAATAGAAGCCTGGATATTGTTGCTGTCAAATTGTTATGGTTTTAGCTGCATCAAACATAGTTACTTTGTGTTGTTAATTATTATTATGATCTGAAGATATACTAAAAACACCGACTTTGGGTGAAGAACTACTCACTTTTGCTTTGTTTTGATCCCTTCACAGTTCTCCCGGCATGGGAGCCGTGACTGTTTCTAGCTCGGCTTCTAGGAGTCCATCAGGCCTGGCTACAAGCTTTCCAACAATTCGTTATTCAGTTCGAAGAAGACCCTGTTTCTTGGCATTCAAGACTGACAACAGAAAGAACTCCAGCTTTATAGCAACAAAAGACTCAATTACAACGCCTGTTGATTCTACGGTCAAAGAATCCCAAGGAGGCTTGAAAGGAACCAAGAAGAAAGTGAAGAAAGTAAAGGCAATTAGCTTGGATGAAGCTCTATCTAGCACGCAGGAGTTAGATTTTGACACCGTCGCAGCTGCTCTTGAGAGCATCTACAAGCTTAGTCCGAATGAATTATCCAACATGGAAGATTCTGATCATGGTCTGCTGAAACGCCATCAGAAGATTGATGTAGACATTGTAGATGATGAAATTTCCCGTGTGCGATTCACAAATGTGGTGAGAAGCCAAAGGAAAAAGCACGGCCGATTAAGCCTTGATAAGAGGATGGCTTTGAGGAAAAATAATCGGCGAAGGATTGGTGATGATTCTACTGTGCAGAATGTTGATAGACTTATCCGGGATTATTCAGTGTCAACTGATCTCATCAGCTTAGACTGGAAGAAGATGAAAATACCTCCTGTGTTGCCTTCTTCCGAGCACACTTGGTTGTTCAAGCTGATGCAGCCTATGAAGGTAATCATCAAGTCCCCTTCCATATTTTTCAAAAAACCATTCGTCTTAATTTCTATCAGTATTTTTTCTTGGTTTTCTTTTTCCCTATCTTCCTTGGTCATTCATCTTAATTTTCTTTGTTGCGTTCTTCCCTATCTGTATTTTTTTGGAAAGCTTGATCATTCATCTTGATTTCTTTCTGTCAAGAAGTTATCAGATTTTAAATTTAATAAATATTTATGATCTATAATCTTCAATGTAGATTGCATTTCCCCTATCTGAAGATCTTATTTATCTTCAGCGCATGACAAGGCTATCATAATATCGATGTTGCAGACCTCTAGTAAACTTGTGCCTTACTGTCTTCTCAAATGCATATTTTAAGGGTTCCGAAATGTATTTTTTAAAGCGCTGTTGAGATCTCTGATCTAAAATTGTACATAGGCAAAGCCTGTTTGTCATGGTAATCTCTAACAGTTAGTTAATTTTTGGACTCTGGTTGGTGATGTTGAATGGATTGCTAAACCACTTTCCTTGATTTAACTCCAGACAATACTAGAGGTTAAGGAACATTTGCATATTAATTTGGAAGGGAAGCCTACTGACAGAGAACTTGCAGCCGCAATGAACATGAGCATATCAGAGCTCAGAAGGAAAGTGGAGGTTGGTCGAGCTGCCCGAAATAAATTAATCAAGGTACCTCTTCAAATATGTATTTTCTTCTGCACTAGGATATCAATGGCATTTCCATTTCATGAGCACTCTTAAGAACTTGTTCCATAAATTTTGATGGTTCTCTCTTTATGGCTGTTGTTATCGTTGCAGCACAACCTTCGCCTTGTTTTGTTTGTAATTAACAAGCATTTTCAAGACCTGGCAAGTGGTTCGAAGTTCCAAGACCTCTGCCAGGCAGGTGCCAAGGGCCTCATCACAAGCATCGACAAGTTCGAACAAAAGCGTGGCTTCCGCCTATCCACCTACAGTCTCTTCTGGATCAGGCACTCTATAACTCGCTCCATGACGGTCTCGAGCTTCACTCGTGTACCATTTGGCATTGATTCGGTACATCATCTTAGCCCTTATGTTCATGAAGTTTTGCATTTTGAAGAAAATGTTCTTGTCTCCTATTGTTTCAACAGGCATGCATATAACATTTAGGAGAAACACGTTAGCATGCCGTCTTCGAATCGATAAATCTCCGCCTTCATTAGTAGTATGTTGCATCAACAGCCCTGGTCTGACCTTTTTGCGAAACTTTTAACTTTTATAGAAGTAGAAACCAGTGGTGCCTTTATAATACCGTTGACATAATATGGCACCAGAATTAAGTTGACTTATATGCAAATAATTGGAGCATTCAAAAGGCTAGAAGATTGAATGATCAAAGATTAGATAACTTGTAATGGAATGGAAGTCCTGTTGTTGTGAGGGAAACTTCTGATTTGAGACATTTCATTTCATCATAAAAAGTAATACACGAATGCGTGCTCAAGGTTTCGATAATCATGCATATCATCTTGATACTGCAGATCAGGCAGGAGATTCAAAAGGCTAAACTTGAGCTGACGTTTGAGCTGGAGAGACTACCAAAAGAGGAAGAAATTATTGCAAGAGTGGGACTCTCCTCCAAAAGGTATCTTGACGTCGTGAAGGCTTCAAAACAAGTATTGTCCCTGCACTCCAGGCACATGGTTACGCGAGAAGAGTTCATAAAAGGAATTACAGATGTTGAAGGAGTTGGATCAGAGAAGTCCCGGCAACCAGCATTTTTGCGGCTTGCTCTTGATGATGTGGTAATTGAACTAACTTTCTGCAACTTGTTTCATTCCTCCCTTACTTATTCATGTTCACGCCCGTTGTTGACTGTCAACATAACAACAACTGACGATTCAACGTACGTCACCATGATGATAATCACCTAAATTTATTTACAAGCGTCTCTCTGCTAACATCTGTCATTCCAGACTTGATCTCACGTTTCCTCTACGTAAGTGTCGGACAAAGATAGATAGATAGAATTCAAGTTCCCTGCATAAACTGATTAATGAATATTAGATGATCTCTTTCCAAAGAAGGAAAACTAGAAGATGATTCCATGACATGATAAGGAAGCTCCAAATTCATCAAGCTCTTCTATTTTTCTTTTTAAAATTTGTCGTCCAGTATCTACCCTTCAACTGGAGTATCCTTCTCTTCGGTGTGTGTGTGTGTGTGTGGTGTGGTAGCAAATTCCTGAAGAATGAGCAATGACATTTTTGCAGCTGGACTCACTGAAACCAAAGGAGAGCATGGTTATCAGACAGAGATACGGGCTTGATGGCAAAGGCCATCGTACGCTTGGAGAGATAGCTGGAAATCTCAACATATCAAGAGAGATGGTGAGGAAGCACGAGGTGAAAGCTCTGATGAAGCTCAAGCATCCTGCCCGAGTAGACTACCTTCGCAGGCACATCACTTAGAAGAGCCAGTTGTTGAGTTAGTAGCAACGAATCGAGTCTGTAAGACACTGCGGTTCACAGGCACTTTTGACAACTCCACCCGTTCTTCCTTGTCTTCTTCTGTATAGACGAAGATGTGTAACATAGCATCTGTAAAATCGTAAGCAGTGCCGCTAATAGTGCTAGAAGATTGATAGGAGTCATTAGGCCTTCACAAGGATGTCTAATTGTGCGCGTGTATGGTTGCGAACAGGAATTTATGAGTTGCTTGGTACAAAACAATTATAGATGGCGCGGTTATCATTCATGAATAGAACAAATTCTTTTTCCGGCGTATGGTTCTTCGTTTATTACCTTGTCGATAAAGATGCATGGGAAAAGAAAATAAGATGCCAACTCTAATTTCAACGTAAATCCGTAAGGCCAGCAATCATCCAACGTTCACGGTAGAGAATCTCGAATTTACATCATCATGCACGTAAACATATACTTCCACTTTATTACAATAAAACAAAAGGAGTCTAGCCATAAACAACCAAAACAAAACTATGGACGACATCCTTGTTGGACTGCGCAGTTTGGGGGCTCCGATGGTGGATTATTTCAGGTGATCAATACTTTGTGTTATTCACCTCTATTTATAGCATTTTGAGGATTAACTACCTCCACCATCTCCGCCCCCCAACCTCCTCCTTAATTTCCGGTAACCACCGGAATTTGAATTTGAATCTTGGTCTTTTTGACCAATTCCAACATCTCCCATTTGGTCACAAAGACCAACTATATTCTTTTTAATTCCGCTCTCACTACTCGTAGGTAGCACAATTTCAATATTACTCGTGAGAATGTTCCATGTTTCCATTATCCATATAAATGTTCCTTAATCCCATTAAGTTTACAAACTTAATGTACTTTTCCGTTGATATTCCTTTTGTCAAAGGATCAGCTATCATATCTTCTGTAGGGATATAACTCAATTTTATTTCCCCATTTCCTACAATATCACGAGTATAGTGATAATGTATGTTTATATGCTGTCCTTTTGTTGTATTTGCACCACTATATACAAAACTTATTGTCGCTTGGTTATCACAATACATTTCTATTGGACCATTTATTAAGTTTAGATTCAAATCATTTATGAATCTTCTGATCCAAACTGCATGTGATGCGGTTGCACTACAGGCAACATATTCAGCTTCCTGTGTGTATTTTGCTACACACCCTTGCTTCTTACTTCCCCAAGATATGGCTGCACCTCCAAAGATGAATACATGTCTTGAAGTAGACTTCCTATCATCTTTGTCACCACCTAAATCTGCATCTGTATAACCAAGCACTTCAAGCTCATCTGCTTGATAAGTCAATTTATGGTGCAAAGTTCCTTTTATATATTTCAAAATTCTTTTGACAGCTTCCCAATGTTTTGTTCCGGGATTACTTTGATACCTACTTACAATACTTACAGCATATGCCAAGTCTGGTCTTGTACACAACATAGCATACATCAAACTTCCAACCACTTGGGCATAAGGTGCTCTTAAAGGTTCCTTCCCTTTCCCAGGACATTGGTCCTTACTTAACTTTTTCCCTAAAATATAAGGTGTGGGAGCTGAGGAACAATTGTCCATTCCAAACCTTTTTAACACCATTTGCAGGTATCTTTCCTGATTTATACTCAATGTTCTTGATTTTCGATCTCTTAAGATTTGAATTCCAAGAACATAGGATGCTTCCCCCATGTCCTTCATTTCAAATTTTCTACTAAGTTCTTCCTTTGTTTCATTCAACATGTCAGCATTATTTCCAGCAAGTAAAATGTCATCCACATACAAGGATAATATAATGAAGTTACTCCCACTATTCTTGACATATACACAGTAATCTAATCTGTTTGAAACAAATCCCATTGTGACAATTATATCATGAAACTTATGATACCATTGTCTAGATGCTTATTTTAAACCATATATTGACTTCTTCAATTTGCACACTTTTTCCTCATGTCCTTCTACCTGAAATCCCTCAGGTTGTAACATGTAGATTTCTTCCTGCAGGTCTCCATTTAGAAATGCAGTTTTTACATCCATTTGATGTAATTCCAAATCTAAATGTGCAACTATAGCCAATATAATTCTTATTGATGCGAATTTAGCAACTAGAGAATATGTTTCATGAAAGTCAATTCCCGGTTTCTGTGTGTAACCTTTAGCAACTAAACGGGCCTTATATTTTTCAATAGACCCATCAATCTTTAACTTTTTTCAGAATATCCACTTGCACCCTATAGCTTTCCTTCCTTTAGGTAGATCACATAATTCCCACACATGATTCCATTTCATGAAATCAATCTCATCATTCATGGCATCCAATTATAAATCTTTTTCATGAGATTCGACGACATCCTTATATGTCACGGGTTCCATGTAATTTTCCTCCATGTCTATCATTAAACAAGAAAGCTCACAGGAATACAAATGGTAGTCATCCATCTATGTTGGCTGATGTCTCATCCTTTTGTTGCTAATAGGTAAATCCGGTTCTCTATCTTCTCCATTTCTATTGTTCTCTTCAATTCCATTTATAGGCTCATTTTGGATTTCTCCCATAATTTCCATGGGTTCACGATTGTTTCATCAGCAATTTCCATAGGTTCATCTATATTTTCAATGTTTCCTTCTTCTTTAACTCTAGGGTCATTTTCCAGGATATTATTGAAATAGTCATCATTCACCACAAATGGTGGCTCATGTTCCTTTTCTATTTCTTCCTTTTCATTTAGATTTTCTAGGAAAGTGGCATCCCTATATTCAATAATTTCCTTTTCTTTACTATAGAACCTATAACCGAAAGAATTCTCACAATAGCCTATAAACCTACATTTAAGAGTCTTTGATTTTAACTTATCCCTTAATTATTCAGGAATAAGTACATGGGCTATAGATCCCCATTTTCTTAAATGATATAAATTGGGCTTAGTTTCGGTCCATAATTCATAAGGTATGTTAGGTACAGACTTGGAGGGTATTCTATTTAATACATAATTTGCTGTGATCAATGCATCTCCCCAAAAAACTTTGGAGAGACCTGAATGTGAAAACATGCACCTAACAGAATTCATAAGAGTTCTGTTCTTTCTTTCCGCTACACCATTTTGTTGTGGTGTATAAGGCATTGTAGTTTGTCTTTTAATTCCATGCATTTCACAAAACAATTTAAATTCATTAGAATTATATTCCCCTCCCCTATCTGACCTTAACATCTTAATCCTTCTTCCAAGTTGTTTTTCTACTTCCAACTTGTATTTCTTAAAACAAGTCAATACTTGACTTTTATGACTTATTAGATAAATGTAAGCATATCTTGAAAAATCATCTACAAAAGTCACAAAATATTCTTTGTCATCATGAGTTTTAATACTTAATGGACCACACACATCAGAATGAATCAACCCCAATAATTCATCTGATCTATATCCCTTACCAAAAGATTTCTTAGTCATTTTCCCAACTAAGCAATGTTGACATTTATTTAATTCCATGTCTTTAATTTCAGGCAACATGTTCAATTTTATCAATTGTTGTATTTTAGATTTATTAATATGTACTAACCTTAAATGCCACAAATCAATATCAGATAAACAACACTCAACATAATCAGAAACTATTTCATTTATTACATTAGCAACGACAGAAAGTTTAAACAAATCATGTTCAGGTACAAAAATTCCCATAGCAAAGATCTTTTTGTCTTTTCCTATGGATACACGTTTATTGTAAAATCGAACTTCCAAATTATTCTTCAAAAGAGTGCCTACGGATATTAAATTCTGCCTCATGCCAAGTGCATAGAGGACGTCTTTCAAGATCATAATGTTGTCTCCCAAGTCCAAACGATATGTGCCAATACCTTCCACATCTAAATAAGTATTGTTTCCCATATAGATGCGTTGTTGTCTAGGACTCAACTCTTTAAATGAGTCAAGTCCCTTTTTCGTTTTGGCAATGTGCCTTGTGGCACCAGAATCAACCCACCATTCGTTTGAACTAGGGACTACAACATTATTGCATTCCACAACTCCCACAAAGGTTCTTTTGTTCTTTATGTTCGACTCTGAGGTTCCACCTTTATTTCCATCCCTGTTGGGACAATGTGCCCTAAAATGACCAAATTGGCCACAAGCATGGCAAGATCCTCATGCTTTCTTTCCACGTGCTTGATTTTGTTTGAAGTTGTTCTTGTTTGGTCCATTTCTTCTTTTGTTGCCTTTTTCAAATATCTGCTTTTGAAATATGGCATTGGCTTCTTCCAAATGAGATTCATGTTGCCTCCGACTGACTATTATTTCCTGTTCAGTACCCAACCTAGCTGGCAATTCAGATAATTGTAGTGGGGTAGACCTAAGAGATGTGGTAACCATATCATAACTGTGTAGCAAACTATTCATTATGGTTGTTATTTGCAATTTTTCTGGTATAGGAGTTCCTGCAATAGCTAAGTCTTTAGCCATTACCATCATATTATTTACATGTTCCACTACACTTTGTTCCTCTAGCATCCTGCAAGAGTTATATTTCTGAAGGAGCAACTGTGTGTTCATTTCAGTTGATTTATTATATTTTTCTTTCAAAGCATTCCATAGTATATAAGCATTAGTATATGTTTCATAGCATTTTACAAGACAATCTTCCATGAACATGAACATTAAATTTTTCGCCTTTTTATCATCTTTCCTCCATTGATTTACTCTTTTTATTTCCACTTCAGAAGCGTTTTCACTTATTTCCAGAGGATGCGAACCTATTACATGTTCAATATCTTCATATTCTAATGCTTAATATATTTTCCGATACCACATCTCATAATTTACCCCATTTAACTTATCTATCATTGCCAACTCAGTTGTAAACATCTTCGAAGCCATACTTATATCTACAATCGAAATTACTTTCCAATTTCAGTAAATAATTACCTTATGAACAAAAATGCAAATATTAAATTTGAAATTTCAAAAAATTCCAAAAAACTATTTGAATTCAAATTTCAAAATTCAAAAATCAAATTTAAATTTCAAAATTTCAATTTTCAAATTTTCAAAAATATTTAAATTTCCAAATTCAAATTCAAATTTCAAATATTTCTATTATTTAATTAAAGCATGCAATTTCTAAACATATAATATAAATATAATGACTAATACATTTAACAACAACAAAAATTGCATGTTATTATTATTATTATTATCCAATATAATATAATATATTATAATATTTTATCAAAAGGGGGAGATATCGAATATCTCTAACCAAATCACCCGAGGGCGGAAGATCGGCGTTTTGCGTGTGCAGGCGACGGTTGGGCGGATCGACGTGCACGAGAGGGAGGAGCGGCAGCGGAATCGCATGCGGAAGGGCGGAGGTGCGGGCGGCGTGCGGTGTTCGACGGGCGGAGAGCGGGGTCGGGTATCGTGCATGGAGGCGGAGGATGACGGCCGCGCGCGAAAGAGCGGAGATGCCTGGGCAAAGTTGCAGCGACGTGCTCGGAGGAGTGTGCTCGGGCGGCGGGAGGTGCGCGCATGGGCAGAGGAGCGCACGCGGGTGGCGGGACTAACAGACGTGCGGGCGACAGGACTAGCAGAGCTGCCTGGCTCTGATACCATTGTTGGACTGCACGGTTTGAGGGCTCCGATGGTGGATTATTCTAGGTGATCAATACTTTGTGTTATTCACCTCTATTTATAGCATTTGGAGGATTAACTACCTCCACCATCTCCGCCCCCCAACCTCCTCCTTAATTTCTGGTAACCACCGAAATTTGAATTTGAATCTTGATCTTTTTGACCAATTCCAACAATCCTTGCACTTGCCCAAGTCTAGAAATCACTTCCCGGTACCTTAAAAAACATTAATTACATCACGACAGGAGAAGGTTAGATAAAGTAAAATTTACAACACAATGCATAATAAATACGACATGTGCCCCCCCCAAAAATCATAAATTTCATGATGTCATAGTAATTATAGGTGTAGTTACCGTAGAGAACACACGAGATGATAGTGTAATGAATTGAACTTTGAAGTGACCTTTCCTTCCACGATCTCGAATGAAACATCATAAATCGAGCTCCATAAGTATTGCGCAAGAGTTGTGATTTGAAACCGTAAGGGATATTTGAAAGTTTGAGAAAGTTTATACTTGGATGTCAACTTGCCTAAAAGATTCACTTTTAAACCTTCTCGGTGACATGAATTACCTCCTTCCAGTGTGCTTTCTCAAATAACCCTCCTATTTGATTTTCCTTCTTCACGACTGGATTGTTTGGATTAATTGTAGCAGCAAGATTTTCGCCTACTTTCAATATCGGATTAATTGTACCGGTTTATCTCAATTTTGGCGAAGAAATGGAGCTTGTGAGGGGCATGCGGGTTAAACGGAAAAGAAAGAGGTCGGTCATCACGGCAAACCCGTCCGGACTTGTGTTCGGGAAGGAAACGATTAAGTGCTTGGCTGGATGTGTCTGTCTCCTGGAGAAAAGGAAAAACAACCTGTTCGTCCATCATCCGTCTGTTTGTTTATTAATCCTTTCTCGCTTTAGAGCTTTTGCTTCAAAGGTCGAACGAAGCCTTCGAACTTTTTTTATTCCGTCTTGTACACTCACTCACTCACTCCCCAACCCCTCCATTCACATGCCTCTTTCAAAAAGAACAAAAGGTCTTCTTACCCTCCCGAGGGCTAACTCTTCTTTATCGTTGTTTGGAGAACATCCCCGGAGCCAGAGGATGGATGCCTGGTCATATTAGCAGAGACCAAGACAGAATTGCCCAAGAATTTTGGTATCGTGAATCTCCAGGTTTAGCAAGGTTCCACCTCCTAGGAGGAGATATGATGAATCTCTAGGTTAGCAAGGTTCCACCTCCTAGGAGGAGATATGGTGAATCTCTAGATGAGACCCCATGCAAGAGCTCCAATAAATATATAATAAAATCCTTCCTTCCTTCCTTCCTTCCTACATCTTATTTTATCCAAAACACCTCCCTCAGGATTTAAAAAAAGAAAGAATACTTGTACCTTCCAGTTGGTACACATACTATTCTGCTATGCGCAAAGCCTGAGTATCATCATGCCAAAGTTTTCTTAAAAAATTAGCTGGTTTTCCGTTAGTCTCACTTCATCTTGCCTATAGACCAAAAGCGCAACTGATGATCCAAGCAATCACAGAGGAAAAAAGAGTTCAATCTTATTACATCACCTCTGCTGGGTCGCTGAAATTGGTCTTTCAGATATAATGGCACCGTGTAAGCATCTTTTCTTCCATGCTAAATCGAAAGATCAACTACGCCAGCATTGGAATTAACAACATATTTTTCTTTCCGTGTCCTCAGATTTCACCAGAAAAGAAAAGCATTATCAAAATAGGAAGAGTGGGTTGAAGGATAAAAAGTACATGCTCAATTATATTATTGCTAACATTACAGTAATTTCTTAAGTTAACCCCCCCAAGAAAAAGTAACACGCAAAGTTACTTTTACAGAATTTTGAATCTCTAGGAATTTTCTTGGGCAATAAATGAAACATAAATAACTCTTCGTCTCTTATCTTTCCAGGTGTCGTATAAATCACCTACATTGCACGGTTCAATCTTTGATTCTTCGTCCTGTCTGTTTGTATTTGGACGTTAGCAGCATAAGCGGGCAACTACTCGTCAACCTCAGGTAGTCTCCACTCCTCCTCGTTCGGTGACACCTATCGTTCCCTCTTCTCTCTCTTTCTCTGCCTTCTCCAATGGGGGGGCGGTAAAGATTCCTGCCGTCAATAAAATCCCCCTTCTTTGCTTCCCCCCCAGGCCAAACCCACTGCCCAACCTCCTCTTTCTGCTCCCCCTTCCCTTTCCTTCCCTTCCTCCTCCACAAGGGTTGTTGCAGTGCCTCTGGTGTCGTAGCCAATAATGGACCGCAAGAGAAGCAGGAAGTTGGCCAAGTGTGAATCGGAAGGTAGGCTTGAATGGATGCATTACATCACCTTCCTCCGTCTCTCATCTGGGTCCTTCCCTCCTCCTTCTTCTTCTTCTTCCTGGCCCGCTTCTTGACTGGTGTTTCCTGTCATGCAGAGGTGAGCAGCGTGGAGTGGGAGATGATCAACATGTCAGAGCAGGAGGAAGATCTAATCTACAGGATGTATAGGCTCGTTGGTGACAGGTATATGCATTACAGAAGCACAACAACATGGTTCTTGATCATTGAGTGCATGTTGTCTTCATCTTCCAAGACTTGTCTGCCGTGCTTGCACCTTGGATTTTTTTTGTTTGTTTAATCCTTCACTTCTTTACAGAAGACACAACACTACTCCGTCCTTTCCAACTATCGTAAGAAAAAAGAAAGAAAAGAAAAAACATTCAACTGGTGAAGTGGTTGGTTCTACCTACCGCTGTAAATGGCTCCATTAAATCTCGTACCAGTTGAAAAAAAAAAAAAAAAAAAAAAAAAAAAAGAGGTAGAGGAACCTCTTAACCCAATTTTTTTTCAAACGTCTCTGTTTTATTATTGTTATTTTTTTCCTTGCCGCAAAATGCAAGTTCGAACGCAATAACTCTTTCACGTTTCCTGCCCTTCACACCCTTCGAGAAAACCTGCATTTTCACGGTAGCACATGAAATGACATGTGAAGACTGGTACCACCCCACATTTGAAATTTTCTGTACGTAGCTTTGTCCGCTTGGGGACACGTGAAACACATGAACTTCTTCTGGTTGAACAATGCAGATGGGGTTTGATAGCAGGCAGAATCCCAGGAAGAAGGCCAGAAGAAATAGAAAGGTTCTGGATAATGAGGCATAGCAATGTTTTCCGAGATAAAACAAATCACAGGAAATTCTAAGGCAGAGTGAGAATGAGAAGTGCCAGAAGAAATCAACCAGATCCAGGCATTGATAATCTTGACGACGTACACTGCCTATTCTGAAAGATAATCTTTGATGTCCTTCTGTGTTTTGGTCCTCGGCTTTTGCTCTTGCTTTGTTTTTCCTTTTCAGGTTTTCTTTTCATGCACTGGTTGAGCTTGTAAGTCCGCTTGAAATATTGACTAGCAATCATTTCTTTGCGACAATGATATCTTCTCCGATGCCTTACCTTCTCCACTTACTAAAAAAAAAACATTCTTGCCTGTTTTAAACCAGAAAATTATGAATGGAACTGAAACTAGACTTTCTTCTCTCTCGGACTGCAATAGTTGGGTTACCTTAGCATAGCATTATTCATCGTCTTCCTTGTTTTCCAACATTCAAACTGTGAAGAATACCAAAAAACATTATCATTATGAAACACAAATAAATGAAACTCAACGTCCATTCTGAACTCCAGGGCAATACATAATAACACTGCATGTGAAAACCTGAACGTCACTTATGATGAGTAAATGACGTCAGAATAGTGATGTCATCATCATGCGTAAGGATGGATACCTGAGTCTGAATGATAATGAAGGTGCAGAAGAGGGAAGCAAACGAAGTTCCAAATGTTAAATCAGTCTTTAATTGTTCAAAAAGTGTCGGTCCTGTACCGTAAACGTCAAAAAAGTGTCACATAGGATACATTTAGAACTTTGTTACAAATATAAAGAACATGAAATAAAAGGGCATATAAATCTGAATAACTAATGGTGCTGTGTTTCATTCAAATTATAGGTATAATCAAGATTTTGTATACCATTCAAGGCAAGAATTATAAGTATTATATGTGTACCATTTGTAATCTTGTTGGATCCAAATTATATAGATGTAGATTATAAATAAAGATTGCATGATTTGAGGCGTAATTCAATACTCAAATAAAAGTTCGATTATCAGATTATTAGGTTCCCTCTCGCAAAGTAACTATATATAATCAACCAGATTATAATCATAATCCATCACTCTCAAGGCATTTGATTCAAATTGTGAATATAATTGTACAATCTTATAATCAATTACAAAACAAAGAAAAACTGCATGTGCTTGCTATGGGCAACACAATTACACATTACATTGTAAGGACTCCCACTCATCGATAAAACAGTAAGAATGCTTCCATGGCAATGTATGGCCCAACCTTGAAGATATTCATTTGATTTTTTCGCCACGTGTGGCAAACTAAAGAAGTTCATGTTAAGTTGGCATATAAAGATGGAAAGACCTAAAAATATGGGTAGGTGCAAGCGTTCTTGTTCATGAAGTCACGGCAACCAAGAAATTGGAAGCATCTGGAATTTAACTTGGTCAAAAGTAATGCGTTTTTTTGTCCTCCAATCAATGATCTCATCCTTTTGATCATGGGTATTGTCAGTCGGACAAGAATATGATATCCAGCATATAACTTTCATCAGAATAGTTGACAACCGACAACTAGAAAAAAAATAAATATCTGCCGATCTGCAATCAAACGATGAAGGCAAGAGATGCAAGCTGAGCACCTGAGTATTTCTATGAAAATATTACGCACCGTGTAGACACAAAGAATACCCATTATAGCACATCATATGCAAATGCATATGCCTTGGCCGACGAGCCTTGATAATTGATATGTAATACAAAAAATAAGAATGGGCCACAAATGTTTGGCACGAGCAAAAGAGACCATCAAGGACTTTACAGAAGATCAAAAAAGTAATTCAAGCCCTGACCGATTTCCCAAATCGAAAGGCTAACACCCCAAGACCGGGCGTCCTCCAGTCGTGTGGATATTGACATCAATGATGGGTAGAACACTGCATGGTTGACGTTATCATGGGAGTAAGCAAAGAAGTGCTCTGCACTTGTTCCCTCCCAATGAATCGTTGGTTTGTGCCTCTTCAACAAAGATATATACTCCCTGCCAGTGATGGCTTCACCACCAAAACCTGGTGTACAAGTTATTATAAGCTATATTAAGTAAAAAGATAGCTCCATTAAATGGCAGGTTCTCGAAAAGGAATTCTAAATTGATGAAATATGGCGTCTTATCAATCACTGAAATAGAATAGCAGGTTGAAACATGATCATAAATGCCATACAAGGAAGAGGACTTCGAGATGTACCTGCAATTATAGGTTTTGCTTCTTTTCAGACTAATAACATGTCCAATGACATTTCTTTGAGACTAAATTGGATGTAAATTTTCATGATTTTCAGATACAATATTGGCGTATTTGTTAGTAAATCACAGCATTGTCAGCTAGGATAATTAGTTCCAATATTCTATTTTAAATAAGGTAGGTTTACAGACTTTTTTGACACACCAACCCACTACTAACACTATAATGGCTTAATCTCATTATCTGTAAGGGGCAACATGAATCGTTCTCTCCATTTTGACTTATGATGGTCTGTGAGATTTCACATATCTGCTACATTCAAAATACTTACACTAAAAGAACCATAGGTATCCATGCTGCTATAACATCTATTACAGAGAAGTAAACAAGAAAAACAACTGTTCTGTACAAAGTGTAAACTGTCAATAAGCAAATCAATATACCTCCTGAGAGAACGAAATCATTTCCGTAGAAGTTTATGCCCAAGAATATCTTTCTGGCAAGGCTTGTATCATGGCTACCATTGTCACGAAGAAGAAGTTGC